>JARWKJ010000024.1:2698573-3308573 GCA_029959095.1 Rhinichthys osculus | reverse complement strand
ATCAAAAAACACATTTTTTGTCATTTATTTGTACAATTATTTATCCATCTGAGGTTCCACTGGTTGTCCTCATTTCATGGCATGAGGAGACATATTTTGCAGCAATTATTTCACATTTGGGCATTTCTCCTAGTAAATATGGGATTTTCTGTGTGTCTGATATGGATTTGAATTCAGGGTATATTTGGGAAATGTTTGGGAAGTGTTTTTGTCTTAGTGTATTATAAAGTCTGTATATAATGTGACATCGTTTTTCATATGAGGTTAATAACCGCAAGACCGAAATCAAACTTCACTTTAAATAAGATTATTGTCATAATAATAATAATAATAATTCATTACATTTATATATCGCTTTTCTTGGCACTCAAAGCGCTTGACATAGAAGGGGGAATCTCCTCAACCACCACCAGTCATCCTACTAAGAGAAACGATGTGAAGTTGACCGTTTTGTCAGTGGCTTGATTTACTGATGCATAAATAGTATTTAAAATTTGGAGAGAAAGATAATCTGTCTGAACTTGAGTAACTGTAACGTTACATCAGAAATCACAGATCAGGCATTAGAATAAACATGATTACTTACATGTTTGTGGCAAAGCCTGCGCCGAAATTTACCAAATAATCCACAGTGAAATGTACCGAATACAAGCAAAAAAAGAATGCACTGCTGAGACATTCACACTGTTGAAAAAAGGGAAACCCCACTATATATCCCAGCATTAGGAGGATCGTTTGTCGATCTTTCCTCCACGCTCCAGTGGGCGGGGCCAAAGACGCAGTGATGTGACGTAGGCGTTGACCTTCTGCCAAGGCGGCCTTTCGCTGCCCTGTGACGTCACAAGCCTCCACTGTTTAGAACTCCGCTGTTGTTTTCTAGTCTTGGTTACAAACGTGTTTAGAATAAGAAGGAAGGTTTGAATTTTGATACTTTGAAAGGGTATTTATATTTTTATAACGGCCTCTGAAATGTCAAAAGATCAAGGAAAGAAGAACCAGATCTACCGGCCTCTGCAACCTGCAGCTAACTGGTTCCTGCAGCAGAAATGGGACCAGTACAGCTACGAGATCCACCGAGACAAGGTCTGACTCTGACGGGTTATGGTTGTCTGCTTTTTTTTAGTAACTTTATGTTTAATATTGCTTGAAATTTAAGTAACTAGTGCAAAGTGCCCGTACAAAATCAGTTTTTGTGTGTGTTTTTAGTAATTGTTGGTTTGATGTGTTTGAGTGCTCATTGTTACAATTAACTACACAGCAAAAGTTCAGTGAAGTTTTTATTTGTGCATGGTAGAAACCAAATACTGATACTGACATAATAATGACATACAATAAATATGGAAAATTGAACGACAGGATTCAGGGAGCAGCGACACAGTGAACCTCAGAGAAAACACTACGCTTGAGCAAACAGTTTGTGAATAGGCTTCTACGAATGGTGGCCGTGAATAAAATATAATATTCAGAAGTAAACATGTAGCTGACTTAATGTTTAGCTGACAGTGTTTATGTCAGAATGATTATTTTTGAACCACAACCTTCTAAGTGCTTCTTTTACCGATATCTTTTGCATTTCTAATCCAAACAACGTTAAACTCGGCACTGCACCCGTAGCAAGACACCCGTCAAGTCTGAAATCCATCAGACTAACGGTTCGAGAGATATGCGAGTAACAGACACACACACACACACACACACACACACACAGACAGACGTTCCTGTAATTTATATAGATTTGGGCCACTCAGTTTGAGTTATTTTAGTACATCAAGTCACTAACTTAAGTCATCTTCATTAATATAGCGCTTGTAACCATGTAGATTGTTCCAAAGCGGCTTTACAGTGATAATAGGAATAAAACCACTAACGTTAAGTGAAAATTAGAAATGTTGGCAACCATAGCTCAAATGGAATACGTTTTTTAATTTTATTTCAGTAAAGAGAGAGAGTGTGTGTGTTTGTGTGTGTGTGTGAGAGAGAGAGAGTGTGATTGTGTGTATATATATGTATATGTTGATGTTCTGTCTCTGTCTCAGGTGAGAGAGGCCAAACCTGTAGTCGACACCAAGGGCATCGAAACACCGGCGCATATCAGACACAATCTGAAGAAAGTCCAGGTATCTGATTATCATGTTCATGTATCATGTTCTCATGTTGTTCCAAACCTGTATGAGTTTCTTTCTTCTGCTGAACACAAAAGAAGATATTTTGATAACCAAACAGTTGAACGTACTCCAATAATTATGAGCCTATAAGCAGACAAAAATGATTTTGTAAGCTCTATAACAGCACTATTGCCGATTACAGTGATGTGTTGTTATGAAGTAACGTGGAGTAGATGAAATGCATGATAACAGTGTTTGTCTTCAGTTGCAGAAAGAAAGGATGTCCATCATAGAGAGAGACAATCATCGTCTGGCCAGCAATCTTTCTGCTATCACTCGCTCTAAAGGACTGGTGGACAACAGGAACCATTGCCCACAGCTCAGGTGTGTGTGTGTGTGTGTGTGTGTGTGTGTGCTCATACGTCAATCTGTAGCTGGTTAACATAGTAACTCAGTGAGGTGTTTATTTGATCTGGGTTTCAGTTGTCGGATCTCCCGCTGCGTCTCATGTATATAACATCTAAACAAGATGTAGAAATTATTTAGAAATAAAATAAAATTAAAAATTAAAAAAATATTCTATTTCATTTGACAAGTAATAAAAAATTTATTTATGTTATGTTATAATAATGTTATATATCTGGTTTTACAGTGTGAACACACACAAAAAGAAGGAGGAGCTTCTAGAGCTGACAGCAGAAAACCATCGGATCAACCAGCGAATCCTGACGCAGAAGTCGGATTACAGGAGGGAACTCTGGGAGGCCGACTTTGAAAAGGTCCAGCAATATAGAGACAAACTCGCACACTATCCACGAGGAGAGACCAACAAACAGGTTTGATCCTAATTCACACTTTAAAAAACGGAGCTAATTTCTTCTTAATTTTCTCGCCTTCATCATGTTTCCAACCCTTCTGTGAAACACAATAGCACACATTTCAGATGCTCACGCTGCTCTTGTTAATGCCTGTGAAAAAAAGCATGTCATGTGGGTTCGAAATTATTATTTCAAAGCACTAAATCAGTGGTTCTCAACCTTTTTTGGCCCAGCGCCCCCTTTCCAAGATCCAGAACCCTGACCGCCCCCCACCACCACCAAAAAAGGGCTAAATGTCTTTATTGAATGTATGCTGATTATCATTCTGTTATAATAATAATAATAAAAACAATAATAATGTGTATGATTGACGTCCTTATTTTCTTCTTAAAATTATAATTATCATTATTATTATTATGAAATCCGTAACTTTAAGTATTTAAATTGTGAAACATTTATGTATTGAGTCAGTATATCCATTTTCAAAACCGTGCTTTTGTCTTATTCTGAATTACTAAAGTACACCTAATAAGTGTACATAAGGGCCGCATCGTTTTCTCCTTTCCACAAGCGCTTGCGCTCCCGTCTGTTGTTGCTAAGAAAGCATGAACTGCGCTCTCCATGACATGATGACGAGGATTCATTGCATTTGATACAAAGGATTGATTGATTTCTAGCCCTTGCATTAGCTTTACTAGTAGATATATTTATGGAGATGAGAAAAAAAAAACCTGCCCTGTACAGCTATGATCAGCTGTCCGGCCGTGCGTTCGATGTTGTTACGGAAAGGCCGAAGCTGATCAGATGGGTTTTGTCATTATGACTTGCTGTGCACTTGCGGCATTCTGAAAAGTTGAGATGTTTTCAACCGAGGCGTCGGTTAACATATTATGTCTTCAGTTAACTAATTTATAGTTATAAACGCAAATAATAATAATTACCATTATTACCATTATTATTATTACATTTGGGCTATGTAGAAGACGCTTTTATCCAAAAAAAAAAGAAGAACAACAAAGCAATTCTTCAAATGTCTCTCACAATACAAGTTAGTAGTTAGTAGTAAGATTATCACAAATAAACACAAGATGTTTACGCATATCCAAGTGTGTGTGCGGAGTGTGGCGCTTGCTGCATGCAGGCACGATCACGTGCATTTTCCTATCAACAGTGGAAACAACTGAAAATACTAGCTACATAATTTCTGGTCATACAAAAAAAAAAAAAAAAAACATAATTTGCAACTTTTATTTAAACTCACAATAACAAGAAAATGTGCTTTTGTAAATAAAATCAAACTATCAGGCGCACTTTGATGAACTGGAGCGCGTCTCAAATATGAACAAACAAAATATAGCCTACCTATATTGAAATGTCCACTTTTAAACGAAAAAAATCTGATCGAAAGCAAATACCCGTATGAAAGGTGCATTTCTCTCTAAAGGCGCATCCGCTTTACAGCGGAGATGGAGAGGTTTTCAGCCGACAGCGACACTGATTTATAAAACACTAGTTTATTAATAAACAATTAAAATGGGTCAATGTGAAGACACATTTATTATCATATTAACTTATAAAACATCTATAAATCAGTTATGGTTAGAGGCTCTTCTCATTCAGCACTGCGGGAAAAATATAATTTCCAGGTTCTAATTTGCCCTTAGAAATTGTTTCCATATTAATTTGTGAATATTTTAAATGTTTAATAAAGGGGCAAAAAGTCATAAACAAAAATATGAAAATACATTTTATATATATATATATATATATATTTGCGTAGCATTGTGTAGCCTACATTTCAAATTCAAATTTTGGTATGCAAATTTGCATTTAAAAAAATAAAACAACCTTTAATTTTTCATTTTTCAATTACAGGTAAAAAGGAAAAAGGAATGGACACAAAAGTACACGGACCCAATTCTATCAAACTTTTTCTACAAATGCATTATTTGAAATGTTTTAATAATATAAGGTCCTTTTACTTTTACTATCCATTCGTTTTTCCTTTTTAACCCGTAATTGAAAAACGAAAAATTAACGGTTGTTGTATTTTGCTTTTGTTGGTTTTTTGGTTGTTGTATAAAATGCAATTGACATATTTACATATTTTTGTTTGACATTGTGCCCCTTTATTAAACATTTAAAATACTAAATTTAGATTTTACTGTTTTTCTAAGGCCAAATTAGAACCTGGAAATTATATTTTCCCCGCAGTGCTGAATGAGAAGAGCCATGTCTCTGGAACCATACAGAGATCTGATTTATTTACTGGCTAATGATAATAAATGTGTCTGAAAAAATAACGAGTTTGTAATTTTAAATGTATAGTTTATTAGTAAACTAGTGTTTTATAAATTAGTGTTGGCTGCAAGCAAATCTCCATCTCTGCTGTAAAGCGGATGCGCAGGTAATGTTTTGAAAGACGATGTCTTGTAACGTTAGCTTACTGATGTAAATAAATAAAAATGTATACAAAGATGTGATGATGTCCTGATTCACTTTCTTTTTTTTTTCTCTTTTTTTTTATTATTGCATAACAAGAACAATATATAACATACACATACGGAGGATCACATAGTATTATATCTATTACATTCATAATAGCATCAAAGAAACAATAGACAGAAAGAAAAAAAAAAACTATAAGGGGAAACATTACAAAAAATTCCAAAAAGAAAGGGATTCAAAAATAGTATACATCCGTTTCGCTTTTTTATTTCTTACATCTTTTAGGGAGACTTTCACTTTCCGTAACGGACTGAAGTGGGCGTCCGAGTGAAGACAACACATTTCAGCGCTAGATCGTCTCTTATTTAACAAACGAATGAAACGAATGCTGCTAGTTAACTGGATATGTTTTATTTGTATTGGTACATCCGTGCCGCGAGATGTTTTAAAAGTGTTTCAAAACCGCCCTGTAGGCTAAATGACGCCTAGGCTACTATTTCATATACCGGTAGGCTACATGTTCTACGATATGATATTTTATATTAATATTCTCATAGGAACCTGAGACTCGCGCTTGGGACTGCACGTGCGTATTGGATCGTCTGGCCTGGTGGGACTCCGAATGAAGGTGGAATGGATTTGAGCAGCAGCGTGGAAATCAATGCTGTACCTAAAACGCCCATGCATTCAAATTAACATTGTATGTGTTGTCAGAGGCTTAAAAAAGTTGTGATAATAAGAGTGAGTATATAGTGCCACAGTCAGACATAACGCCCCCCATTTGTGCCTGAGTGCCCCCCTCTCAGCTGCCTCGTTCCCAACGCCCCCCGACACTGTCCAAACGCCCCCGTTGAGAAACGCTACACTAAATGGTTTAGCTCCTCAGTACTTGAGCGAGCTTTATTTTTAAAGAGGCGTTTACAACAAAAAAAGCATTTAGGACTTAAGTTACTGAGATAAAAATCAACCCGATTTCAAGGGAGGATCTGATTTGTCACAACAGCTTCTCGAACAAGAAAAAATGTAGGGCGGGGCTTAATTTAGTGCATAGGGAATTGATTGTCTGGTTGTGGTTTGCTATTGGCTGTCCTCATGTGAGTGACAGGTTATAGCCCCGCCCTCGTCATCAGAGAAGAGTAGAGATGCTGCAAGAGGAACTTATTCTGATTCAAGATTACAAGGCACACAAAAAACTGCACTTCACTGCAATACCATGGCGACTCGAATGCAAAAATACGCATCAAAATGTTACTTGTTTTACGTAAAATCATTAAATGGCTTCCTTCCGCTAAAATAAATAGTACCTGTGCCCGGTTGCATAAAGCACCTTAGGTTTTTCCCTTAAGTATTATACTTGAGGGGCGATTTCCCCTTACCTAAGAGAATAATTTAAGGGTGTTGTAGTGTTGTCAAAAATATTGATATTTCGATAAATATCGATACTGAAATATCTGAACGGTACCAATACTAATTCCCCGAAGTATCGATACTAGCTGAGCGGTCACTTTCACTTCTCTCCAAAGGCGCGTTGACAAACACCACACGTGACGCACTCGTCTCATTCGCTCTGGTTAAATAGCAAAAGTGAAGTGAATGGTTTTGAATCGACCGGCTTTGGTTGATTGATAAAGAACACCGCGATCAGGCATGTCGGAGAATACGCGGACACGCGCTTCACACTGTGAGCGTGCTGCGGGCACCCAAAAGATTGTTTGACTATCAATAATCCCTAACATCACTCATTTTTTTAAATTATTTTATAGTTGAACAGACTTAAGGAACAGGCTCCAGGGGTACCATTTAGCAGCATATATGCTCAGCATCAGGGGTGTTTGTTATTTGGACAGACCTGCCCCCACTGCTAAAAAAATCCTAAAAGAAATACTGTAACTCTTCTCATTTTAACTTTTCTGAAACATTAACCAAGATGGCCTAGTATTGTTGTTGATATGAGTCTGTGTTGTCTAGTATTTTCACCGTTTTCTTAAAGTTAAGATAAGCTGACTGAGGAATCTTAGACAAGTAAATATTGTAACTGTGGTCAAATGTAAATTAGCTTGTGCCTATTTAACTTTATTCAAAAATTATTATTTAATTCTGCAATTTTCCTTCATTAGCGATTATCATCAATTTGATTACACAGATACTAATTAAACTAAACAGCTAGACAATGGCATCTCTGAATTCAATAATGAAATGCCTTTAACTGAAAATTGAATGTTTAATCTTATTATTATACATTACTGACACTCTATCCTCCAATTTGATACTGTTAAGTGCTTTTTTGTTACAGTATATTTTAATCTTTGATAACAGTAGGTAATAAAAATACAACGGATCATGTAAGCTCTGGTCCAATTAAAAAATATTAACAAATAGAACTCGGGACATTTTTGTTCATGTAAAATATACCTCATTGTCATGTTCTAGACTTGTTATATTTAGCTTTAAATACAAAAAATACCCCCTTAATATTGTGGCAATTTTTTTCTCTGTGGTATCGAATATCGATATTTTTCAAGGTATCGTATCGAAGTTAGAAATTCTAGTATCGTGACAACACTAGGGTGTTGCATATAATCTCTTAAACGGTTCTCTTAGGTAAGGGAAACATTTAAGTGTTTCACGACAGCGATCCTGGATTCACATTATAAAAGTCTGTTGTTGCCATAGATGCGCAAAACACTAACATGTCGGCAGGGCCGTAGCTAGAGGATTCGGGGCCCCCTGAAAAAATATTGATGTGGGCCCCCACCACCCTCCACCAATATCATATACTGTACAATAGATGAACATGGAGGCCCACATAACAGAAGATGGTGATGTTGTTGTAAAACCTTTATTTTAAAAGTTAAATGTTTATATAAAAAATACAACTAACAAAAAAGCAAGAAATTGTTAAATAATAATAAAACCAATTTTTAAAAAGTAATAATTTTTTTTCCCCATCAGTCTGTTATAATTCATAAATCAAAAAGTAAACATTTAAAAAATTGACAAGAATGCAGTCTAATTAAAAAAATAAAAGCATTCATTGTCTTATTTTTTTTTAAAGATAATATGGAACTGGTAATATTATTAAATAAAGCGAATACATTTATTCATCCAAGTGCAGTGTGTTGTATTCATGTTTTCTCGATGTTTTAAATATCATCAGCCGGCAGGTCAGATGCATAATGCAATGCGTCGTGACTCGTGTATTTTTTTTTAAAACTCTAGTTACAATACTGTAAAAAGACAGGAATTTAGACCACGTAATCATTCGGTCGATTGCGGCGCGCACCGATAATAAAAAATGACTGTACACGGCAGACTGTAGACGGAAGTTTTCTAATTCCCAGCGAAATAACAATATATAACCGGTCTTTAAGAACGTCTTGATCGACTGGGATACAACCACTCTCCTTGCCTCCCTCTCCGTCTTTTCCTGACATTTCTGGTTCCCTGATTTGTTTTCTTTTCCCCGACATTTTTCAGTCAGTCAGTCTCCTGCTCTTCCACCAAGTTCATCGTTAACTTCAGGCTGCCGCCTCAACTCTGATTGGTTCTGTTCACGAGCTGGGGCGGGACTTACAATTTTATTGGGTCCATCTGATGTTTGTCACTGACTCTGACTGAATAATTAATACATACTTTAGGTCGGACTAAACCATTTTTATGGAGGTAAGAGAAGCAGATATTTGGAAAAATATTTACCCAAATTGCACGTTTTTGTGGTTTTCATTTAAATCTCAGGCATACAACTAATATAAATATTAGAATTATTCATATTACAGGGGCCTAAATAGTATAACTGCTGGATTTTGTGGGGCCCCCTGGGCAGCGGGGGCCCCTATAATTGTCACCACCTTTCACCCCTCTAGCGACGGCCCTGCATGTCGGCATATCACGTGTCAGTCCAGTGACGCTATCACGCAACACCGCGTTAGCTCCGAAAGTGTACTGTTCACCGTCTCCTGCTTTGGCATTTGTTTAGGTTTTGTGAATGCACTTCTGGCTCTGTGTCTCGAAATACAGCTGAGTATTTCCACAGCATACCTGTTTTCTTCTGTCATGATTCCTTTTAAAACACAGAATCAGCTCGTTCTCCTGTGAATTTTTTTCTGCACGGGTCGGCCACACACTCTCCGTGCGCGCACTGACTTAACGTTGTGATAGTCTACATGCGAGTCGCGTGTAATGACAGACAGACAGCCGTCTAGTTGGTTAGCGATGCCAAATATTGCGCGTCGATCAAATCGGTATTCTTGCAACAATTTTTCATCGCTAAGTTGGTCCAAAGGGTTCTGCCTATTCCCTATGATCTTCAGCTGGTTCCATAAATTCAGCCATGTCGTCTTATTTTTGTCCGCGTCACTCTTAAGGTTACGATTCCCAAACCTTAAGTTATACTTAGGGAAATGACCGTTAAAGGTGCATTGCGCAAGTTTCTGAGGTTTTGCAGAACTATGCCCCCTCTGGCGACAAGCGAAACTGCAACCAGAATGAACTACAAGCCGATCTCTTTGAATCCATCTTCTACTTTTGTCGAAAGTTGACTGAAGTTTTGTCGCTCGAGTTGTCTTCGCTGATACGGAGAATGGCGGGATATACACAAACCTGCCAGACATAACGCGCATGACGTCACGCCCAGTCTCACGTTCCAGCCCAAATCCCTCTTATTAATTTTACTGTACAGGATTATAGAGGCAATCGCAGTGATCAGAGAAGGGCTCATTCAGCCCATCAGGCAATTGTTTATGCATGTATGGGTTAGAAAAACGGGTATTTTTAACATGAAATGTTGCGCAATGCACCTTTAAGGGGTTTTATGCAACACTTAACGCTTTTTCAGGGATTACTTAAGTGAAAAAACAGCATTTATGGGAAATTCTAAGTGTTTGTGACGTTTCACTTAAAAAAAAAAATCTTAAGTAACACTTACGGGGATTTTTCTGCAACACCCTTAGGTTTAAGGGAAACATAAGGGCGAACTTAAGGGAAAATTACACTTAAGGTGCTTTATGCAACCGGGCACTAGACCATAAACAGTAGGGGTGTGTAACGATATTCGAACCGAACCAAAAAAACGCGATACACCACCCACGATACTGGCGTCCCGAACACGCCCCGCCCCCTGCTGCCCCGCCCAGCCCCGGCTCATTGGACCTCATGTGTTATGTGTACACAACGAATACAGCGTTGTTGCCTAACCACCATTAACCACATATAATCGCAATAAGCTCAGTGTTTTGTTACTTTCGATAATAAGCAAGGTGTAATCTTTCAAATTCTGTCTATTTGATCACAAAATTCAAACAATAAATGCCGCTTTGGCGCTCTGTGATGTGGCGTGTCAGATCACTGTACTAGGCTCCTCATTTAAAGCGGCAGCGCGAGTAAACGTGATCATCTCTTCCTCAGTTACAGAATAAACATGAATGAACACCCGAAGGTATGTTGAAAGAGACAGTATACTGTATACCAGTATACAGTATACATCATAACTCACTCAATCAGTGTTTCAACAGCGGAAATACGTCAATAAAACGCTTAGTTTTTCACATAGCTTTATATTTACCTCAGGCAAGTCCTTCAGTGTCCACAGCTTGTTGGTTCGCTAACTCTTTCACTAAATAAATGCACTGTATTAAAGGTGCTCTAAGCGATGTCGAGTGTCTATCACTTCTTGTTGACGTTTAAAGTATTGTCAAACAAAACGGAGGCTAGCTAGACCCTCCCTCCTCCTCATCCGCACACTAACCCCCCAAACCACACCCCCAAACTCTTCTTGTCGGTTATTGGCTGGATCAGTTTGTTATGTTTCGTGGCGCGGGTCGCTACAGTTTGTTTTTGTTGCCGTGTGTGACGCCTGGGGTGTCTGCAGAGACCGCGTCTTTTTACAGTGTGTTCAGGGGACAGGCAGCTAGCGGATAGTGAGGAGATGTTTGCTGTATGTGACAAAAAATTTTTTGGCCTAAAAAATGCGTGACATCGCTTAGAGCACCTTTAACCTATATATTATATTTTACTTAACCTGTTAATGATATCTTGATTATTTAATGTATGTTTAAAATATCTGTCATGAAAATAACAGCAACTGTGTAAATTATTATATTTCAATAACAAATTAGAGTAAAAACATGTTAATGCAAAAACTGCCTTATGTGCAGTTTACATGTTTTCATACAATTTGTTATTTGAGTGTTGATTATTATTGTTATTATTAGATCTAAAAATAAATGTCAACTGAATTTAGGCTAAAAGTCTAAGCCCTGTTGTTAAGCTTTAAAGTCGTCATGAAATCAGATTTTACCATTCGTATTTTTATATGTAATATTGTAGTGTTTATTATAAATGATTTATCTGTGCACTTCATTATTTTTTTTTAATTCATGTCCCCTTATAATCTTTAATCAAATACGTTACCCTTCCCTCCCCCCTCGAAACGACTTCTCTTCTCTTCCGGTCAAAATCTATTACTAGAGGGCGTGGCTATCCCGTGGTTCGCGGGAGGCTCATATAAATATGGGGTGATTCCTTCCGGAAAATTTGGCTGCTGGTCCTCGTTCTCGTTCTCATCGTCGGGTTCCTCAACTAAAAATGCTTCATGGGAGGGTAACGGTGGAGAGAAATCCTCCACAACTGACTGTAAACTGGCTTTCAAATCTGTCGGTGAATCTTATCTATTTGTTCATTTATATATATATATTTATTTATTTATTCATTTTCAATTTCTGCAGGTTTCGTCCTCCACAACACACAAGTCCTACCGGCCTCTGCAACCTGCAGCTAACTGGTTCCTGCAGCAGAAATGGGACCAGTCCAGCTACGAGATCCACCGAGACAAGGTCTGACTCTGATGGGTTATGGTTGTCTGCTTTTTTAATATGTTTAATATTGCGTGAAATTTAACTAACTAGTGCAAAGTGCCCGTAGCAAGACACCCGTCAAGTCTGAAATCCATCAGACTAACGGTTCGAGAGATATGCGAATAGGGATGGGAATTGATAAGAATTTAACGATTCCGATTCCATTATCGATATTGCTTATCGATTCGATTCCTTATCGATTCTCATTGGGTGAGGGAATAAGTACAAATTTGTTTGCTTGTATTAACTTATTGAACTTATAACTTATTTGTTTGTTATTAACTCGCTGACACAGCACAGCGTATTAGGGGTGTGAACCTACACTTGTCTTACGGTTCAGTTCGATTACGATTATCATGTCATCGATTCAGTTCAATTCGATATCTCGATGCATTACATGCACTGCGTCCTCAATTTTACTTCAAAAGTGATGTGTGCATGCGCGTGTTCACCTGTTCGTGAAGTCGCAGTGACAGAAACAGTGACATTCCAGTTTAAGTTTCATGGGACTAAAGTCTGTTCATGATGTGTGGCCAAATGTTTCTGCATATTGGAGGTCCCCCCTTTGACGAAATGGAAATTTTACAGGTGTTGGAACAAATGACCTTGTTATGAGGCGCCGTCATACTCTCATTGAGTATGTGCGCGAGTTTGAGTGTGTGTGTGTGCTCGCGTCTCATATGAATATGTGCGTGGAGAATTTGTGTGTGCGCGCGCGCGTGTCTCGTATGTGCGTGGAGAGTTTGTGTGTGCGCGCGCGCGTCTCTTATGAGTATGTGCCTGGAGAATTTGTGTGTGCGCGCGCGCGTGTCTCGTATGTGCCTGGAGAGTTTGTGTGTGCGTGCGCGCGTCTCTTATGAGTATGTGCGTGGAGAGTTTGTGTGTGCGCGCGCGCGTCTCTTATGAGTATGTGCGTGGAGAGTTTGTGTGTGCGCGCGCGCGTCTCTTATGAGTATGTGCGTGGAGAGTTTGTGTGTGCGCGCGCGCGTCTCTTATGAGTATGTGCGTGGAGAGTTTGTGTGTGTGCGCGCGCGTGTCTTATGAGTATGTGCGTGGAGAATTTCGCGCATCTTGTGTGTGTAGAGTTTGCGTGAGCGACTTTAGGTGTGTCGTTGTGCATTTCATATGTATTTGTTTGAGCATTCAGCAGTATACATGTATGTTTGACTACTTAATATACGTTTATGCAAGTGTTTCATATATGTGTGCGTGAATGAAGTTTGATTTTAGCCCTAGACGGCACCTCACATATTGTCGTCTTTTCGCGTGAAATATAACCAAACAAGCGCTTCTGCCTCGATGCAATGTTTGTTGCGTTCTGAATCAAAATAACGCAGCTCGTGTGTGACGTCATGACACATTTGCAACGTGCGGAACCGATAAGCGGAATCGTTAAGCAGGCATACTAACGGTTCCAAGGAATTGGTTCACTGGGAACCGGTTCTGAAGAAGAACCGGTTCTCGATTCCCATCCCTATATGCGAATAACACACACACACACACTAGGGATGGCGAAAACTAAAAAATGTCTTGACCGACCACCGAGCCTCATTAGCCGGTTGAAACCGGTTAACCGTTTAAAATATGCTACGCTATTTGAAATAACAGCCATTTAGAGCCGCGCCTGCAATTTCGCATCTCTGTCGCATCTCTCTGCGCTCTGCCTCCCGCTCACACACACACTGCCCCGGCGCCACCCTCCCGCTCACACACACGCTGCCCCGGTGCCGCCCTCCCGCTCACACACACACTGCCCCGGCGCCGCCCTCCCGCTCACACACACACTGGCCCGGCACCGCCCTCCCACTCACACACACACTGCCACACACACACTGCCCCGGCACCGCCCTCCCGCTCACACACACACTGCCCCGGCGACGCCCGCCCGCTCACACACACACTGCCCCGGCACCGCCCTCCCGCTCACACACACACTGCCCCAGCGCCGCCCTCCCGCTCACACACACACTGCCCCACACACACTGCCCCGGCACCGCCCTCCCACTCACACACACACTGCCCCGGCGCCGCCCTCCCGCTCACACACACACTGCCCCAGCGCCGCCCTCCCGCTCACACACACACTGCCCCACACACACTGCCCCGGCACCGCCCTCCCACTCCCACACACACTGCCCCGGCGCCGCCCTCCCACTCACACACACACTGCCCCGGCGCCGCCCTCCCGCTCACACACACACTGCCCCAGCGCCGCCCTCCCGCTCACACACACACTGCCCCACACACACTGCCCCGGCACCGCCCTCCCGCTCACACACACACTGCCCCGGCGCCGCCCTCCCGCTCACACACACACTGCCCCGGCGCCGCCCTCCCGCTCACACACACACTGCCCCGGCGCCGCCCTCCCGCTCACACACACACTGCCCCGGCACCGCCCTCCCGCTCACACACACACTGCCCCGGCGCCGCCCTCCCGCTCACACACACACTGCCCCGGCACCGCCCTCCCGCTCACACACACACTGCCCCGGCGCCACCCTTCCACTCACGTCACTTTTTTAAAATCCCCTACAGCGCGAAACATGAGTCCCGCAAACGCGGCGCCGAGGAGCTTGTATGTAATTGGAGGACAAATGGCTCCCTAGTTTCTAAATGGTTTGGGTGCAAGGTGATCGCGTTGAAAATAAAGGCGTTAGTCTAGCGTTAGCAGCTCATTTGAAACATTGCCGCGGCTCATTTAAGAAATGACAGCTCCGAAGAGACGCCGCTTTAGTTTGAGGTAGTGCTAACAAAAATAAAGAAAGATGATCATCATCACTGTTACCACTGAAATGTAGATGTAATGTATAAATCTAAGCCCATCTTATGCTGAATGTTGCCTAATAGACTGCAACACGATAAACCCAATGGATAAAACAGGCAACTTCAGAATGTTGGTAAATGTTGGTAACCATAGCTGAAATAGAATAAGTTTGTTTTATTTTATTTCAGTTGATGCTTAAGATTTAATTAACTATAATAAACCTGCATTGTGTGTGAGAGAGTGTGTGATGTCTCTGTGTGTGTGAGAGAGTGTGTGTGATTTTCTGTATGTGTGTGTGTGAGAGAGAGTGTGTCTGAGTGTGAGTGTGTTTGAGAGAGAGTGTGTGTGAGTATGTATATATGTATATGTTGATGTTCTGTCTCTGTCTCAGGTGAGAGAGGCCAAACCTGTAGTCGACACCAAGGGCATCGAAACACCGGCGCATATCAGACACAATCTGAAGAAAGTCCAGGTATCTGATTAATTAATATGTAAACAAGAATGTATTTTCCTGTCATCATTTACTTGCCCTCATTTTGTTCCAAACCTGTATGAGTTTCTTTCTTCTGCTGAACACAAAAGAAGATATTTTGATAACCAAACAGTTGAACGTACTCCAATAATTATGAGCCTATAAGCAGACAAAAATGATTTTGTGAGCTCTATAACAGCACTATTGCCGATTACAGTGATGTGTTGTTATGAAGTAACGTGGAGTAGATGAAGTGCATGATAACAGTGTTTGTCTTCAGTTGCAGAAAGAAAGGACGTCCATCATAGAGAGAGACAATCATCGTCTGGCCAGCAATCTTTCTGCTATCACTCGCTCTAAAGGACTGGTGGACAACAGGAACCATTGCCCACAGCTCAGGTGTGTGTGTGTGTGTGTGTGTGTGTGTGTGTGTGCTCAGACGTCAGTGTGTAGCTGGTTAACATAGTAACTCAGTGAGGTGTTTATTTGATCTGGGTTTCAGTTGTCGGATCTCCCGCTGCGTCTCATGTATATAACATCTAAACAAGATGTAGAGATTATTTAGAAATAAAATAAAACATTAAAAAAATATTCTATTTCATTTGACAATTAAACATTTTATTTATGTTATGTTATGATAATGTTATATATCTGGTTTTACAGTGTGAACACACACAAAAAGAAGGAGGAGCTTCTAGAGCTGACAGCAGAAAACCATCGGATCAACCAGCGAATCCTGACGCAGAAGTCGGATTACAGGAGGGAACTCTGGGAAGCCGACTGGGAAAAGGTCCAGCAAACGAGAGACAACATCGCACACTATCCACGAGGAGAGATCAACAAACAGGTTTGATCCTAATTCACACTTTAAAAAACGGAGCTAATTTCTTCTTCATTTTCTCGCCTTCATCATGTTTCCAACCCTTCTGTGAAACACAATAGCACACATTTCAGATGCTCACGCTGCTCTTGTTAATGCCTGTGAAAAAAAGCATGTCATGTGGGTTCGAAATTATTATTTCAAAGCACTAAATGGTTTAGCTCCTCAGTACTTGAGCGAGCTTTATTTTTAAAGAGGCGTTTACAACAAAAAAAGCATTTAAGACTTAAGTTACTGAGATAAAAATCAACCCGATTTCGAAGGGAGGACCTGATTTGTAAACACAACAGCTTCTCGAACAAGAAAAAATGTAGGGCGGGGCTTAATTTAGTGCATAGGGAATTGATTGTCTGGTTGTGGTTTGCTATTGGCTGTCCTTATGTGAGTGACAGGTTATAGCCCCGCCCTCGTCATCAGAGAAGAGTAGAGATGCTGCAAGAGGAACTTATTCTGATTCAAGATTACAAGGCACACAAAAAACTGCACTTCACTGCAATACCATGGCGACTCAAAGGCAAAAATACACATCAAAATGTTACTTGTTTTACGTAAAATCATTAAATGGCTTCCTTCCGCTAAAATAAATAGTACCTGTGCCCGGTTGCTTAAAGCACCTTAGGTTTTTCCCTTAAGTATTATACTTAAGGGGCGATTTCCCCTTACCTAAGAGAATAATTTAAGGGTGTTGCATATAATCTCTTAAACGGTTCTCTTAACGGTTTACACAAACCTGCCAGACATAGCCAGGTGAGCGTGAACGCGTGTGACGTCACGCCCAGTCTCAAATTCCGTCCCGAATCCCTCTTATTAATTTTACTGTACAGGATTATAGAGGCAATCGCAGTGATCAGAGAAGGCCTCATTCAGCCCATCAGGCAATTGTTTAAGCATGTATGGGTTAGAAAAACCGGTATTTTTAACATGAAATGTTGCGCAATGCACCTTTAAGGGGTTTTATGCAACACTTAACGCTTTTTAAGGGATTACTTAAGTGAAAAAACAGCGTTTATGGGAAATTCTAAGCGTTTATGACGTTTCACTTCAAAAAAAAAACTTAAGTAACACTTAAGGGTATTTTTCTGCAACACCCTTATGTTTAAGGGAAACATAAGGGCGAACTTAAAGCTGCAGTCCGTAGCTTTTTCCCTTTTTGTTGCCATCTCTGTTCGAAATCTGTAACTGCAGTGATTCGCGGAATTATCATCTTTACGTGGGTTGTAAATCGGCATGAAACAGCGCGGATGAACACAGTGCTTTGAGGCGAGTGGTGCTGTCAGTCACCGCGCTGTGTGGATACTGTCATTCAGAATCACAGATTCACTTTTTGAAAGCTTGACCAACATAAGAATTTTCACCGGAAAATGTCTTCTGAACAAGTAAATAACATCCATTTTTGTTCTGATCAACTAAGGGGGGAAAAGCATTCGACATGACAAGCGATCGTTAGATTTAATCAGCGCGATTTACAGTAGGGATGTCCCGATCCGATACTCAGGATCGGTATCGGCTCCGATACTGCCATTTTTGCGGGATCGGGTATCGATCAGACATCGATCAGACGAGGCCGATCCAAATCCGATATTGTGGGTATACTATTATGTGTTATTGTTAAGCCCCACAAAAGGCACAAAAACATTCTAAAGTACCATAACGTTTTCGTGCACTCTATTATAAGTGTTCTGAAGCCATTATGTGAGATATAAATTAATATTTAAGTCATTAAAGTCAAGATCACGTAAACTTTTCCCTCTCGCGGCTGTCAGTCATTCTCCATTCAGCATTCAAACAGCGCGTCGCGTTCGGTTACAGTCAATGATGAAACTATCTTCAAGATGATTCAATGTTAATACTATTATACTTGATCTGTAAGATAAAGGTCTATGTTTTCGCATAAAACAACTTTATCTTGCTGGACTTTATTGCTGTAACTCAATCGTGTTACTCTCAACCGGGTGTCGGACGCTGTCGGTTTGATCACAACACTAGAGTCAGAGCACTAATTGTTCTTCACGCGCACAGTAACTGAAATTTAAAACTGTTAAAAGAAAAGGCTCAATAAACGATTGCATAGATAGATACTGTATAATACACTGTCCATCAATATGTATCTCCGTTGTGCTTTGAACTTTTCAAAGCGGACTCGACGCGCTGCGTGCTGTAACTCCACGTGGCTTCAAGCGCATCATTCTCCGCTCGGGATGCGCATAAGCGCTTTGTGCCGCACTGTATTGGAGCCTTTCATATCATAATGCAGTGACGCAATTAAAGCTTATTAACATTAATAATTATTAATGTTGCTGCCTCATTAAATAGCTGTGCAATACACTTAAAACATGTCTCAATTTTATAGCAGATTTAGCTATATCTAAAATAATTATCTTTTTCATTTTTGTTATCTTGTTTTTCATGAATGTATTTTACAACAATAAAAAGAGCAATGTGTATTATCCACTAATCTAGTTTATAATAGCATTTTTGTCATAGATTATGATCATATATTTGGGGGATTTGTTGTTTATCTTTATAATGAAGCTGTCTGTATTAAGTAGATTGTGTTTAACACACACAAGAGTGATAATCAGTTTAACACACAGTTATAGAAATTCTACTTGATTTAAAAAACAAAAACTGTACTGGTATTTACAATGTAGAATGCTGCTGTTTAAATTGTTTTAACTTTAAACCTGTTGTTAGCTAGCTAGCTTTAAGTACTGAAGTACCTGTATTTTCTTTCATTTATATATTTCTTTATTTTTTTGTAGTTTTTGAATAAAGGGTGGCAATCTTTCATAATCAACTGTTGTTGTGGACTATATAGGAGGTATATTTTAGGTGGCTAATTGAGAAAATTGCTATATTTTTTATTAGTTTAAGAATAAAATAAAAATATCGGATTAATATCGGTATCGGCAAAAGCCAAAGCTGCGGCATCGGTATCGGTATCGGAAGTGAAAAAGTGGTATCGGGACATCCCTAATTTACAGCAACCGTGCAAATCATAGCCTACTTTGTTCTCAAATTGTTCATGTTAACAACATCAGCATTGCGTGACTTACGTTATTTAATGTGTTTTATGGTTACCTGTGTAGTTCAGAATTCATATTCTCCATAATAGCAAAACGTTAAACGAGAAAGGCACAACAAAGGAAACTCCATAACTGTGTGAATTAAGAAAACGTACTGTTACACGATTGAACTATTGAAATGTCTTACTTGTTCAGCAGAAAAAAGCCGTCTCTTCTTCCGTTTTGAACCCCTTCAAAACACGGAGTTCACTCTCTTTTCAAAAGCCCCGCCGATGTTTAAATCCTTGTGTTCGCATGAGACGGTTTCTTTCTCTTTCTCTAGCCACCTTAAATCCGAAGTACGAAGTCTTTTGGGTTTTATAACTGCTGAATCTCCAGTTGACATTGATGATTGTTGTCTGGATCTTTCTGGATCCGCCATAAGTTTAATCATGTAAAGTGCTGCGAGAAAAGCCTATCTCTACATCTCCTCACGCCCAGTATAGCCGGCTAGCCGAAACTCCTTCTTTATGTGTACGGGTGTTACGTAATGACGCAAAGACATGCTCGAATTTCTCGCGAAAACCCACCAGTACCACTGGAATTAAAATCATTATTACAAGCTAACCGTTTTGAATCTAGCTATGGCAAGCAGATAGTTTTGAACACTGGCTGAAGATGTTTTTTTTTTAATAATTAATTTGGATTATTTTTAACTTAAAAAAGTTACGGACAGCAGCTTTAAGGGAAAATTACACTTAAGGTGCTTTATGCAACCGGGCACTAGACCATAAACAGTAGGGGTGTGTAACGATATTCGAACCGAACCAAAAAAACGCGATACACCACCCACGATACTGGCGTCCCGAACACGCCCCGCCCCCTGCTGCCCCGCCCAGCCCTGGCTCATTGGACCTCATGTGTTATGTGTACACAACGAATACAGCGTTGTTGCCTAACCACCATTAACCACATATAATCGCAATAAGCTCAGTGTTTTGTTACTTTCGATAATAAGCAAGGTGTAATCTTTCAAGTTCTGTCTATTTGTTCACAAAATTCAAACAATAAATGCCGCTTTGGCACTCTGTGATGTGGCGTGTCAGATCACTGTACTAGGCTCCTCATTTAAAGCGGCAGCGCGAGTAAACGTGATCATCTCTTCCTCAGTTACAGAATAAACATGAATGAACACCCGAAGGTATGTTGAAAGATACAGTATACTTACTGAAAGGCATCATAACTCACTCAATCAGTGTTTCAACAGCGGAAATACGTCAATAAAACGCTTAGTTTTTCACATGTAAATATTTACCTCAGGCAAGTCCTTCAGTGTCCACAGCTTGTTGGTTCGCTAACTCTTTCACTAAATAAATGCACTGTATTAACCTATATATTATATTTTACTTAACCTGTTAATGATATCTTGATTATTTAATGTATGTTTAAAATATCTGTCATGAAAATAACAGCAACTGTGTAAATTATTATATTTCAATAACAAATTAGAGTAAAAACATATGTTAATGCAAAAACTGCCTTATGTGCAGTTTACATGTTTTCATAC
The DNA here is from genome assembly GCA_029959095.1 of Rhinichthys osculus. Lineage (NCBI taxonomy): Eukaryota > Metazoa > Chordata > Actinopteri > Cypriniformes > Leuciscidae > Rhinichthys > Rhinichthys osculus. The sequence goes on along the minus strand of JARWKJ010000024.1, from coordinate 3,287,660 downwards.
AATTTGTAATTTGAGTGTTGATTATTATTACTATTATTATTATTAGATCTAAAAATAAATGTCAACTGAATTTAGGCTAAAAGTCTAAGCTCTGTTGTTAAGCTTTAAAGTCGTCATGAAATCAGATTTTACCATTCGTATTTTTATATGTAATATTGTAGTGTTTATTATAAATGATTTATCTGTGCACTTCATTATTTTTTTTTAATTCATGTCCCCTTATAATCTTTAATCAAATACGTTACCCTTCCCTCCCCCCTCGAAACGACTTCTCTTCTCTTCCGGTCAAAATCTATTACTAGAGGGCGTGGCTATCCCGTGGTTCGCGGGAGGCTCATATAAATATGGGGTGATTCCTTCCGGAAAATTTGGCTGCTGGTCCTCGTTCTCGTTCTCATCGTCGGGTTCCTCAACTAAAAATGCTTCATGGGAGGGCAACGGTGGAGAGAAATCCTCCACAACTGACTGTAAACTGGCTTTCAAATCTGTCGGTGAATCTTATCTATTTGTTCATTTATATATATATTTATTTATTTATTTATTCATTTTCAATTTCTGCAGGTTTCGTCCTCCACAACACACAAGTCCTACCGGCCTCTGAAACCTGCAGCTAACTGGTTCCTGCAGCAGAAATGGGACCAGTCCAGCTACGAGATCCACCGAGACAAGGTCTGACTCTGATGGGTTATGGTTGTCTGCTTTTTTAATATGTTTAATATTGCGTGAAATTTAACTAACTAGTGCAAAGTGCCCGTAGCAAGACACCCGTCAAGTCTGAAATCCATCAGACTAACGGTTCGAGAGATATGCGAATAGGGATGGGAATTGATAAGAATTTAACGATTCCTATTCCATTATCGATATTGCTTATCGATTCGATTCCTTATCGATTCTCATTGGGTGAGGGAATAAGTACAAATTTGTTTGCTTGTATTAACTTATTGAACTTATAACTTATTTGTTTGTTATTAACTCGCTGACACAGCACAGCGTATTAGGGGTGTGAACCTACACTTGTCTTACGGTTCAGTTCGATTACGATTATCATGTCATCGATTCAGTTCAATTCGATATCTCGATGCATTACATGCACTGCGTCCTCAATTTTACTTCAAAAGTGATGTGTGCATGCGCGTGTTCACCTGTTCGTGAAGTCGCAGTGACAGAAACAGTGACATTCTAGTTTAAGTTTCATGGGACTAAAGTCTGTTCATGATGTGTGGCCAAATGTCTCTGCATATTGGAGGTCCCCCCTTTGACGAAATGGAAATTTTACAGGTGTTGGAACAAGTGACCTTGTTATGAGGCGCCGTCATACTCTCATTGAGTATGTGCGCGAGTTTGAGTGTGTGTGTGCTCGCGTCTCATATGAGTATGTGCGTGGAGAATTTGTGTGTGCGCGCGCGTGTCTCGTATGTGCCTGGAGAGTTTGTGTGTGCGTGCGCGCGTCTCTTATGAGTATGTGCGTGGAGAGTTTGTGTGTGCGCGCGCGCGTCTCTTATGAGTATGTGCCTGGAGAGTTTGTGTGTGCGTGCGCGCGTCTCTTATGAGTATGTGCGTGGAGAGTTTGTGTGTGCGCGCGCGCGTCTCTTATGAGTATGTGCCTGGAGAGTTTGTGTGTGCGCGCGTCTCTTATGAGTATGTGCGTGGAGAGTTTGTGTGTGCGCGCGCGCGTCTCTTATGAGTATGTGCCTGGAGAGTTTGTGTGTGCGCGCGTCTCTTATGAGTATGTGCCTGGAGAATTTGTGTGTGCGCGCGCGTGTCTCGTATGTGCGTGGAGAGTTTGTGTGTGCGCGCGCGCGTCTCTTATGAGTATGTGCCTGGAGAATTTCGCGCATCTCGTGTGTGTAGAGTTTGCGTGTATGCGTGAGCGACTTTAGGTGTGTCGTTGTGCATTTCATATGTATTTGTTTGAGCATTCAGCAGTATACATGTATGTTTGACTACTTAATATACGTTTATGCAAGTGTTTCATATATGTGTGCGTGAATGAAGTTTGATTTTAGCCCTAGACGGCACCTCACATATTGTCGTCTTTTCGCGTGAAATATAACCAAACGAGCGCTTCTGCCTCGATGCAATGTTTGTTGCGTTCTGAATCAAAATAACGCAGCTCGTGTGTGACGTCATGACACATTTGCAACGTGCGGAACCGATAAGCGGAATCGTTAAGCAGGCATACTAACGGTTCCAAGGAATTGGTTCACTGGGAACCGGTTCTGAAGAAGAACCGGTTCTCGATTCCCATCCCTATATGCGAATAACACACACACACACACTAGGGATGGCGAAAACTAAAAAATGTCTTGACCGACCACCGAGCCTCATTAGCCGGTTGAAACCGGTTAACCGTTTAAAATATGCTACGCTATTTGAAATAACAGCCATTTAGAGCCGCGCCTGCAATTTCGCATCTCTGTCGCATCTCTCTGCGCTCTGCCTCCCGCTCACACACACACTGCCCCGGCGCCACCCTCCCGCTCACACACACACTGCCCCGGCGCCGCCCTCCCGCTCACACACACACTGCCCCGGCGCCACCCTCCCGCTCACACACACACTGCCCCGGCGCCACCCTCCCGCTCACACACACACTGCCCCGGCGCCGCCCTCCCGCTCACACACACACTGCCCCGGCGCCACCCTCCCGCTCACACACACACTGCCCCGGCGCCACCCTCCCGCTCACACACACGCTGCCCCGGCGCCGCCCTCCCGCTCACACACACACTGCCCCGACGCCGCCCTCCCGCTCACACACACACTGCCCCGGCGCCGCCCTCCCGCTCACACACACACTGCCACACACACACTGCCCCGGCACCGCCCTCCCGCTCACACACACGCTGCCCCGGCGCCGCCCTCCCGCTCACACACACACTGCCCCGGCGCCGCCCTCCCGCTCACACACACACTGCCACACACACACTGCCCCGGCACCGCCCTCCCGCTCACACACACACTGCCCCGACGCCGCCCTCCCGCTCACACACACACTGCCCCGGCGCCGCCCTCCCACTCACACACACACTGCCCCGGCGCCGCCCTCCCACTCACACACACACTGCCACACACACACTGCCCCGGCACCGCCCTCCCGCTCACACACACGCTGCCCCGGCGCCGCCCTCCCACTCACACACACACTGCCACACACACACTGCCCCGGCACCGCCCTCCCGCTCACACACACACTGCCACACACACGCTGCCCCGGCGCCGCCCTCCCACTCACACACACACTGCCACACACACACTGCCCCGGCACCGCCCTCCCGCTCACACACACACTGCCCCGGCGCCGCCCTCCCACTCACACACACACTGCCCCGGCGCCGCCCTCCCACTCACACACACACTGCCACACACACACTGCCCCGGCGCCGCCCTCCCGCTCACACACACACTGCCACACACACACTGCCCCGGCACCGCCCTCCCGCTCACACACACGCTGCCCCGACGCCGCCCTCCCGCTCACACACACACTGCCCCGGCGCTGCCCTCCCGCTCACACACACACTGCCACACACACACTGCCCCGGCACCGCCCTCCCGCTCACACACACACTGCCCCGACGCCGCCCTCCCGCTCACACACACACTGCCCCGGCGCCGCCCTCCCACTCACACACACACTGCCCCGGCGCCGCCCTCCCGCTCACACACACACTGCCCCGGCGCCGCCCTCCCGCTCACACACACACTGCCCCAGCGCCGCCCTCCCGCTCACACACACACTGCCCCGGCGCCGCCCTCCCGCTCACACACACACTGCCCCACACACACTGCCCCGGCACCGCCCTCCCACTCACACACACAATGCCCCGGCGCCGCCCTCCCGCTCACACACACACTGCCCCGGCACCGCCCTCCCACTCACACACACACTGCCCCGGCACCGCCCTCCCACTCACACACACACTGCCCCGGCGCCGCCCTCCCACTCACACACACAATGCCCCGGCGCCGCCCTCCCGCTCACACACACACTGCCCCGGCACCGCCCTCCCACTCACACACACACTGCCCCACACACACTGCCCCGGCACCGCCCTCCCACTCACACACACACTGCCCCACACACACTGCCCCGGCACCGCCCTCCCGCTCACACACACACTGCCCCGGCGCTGCCCTCCCGCTCACACACACACTGCCCCGGCGCCACCCTTCCACTCACGTCACTTTTTTAAAATCCCCTACAGCGCGAAACATGAGTCCCGCAAACGCGGCGCCGAGGAGCTTGTATGTAATCGGAGGACAAATGGCTCCCTAGTTTCTAAATGGTTTGGGTGCAAGGTGATCGCGTTGAAAATAAAGGTGTTAGTCTAGCGTTAGCAGCTCATTTGAAAGTTGAAACATTGCCGCGGCTCATTTAAGAAATGACAGCTCCGAAAGAGACGCCGCTTTAGTTTGAGGTAGTGCTAACAATAATAAAGAAAGATGATCATCATCACTGTTACCACTGAAATGTAGATGTAATGTATAAATCTAAGCCCATCTTATGCTGAATGTTGCCTAATAGACTGCAACACGATAAACCCAATGGATAAAACAGGCAACTTCAGAATGTTGGTAAATGTTGGTAACCATAGCTGAAATGGAATAAGTTTGTTTTATTTTATTTCAGTTGATGCTTAAGATTTAATTAACTATAATAAACCTGCATTGTGTGTGAGAGAGTGTGTGAGTGTCTCTGTGTGTGTGAGAGAGTGTGTGTGATTTTCTGTATGTGTGTGTGTGAGAGAGAGTGTGTCTGAGTGTGAGTGTGTTTGAGAGAGAGTGTGTGTGAGTATGTATATATGTATATGTTGATGTTCTGTCTCTGTCTCAGGTGAGAGAGGCCAAACCTGTAGTCGACACCAAGGGCATCGAAACACCGGCGCATATCAGACACAATCTGAAGAAAGTCCAGGTATCTGATTAATTAATATGTAAACAAGAATGTATTTTCCTGTCATCATTTACTTGCCCTCATGTTGTTCCAAACCTGTATGAGTTTCTTTCTTCTGCTGAACACAAAAGAAGATATTTTGATAACCAAACAGTTGAACGTACTCCAATAATTATGAGCCTATAAGCAGACAAAAATGATTTTGTGAGCTCTATAACAGCACTATTGCCGATTACAGTGATGTGTTGTTATGAAGTAACGTGGAGTAGATGAAGTGCATGATAACAGTGTTTGTCTTCAGTTGCAGAAAGAAAGGATGTCCATCATAGAGAGAGACAATCATCGTCTGGCCAGCAAACTTCCTGCTATCACTCGCTCTAAAGGACTGGTGGACAACAGGAACCATTGCCCACAGCTCAGGTGTGTGTGTGTGTGTGTGTGTGTGTGTGTGTGTGTGTGTGTGTGTGTGTGTGTCTGTGTGTCTGTCTGTGTGTGTGTGAGTGTGTTTAGCTGGTTAACATAGTAACTCAGTGAGGTGTTTATTTGATCTGGGTTTCAGTACATGAAAACAAATTTGTGAAAGCGGCGTATGCATATTGCGTGTTCAGTCTATAGACGTCTGCGTGTTTCATTACGAAGTGACATCGCCATCTACTGGCCTGACAGCAGAATACAGCGGTTTAACTCGTTTTCGTGTGAACAGGGATCGTTTTTACAATGTTGTCGTTTGTACGCGAAAAAAACAAAGGAAGAACTTTTCCGTTTTTATAGTACATTGTTGTTGTGTAAAAGTACCCCTAGTGCTTTTTTTTATGTTTTTGTCATTTTTATTATTTAAAAATATATATATATTTATAAAGTTTTCATTAATTTCTATTTCAATTTTAGTTTGTTATTTTAGCACATCAATGTAAACAAAATAAAAGGAGAAATGTCCAGAAACTATCTCAAATAAAATAAAATAAGTTTAAGTTATTTATGTTTTATTTTATTTCATTTAGCGTTTATATATAAATAATGGAAGCTTGTTTTCCGCCACAGAATAAAACAATTTAAATGATAATTGCAACTTTTTATCTCACAATTCTGACTTTATATCACGCAAAAAGTCAGAATTGTGAGATAAAAAGTAGTACCTTTTTTATTCTGTGGCAGAAACAAGCTTCCTATATATATATATATATATTAGGGGTGTCCCCGACTAAGGATTTTCATAGTCGAATCAGATTCGTCAAGTCCTGCCTATAGTCGACTAATAGTCTAATCATGTGTGTGGTGTTGGGGAGGGGGCGGGGCTTTAACATTTTAAAGCCGCGATGTACAGAACATCACACAAAGATATAGAAGAAAATGTATAAAACATTTTGGATCAATAAAACTAAGAAATAACATAAATAACTGCAGAAAGGCCACACTGCAGATAGGATTTGCATTTCACATGCAAATCAAATTAAATCGGCTGAATTGCCTGTACGAGCATGCTCTAAGTAGGCTGCCTACAGCGCAACATCGATGCACTGAAAAATAATCAACAATTAAGAACACAATATACATTTATAATAAATACAAAACGAAATAAGTCAGAATCAAGTCACAAGAAGCAGAACAAATGTGTGCAAAATGCCTAAAGTGCAGGGGAACAAATATTCAAAACACAAGTCACAAATAGTTAAATTAGATCACCCTGAGTGATCAATTAATAAAATAAAAATAAAGAAATTATTAAAATAACGAAAGTATGGCCAGGATTGTCAACTTTGTCTTTTTAACTGCAGAAACAACAATAAACGCTAAACTGGAGCGGCAGTCTTTTTAGCTAAACGTGTTCACAGTATCCAAAAATCAAATTAGAACCGGCTGAAATGTTTTGAAATCACTACCCATACCTGATCGAAAAAGCAAAATCCAGTCTTTCACTCTGTGTCAGTTTGAGTCTTTTCAAATTGTGTGCGCGGATAAAATACATTCTAAAATGCTTAACGTGAAAAACGCTTAACGGCTTTGTCCTAAAACTGTTATATTAAAAGATCAAATTCTGCACACACCTTATTAATAAAGCATACTATATAGCCTACAGCAGGGGTCGGCAACAGGCGGCCCGCGGGCCAAAACTGGCCCGCCGGCAATAATATCTGGCCCGTGCCGCAGCCTGAAAAGTTCTGAAAGACATTCAAAAGAGTCTGTGGATCGCTAGACACACCTCTAAAATAACCGTCATGAAATGTCTAATATTATATTAAATGCGTCTCTATAGCACGCGTTGTGTTTATCGTGCAATTTATACACGAAAATGTGTTTTTACGTGCATATGATACGCAGTTTTTCGCGTGCATTTGATACGCACTTTATTGCGTGTAATACACACGCATCCCACACCACTAATCCTACCCAACGTATAATACACACGCACCAGACACCACTACTAAACCTACCCATGCGTATCATATGCACGTAAAAACTCTTTTTCGCGTATAAATTGCACGATAGACACAATGCGTGCTATAGAGACGCATTTAGTGTGATCGGGTTGTCGTTGCAGATAAGACACACCGGCTTTGCATTTACAAAAATAGGTAAGATGAACGCATAGTTGTCTTTTTATTATTCTTTGTATAACTATTTTCGCTGTCAACTTCCCTTTTTAGACTCTTTGATAGTGCAATTTTCTCTCACCAGCTTAAATGTTAACACGACGTAATAGCGTAAAAAAAGTAGCTATGCAGTTTAGTAGGCTATGCGAGGATGCCAAGGAATAATTCTAAGTTTAAAAGTAGTCTACGTCAAATAATTATTACAATAAGTTAGACTCCATTGTGTAACAAGCAAATTAAAATGATACACATTTATTCACAATATGGAAAGAGGAAATAAAACATAGTTCGTTAAGAGCATGACTCAAAAATGCCATTAATGGGCTTATTCAAGTCCTCTTTTATTTTTTTTTAGTTATTTTTATCCATTCCGCATCTCCCACATGTGTGTTTTAGCAAGGCAGGATGTGTTGCAAGATGCCGCAATATATCGGGAGACATGTGGGTCAGACATGATTTTGACCACTTCATTAAGTTTTGTTTTGTAGAAAGCCTATCTAAAAATTTAATTTCGTTTTGTATCATTTGTATCTTATTTTTAATCAATGTTTTATCAAGCAATTGCCTGTATTTAATAAAAGCAAATATAGCAGACAATATAATCGGACATGGAGGCGCCGGTGAGATTGCATTGCTCGTGAACTGGAGCTCGTCTCATAAATTAACCGAAACTCAGCGTTTAAGCTGCCTCACAGACACGAAAATATATAGAAAGCTTAAAAATTTCTAATTTTAAACGAAACAATTCAAAACGAAAAGAAACTGACTACTCTCTGCTTATGTAATCCATATGAAATGTGCATTTCTCTCTTTAGGCGCGTTAACTACTGTGGTCACTATTGCAGCCGACTGAGCCGACACAAGACACTTATAAACAATTAAAATGTCTCCTTGCTATATTTGAAACATTCATAATCATTACTTTTGCCGGTTCCTTGTGACAGCTTTTGCGTTATTGGCAGCGTCACCCTCTGGTTACATGAACACGGCGTCACCACCGAATCAGCACCGAAAACATGGGAATTTTTTTAGACAATAATCCCACGACCTATTCGATATTCTATAATTAAATCAACAAATCGAATATTCGAAAATCGTGACTCATCCCTACTGCTTTATTAATGTATCCAGTATAAAACCCGGACACTGCCACACTGACTGTCCTACTACAGTATTTAACACAGAGTAACAGCTCACTAACATTCTAGTTGCATTTTTCATCAATTAATTTCTTAAATTATCCATTGACTATGTTCTGGCCCGCCATCTAGTGTAAAAAAATTTTTTTGGCCCGATGCCAACCTTACTTGCCGACCCCTGGCCTACAGAAAAGCAGATGAGCCCAGAATATGAACGCAATGCGTTTTATTATAGGCTACGTTAAGCATTTTCCTCCCATAGAAAACCGTTAAAGAAAAAGCTTTACGTGACTTTCTATAGGAGAAACGCGTGCGTTCATATTCTGGGTTCATCTGCTTATCTGCACATAGAATGGTTTCTTAAGGTGTGTAGCCTACTGTGTACATACATTAAGCACGTAAAAGTGCCATTTAAGCGTTTTAAAAGCTTTTTTCACGTTAAGCGTTTTAGAACGTCCCGAGGAAAACCAACCTTTTAACGTTGGCCGGCAGAAGTGCGATCATGGTTTTCCTGATGCTAAATCCAGCCTTGGGGAATATCCTTTCTGATGGTGTGCATCTTTAGATTTTCTTATCCCAGACATTTTTAAAGATTTAAATCCCTGCCGACAAGACTCTCCTCTGTCGGTCACGGATCGAAAGTGAAACTTAAATCTGTCAAGGGGTGTTTGGATTTATTCACGCTGCACGCACGTTAAAAAATATTTATTGAAAGCTTCTTTCTTTGCACATTTTTATTGACAGCATTATCATAAATGGCTGTTTATTAACGTATCGACAGAAAACCAGTAGGTCTATGTGAAATAAGACATTGAGCACACTCATATAGCCAAAATGACATAATCCTCGTTTAATAACACATCTGCGAAGATTCGACCGTGAGATTGGTAGTCGAATCAGGCTCCTCCTATCGAAGCATCGAATCTTCGACTATTCGGGGTCACCCCTAATATATATATATGATAGCGGCTACTCAATCCAATGATTCCGCTGAGAGACTAAGACAGGGACTTTTTATGCACTTGTGACGCACAAATAAAACATCGCTGAAGAAAAATAACTTTTACTAGCTTTTCTTTATTGCACAGACTGATGTTTCTTGATGGTACAAGTTTAGTGGTCAACAAAGAACCCCCCCTCCCCCTTTTGTAGATGATGACTGTGGATGCAGCGGAAGGCAGGAAGCGGGTGATCAGAGACGAGTCCATAGGGTGACCGTAGGGTGAATTGGGATGACAAATACCCATTATTTTAATGGAAAGTGGGCCTTTTGCAATTACCCCCATGTCCGCGGATCCCTACCCACTTGCCCCAGAATAGGGGGTATTCGGACACCTTTAGGGGGCGACACTGAGCTGAACCCCCCCTGAACTCCCACTCCCTCCTCCCCCCACCACTCCCAAGCCACACCCCCATCCCACGAACCCACTATTTGTCCGATTACCCACTATAGTGGCCAAATGGGGGCGTGGCTTAGAGGTCGGGCGGGGGTCAATGGGACATTTGGCCACTATAGTGGGCAATCGGACAAATAGTGGGTTCGTGGGATGGGGGCGTGGCTTAGAGGTCGGGGGAGGGGGTCAACGGGACATTTGGCCACTATAGTGGGTAATCGAACAAATAGTGGGTTCGTGGGACGGGGCGTGGCTTAGAGGTCGGGGGAGGGGGTCAACGGGACATTTGGCCACTATAGTGGGCAATCGGACCAATAGTGGGTTCGTGGGACGGGGGCGTGGCTTAGAGTTCGGGGGGTCAACGGGACATTTGGTCACTATAGTGGGCAATCGGACAAATAGTGGGTTCGTGGGATGGGGGTGTGGCTTAGGTCGGGGGAGGGGGTCAACGGGGCATTTGGTCACTATAGTGGGTAATCGGACAAATAGTTGGTTCGTGGGATGGGGGCGTGGCTTAGAGGTCGGGGGAGGGGGGTCAATGGGACATTTGGCCACTATAGTGGGCAATCGGACAAATAGTGGGTTCGTGGGATGGGGGCGTGGCTTAGAGGTCGGGGGGTTAACGGGACATTTGGTCACTATAGTGGGCAATCGGACAAATAGTGGGTTCGTGGGATGGGGGCGTGGCTTAGGTCGGGGGAGGGGGTCAACGGGGCATTTGGTCACTATAATGGGCAATAGGACAAATAGTGGGTTCGTGGGATGGGGGCGTGGCTTAGGTCGGAGGAGGGGGTCGACGGGACATTTGGCCATTATAGTGGGTAATCGTACAAATAGTGGGTTCGTGGGACGGGGGTGTGGCTTGGGAGTGGTGGGGGAGGAGGGAGTGGGAGTTCAGGGGGGGTTCAGCTCAGTGTCGCCCCCTAAAGGTGTCCGAATACCCCCTATTCTGGGGCAAGTGGGTAGGGATCCGCGGACATGGGGGTAATTGCAAAAGGCCCACTTGCCATTAAAATAATGGGTATTTGTCATCCCAATTCACCCTACGGTCCCTCTGGGACATTATGCGTCCAATGGCAGCTTATTTGTATGGGCGTTTGTCCACGAACCACCTATACGGACTCCCGCTCTCGCTGCTGTTTTCACTGCCTTCAGGTGAGTTTAGTCTCTAAAATCACACACATAATACACACAACTGTTCCTGACACTTTTCTGACGTGTTATTGACACACGTCTGTTGAATATTTACACTTTACACTACACGGAAGAGTCGGGGAAAAGAAGACGAGAAACTGACCGCGTGAGGAACCGGACAAGAGTCACGCGGTCAGGCTTTCACTCGTTGGCGAGAGCTAAAAAGCAGCAAAGGATGCAACAGCGATGCTGACCTGGCGTTCTTGTTGATGGATACAATAAATACAAATACTCTACAGCGACTCTAGGGGTCGCTGTTTGATAAAAAACGGAAAACTGCATAGTGTGCCTTTAAGACTTAATTTATTGAGATAAAAATCAACATGATTTCAAGGGAGGATCTGATTTGTCAACAACAGCTTCTCGAACAAGAAAAAATGTAGGGCGGGGCTTAATTTAGTGCATAGGGAATTGATTGTCTGGTTGTGGTTTGCTATTGGCTGTCCTCATGTGAGTGACAGGTTATAGCCCCGCCCTCGTCATCAGAGAAGAGTAGAGATGCTGCAAGAGGAACTTATTCTGATTCAAGATTACAAGGCACACAAAAACTGCACTTCACTGCAATACCATGGCGACATATGGCGCTTTTCCATTACCAGTACCAGCTCGACTCGACTCGACTCGCCTTGGCTCGCCTCGACTCGGCTCGCTTTTCGCTCCGTTTTCCATTGCAGAAAGTACCGCCACAAATAGTACCCGGTCGTCATAGCGACGCATTTCGTTCCTCGTTGCCCCATCAAGCTCTCGCTGGATCCTCTCTTCGGCAACCAAACAAGGGAATGTCTGCACCTCCTCGTTTGACCACGGCGTATTCTTCCGAGTTGCCATAATAATAGTAGTAAGTTTAGTAACTATCTCTGGCCAAACTATTTAAAATACTCCATCTGGCGCGTGCAATGATGACGCAGATTCTCTGTGACCAATCAGCAGTCGGCATTGTTTTCATGTCACATTTTAGTATCGGCTTAGCTCGCCTCAGCTCGCTTGGAACCTCGCCGGAGGTGGTACGAAAAAAAGTACCCGAAAGCAGGTACAGGTACAACTTTTACACAGTGGAAAACCAAACAAAGGCGAGTCGAGTCGAGCCGAGCCGAGCCGAGGCGAGCTGGTACTGTGTAGTGGAAAAGCGCCAAAAGGCGAGTCGAGTCGAGCCGAGCCGAGCCGAGGCGAGCTGGTACTGTGTAGTGGAAAAGCGCCAAAAGGCGAGTCGAGTCGAGCCGAGCCGAGCCGAGGCGAGCTGGTACTGTGTAGTGGAAAAGCGCCATCCAAGGCAAAAATACGCATCAAAATGTTACTTGTTTTACGTAAAATCATTAAATGGCTTCCTTCCGCTAAAATAAATAGTACCTGACCATAAACAGCAAAAAACTTAGATGTAACGCCACTCATCTGATGGAGCTTAAATAAAGACATTTTCTAACTCAATTAATCACATGTACACACACAGACACACACACACACATCCATCTCTAGGCTATTCATCTAGTTATCTATCGTTACCTGCATCAGAAAAACGTTGATCTCTCGAGGAAAAACTCAAATCGCGCTCGCGCGTTCGTACTTCCTAGCTCACTTTCTCATGGGCGAGCCAAATTCTCTGGGCGGGCAAAGCAGAGAAAGGGGAGGTTACCATTCCTCCTTATGACGTCATACAGAGGAGATTCAAGATCAGCCCGTCTGAGCTTTCATTTTCTCAAAGGCAGAGACAGATAGCCAAAGCTCGGTTTACACCAATTGAAATTTCTAGCCACTGGGGGACCATATACAGGCTAGGGGAACTCATATTAATGTTAAAAAACCTCAGGAAGTGTAAATTTCATGTCAGGGGACATGAACCAATGAGCTGGGCTGAGTTGAGTGGGGGACGGAGGGGGGTGACTAGGACACCAGAGTCACTGTCTTCTAGTTTTTAACATCTACTCTCGTGTTATGGAAATCATTATGAACAGCAGCTATGCTAATTATTTCCCATTTGCTTTTCTGCTGTTATCTCGGGACTCGAGTCCCGAGGAAAATGGCGTTCGTCAGCTCCAGTTTGTATCCAGCCTCTCACGGAGACTTCAGATGCCCCAACACCTGCGATGAGACGACTCGACGCCTGTGAAGAGACTCAACGCCTGTGAAGAGACGACTCAACGCCGGCGATATGTTATGCCCTAAATTATTACATGATTAACTAAATGTATTTTTCCATGTACATTTCTGAAATGCACTTTCTGTAAAGCTGCTTTGAAACAATATGTATTGTGAAAAGCGCTATACAAATACATTTGAATTGAATTGACATTTGAGCTTCCACAAGAACCAATGAGGTTCATTCTCGTGTTACAAGAACTAATGAGGTTAATCTTGTGTTACGCAGCACATTTGAGCTTCAGTAAGAACCAATGAGGTTCATTCTCGCACATTTGAGCTTCAGTAAGAACCAATGAGGTTCATTCTCGCACATTTGAGCTTCAGCAAGAACCAATGAGGTTTTTTTTTTCGTGTTACGCAGCACGTTTGAGCTTCAGCAAGAACCAATGAGGTTCATTCTCGCACATTTGAGCTTCAGCAAGGACCAATGAGGTTCATTCTCGCACATTTGAGCCTCAGCAAGAACCAATGAGGTTCATTCTCGCACATTTGAGCTTCAGCAAGAACCAATGAGGTTCATTCTCGCACATTTGAGCTTCAGCAAGAACCAATGAGGTTAATTATTTGAGAGAAAGGACCACAGGTGCTTAGGAGGCTATAGTTCTCGCCCTGGAGCATCAGTCAGAACGCAGGACAGGAGGCAGGAATCAGTTTGAACACTTTACTGAACTTTCTTCGGCACCACAGACATACATTAGACAGCATTGATGCCACACTTTCACATTACAGGTGCAGATTTGAATGTTGTAGTTGCCTCTCATCTTATATTGGTGGAAATGGTGGGTTTACATTATGTACTTGAGTGTATGTGTGTAGCTGCAAATAAAAAAAACAGTAATAAATGTTACATATGCTGTATAAAGTAGCATGATTGATGAAGTCTATCAGCTTAACATATCTAGCACAATACACCAGCTTAACCAGGTGAATAATAACTTGTGAGTCACCATTCCTTAACATATTAATCTGTACAGAACAAATAATGATATATCTGTTTGAATAATACAAGCGCAACACTTAAAAACGCTCCTCATCCATAACTCCATCAAGGTCAGCCAGGAATCTTGGGGTTGTAATTGATGATCAATTGAACTTCACATGTAGATTTGCCTTGTACAACATTAGGAGGATCAGGCCCTTCTTATCAGAGCTACACAACTCCTTGTCCAAGCGCTTGTTCTATCCAGACTGGACTATTGTAATGCTCTCCTGGCTGGTCTTCCAGCTTGCTCTGTCAAACCTCTGCAACTGATCCAGACGCTGCAGCCAGAGTAGTCTTCAATGAGCCAAAGAGACACACGTCACTCCTCTCCTTACTAAACTGCACTGGTTGCCAGTTGCCGCTCGCATCAAATTCATTTGTCTACAGAACAACCACTGGCACTGCTCCCTTTTACCTAAACTCATTACTTCAGACTTATGTGCCATCCAGAAACTTGCGCTCTGCAAGCAAATGTCGTCTTGTGGTACCATCTCAAAGAGGCACAAAATCTCTATCTGACCTTTACCATGTCTGTTCCCTGCTGGTGGAATGATCTGCCCAACTCAACCAGAGCTGCGGCGTCAGTAGTTACTTTCAAGAAACAGCTGAAGACGATTCTTTTTCGGCAGCACTTGATCAAGTAGCACTAACACTATCTCTTCTATTTAATTTAAAATAAAAAAATGTATGGGCTACGTTAGATGAAACTGAGAGGTTTCAGAGCACTTGCATATTGTTGTTGTTGTCCTATGTTAGTTTCACTGCTTCTTTTGTTCTCATCTGTAAGTCGCTTTGGATTAAAGCGTCTGCTAAATGAATACATTTAAATGTAATGTAAATGTTAAGTCAGTTACAAACAACATTCATAAGAATTCTACAATGACGTTAATTCTTTGCTAACTACACTGCATGATTTATCATTTCTCTCACCCAAATACTTGATTATTCCTAGATAGTCACATATAAATACGATCTTAAACAAGTAAGAGATAAATGAAACTTACTTTTCTAATAAGGACGTACACAGTTATTAATTTTTAACACAAACACTGCACCGCGACTTCTGGAACAGTCTTGCTGTGGAGAGCGCAGCTGTTTATGTCGCATTTCTCTTGCGCAATCGCTTCCAGCGCATCTGCCAATGGCCACTAGATGGCGCCTTTGCGCTAACTTCGTAGCATTCATTCTTGAATTACGCAGCACGTTTGAGCTTCAGCAAAAACCAATGAGGTTTATTCTCATGTTAAACAGCATGTTTGAGCTTCAGCAAGAAAAAAATATCTATGATGCACGGTGTACATATTTGATAACTTGAAATAACTCATGAACTATAAACGGTAGACTAAGTGTACAATACTGCACAATACTCACCTTTTTATAAAATTAGAAAAGACATATATTTGGACAGAAATACTATTTCTCACAAAATAATCCTTGCTTTACTCTGAAAAATAAATATTTTTTACTGAATGTGTAAAAGGCAAAACAGAACAGACCATCACTCTTTAAGAAAGTGTCTTTATTTACCAAAAAATGAGAAGAAAAAAAAACAATACAAACCATGGATACTGCGGTTAAGCAAATCATGTTGCATAATTGTAAAGTGACTTACTACAAATTTCAGTGCCATTTCATAGAGAAAATGTTAATATTGTATCGTAAACATGAAGGGCGGGGAAACTGGGAAGAAGTTGAAGAATAATAAAAATATCCAACAGAAAAAAGACTTCATGGCACAGGAAACTAAACTACAGAAGAACACATGGGAAACATGGATGAAATGTGATTCATCAAAAAGCAAAAGCAAATATGCACCAATGTCAAGCAGACATTTGCTGACTGGGCTTGATAAAGTATATAGTGCTTGAATGGTTTTTACTGCTTTTGCACAAGGAGAAATCTGTACAGTACCAGTCATGTGACGTTCTAAAAGCATGCTTTCTGAACAGCTTCTTAGAATTGCAAGGTTGTAAGAAAAACACAGCAAAAACAGCAAACAATGAATACTGAGATGACTTCAGCCATAGAAATTCAACACACAGCTGGACTGATTATTATTGTAACATTTGTTCACAATGAAACAAGAGTACTTCAGGGGCTCTGAACCAAATTATTGATAAATGTGTTTTAGACAAACCAGTTTCATAACAGATCACTAAGAGCAAGTTTACCAAGAACAACTTCTTTAGAGACACAAATGTTTGATGCCCTCATGATTGGGCACAAGTTTTAGCATAAAATATGAAGTCTACAAAGAACTCAAGCTAACAGCATTCCAGATCCAGATTAATAGGAACTGACATTAGTGTGTGTAAAAAGGAATATTTTGATATATCTTTAATCTTGGTCCAACACACAATGCCTCTCCAATAACAGGTTTCACAGGGCAGAAGATCCAAAGCAAAATCTTCTGCATCAAATCTTTTAAAAAGCAGAGACAGATCTTCAGGACTCAAAGCAGGATTTCATGATGGCCTCCCTGTCGAATTTGAAGCTGAGAAAGGAGCGTGAGGAGAGGATGTGTTCATATTCTTCACAACACAAGTCTGCCTGTCCATTATAGCCATCAGCAGCTGCGTCTGGGAAAACAGGTGTAGATGTTCGACATTCAGATTAACACAACTTTTTTAATTCATGCGGTAAACATACTATTTGATGAATGACCTAAAGGCGCATCACATTAGCAAAGTTTCTAGTCTAAAGGACCACTGTCATTAGTGTAGTGATGTGTGAGAGCTTTCTGCTGGTCAACCGGGCGAATCCCAGTGACCAACTGCAACCCTCTGGGAAATCTTTCTACAGAAATGCCTGGATTTCACCCGCCGACGGCAACCGTGACCGCACCTTCACTCTCGTGTATTACAAAGTCTTTAAACATTCGTAAGTGCTAATCACATATTGGATATGCGTGAGGATTTTGCTTGTGATGAAGTGCAATTCGTTTGATTTAGCAATATAACAACACCCCAATTCTAATCCCTATTGCATCACTGTTTTAAAAGGCTTATTTAAATACCTGTGTCAAAGTTATCCTGCAGTCGCCTTGGCTGAAGTTTCTTGTCATCTTTCTACAAGACAATATATTGTTACACAATACTGATAAAGATTACTGTAATGTTCAGAAATAGTGTGTGTGGCGACATGGAGGAACTCGCCTGCTGCTGACTGACACCATTAGCTCGTTTCTTCAGGGTTGGAGACTCTTGGTGTTTCTTGCCATTGCCTTTCACATTATTCTGCAATGAAACACCAGAACCAATCACTGAATCAGCAATAATAAACAAACTGGCTCACATGATGACTCAGTGACTGTGAAATAGAGTAGTTTATCTGAGCTGTAAAAAATGTTTATACAGAAAATGTCTTCCAAACAACTGCATAAGCCCATGAGATTTCGCCACAACAAAATAAAGTGTCAGTCAATAGAGTGCAACGGTCGGGTTCCAGAAGCAAAAACTATTTTTCTTTTCACCATTGGGATTTTGAACGATAACTTATAAACTAGGGATGCATCATATCGGTATCGGCCGACATATGTTCATTTCTAATGAGAAGAAAATTAGGCCGATATATTTAAGCTGATAAATAGTGTATTGTTTTCTTCAGCTGAGACGCATCAGATGCGCAATTGTTTGAAATATGATCGGAATCACTTCAAAGAAAAATACAGTTAATAAAACATGTGCAGCTCAAATTGTACCTTTGTATTTTGTACCTTTCTAACTTTTTTTGATTTAAAGGGGTCATATAATGCCATTTTTGTACAAGCTAATATGATTCTTTAGAGTCTAAATTAAAACTTTGTAATATACTTTAATTAAAAATTCTCATTAGTATTGTAAGAAAACACTTATTTTACCTGGTCAAAAACAGCTCTGTTTTCAGCACGCCGTTTCAGTGCATATGACTTTAAATGATAATGAGCTTTGCTCACCCCGCCTCTCTGTTCTGTGCGTACACCGTTTGTAACACAATAACACAATAACCATAACGCGTTGTTCAGTATAAACGTGGCATTATGAATTATATTGAAAACGTCGTACATAGAAAACATGCCGTAATGTACTGAGTGTAAACCTTAGACACATTTATTGTGAAGCATGCAGCTAGCGATTAGCAAAGATTAATATATTAATATAAAGTTTAATAAAACGTTACACTCACTTCAGTTGTTCTAGAGGTTCAGCAGGAACACGAATATCTGGGACCGATCCTTTTTTCATGAGCAGCTTCTTAGCAAAACCAGCTTTATACTGACCCTCGTTTATAAAGCAGTCCACTGAGAAATGATTCGCGCAAACATGAGAGCATTGACGTTGCTCGTGGGGAATATTCCCTTCGAAAACAAACTCAGCCACTGCGTCTTCAGCGGTTCGGATTTAGGAACATTAAAATGACTGTGTTCGTTATTACACCCAAGAACAGAACACCACAATCGCTTAGAGCCATTCTGCTCATAGACAGTGCTCCGGCATATCAACAATGACTGCGCCGGTCCGAGTGGACTATGATTGACAGCTCCCTCATGAGTGAGGGCGAGTCTGTGTTGAAACGCTGCTGTCAATCAACAATCGTGGGAGGGGCTTCCGAGCTTGTGACGTCACACGGTCGAACGGCTTGATTTGAGGCAGGGGAAAACATATAAGGTGATTAAAACAAAAACACTGGATGGATTTTTATCATTTTATGATGGTTGTGTACAGGCACTGCCAACACACATTTCAGTACAATCAACTTGTAAAAGTGCATGTACCATTATATGACCCCTTTAAGTCAACTTTGAAATGCTTTCAAATCAAAGTTTGCAGTTTTTTGATTCAGCTCGTAGCTGGTTGGCTTGGTTCATGGCTTATATAACGCTTGAGTCATTGGATGAACAATCGGTTCTGAGAGAAGCACATAAAATCGTGGCTGATCCATTGCATGTTCTGTACACTGAGTATGAATTATTACCTTCTGGAAGACGATACAGATTTCCGATGTGTAGGTATAACCGTTTTAAGAAGTCTTTTATTCCTTTTTCAATTAAATTGTTAAATGACGAATGAGTATTTATTTATTTATATTTGTGCGTAGAATTTTTAGTTGTCTGTTACGCTTCCAATGATTCTGTCAATGTAAACCCCTTGAGTCCAACACAAATTTCCCCTTGGGGACAATAAAGTGTATTTCATTTCATAACGAAAACGCGCTAATGCACTCATTTTGCAGCATTGTTTGCTATATCACGGTATGTAAATATATTTGTGCAGCTTTCAGTGGGCAGAAATGCAGTTACAGACACAACTGAGGGATAAAAAAACATGGATGAATGAGAAAATAAAGAGCGTGATGTGCTTGATATCAAAAAGGGTAATTAAAAGTGCAATAAACTGAATAAGATCAGAATTTTGTCTTTATAAGCTTTATTTTCTCTGTGCTATACAAGTTGGTTATACTGTTCACACCTGCTACCGGTACCTATCATAGCATCTTTATTTATGCACTTGAGTTATTTTATGATGTGAACACCTACCTTGGGTTTAAGCATGTCTACAAGCTCACTCTGGGAGGTTTGTCCAGCAGCTTTCTGTGGTTTCTGCTTTGCCCAGCTGTCAGCCGATACTGGAGACGCTTCCACCAACATCTGAGATTTTCTGGGCTTTGAGCTGAGCAGAGGAGCGACACCAAAATGAGTGCATGTCATCCTTTCAACAGTCATCTGACTGCGCATTCAACAGCACGCGGCAGCATAAGTCAAGCCACCTTTATTCCTATAGAGCTTTATTGATTCCAGACTGTTGCAAAGCAGCTTCACAGGGATAAACGGGAAAATAATGATGCAAACAAAGTTCAGTTCTGCTGTAAAGCAGCTCTAAAGAGACAATAGTGTCATTGATCAGCTGAAGTCAGTCCAGTGTTGATTCAGTTCAGTTCAATAACTGTAAAGTTCATCAATTATGAAATCAGTTCAATTCAGCTCTAAAGCAGCTCTGGAGAAAACAGCGATGTCATCAAGTCCATCACAACTCCACAGAAAATTATATACTTGGTTTTTGCGAATGTCGTTCAATTTCATATCATAATCAGTGTTGGGTAAGTTACTCTAAAAAAGTAATTAATTACTAGCTACTAATTACATATTCAACAGTGAAATTAGATTACTGTACCTATTACTCTGTATAAAAAAGCATTGCATTACTTATTACTAATCACTTATTAAATCCCTTTTCAACCCCGAGCAGTCGAACAATACAAGGATAGACATGAAACGCCTCGTTTAATTTATGCAAATAAATATAAAATTGCATAAATTACTCTTGAACTGACAGACAGAAGTTTATAGTAATAACATACATTTTAACATTAGACGTTACATTGTGATGTTAAATCCACTATTGTTATATGTAGAACTGTTCTCTAATCTATATTTAATGCAATTACATCAGAAATAACTACAGAAAAATGAAGAGTAATCTCTTACTTTACTTTTTCAAGGGAAAAGTAATTAAAGTACAGTAATTAACCACACCCAACACTGATAATACATATTTCATAGTTGATTATTTTCATATGAAGTCAGTGGGCTTTCTGAATGACTATTCAGTCTTAACGCACCTCAGGCCCCATCCACACTACTGCGTTTTAGTTTAGAAACGGATAATTAAAACGAATACGATCTCCGTCCACACCAGCGTTTTAGCTGCGTATTAGAATTGATCTCCGTCCACATTAAAACGACTGAAAACGCGGATCACGTGACCATTCACCAACACTGGGCATGCGCGTGCCGGTGTAAACACAACTTCATTGATAAAATGATCCCACCATGCTCTGGGTTAACCCCAAACCGACGCTCCATGTACGGTCAACGCCGCCGCTGCACACGGGAATCGTCACAGATCGCTGGAATAATAGCTTGACTCCGGCGCATGTAGGCAGTTATAGCGTTGTAAAATGCAGAATTTACTTGTACAACAACAGCTGCTAGCAAAGATATACGCCATGACTGATGACACCTAATCATAGAGCCGAGCGTGAGCCTCTACTACGTCATCGTTTCTAAAGTCCTCCGTCTTGACCCGTCTACACTAAAACGCCCTCCGGAGATTTAAAACGAAAAACGGATCGGCTGCGTTTCTAAACTTCTCCGTTTTGGGTCTCCGTTTTTGCCGTTTTAGTGTGGACGGGAGGTGCAAACGTAGCAAAAGGTCTCCGTTTTTAAACGAAAACGCAGTAGTGTGGACGGGGCCTCAGATAATGAGCGCAGCCTTCAGAAGGTTATCTAACACATATTTCACAAATAAATAATCGTCAAATAAGCTATTTATAGTTATTTCACTTGTGTCCCTCTTTAAATGCACAGCCACTAAAATATTAAACTCCACTATTAGCTCTTTATGTAAAGTCTTTGCAGGCATGAAAGCATGATGGCGAAAGCCTTCTATAGCAAGAATCATCGCACCGGAATGGTTTGCATGGTGTGCTGCCATTGGACGCAAAATCCTCATCGCTGCTCGTCGACTCCCCTTTGTGTTTGGCGATCCACTCTCTGAGCTGCCTGCAAATCAGCACATCACAGCTTCAGTCGTGCCACAGCACCCCTACGGTCCACTTCAGATGCTCATTAATGATGCAACAGGAGAAGAAGTACCTCATAAACGGAATAGCCATAAAAAACTTGTTGGGCGCCAGTCCAAGCTTGGATTTAGGAGTCATGTCGTTCCTGTGGCACGGCAGTTTATCCACCGGGAACCATTCAATGTTCTATCAGAAATCAAACGAACAGAGAGATTCAGTGGATGCGTTACACACACGTGCTTGTATTCAGGCGAAACAAAAGCATCCAAATGTATATACACCCTTATTTCTTTCCTGGTCTTGGGGTTAAACTTGGTGTCTTTAGGAACTCCCGGGATAATGTACAATCGGGCCAACTGATCTAAAATTCTCTGCTCGATATACGTCTTTTTGCATATACGATCTCGGATATCAAAGCCCGTCTCCTCTAAAACCTGCAGAGAAAACAGAACAAGGATGACATCTGACCTCTAAATGTATCAGACCAACATTTGTATTTTCACAGCCAAGAACAAGACGTACTTCTCTCACGGCGCAGTCATGGAAAGCCTCGTCTTCATTGACTTTCCCTTTAGGAAAACCCCAGCCAGACTTGGCCAGATAACCCTGGACCATTAACACCTTCAGGTACACAGAAAGCTTCAATAAGCACTCTTATGAATACACGAAGGTCGTCGCAACCCTCTTTCAAAATCACGTAGCATGGATAATGATGCTTCTAGCAGCTGTGGACTTACATGGTCAAGCGTTTCATCAAGAATAATGGCCCCAAATGTCGGCACACCCATCTTATACTCTTTCCACTGCTCTAAAACCTTCTGAACATCCTCTCCGTGGGGCAGCAGGAATGGACAGTGATTAAAAAGTGATCATAATGTTAAGGAGACACACAGAGAGAAACAAACCACAAAAAGAAGACGGGACTTGATCCGCCATTTTGTTGTTGTCAGATTTCACTGGTGATTTCAAACATGAAACTTAATCAGAAGCTTGATAAACAGCTTTGGAGAATTTGATGTTTCCCCATTCAGGGAGATGAACATCTGTCCGAGGGGCATTTCAAAGATGGCCGGTGCCAAGTGAAAGGACTTGCCTGAAAGTGACTGCTTTTACATTTACTTTCATTGTCCATTCACTGGGTTCTGGAAGTGGATTCTGATTGGCTGTCAATGAACTAATTACTCTTCTCTAAAAAGTATTGCATTAATTATAGACCAAAACATTCTCATGTTTCTCATAAGACTCATACGGGTTTATAATGTCATGAGAGGCAGTAGTAGTGCCACCACGGCATGAGAATGAGGAAATGATGCGTCTCTGCTGCGAGTGCGTGTGGATTTTGAGACGGCCTCCGCAACACACTGGGTATTATTATTATAGTCATCATAATCGAGTATTAAATTCTGGAATCGGATTGACAAACCATAATCAATGTTTCAACTAGCTGACAAGAAGAATTCACAACCAAATATCACAGAAAAACAAAGTTTCAACTTTACAAGGAATAAAAATGCCTGTCGCTGTTATATTATAGATCATGTACGATGCAAATCCTCATTTCTGAGCCCTGGTCTTGGACAATGTAGAAAACAAACCTTTCTATTGTAGGCATGGTTGTTTTCACCAGATATTTAACAATAAACATTCAAATATAGCTCAACCAGAGGTCCCTGGCTCACTTTTTTTTTTTTTTAGTTTTTCTGAAGAAAGACAAACATAAATAGTGATGAAAGCCGAATGTTAAATGTCATGAATGTATATTTACTGAGTAATCCAATATTTTGCTGAGGGGATCAAAATCACACTTTTCACCTGAGATTTGGAGGGGTGTAAAATGACTTTATAAAAGATGGCAGCGTCATTATTTATTTATACACAGAGATTGGTAGGTCTGTTAGTTAGATCTGTTGACTATCTAAAGCACTTGTGTTTTTTTGCCTGAAGTTTGCATGTCTGTCACTTGTCAGATATCTTAATATCCTTTCAGATTCTTTTGTTTTGGTAAGCTTATCTTCATTTTAAAGGCCCAATATGGTTCAATCCCAGAGATAGAGATATTAATGCGGCTCCATGAGTAAACTGGTCAATTGTACACATTTTCAGGGGTCAAAAACCAAATGTGGGTCACTGTGCATACAGCTGACACTTTTCTTCTTTCAAAGACCTAGTGTTGAAACTAGAAATGTATCTTGTTTCCCTCAATCAAAATACATGCGTATAACGTACCTTTTTAAATGTATTTTCGAACGGTCAACGTTGACATATAAGGCAACAAAGATTGCTAAATTAAACAGATTTAACTACCAATCTCCATGTAAAAATAAAATAATGATGCTGCCATCTTTCTGAAGTCGTTTTACACCCCTGTAATTTGGCTCCAAATCTCAGGTGAAATTGTCTTTTGATCCCCCTCTACAAATATTAATCCATAACATTTAATATTTCAGCTTTCATCACTATTTATGTTGGTCTTCTCTAATTCTCTAACTGTCTCTAATTGTTGTCCTATTCAGACACTGCTTTTTTGGCATTAGAGGTGAAGGGATTTTTTTTAATGACACTTTTTGTTCATTGGGGGTGGTTGTGAATCATTCAAAACTAGTCTTTTCCGGCATCACCTACGCCCTCCCATTGAGGCACAGCTGGATTCGAATCCAGGGACTTAGACTTAGACCAGCTAAAGAAGTCCTAATCACACTAAGAACGATTACTATAAAGAACGATAACAATAAATATATTTGCATCCACACCAACGCATGAAAATGATCCGTTTAAATGAGCCGACTGACTGGGTTTTGGAAGTGGATTCTGATTGGCTGTCAATGTTTGTTTTTTAATCATTCTGAAAACGATTTAACTGATATCGCTCCTCTCTGTGGTTATGGTTATAGCTGTGCTGTGGACTTCCCTATTCTCATGGTATTAGAACAATTATTATGTAGTTATCGTCCTTGTTGTGATCAGGCCTTTGGTCTGTGTGTTAATGAATGTTCACTGAGTCTTCCTGCAGCGCCCAAAACCCTTTTCTAAGACTCAACACAGACAAACTCAGTACTCTCTCTGCCCCTAGTATATTTTCATGAGGAACATTATACAAAGATCTCTTTAGGATATCAGCCTTGGCAAAGTCTCTTATCCCACACTGAGGTAATCCTGGTGAATTCTGCATGCAGAAGTCCAGGTAAAACCAATGGGCAAGCTCGATCTGGAAGCAGACTCTGATGGCATTGTCCCTCTCCTCGCTGGGGATGTGAAGAATGAAGCGACTACAGGACACAAAACAAAATCATCACACGCACCGAAAATACGGAAAACATGAAGCCAACAGCACATTTAATGATGAAATGTGTTCAACACAATGGACTACTTGTCTTGCACTGAGCTTTGTGACATACTTCCAGTTTTAACTAATATGGCATGATACTTTTCTGAAGAACTAACAGATCTAAAGCTAAGATAAGTCACTATGAAATCAAAATCGACATTTTTTTATGGAATATTGCAGCATTTATTATGCACACATCTATGCATTTTTTACTCATATGCTCATCTTGAATCTTATGCTGCCTTCACGTGCTATTGGAACTACTATATATGAGTTTCCTAGTTAAAAATTGGACACGAAGCTCTGGGATAGTGTTGTTGATACTTCAGTTTTCGTGTTGGACGGGCCACAAACTTTAAACAAGGCGGCGGGGAGAAGGATTGCTGTGACTGCTATTCTTTATTAGGTTTTTCACAACAGCTACATCGCCTTGTCTTGTAATTAATAGTAATGCATGTTTACACAAGAATACTCATTTGATATTCAAATGATTATTGAAGTGGTCAAATACAGGCTATTTTTCGCTTCAAATTTTGAAGCATTTTGTACAGTGAAAATGGTCTGTATTTGACAAAAAAATCCACAATACTATCAACATCAGTGGTCTCAAACTCAATTCCTGGAGAGCCACACTTTGCACAGTTTTGCTCCAACCTTAATCCAACACACCTGATCCAGCTAACCAAGGTCTTGAATCTTCTGAGGTGTGAGCTGGAGCTAAACTCTGCAGAGCTGTGGCTCTCCAGGAATTGAGTTCGAGACCACTGATCTAGATAAGCATGGTAAATATGAATGTTGTTGTCAGTTAATGGGACACTGAATATCATTTTGGCTTTAATAAGATTTACCCAAAAATAGGCAAGAATAAACCAGGCGTCCTCCATGATTCCCGTTCTTTACGATAACACTTGAATGCAACAAGCTCGTAATGACGACTTCAGACATTTTCGATGCACATGAAGGCAGCATTAAAGCGATAGTTCACTTAAAAATTAAAATTCTGTCGTTTACTCACCCTCATGTTGTTCCAAGCCTGTATGCATTTCTTTCTTCTACTGAACACAAAATAAGATATTTTGAAGAATATGGGTAGCACATTGATGTACCCCATTGACTTCCATTGTAGGAACAAAAAATACTATGGAAGTCAACTAGGGCCTGTTTGGTTACCCATATTCTTCAAAATATCTACTTTTGTGATCAACAGAAGAAAAAATACAGGTTTGAAACAACTTGGGCGTGAGTAAATGGCAGAATTTTCATTCTCTTTCATCACTTCTCTGATGATGTGTTTACTGGGTTTACTGGTATCACATGAGATCCACAAACAAACCACACCATCCAATCAATTCCCCACAAGCCCCGCCCTACATTTGCTCCTGTTCAAGAAGGATTTACGTCACGATATAGAGACAATCGAAACCTCCGTTTCATGCCGACTATAAAAAAGTAATAATAATCTGCACTCTCATGATCTACCTTTCACTAACATGTGACAAACCAGAGGGAAAACATGATTTCCCCTCATTCAATGAGACTACACAATTAATAATATCAATAATAATCAATCATTACTATTAATAAATAATTGATATATTTTGAATGTCGTTACCGGAAACGCGGTTGAAAAAAAGTTTTTGTTTGTTTGTTGTTGTATCAATTAGAACCGAACACGGAAGTAGTTCTACGTAGTCAGTAAATTGAACATTTGGTTAATTTTTTTGAAAATATCAGCAACAATAACTATTAGGATCCTCTTCATCAGACTTTTGAAACGGTTGTTGTTACTCGCATTCGGAGTCAAAACACCGCTGACCTGGCACGCGCCCAGACCTGACTGGAGCGCGCATGCGAAACACAAATATGCGCTGCAGACTCACACACACTCGACGGACAAATCTGCACTCGGGTCGGGGGTGCCCATGACACCCCGAACACTGCTTATCACAGGAGTTAAACAGCGGTTTCAACACAGCCTTTATAATACAATCAAACAGCGCTGAGTCCATGACCCCGTAACAAACACTGCTATTCGACCGCTCAAAAACTGATATAAGTCCATGTTAAACGTACATGTACTTTTAAACACACCGTATGGTGTGAATATAAGTTCTCGGTTTACCTGCAAAGGTCATCCAGTAAGCCGTTAGGAATCTCCCATCTTTTTGTCTCCATGTTAAGGGTAAAAACATCCCGAACAAGCAAAACTAGTGCGTTAAAAACAGCGCAAAGGCACTACACTTGCGTGCTTCACGTTTATAATATGTGTCTAAATAACATGGTTCTGTACTATTCAAACACTACCCATAAAAGGGCAAGAAGTGTTGTGAATTTATAACGACGACACTGATGCTAACATGCTAACTAGCTAAAAATACAAATTCATGAACAACTCTTGCGTTCAGGAGGCGGAGTCAGAAGCCCGTGAACGGAAACTCCTGACAAATCACAGTCACTCTTCTAAACGATTGACATCATCAAGAAGCCAATCACGAAGAAGTTCATTGGACGCAGTTTGTGTGCGAAGATGTATTACAGCGATCATGCTACGCTATAAATGTAACGTAGTTAAAGACCTGTCTAAATTGTGAAAAGGATATCTTTTATGTATTCGACCTCCCCTTTCATGCAGTCAACGCCATCATGAATGTATCTTTACACATAATTTCAGTATAATACTCATTTAATTTTACATTAACAGGGCTTTCTTCCTTACAACTGTCATTTTACACCGTTATATGAAGGGTGTGGTCGCGGAAGTGCCGTCGTGACGTCACACCCTCGGCGTGCAAGTCACACACTGAACTGAGAACAGCAGGAGTTGAGCTGCTGTTCATACTATATTCAACAATCACCAATCCAGACAAATCATGGCGTTCGCGCTAAAAGAGCGTTTCGACAAGTTCCTCCGGGAGAAGAATGTCATGACGGACGTGCTGTCGAAGATAGAGGCGAGGACTGGCGTGAACAGGTCCTACATCGCTTTTGGTGAGCATTAACCAGGAACACATGTGTCATGTCGGACACGTCAGATCAGGAGAAAAACAACCGCTTCAACGGTTTACTCTGTAGCTTCAATGCTGTTTGTGTTTCACCAAGAATAGGCTTTTACGTAATGGATCAGAGTGATAGTAAGCTGATGTTGTCTTTTGTCTTGCAGCTGTCATCGCGCTCCTTGCAGTTTATCTGGTGATCGGATACGGCGCTTCTCTTCTTTGCAATCTCATTGGATTCGTCTATCCTTCGTATATATCGTGAGTTAAAACTGTAATCGATCTTTCTGTCTGTTCATTCTGGCGTCACGCCGCGGGTGGTTGCGTCATCGACGTCGCGGTTACGGACCGCTGACGTCATCGCAGCGGCGCGCACTCTTTAGTGCGCAGCAGGAAGTGTACACGGCAAAACATGTACATTTCCATCAAAACCTTATGTTTATCGTCGAATATATGATTACAACTGTGATTTATCTTTAGGTACATCTGTAGTCATGCTCAAATAATTTAAACAGTCATCTTACTGTGACCAAAAAGGAGTAGGCAGAAGATATTGCTTATTAGGCCTACACTTCTCACATGTCAAATTTTATGTTAAAGGGATAGTTCACCTAAAAATTAAAATTGTCATAATTTACTCACCCTCATGTTGTTCCAATCCTGTGTACATTTCTTTCTTTTATTGAACACAAAAGAAGATATTTTGAAGAATGCTGCTGGTAACCAAACAGTTGATGGACCCCATTGACTTCCATTGTATATTTTCACCACTATGGAAGTCAATGGCTACCGTTTGTGATTATATATTACTGAATTATATTAAATAAATATATTACTGCTGTACAGTAGAATTTATCTATGTAGTAATATAATAATATTATTAAAACTAATAATCAACATTTGTATTCCACGTTTTAATTTTAGCAGTAGAGCTCTGCTGTGCAGCACTTATTAGTTTGTATTTTAGATGATTAAAATCTAAATTAAATTAATGTTTTATGCCTTCATTTGTTTGCCAGACAAATAAAACAAAATAGAAATTAAAAATAAAAGTGAAAAATATTTTTCTTTCAATTAATTAGACATGCTTTTTGATTACAAAAATTGTATTAAACCATTAAAATGGAATCCAGAAAACAGAAAGCACAGAATTTGAGAAACACATTTCATAGGGGCCTAAACATGTCATTTTTGTTTAACTTTTAATAAATTGTTACATTGTACAAGTTTCATGATTTCAATTAATTAGACATGTTTTTTGATTACTAAACTGTAATCAAAACGAGTCCAAAAAATTTAAATGGAAAAAATAATTATTTGGAAGAAAATAAAACTCAATCTGAGAACAAATAAAAGGGATTTTATGGGGCGGTATACAACATGCTTTTCAGGGCACACTTAAACACCGTAGCATTCAGTGCAGATTCAAGAAAGTACACCTTTCAAAGATTAGGACATTCAATCCATTAAACACAATGTTATGAGTGTATTTGTAAACAGGATTATTGGTGATCTTGTGTGATCATGGTGCGATAAGCAGTTCGGGTTGAACACGCTAGACCACAGAAGGCCTTGTGACTCAGTTCCTCTAACCTCAATAAAGCCTGTGTAGCGTATTCGACACGCACGTCTCTAAACCATCAAACCCTTGCTGAAAAGCCTGTTTCACTCAATCCTCTGCATTCCCTCTGTCGTCTGATTGGTAGCTCCTCCTTCATGTCTTTCTGCTGTCAAATCTGACCTGATTTTATCAAGTTAACGCAATAATAACTTTTAAATTGTAAGTAAAATTTCAAAATTAACATTAACTGGACTGAAGCAACTTCGGTTTACTTGATTATCATTTTATAGTAAAAGCATGAGTCTCAACTATGATCATCAGGCTTTTAAGGAAGGTTTATCTGTTCATCTCTCAATCATCATTGTGTTGCATTGCATTATACGTTTTAAAACTACAGAGCTTTGAGCATAAAACTAAGCATTGAAATATCATCTAACTAAGACATATTATTGGCAGATATAGAGTGATTAATATTTATATGCTTGTATGTCAGTATTCTGTTATACTGTTAAGATCTCATCACATTACCAGCATCAGAATTTCATCTTTGTGAACACAAATATGTAGCCTGGATGCCGGCCGAGCTTAGCCCCGCCCACAACATTAGAGGATGGGAAGTTCGGTCTGGACTTGATCCGTTGAGAAGCAAGTATGCCCGAACCAGAGCTGTTCAGACCAATCAAAGTGTCCGGGCGGGCTTTATACGATGATGGACAGATGATCAACCATACCGTAATCATCATGTCACCAAAGAGCGATTGGGTTGAATTCATTTACAACAAAGATGGCCGCCACTGGAGAATTTAGATGTGTATATTCTACCATCGCGTCTGTTATAGAAGATGCATTTATTTTTAAAAAGGAACAGAGAACCGCGATCAGGGCATTTGGCGATCCAATTGAGTGCAGAGGAATTTTCTTTCCTGGTTGGGTTGAAACACGCCCCATAATCACAGCCCAATGGAGCAGAATCAGACTCACATGCTGACTAGAGTCTGAGTATGACGACATCAGGCTAATAAATATCACCATCTGCACTAAATTGCATATTTTTGCTCAGTTTGTTCCTCTGAATATTTTTTTCTTCCTCGAGCTCCATATTCTCACGTTATCATACTACACTCACCTAAAGGATTATTAGGAACACCATACTAATACTGTGTTTGACCCCCTTTCGCCTTCAGAACTGCCTTAATTCTACGTGGCATTGATTCAACAAGGTGCTGAAAGCATTCTTTAGAGATGTTGGCCCATATTGATAGGATAGCATCTTGCAGTTGATGGAGATTTGTGGGATGCACATCCAGGACACGAAGCTCCCGTTCCACCACATCCCAAAGATGCTCTATTGGGTTGAGATCTGGTGACTGTGGGGGCCATTTTAGTACAGTGAACTCATTGTCATGTTCAAGAAACCAATTTGAAATGATTCGAGCTTTGTGACATGGTGCATTATCCTGCTGGAAGTAGCCATCAGAGGATGGGGACATGGTGGCCATAAAGGGATGGACATGGTCAGAAACAATGCTCAGGTAGGCCGTGGCATTTAAATGATGCCCAATTGGCACTAAGGGGCCTAAAGTGTGCCAAGAAAACACCCCCCACACCATTACACCACCACCACCAGCCTGCACAGTGGTAACAAGGCATGATGGATCCATGTTCTCATTCTGTTTACGCCAAATTCTGACTCTACCATCTGAATGTCTCAACAGAAATCGAGACTCATCAGACCAGGCAACATTTTTCCAGTCTTCAACTGTCCAATTTTGGTGAGCTCTTGCAAATTGTAGCCTCTTTTTCCTATTTGTAGTGGAGATGAGTTGTACCCGGTGGGGTCTTCTGCTTTTGTAGCCCATCCGCCTCAAGGTTGTACGTGTTGTGGCTTCACAAATGCTTTGCTGCATACCTCGGTTGTAACGAGTGGTTATTTCAGTCAAAGTTGCCCTTCTATCAGCTTGAATCAGTCGGCCCATTCTCCTCTGACCTCTAGCATCAACAAGGCATTTTCGCCCACAGAACTGCCGCATACTGGATGTTTTTCCCTTTTCACACCATTCTTTGTAAACCCTAGAAATGGTTGTGCGTGAAAATCCCAGTAACTGAGCAGATTGTGAAATACTCAGACCGGCCCGTCTGGCACCAACAACCATGCCACGCTCAAAATTGCTTAAATCACCTTTCTTTCCCATTTTGACATTCAGTTTGGAGTTCAGGAGATTGTCTTGACCAGGACCACACCCCTAAATGCATTGAAGCAACTGCCATGTGATTGGTTGATTAGATAATTGCATTAATGAGAAATTGAACAGGTGTTCGTAATAATCCTTTAGGTGAGTGTATATGAGCCATAAATGCCTGATGTGTCAAATTTGATAATAAACTGAGTTCTTTTTTGTCTAAAGGTTCAACAAAAAACAGAAAACTGACTATGATCTCATATCTCAGGCTTTACAGGGTTAAAAATAGCAGTTATGAGTTTCACTGGTCTTCCCTCGAACCCAAGACCGATGCTGTGAACGATCAGATCCCTTCTGCTCTGCCTGTTATCTGACATCAGTAGACCAAACCTCTCTCGTCCGACTGTGTGTGTGACTGTTGATGTGTCCGCAGAATCAAAGCCATCCAGAGCGAGAATAAAGAGGACGACACCAAGTGGCTGACCTACTGGGTGGTGTACGGTGTGTTCAGCGTCGCCGAGTTCTTCGCCGACATCTTCTTCTCCTGGTTCCCCTTCTACTTCTTGGCAAAGGTATTGGACAGCGCATGATGATGATGTTGTTAGCTACAATTCATGTGTTTCTTGTGTAATGAGAACCTGTAGTCCTGTCACATCAGTTGCTGATTTAGATTTATCACAGGTTTCTGCTGAGCTTTTGTACAGGCTTTTGTTTTGATTCTTTGGGATAAACCCCTTGAGACGAATCATCTCGTTTTCAAGGCGGTCCTAGTACACAAAGTGCATTTCACGTGGCGTTCTTGCGAGTCTCATGAACGCAGAAGACCAGTGGAGTAGTTGAGGCCAGTATGAAGAGAGGCTGAGAGGGAGAAGTCTTTGACTCGTGTTAAAGCACACGCTCCTGCACAACAAATACCAAGATGGCGTCCAATGCCAAAATTTAACTAATTTACAAGTACACTTAAGATTCAAAAAAGTATTTTGTTTCTCTAGACCAAATGGTGCACAGGCTACAGAAGTTATAATAAGAGAATAACTCATGCCGTTATAAGAGGAAAGGCAGTGTCAGAACTGGTGTGAGTTTACAGGCTAGCACTGTTGAGCTCCAGCCCGATTCCTCTGCCAGAAGCTGCCTATTAACCTATTTATATCTTTTCCTATTCCTATATTTGACTAATAATAGTCCTGGGAAAGTTGTGCTTAGTTTTTGGATCATCAGTGACATTATTGCTTTGGCATGTTTTTTATGCTTTTGATTGTTATGGGCAAACTTGTTGTACGTCTTCAGATTGAAATATTTAGATGATATACTGAAAATATCACATTAGCTAGTAGAGGTGTAGCTATATATCGCAATACAAAAATGGAAAAATATGTATCGTGGATGATGACAATATGTATTCTGTATAGTTCACGCAAAATGAAAACGTCTGTGTAAGGAAAATATTTACGTTTTCAGAGTTTTAGTGTCAGCACTACATTAAACTGCTATAATGTTGAATATAATGTATAATAATGCAATGGGGGAATATTTGTGTGTCCTGATGATGCCAAATGTCTGATGTTACCAGTAAAAGTGTCCGACATTATTATAAATATATCTAGTCAGTGACGGAGAACAAGCATATTCATCTACAATAATTCAGTATTTTCAGCTCCAGAATCATGAATATTGTTATTCTGGTGTCTCTATTGTCCTGTGCTTTGGGTTTCAGCACCAAGTCCATCCTATTCATTTACACACACAATGTAACACCAAATTTAGCATTTTAATCAACAGTGCATTTATTGTGAACCTTTTACCATATGTCTTGGAGTATCGCAATAATATGGTTTCATGATCTGTATCGAATCGTGACATGAGGGCATCGCTACACCCCTAATAGCTCGTCATGACCAGCTGAATAACAATTCAACCTGATCTTGATAAGTTTTGACTCCAGTTTCAATGATAAGGCACGGTGATACAGTCCAAACGTGTTTAGCTTGTGTGCTTGATCCCTAAAAGAACACTTGTATCATCAAAACACAGTATTCAGGTACAAAAGCATCTGTGTGAATGGACCACAGAAGTCTGGTTACTGCGGTGTAGTGTTTTCTGATGTGAAGGAGAGTGTAATGTAATGTGTGTGTTCTGGTCTCTCTAGTGTGTGTTCTTGGTCTGGTGCATGGCTCCCACTCCCTCCAACGGCTCCGTTCTGCTCTACAAAAATATCATCCACCCCTTCTTCAAAAGGCACGAAGGCAAGATTGACAATGTGATCAAAGACGTCAAGGATAAAGCATCAGAGGCTGCGGACAAGTTTAAAGAAGAAGGTGAAAACCAGATGCAATTCAAGTGTTTAGCCAGTAGAGTTTGTTTCTGATTTGAGGAATAGCAGATAAATCATCATAAAGATGCTGATGTTTCATCAATGATTTGACTGATGTAGTATGTCCAAACTCTGAATGACTAGCATGTGTAAAAGCAGTGATTGCTAATCCGATCTTCTTCTCTCTGTCACCAGCCAAGAAAGCCACTGCCAACCTTATTTTTGAGGAGAAAAAGGACTACTAAAAGCCACAGCCATTTCAACTAGGACGACACCTGCCTGAATAAATGTTGCCTTTATATGCTCTTATTTTTAATTTTTGGAAACTGGAAGTGGGCTGATTATTGTTACTG
The DNA here is from genome assembly GCA_029959095.1 of Rhinichthys osculus. NCBI lineage: Eukaryota > Metazoa > Chordata > Actinopteri > Cypriniformes > Leuciscidae > Rhinichthys > Rhinichthys osculus. Next base: position 3,253,044 of record JARWKJ010000024.1, on the reverse strand, counting down.
TCTTTATACTGTGGTAGCCATATTAGATGACATCACTCCCGAGTTCAGATGGTTATGGTTAAGCAGGTAAGGCATTTATCATGAATCATGTTAGAGAAATCGAGTGACGCCCCCCCTGCAATGCTTCAGTCTCAGTAAACCTCCTTATCTTTCCTGTAGACGTCCTTGGCTTCTATATAGGTCATCAAATGATAGGTCTTCAAATAGGTTTATCTTGCATCTTATTTAACATATTCATTCTAAGATGTATTTATGTGTGATAAGGTTTTCTGTTTGTAGAAAATGTCTATTCTGAGGATATCAGTGGAACTGTAAACATATGAATCATGCATTTGACATCAATTAAACCATTGAAATCCACAACTGATTGTGACATGTCCGCTGCTTCATTTCTTCTTCCTTTAGCAGCATGCTGTGGTTTGCCGGTGTTAAAGCAGAGTCTTCACTGCACGAACAGCACATCACTGAGAGTACTCCAGTACGAAAGCCAATACAGAGTTGGTGAGAGCAAGCTCCATGCTGCTCGCTGTAGTTCACACGCATCACACGGCCAGGGTCAAAGTGTGACAATACATCGCTGACAAACCAGGGCTGCGTCTGAAATCACACACAGTGTGTGGCAAAAGATGTCTGAATTCACAGTACTCATAAAAGATGACCTTCTGGGGAGATTCTGAAGTATACGATGGACACTTTACTGTCCCATGAGGCCACAGGAGAGGATTTGTGATTGACAGTAAGTGACACAACTGACTCTGGTAGGTCACATGGTTAGTGTAGTGCAGCCAGATTACATTCATACTATGTGGAACATACTTTTTTTAGTATTTTTAAGATAAGTACCTACTCGAGTGTGTGATTTCAGACGCAGCCCAAATCTAATCTGATTGGACGGCTTCTACTCAATTTCATCATGTTGAGGTGACGAGCAACACATACGAGTTTACTCTGATGCCAAACCTCACAAATATAAACGCGTACCCCCAGTTTCACAGACGAGGCTTACGCTAGTCTCAGACTGAAATGCATGTTTGAGCCGTTTTAACTGAAAGCAACTTAAGTCATCTTCATTTATATAGCGCTTTTAACAATGGAGATTGTTTCAAAACAGCTTTACAGAGATAAACATACAATTTACGGTAACAGAGATTGTTTTGGCTTTATAGCGATTTGTTGAATAATGTTATTTCCAGCTAAAGCTACACTGAGATATCTTAAAATATCAGCGCTGTTGTTTTGTCTCGAGATGCACATCAGTGGTGTGTTTTTCTAAGGCATGTTTATAAAAGATACTTAAATGTCCTAATTGAACTAAGGCTTAATCTAAACCTGGTCTGTGAAACCAGGGGCCAGTTGCATAAATATAGCCATTATGTTAAGACTATCTTAAGAATTAAAATGACCAACTAGCAGTTATTAGGCAAATTGTTTTTTTATGTAACCGAGTTAAAAAGTTATGAAGTCTTTTTTTTTTTTTAAATGGACGACTAACTTGTAAGACTAGTCTTAGCGGTTTATGCAACCGGCCCCAGGCCAAACAGTTTACCCACAAACCAACCCATTTTAAAAAGTGCATTCATAGACGAATAGCAGCCAACCTCAATGTCAAACGATGCAACCTCGTATCCTCCCAAAGCTATTCTGAGAAATGACCATGAGAACTACTAGAAATCACACTAAATTACATTAAAGCCAGATTACAGGTGAAAACAGTGATTTGAGTTTAATGACTTTATAAACAATTCTATAAAACAATTACTTTAAAAATCCATGCATTTTCAGTGTAAATTTGGATTTGAAATATAGAAGGAGATCTATATACATCAGTATGTCCTGTAACAGCATTCTGACTTACTCGGGCCAGTCAGCAGAAAAACACTCGGGCTGCATAGAAAAGAGTACATTATTGCCAACATTTATAGAAAACAAGAGGAAAGATTATCATGGAAATGTTCTAACGAGAGCTCATAAGTGCCTCTAGCTATGATCGACCCTTTCATGTCCTTTTTTTATTACACAGTTTGTATTTTATGCCATTATAAAGTGAGGCTAATTCACTTACAAATAGAGATCAACAAACAAAACGTTCCTACAGAATGAATACACATGGAATATTTACCCCATTTCATGATTCAAACTACTGAGATATAAAAACGTCAAGAAACAACAAAGGAGGAGAGAAAATAGCCTGAGTCGATGGGGAAATAGTTAAAAAAATACCAGCCTGAGAAAAGCCCATTTGATTTACTTTATACAATAATTTACAGTAGTACAATGTGAAAAAGTGACATTATCTGATGCGCACTAAAAATAGTCCAGATTATTTTACAGCCGAGACAGATTTAAATAATTCAAGCATGATGGAAAGAAAAATTACAGATAAAAATTGGCAAAATGGTCACAAAACACTGTAAACGAGGTACTTTGGAAGGTGAACCCCAGTCCTTCAGAACAGAAACCCTTGATAAAGACGACACGCCGGTGTGGCGTCCGTTCACTCAACACTTCTTAAATAAGCTGCGGTCATTTACGGGTGTGTGTCGGGATCCAGTGTCGCACACGAGAGTGAAACATGGACTCGTCTGTTTCAAAGTAAAAACAAACAAAAACAAAAAAGGAAAGTAGTCAATTTATAAAAATAATAATTAAAAAAAAATTACTCTGCAGCACCTACGAAAGAATGCAGCCAACTCTTAAATACAAAAATAAGTGTAAATCTGTGTGTCCTCCGAGGTGAGTAGGAAAGGGCGGGACTCCCAGAGTCCCAGCGGCCAACAGTCCCCTAAGGCATTTCCTGTGTGTGTGTGTGTGAGTGAGTGTGTGTGTATGGCTGATCAGGAACGTTGTGTTGAGAGCGCTATGTCTTGCGGCCGCTCCAGACCTGTTCGGGTGTGCTCTTGTGGTCGGACGAGTACTCGAAGGGCGAGCGCTGGTCCCGGGGCGAGCGCGGGCCGCTCCGGTGCTCCGTCTGCCAGTCCGAGTGGTAGCGGTACTCCCGGGAGGATTTGTGATGCGTGTAGTCGGAGCCGGGCCGGTGCTCAGAGTGGAAGCGGTGGTCGGAGTGCGTTCGGTCCTTGGAGTTGCTCTCGGATCGGTGCTCTCGGCTGGAGCGGTGCTCGTCCAGCTTCCGGTGCTTGCTGTCGCTGTAGTATCTGCAGAACCACACACACACACACACACACACACACGTTAACATATCAGCATGATGATGATGAGACCTTTTACTGAGACACTAAACAACCAGACATTCTCACACTAATTTAAAGATATTAAAAACACATAACAATTGCTGAAATAAAATGTATATTTATTTGACTAAATATTTACTAAATAATTTAATAAAATGGAAGAGAAGCTAATAATCGCCGTTGCTGGGTTTCCTATCATTTATGACATGACGTTGTTTGCTTATAGGGACCGCATGAGCGCAACTTTTATTTGAAATATTTACAAACGCTCGTTTTAAAGCGGGAATGCAAATCATTTGCTCACGGTGACACCGATTTGACAAATGCATATATAGCCTAATGCAAATAATAATAGCTAACTATTCTTTTTTCCCCGACCAAATGTGACCAAAACGGTTATAAAAATGCTGTCATTATAAAAGGTTTCTTCAATGTATTGCTTGTTTTTTCTGTTTATTACATTTCATGTTGTGACACTTCTCTTCTCCCTGCTACGTCAAAGCATCAACAAGCTTCCCCGTAATGTTTGACAAGCGTCCTTGACAGGGCGGCGGGGTGTGAACGTACAGTAATATGGAAAAATAATCTGTCAAAATAAAAGTTTCACTTCCAGCACATCAGCCAAACAGAAAAACGAATCGTCTGATGCAGATAATAAAACAAACGGCGCGTTTAGGCGTCGGCGATATATATGGGTCAGTCATCTACACCAGTGGCTCTCTCACTTCAAGGCCTCCCCGCTGTCAACTCAAATATGTGATCGTTTTAAAGGGGATGTCTGATGCGATTTCATGCATTCTGGCTTATTCACACTGTACATGTTTAGCATGAGAATCCAACTCTCTAACAGAGTTGCAAAAAACAAGTTGGACGTATGACCGAGTATTTCTGTGCCAAATGCACTCCTTCAGGTTTCGGAAAGGTTTTTTCCCCCCCAAGTATGGCCCTGTGTGATGTCATAAAGGGAGGAATTCCTTGTATGGACACTTCTCCCGGAAGAGCGCGCACAACCAGAGCGATAGCAAAAGCAGCATCCACATCAATGCGCCTCGTTCGGGTCAGAAGCGCTTTCTTCTTAGCCCACGAAATCAGTGAGTTTTTGCTTGCGAGGGAAAGATAACCTTGTTCAGCTTCCCAAAGAACCCAGCGTTAAGGGAAGAGTGGATGCAGTGTGTTTTTCCGGGGCAGCAACGGAGTTGTGCTAGTGTGTTTGTTCCTGGCATTTCAGTGATTAATGTTTTATTAGCACGGCTCAGTTCAACGAAACTGAAAGATGGAGCGGATTAAAGATCCCGGTCACGAGTCGGCACCGCAGGCAGTGAGTAAAACTGCATCAAATGTCTGTGTTTTGTTGGCAATCGACACGCAAGTGCATATAATATAAACCTCATTCACTATACGTTCATGTTAAGTTATCCAGCGATGATGTATTGTGCGTGACTTCAGCTCCGCCCACGGCTCGCCTCCAGGAGCGCGCCTGTTTTCAGGGAGAATCGGTACAGCTGTAACTGTCTTTTAGAAGTCTGATCAAACTAAAGACTCTTCAGAGATATGAAGGATGCAATACTCTACAGGCACTCAGGATTATTAGATAATTAGATGTGTGTGTCATGTACCCTTTAAGTAAATCATGGCCACATTGAACTAATTCGTTCCATCCTTTTAATTTGACCCCATTTTAAGATGTACCTAAAATGGAGGAACAGGTTAAGTCATGCGATTCTTCAGTTGTGGCCATGATACACACGTCATGTACAGGGCTCTCTCATCAATCACCCCGTTCACAGCATGGAGAAAGACACATCTGCAAACAAACGCTTGTCCCCTGACCTGCTGTCCTGCCGCTCTGCTCTGTCTGCGTACGGCTCTCGGTCTCGCTCGCGGTGGTCTTTGCCGTTGCTGAAGGAGGAGTAGGGCCTCTTGCGGGAGTCCGAGCTCTTGCGGTACAGGTCTGCAGGGTGGCGCTCTCTGCTGTGCTCATGGTAGCGGGACGAGTGGTGTCTGTCAGAGCTGTGTCTGTCAGAGCTGTAGCTGTCCCTGCTGCTGTCGTCCTGCTGCGACTCCTTGATGCGCTCGACATCTGCAACAGCGCACGCAGCGTCACAGAGAGCGGATGCCAGTTAACTTACGCAACAGAAGTAGTCACACATCCCGTTTAAAACACTGTCAAATGAATAGACATACCTGCGTGTTTAAAGCTTTGTGTATTTACAGTGCTAGTGTTCTGTTCCACTGCCTGAAATCAAACAAGCATCAACTTCAATCCGAAGACTACCAAGATAATGACATCATCTATGATAAGCATTACAGCATATGACACCCATTCAGCAAAAAACATTCAAACATGAGTGAATTTTCAAAGATGTTGTGTTCATACCTGAGCATTTTCCTGCCGTTTCTTAATGGCGTGCTTATACAGTTTATGCAGTTTCCTGGCATCAAACTCAGTGAATTTCGAAACAAATATCCACAGATTTCTGGAATATGGGAACAATCAAGATAAACTCAAAATGATCTTCATTTATATACTGTGAATTAGAGCTGCACGATTCTGGATCAATTAAGAATTACAAATGTTTTTGTTGGTTTAAAATAGATCATGATTCTCCCACGATTCTGAATAAACTACTAAACAAAATAACGTGTAGTTTACTAGAGGTTCTGGACAAATGTTAATTGCTGCAGTCTACTTAAAAGATTATATATATATTTGTAAAGTGTTTGAATAAATAATTCAATGACTCACTCATAAATACATCACTTGTTTCATTACTGGATGAATTAGCGTTTTTGAATGAATCTCTTGAATGATTCAATGACAAATAAATGTAATCTCGTCGCATCTACTGGTGTAAAGCTGTAGCACAATATCTATTTGAAGCACTAAGTTAAGTTCAAAAGGTGATTTACTCCGTTGCGATCGCTACAGTAGACATCAGTGTTTATATCTCAACTATAGACTTTTACTCCAGTACTTCTGTGATATGAATATTTTGAAGAAATGATGCTGTGTTGTTGAAGAGACTGTTTGTGTACATGACCAACTGCTCTCTTGCTCAGCGCAATCGTCAAAGGTTTAACAGAGCCGAATCGATGGAGTGGTTGTTTGACCTGAGTCGGCCATCTTGTAACGCTGAATCGTGCAGCTCTACTAGGCTCATGAGAAATGACGTACTTCCTCCACTGCTTGATCTGTTCGGGGTTGGTGTACTCTCGCAGACACTCGGTGATGTGATCTCCTATTTTGATCAGGCACTGCCGCGTGTGTTCCAGCTGCTCTCGCTCAGACAGACCCTTCTCTGGGCGGTCCAGCTGCTTCAGTGCTGCCTTCACGGGCCTCATCCGCTCCTTACACTGACACACACACACACACACACACGCATGATTCAGTACAATACAATCATCTACATCAGTATCACTCAAACTGTGGTGTGATTGCTTTGTTAGTGCGGATCATTGTGAACGAGAGTGTGAACTGTGTAGGAGAGGCCAAAGCAAAACGTTATCTTGCACTATTTACATACGATGAGTAGGAGGAGAATATGATATTGACACATTTATGACACTATATTCAACAACAGCTCGTTCCACACATCATGCATTATCATCAGGGGTGCACGTAACTTTTCTGGTCCGGTTCTCAACGGAGCAGCTGGAGACGCTGCCTGGTACTCACACTTTACACGGCACACGTAATGTTTTTTTTAAACATTAATGACAGTGACGGCAGCATAATATTCCTGCTGTTGTCTGAGATCAAATGCACCGACCAAATATACAGACACATCCGGTTTATTTCTCAACTTTTATGACCAAGAGAATACTTGATGAGACGGGTATTTTGACAATTGTGTGTGTATGTGTCCGTTCAAGCACAGGTAAACGCCAAAGAGGAATCAATTCGGTGTTCGGTGTACTCTGAAACCTCTCTCTCTCTTCGGGTGTGTGAGGCTGTGCGCACAGATAACAGTGCGCAAGTGCCGATTTTCACTTCTTCCGCGTTTAAAATCATTTAAATGTGTAAATTGGCAAAACAAAACACGTCCAAATGGTAAACTTTCCCTCTCCTGGATTAACCATCAGTTACATGATTGCCGAACCGTGGGTCCGTACGCATCAATTGCTATTAGGCAACCCCTAATAATTAATGAACACACTTACGATGCCATCTTACCAGGGATGGAGAAAAATCCTACTCGAGTAAGTGAACGTGTCCCTGTCCCCAAAAATGTTGGTACTCAAAAGCGCTTCCCTCCATGTTTTCTGGTGCGCATTGTTTATTTTTGCCACACATGCACACAAGAAAACATGGAGGGAAGCGCTTTTGAGTGCCAACATTGTTGGTTATGAGCACCCCTGGTTATTAAGCCATTTCTACGTCATTGCTCATGTGTAGAATGCTCCAGTTTCGGGTTTCAATCCAACCAATTGTTCACATGTTTATCAAACGGATTAAAGGTTTAAACCACCCCTTACTAGTGTTGTCAAAAATAGCGATACTTCGATGTGTGTGGATACACCAAATACACCAGCTGCACGTTTTGACACGCTCTCTGTCCTCCCTGACGGCGAATTGGCCGTTTGAAACGCATTGTCTCCCCTCACTCACTCGTTCCGGTTGAATAGTGCTTGTATTGAGCAGGGGCGTACTAGGATTTTCATTTTAGGGGGGCTAAGCCCCCAATATGATTTTAAAACAAATTATAAAAAAAGGTAACACTTTAGTTTAGGATCTAAAGCTCACTATTAACCACTTTCATTGCGATGCAAAGGCACGGTTTTATAGTAACTGTGGTCCCAAATGTGAGTTAGGGCAAATAGGGGGGTTCGGGGTCTCCCTGAGAAAATTTTGATTCCTCTGATCTATGTGCATTTTAAGATGTTCTGAAGGCCAAAAAACTTGGATAGTGGACAGCTGATTATTTTTCTCTCCTCATCAGCATCACACTCTTTTTCTCTTGACTGATATAGGCTTTTCATTTTTGTCTGTCAGTGAAGAAAGTAAACATAGGGTCAACTGATAGGGTGATTTTGCCTATGAATCATTTTCTCAGACGCGTTTATTTTCTGAAAGCTACTAAAGGTAATTAAATTTATTAAATGCATTCACAATATGTAGGCTACACATTCATTATTGATCTTACGCCTAATACAGGGCCGTAGACAGGGCTTTAGTCACAGAGGTCCTAAATTTGAGGTTGGTAGGGGGTTCAATTTTTTTATTTCTGATATGTGCATTTCAAGACGTTTGAAGACCAAAAAAAAAGGATAAGAAATAGCTTTAAAACCATGTCAGTGGGCAGATTATTTGTCAATACCTGCTCTCTCCTCATCTCCATCACTCTTTCTTTTTTTCTCAGTCTCTTCATCACTTTCTCTTCCCCTCCTAAAGCTGAGCTTTTTTAATTTACTAAAGGCTACAATTTGTACTATATTCTCAATATGTACACATTCATTATTAATCTTGTGCCTAACATGATGAAAACGGCTTTGTTAATGTTTCTTGTTAACTAATTATTACATTACATGAGTCACGTTACATAGGACTATTTTCAGCTCAAAATGGCGAAATTAGACAAAACTATATTAGTTTGCCTGATTATTTTTTGTCATTCGTTTAACATTTATGACCTAAAAAAAGTAAAATATGAAATGTTAAGTTTAGCTACTTACATCTTATCTCGCACTTGACCGTACGCGTCGAGTCCATAGACTGTAAAAAATGGTCGTGTCGCACTGTTAAAATTCGCGCTCAGCAGCGTCTGTGAACATAAAGCCCGCCTACTTTGATTTGATTGGTCGTCTCTGACATTGACGAGCAGTGACAGACCAATGAGGCTCAGATGAACACACACCCTGTCCTCTGTTTCTGACGTGCTCTCTGCACGGCGCAGCTGTGGATTGAGAACGCGCTGAATCTGATTATAACAAGACTGAAGCGAACACGAATTTGTGTAGCCTACATTAATCTCACATTTTTAGGGGGGCTTGGCAGAAGTTTAGGCAAAAGGGCCTAGTGACGCCCCTGGTATTGAGCATAATTTGAGTCATTCCCGCAGGATTCGCACGCACCACTGACCTACACAAGTGCCGCGCACAAAGCCGCCTCTCAAACAGCCCGAGTACCATTTTGGCTTTTTGCGCTTAAAACGGTCAAATACATACAAAATTATGTAAAATTGAGCGTCTTGCCGAGTATTCAGGTAAATTTGGTCAGTTTTGGAATGTAAACTGTTCTATTGGATCAGTGCATAAGCTCTTAAAGGGACAGCAGCCTAATAAACCCGCTTCTGTCTGCCATGTTCATCAAAGAACAGAAGACAGAGAAAATCACTCGCTGCTCTTCACTGAATAACTTTTGTAACTTAAATTGTAAGCATTACTCTGTATTTAATGATTAATCTAATCAAATGTAGAATAACACGGAATCATTTTCACTTTTATTTCTTACCGGAATACCGTTAGACCAACCTGAAAAGCTTTGATTGTCTTTTTATTCTAATGTATTTATTTGTGCTATATATTGCAGTTTTTCCCTGGTATCGAATATCGATATTTTTCAAGGTATCGTATCGAAGTTGGAAACTCCAGTATCGTGACAACACCACCCCTTACAATCCTGATGAAATTTCAATCGGATTTGACCAATTCAATCCAATTGACGTGGTTACACGTGTCTTTATTCCCACTGGGCTACTAGTCCGATTGCAGTTGGATCATTAGGGTCCATGTAAACGCAGCTAGTGTTTATGATGTGGCTTTGGATCTCCTGAGGAAAGGTTTGGATCAGATGCATGGCTTCTCAGTTCTTCAAACTCACCACACTGAAGGTTTTCTGGTCCAGTTCTTCAGACTCCTCAGACAGATGAATGGCATCTCCTCCTGAGGGCGTGTGCACGGGGGTGTCGGCCTTCTTCTCCCGCACTTCTGCCTTCACCTCTACAGCCTGAGAACACAGTCAACCGCTGCTTGAGTAATTCATGCACATGTTGGACCAATAGTATAGTTTGATACAAAGATAAAAATGACACACTGATGTCTTAAACCCTAGCGAGCTGCACGAAAACAGCGGTTTTGGACATCACAGGCATGTGGCTGCTGAAGGACCTCTAGCGGAGGAACTATTGTGGCCTGTTCTTAATCAAATCTGAGGTCAGACCCAAGTCTCCTCACCAATTGACATGAAAAGATTATAAATCTCAGTCTATAAAACATTTACAGAGATATGATTATAAACCAGAACTGTCACAGAATAACACTAGGATGAGCAACTAAAAGAGACCACGTGCCATCAAAATAAATAAATAAAAATGGGCTATGCCTGGACTTTGAATGGGCCGTTGACTTCCAAAAATGTTTTCAAGGTAGGCAGCTCGCCAAGTTTTAAAATAAGGCCATAGTTGAGAGGTGTGACCTTCTCTGCAGGAGTCTCGTCCTCTCTGTGCACAGGTTCAGGCTTTATCTCCTTCTCCTTCGGTTCCCTCTCTTTGCTGTCACGGCCCTCCTCTTTCTTCTCCTTCTTAATCTCTTTTTTAACCACTTTCTCGGTTACGTCCTTCTCAACTGGCTCTTTATCCTCAAACTCGTCCTCGTCGGACTCTTCCTCCTCCTCCTCCTCCTCTTCTTCCTCCTCCTCCTCCTCTTCCTCCTCCTTCACTGCCCGCTCTGGCACGCGCGCTCTTCTGTTGGCCGGCTTCACTGGAGCAGTCTCCTGTAAGACGACAGAAAACACATTAGTGCTGGTAATGCATTTAACTTCCAGAATGTGATGCATTTCCAAAAGGAACAGAATATACTGTTGCAAATAATGCTTTTCCGAGCTTGGTTACGTCATTAGAACAGTTGTTTCAGAGACAGAGAAAGCCATTGTGCACAACAGGTCAGGGGACATTTAATTATCCAAGTAAATATGGCCAATTTGGATTTTATGTTGTTGTTAAATGTTCAGAATAAGAAGCACACTGATGAATCTGTGAAAGAGAGCAGGAAGTAGAGATATGGGCATCATTTATAATGTCTCCAGTCTCCACCTCTTTTTGCCAAAGGCTGATTTTGTCCCTATAGCTTTATGAAATGTCTAACAATAGGATGTATCAGACCTCATTTACACTATTGCGCATCATCCAGCAAAACACCCGTGCAGAAAAATCGCGCTGTAAAGGCAGTACTGCCCTTCTCAACAGTGCAGCTTGTGAAAGTGGGTTCTCAGCACTTGCATAGAAAATGATTTTAAATTGTGATTGTCTATATGGGAGAGAAGGATGTTAAATGTGTTTAGGGTTATAGTTTTGACATGAGAGTATCAAAAAGTTCTCAGTAACCTTTAGCCAGCATGGTTTGGACATAATCGATTTCAAGCTTGATGAAGATCCAATGCAAATTCAAATGGTTCAACATTTTTCACTCCAAGGCCCCAGATTGTTCAAGACAAAGTTGCTTTTCTTCACATTTTTTGTCAATATATTACAATAAATGAAATGTAATTTTAAAAATTATATGTGAATATAAAAAATAATTACATTCTAGAGTTTCAGAAGATTCAAGAATGTTCTTCAAGGTTCAATGTATTTACAACTTTCCTACTTGTTTTTGATTATGGGATAAGGCTTTTACAATTAAGTCACAAACGCAATTTCTCACTTAAATACAATTGAAATGTGTATTATAGAAATTTCCATGAGTTTACGATTTTATTAATGTCTGACTTTTCCAGGTCTAGAAATCTATATCCAGGTTTCCCGAGACAGAACCCTGGTACCTAAACAAAAGTCAATCTCAATAGCTGATGTAGCTGGCTATCTTCAGCCGTTTTAGCTTACTTAAACTCTTGTCTTGTCTGGAGTTAATGGCCTCATGGGCAGCGCTTGGAAATGTAGAGCAATTGTGCTTCGGGCGACCAGAATTTGAATCCTGACTCATGGCCATTCCCCATAAAAATAGTTAAGCCACTTACTTCTAACGCTTCTCAACCAGGGAGCAACAAGTGCAGTAAGAGTCTGAGATGGTAGGTTTTTCAAAAAAATTTCAGAAAATCTAGTTGGTAGAAACTCGAAAGCTTACAGTTATTAGCATAACCATCTTTAGCTGATGCTAGTGGATTAGAGATATAAGTTCAGGCCGTCTTCAATGGGCTGTTTCACTGTACACACAGTACGCGCACTGTAGATAGTGAAACCACACACAAGCAGATTTCCATATTAATGTGCTCGGCACCCATACACTATCAACAATGACCGCCTGTTACATCATCAGACATAACGACATCAACCCTCACACATGGTATACCAGCTCAACACAAACCTTCTCCTCTTCCTCCTTCTCATCCTCTTCTTCAGAGCTCTTATCCGACGGCGGCGCAGAGGACAGACTGTTCGTCACATCATCAATCTTCGGTTTTACAGCTTTATTCTTCTTGCCCCGTGGTTTTCTCTTGCGTGAATTTGCCTATGGAGCAGAATAAACATCAGTGTATGTAACAAAGCACCGAAGGGCAAATGAAGGAGTGTATGAGCTGTTCACCGACAACGTTATTGCCTATTTCACTTTCTTTTTTTTACAAGAAAAGCTTATGCTTTAGCTAAAAGGGGTGCCATTGGTTTCAAAAGGTTTGGGAACAATTGCAGTAAACAGAGTTGGTTGCAGCTATTCTGAATGATTAACTGGTAAATTTCAGAGCTTTTATGATCTCGCAAAAACACTCACTTGTGAAAAGTCACTGCTCAGTGTAGTCTATCTGGTACATCAACTAACTCACTGGATTTCTTCACTTTGAAATGAATGCATGTTAATTGTGAACAAAGACTCTCTGAAGCTTGTCGCTTTACAGAACGCCAATCTGCTTTCAGTGATATTTTGTAGTATGTGTGGATTGTGTTAAATCTGCGTGACTCACAGTGCCGGCCTGTTTCTGCGCTTCCTTCTTGGCGAGGTCTTTGCTCAGTAATTTGATGAGGTAGTCAGCTCGTGTCTGCAGCTGTTTGGCCTGTGGCTTCTTGTCAGGATCATCTGGAAGGAGCTGCAACAAATTTTGTAACAAGTTATCATTTGAATGCATCATACATAATCACTAAAACAACAAGAACCCAACAGTATAACAGGGCATGTTGGTCAAACACTGTGTTTCTGTACCTTATGCGTGAGGTTGAGGTCTGGGTCCATCTTGATCATCTCCCAGCTGCCATATCCATACTCATAGATCCCAATAAGCAGACTGGAGTCGTCCTCTTTACCCCACTCAATGTCAAAATGAGCTGCCTTTGAGTGGCATGGGATTATATACCTTTACATATTAGGAAAAAAAGATTAACATATATTGTCTAACAAGTAATTTCTCTGCCCTCCCAAAGCAAGCACCCAAAGGAACAGAACGCAGAATGCAGGAGGGCCTGAACACGGATGCTGAGATTTATTTATTTATTTTTTGCCGTTTCACAGAGCGAAGATGTGCTGTTGTTGAACCACAGCTGGTTCAGCCATACTTGTGTGAGCTGCCCGATACACCCGCTGTTACTCGTCATCTGTTGCAGTGTGTGTGTGTTATTCTGTGGGCGGAGCAATGAAGGGAGGGGTGGGTGTCGTTTTCAAATATCAAATTTACTGCACCTTTCATGACATGTCATTCAAAACACAACGCTGGCTGCTGAACTCTAGTCAAGCCGACCATGACGAACTAGGGATGGGACGATACACTTAAACTCACGATACGATGCACCTCGATATGCCAGGGTCACGATACGTCACGATATCAAAAACGAAAAAAATATTACTGTATAACAACAACTTATTCATTTGCTTTGGCCGCCAAAGCAAATGTGTGTCCCGCCAAAGCCTTTTTTGATCGGCGAGTGATGTAGAATGAATTGACTGCTGCGCTTGACAATGACAGGGCGCACAGGGCGCATAACGAGCAGAGAGAGAGAGAGAGAGAGAGAGAGAGAGAGAGAGAGAGAGAGAGAGAGAGAGAGAGAGAGAGAGAGACCCGGCCGCGCGCGCGCACACTCACGTCTTCAAACAAAACGAGCGCTGTCTTGCTCTCTCTCCCTCGCGCATATTAATCAAAATCAATTGACACGATAGTAAAAGGTCGGCAGACCGCAGTTTCACGTGGAGCATTTGGAGATTTTTAGAGATTAGAGACTCTAGGCTTACTTAGACTCAATGAACAACATCTCAACACTTAATTATAAAGGCCGGTCTCATATAGACGCCTGTCTCAAATACAAGCCGGTGCAGTTCGACGATTTGGGAAAAGCCCGGGCTATTATTTGAAGTTTTACGGTATATATATACATTTGACTCCATGGTCGGCTGTTTGGGGGCAAGGCAGTTGGTACTGATGCTAATATTTGTAGGGATGCACGATATTGGATTTTGGCCGATATTCGATATGCCGATATTTTCAGACTAATTTTGCCCGATACCGATACCGATATATTTGTGTGTTTTTTTTTAAGTGCAAAAAAAGCTTATTAAAGCTTCTATTAAAGTTCTCAGTCAAGAGCAGTGAGTGATTTCCTCTGTGTTTTGTTGTTTTATTAACATTAACGGGATAGTTCTCCCCAAAATTTAAATTGTCATCATTTACTCTCTCAAGTTTCTTTCTTCTGTTGAAATTATAAAAGTTATTTGGAAGAATGTGGCTAACCAAACAGTTGCTGTACTCCAGTGAATTCCATAGTATATTTAAGCACAAGAAAGAAATGAATCCAGGTTTGAAACAACATTAGAGTGAGTAAATAATGACAGAATTTTTATTTCTGGGTGCAGTATCTCTTTAAAGACAAGCGGCAGCATATTATTACTGTCTCTTTAAGAGCTGCACGCGACGCGTCTAATATACATGCATTTGACAAGCAGATTTTCTCTGTTTGCTTTCACTTTAGACATAACCAACTTTGTTTATGTAAACCTTGTGTGTATTTGACAGTATCAGCGCAATAAGACTCGAAAGATTAGTCCAGTATGCAGACTCTGTGACAGGCTTTTAGTTCCTGTGAGCGTCGCGTGTAACGCGCTCAGAAAAGCGGATGTTAGAACAGCGCATCAGCACGTGAATGACATGTTTACCTAGCAAGACTTTGACGCACATGCAAATAATGAACTTTTGTGAATTGCGGTGTCCCATGACCGTGAGTGTAACTCTACCTCTGCGTTTACATGTGATGTGATGTGAATGTACGTCGTGTTGTACAGTACGTTGAGATGAAGGCGCCAGAATTGAACTGATAGAATGCACGATACTATGATTTTTCTTCAAAAGCAAATCGTGGAGACATTTTAATCGTCCACCATCAAAAACCGTGAGACGCACACCCCTAGTTGGAAGTTTAAGTTGCTGGCGCTCATGCTTCGTTCGCGTCACGTGCGCATAGGACACGCCACCCTATCGGCAAGGCTCATCGGCAGAAATATTCATATCGGCCGATGCCGATGATGGTCATTTTAAGCTTTTATCGGCCGATACCGATGTTGTCCCGATATCATCGTGCATCCCTAAATATTTGTTATCTCGCTGTAGACTGCAGTGTTGTTGTTGCAACATGCGCTGTCTTGACGTGATGACGTACCGCACCGTTCCCCGGATATAATTTTTTTTTTCATTTAGTTTTACCCTGCTTGATCAGCAGATGGTGCTGCCAGCCTGCCACCATAGACTGCATGTCTGCCCCATATACATACACACACACATATAATACACTAAATTATTTATATATTACGCAAATCATGCAGCAGTGCCATCTATCTTTATTTCGCGATCCATTTTTTTCGACCTCGATGCTTTTCGTCACGTGTTGTATCGCGATATTTCGTCAAACGATATTTCGTCCCATCCCTATGACGAACATAGTGCCACACTTTATGATAACTACGGTAATCAGCAGGTCTTCAGAGGGGTTTTTCATGGAGCGGACTCGTAAAAGTGGTATGTCATTAACATGAACCCTAGCCTGGTAGTTTTGCTCTTACCTCTTCCTCTCCTCCGGGTCAGAAGGAATGGCCTTGTGTAATGGTGCCAGCTCCTCCTCATGAGAGATCACCAGCTTAGCATTGACTTGAACCCCTGAGATCCTGAAGGTGGGTCCCTTCACCTTCCCTCGCCTGCCTCCTGAGATGAACCAGCACATATGGGGAACATTCACTGACTACAGTCTTACTCTTTTACAACATCCAAAATGTTAACTAACTCTCCCAAATGCAAACTCATCAGGTGTGAAAAAGGTGACAAAGAACCCAGAGCCATGATTTTTTTCACATTATGACAGCAAGATTTTGAAGTTTCATGGTTTCCACAGACTTCAGTGATCAGTGCTCTTGCCTGAGGTTCGTTCAGGTCCACAGGGGTTCTCCCGTAGCGTTCTCATACAGCCGTTGTGTACGGTCTCTGCCAGCCGCCGCAGGTCATTCTCAGATTTATCCACCAACTCCGCATCCCGAGCGATAGCATCCAGCCTGTGATGCACATCAATGAGAGAGGCCCAACCGCTAACACATGAAGCGATCGAAAAAAATACAAATAAAGTACTTACCTTTCTAAAGGCCCCCCAAATTTTTTGTAACTTTTGATAAATCTGAATGGGAAACAAAAAACATTGGTCACATAAAATTCTAACTAAATTATTACCTTTAATTATTAGATTAATAAAATAATTATAATTTAATATGCTTGAATTTCAGGAGTTAAATTATAACTTTCATTTTCAGCTTAATTTTCTTTGTGAAGAAAAGAAATTAAACTTTACAGCAAACTCTCACTGGATTCATCAAGATCATTTAATACAAAAACCGATGTCAAAGAATGCTCTATATAGTAATATACACTATCATTAGCACAATATCAAACTGCTTATACCGCCCACCCCTAGTGCTGAACTTGATAAACAGAGCATCAGTGGCTAATTTTTCTGATTAATTTAATATGCTTGAATTTCAAGAGTAAAATTATAACTATCATTTTCAGCTTGTTTGTAATTTTCTTTGTTTTTCTAAACACACAATTGTTTTTTTCTTTACAAAGAAACCTCAGAGCAAACTCTCACTGGATTATCCAATAATACACATTTCCACAAGATTAATACAGAAATCTTCTTATTTTTCACCGATTCCACCAATAATTCTCTATATTGTAACAGCACTGCATAAGCGGTTTGATTTCTTGCTGATGATAGTGTATGAGTTTGGTAAACGGAGCATCAGCGGCTTCACCTGCGTATCTCAGCATCAGTGAAACCTTTAATGTTCTCTCTTGGAATGGTTCGAGGTCTTCCTCGTTTCTTGGGCCTCTTCCTGTCGGAGACCGAGTCGCTGTCTGAACCCGAGTATCGCCTGTTCCGGCTGCGTCTGCCCTCGTTGCCATTAAAGTTGGCCTGTCATTGCAAAACAAACAGGTACATAAAGAGAAAGTACAAAGAACTGCAGGCGTATGTTGCTAGATATGCCATTTTTCTTTTCTCGTTCATCATCCCAAGCATGTAATCTTCTAACGCCATCAAACACACAGACGTGTGTACCTGTTTAGCACATTTCCTCATGCGGGGCAGTAAATAGATCTCCGCGAGCTCTTTCTGTCTCTCCTCTTCCTCAAGCCTCCTCCGCTGCTCCTCTGGGATGATGTCATCCCAGTTCTTAACGTTCCTCTCCGTGTCCATGTCGATCTCCTCCTCCTCCATCATGGAGAAGTTTGCCACCTGCAGGATGGAGCAAACGTGTTCAATAGCATGATAATGGTGTGACCGAGAAGGTGCTGAAGAAGTATTTGCAGTGTTTAAATCGCACACCTTGAACTGTGAGAGGAGCTCTTCTCCTACAGTCGACGGCCCAGGGTCGTTCTCTCTGGTCTCGGCTCTCTTCAGGATTTCATCAATGTCCATCTCCTACGGGATCAACACACATCAAGCATCAGCTTCTGCACAGAAGCCCACGTTCATGCTAGGGGTCTTTAGGCACTTCATGATCCGATCCCATTACAAAACGATTCTTGATCTTTTTTTTCTTTAGAATTAATTTACAGACTATAAATGTGAAATGTATTTGTGCAATTTTTTTAAATTGTCAACTAACTAAAGAGAACTTCAAAACATACAAGCAAATAGTAAGTTGTTAAGACGAAAAAAAAAGAAAAAAAAAAAGAAAAGGTGCTTTCAGTTGCTAAAAGCGCTAGGGCTGGACCCGAATTTTCAAATAATCGAATATTCGTTCGGTGGGTTGGTATTCGATTTGAAAATGTGATAATCGAATATTCGTTTTAGATTTTTTTCGCACACCTGGCATCCCCCTCAAAACGGCTTTCATTCACGCTTGAATATGTTTTACACTATAAAATCTGGTGAAATATAATACTTAACATATAACTTTGTTATAGCTACTTAATAAATATATTTGCTTCCGTTGCAGGAACACTTTCAGTAGTCCAAGAAGGAGTATTCTCTGGCTAGAGCGCAGAGCAGCGGAGTGTGTGTGGACAGAAGTGCCTGAGCTTGTGTTTTGGGTTAAGCTGCGTTGCTTTGACATTGTGGAAAATAGAATAATAGAAACAAAATCACATTAATTTAAAATTACCTTGTTCTGTTTACAGTTTGTTTAATTCTATATAAGGGAATTTATTTTATTTTATTTAAACTGTTTGTTAATTGAAATGTGTGATGTTACTGAAATTGTTATTGCTACAGTGTTCTTTAGGCTACTACAGTTCGTTCATTTATGTTTTGTTTTTCTTTATTTAAATTTCGTTTTTCTATATTTAAATTTCGTTTTTATTTAAATTTCATTTTTATTTATTTAAATTTCATTTTTATTTAAATTAAATTTATTTAAATTTCATTTTTATTTTTTATTTATTTAAATTTTGTTTTTATTTAAATCTACCCAACTTTGTCAGTGAGAAAAATATTATAAGACTATACCTTATTATACTACCTTATATAATATTGCTTAAGTTAAAAGACCTGTGTGTGTGTGTGTGTGTGTGTGTGTGTGTGTGTGTGTTGTGTGTGTGTGTGTGTGTGTGTGTGTGTGTGTGTGTGTGTTTTATATCACTAGTGCGTGCAGTGTCCGTTCTCGGAGTATATAAGCCCTGCTCGTGTGAGGCGCGCCGGTTCTTTATTTAAATCTTCCCTACTTTGTCAGTAACTTGTCAGTGAGAAAAATATTAGACTACCTTATTAAAAATATTGCTTAAGTTAACAGACCTGTGTGTGTGTGTGTGTGTGTGTGTTTTATATCACTAGTGTCCGTACTCAGAGCATATAAGCTCTGCTCACGTGAGGCGCGCCGCTTCCCGCTCGCGCTGTTCTGTAATTTATTAAAAGTTTATTCATTCTGAACGTGTCGCGTCTCGCCTGTCTATCTATATTGCACCAAATACGACACTGCACTCCTTGTGAAGTCGTTTGGATGAACGGTTCTCGAAATAATCAAAATGCAAACGGACGGACAGACATACAGAGATTCCGAAGCTTCGAATATTCAATGTTCATTACTGCCGAAGCTTCAAAAATGGTATTCGGACCAGCCCTAAAAGCGCTTTAAGTATCTGAATGTTTCCCAGTCAAGAGCCGTGATTCTCTCCTCCTCAGCGGTTTGATTACTGACAGCGGGAGAGCTAATAGGCTGCATTCACACAAACGCACATCTATTTTGGCAAATCAGTTGTTTTGCCCCATAAAATAATTGAGATGCAAATGCATTTACTCGCTCACACGACAGTGTCACACAGCCGCTTTCCGCGAGTTCTCTTCACTAGCGTACATGAGCCTTTAAAAAAGCAGCCGTCTGTCGGAAAGTGAGTTTTGTGTATTGAATATTTAGACCTGCTGCATTACAAACGGCATAAATGATGCTTTCGATGAGAACTGAGTGGAAAACACTGGATACCGGCGGGCGAGAGACACGCTTATAAGCGTAACACATTTCTCACCGCACATATCCTGTGCAACGAAGCCCACGGCTGGCCTTGTAATTAGCTTCAACCTTTATAGAAGATTATGTTATAGAAGGTTCAAGGGTTTTATGTGTATGTGTGTGTGTGTGTGTGTGTGTGTGTTTAGTGCACACAATGACATTGTGCACCTGCGGTTAAAAACATCACAGTAGATATTTCTCTCGCCTCCCAGTGCACATGCTGAAGGGCTTCTCTGCGCTACACATACACTACATTGTGACACACGTACACAAACCTGAGGCTCCTGCTCCTCTCCTTCCTGCTCTTTGAAAAGCTCTTCCGCACCAAACTTCAGGATGGCTGACAACTCCTCCTTGTTGAATGGAGTGGAACTGCAGAGGAATCAGACCATAATAATGCCATTAATCTATACATTATACACAGCAGAATCTCCACTAAGAATAAACACCGCCGTTCAAAAGTTTGTTCTTAAAAGAAGTCTCTTCTGCACACCAAATTTATTTGATAAAAAATATAAAAACAGTAATATTGAGAAATATTACAATTTTAAATAGCCCTTTTCTATGTGAATGTATAGTAAAGTGTAATGTATTCCTGTGATCAAAGCTGAGTTTTCAGCATCATTACTCCAGTCTTCAGTGTCACATGATCCTCCAGAAATCACTCTAATATGACGAAACATTTCTGATTATAATCAACGTTGAAAACCGTTATGTACAATTTATTTAGGATTCTTTGATAAATAGAAAGTTCAAAAGAACAGCATTTATTCAAAATATATATATGTTTTTACATTATAAGTGGGTTACTGTCACTTTTTCATTACTTTCATTTATATTTCCTAAACAAAATTAAATCATATTGACCACAAACTTTTGAATGGTAGTGTATAATGTTACACACGATTTCTATTTCAGATAAATGCTGTTCTTTTGAACTTTCTATTCATCAAAGAATCCTGAAAATAAATTGTACATAACGGTTTTCAACACTGATAAATTCAGCTTTGATCTCAGGAATAAATTACATTTTATATAATATAGTCAAATAGAAAACGGTTCTTTTAAATTGTAATATTTCACAATATTACTGTTGTTTTCCTGTTTTTTGATCAAAATAAAAATCTTACCGATCCCAAACAAATAACGATTATTTTGATAATACACTAATATAACAATTAAACCAATTGACTATTCAAGCATTTCTTTAATTGAGTACTTAAAGCATATTCAATAGTAATAATTAGTATTTTTATAGAACTGTACAATCAATCCTAATAATCAATGGCAGTCTTAATTTCTTTCCTTAAATAGTTAAACCATAGAGGAACACCGCAGTGAAACCTTAAAGCTTTTCTCTTGTTCACAACAGATTGATAAAGGATTCTCAGTGCAAATTTGGGAAGATGGTTGTTTCAAATGCACGTCATAAGCAATGATTCTGCTTTATTACATTGAGTGTAAACGGTGGCTGATGGATAATGAATCGCCAGTGGAGAGACGGCGTGGGACAAAGAAACACAGCAGCTTTACACACTACAGTAAAAAAAGTATGTTTATAACATCTGATATAGTTCAGCAACACACGACCTAGAGTGCCGTTTCCCCTAATACCAGCAAGATTGCAAATGTGACATTGATTTTAAACAGTTTAATAAACAAGTAGGTAATATTTCAGTGACTTACATTTTAGATACAATATTGACCATTTTCACCAACTAAACTAGTTCCTAACAAAGCCACAGTAGAACAACTGAGTCAATAGTCGCGTTTACATGGACACTTATAATCGGATTGACGGCTCAATCGGACTAAAAAACCTTCATGTAAACACCTTAATCGATCCGATTGAGCTCGATCCGATTGAAATTTCGATCGGATTGAAAGGGGTGGTTTACTCCTTTTGTAATCCGATCGAGAGAACATGTAAACACTTGATCGTATTGAAAACCGAAACTGAAAGGACTGCGCATGTGCAATGACGTTAAATAAACGTAATGACGTATGACGCGCTGAACGAGCTGTTTTTCCTGTTGAATAAAGTGTAATATTAATAAGTTTCCCGTCATTTTAAAATTCTCATTTCACTCGCGCGTCTGTTAGGTGAAGCAGGACAACGTCCCATCAGTCCTTGTTTTGGATTCTCATCCACAGACGACTGGTTTTGGCCGCGTGGAGGGGCATTTTTATTGCGTGATCAGTAAGCAGCACGGCAAAACTGTCAATATGCTCTAAATTTTGACCAGAGACGAATTAATATTACGTCTGCTGTTTAAAACAAATAAAGAACCAATAGAGGAGAATATTTATGCGTGAACAGCGGGAAACTCTGTATATTCGTGCAGTGTGCGCATGTCAAAAAATCAGATCGGATTTGAAACGTGTGACATATAAACGCGCACATTAACCCGATTACTTTATTTATCGTTCATGTAAACACCGTGTTCGAATTCATCAATCGGATTGATTTAATTCCGATTGAACCATGTAAACGCAGCTAGTGATTCAATGACCCATTCATAAAGCCATTGGCTGCGTCCCGAATCGCATACGAGGTACTTATGTTTAATATTTACTTCGCAACTGTAAAAAAAAAAAAAAGTGTATTCTATATAGCATGTAATATGGATGTTCTAAATTCACCATGTTGTCATTATTGTGTGACCTAACAGCGTCAGTAGCTGCGTTTACATGGACACTCATAATCGGATTGACAGCTCAATCGGACTAAAAAACCTTCATGTAAACACCTTAATCGATCCGATTGAGCTCAATCCGATTGAAATTTCGATTGGATTGAAAGGGGTGGTTTACTCCTTTTGTAATACGATCGAGAGAACATGTAAACACTTGATCGGATTGAAAACCGAAACTAAAAGGACTGCGCATGTGCAATGACGTTGAAATAGCGTAATGACGTATGACGCACGGAGCGAGCTGTTCTTCCTGGTGAATAAAGTGAATATAAATGAGTGTTCCCTTATTAAAAAATTCTCATTTTACTCAGCGTCTGTGAAGTGAAGCAGGACAACGTCCCACCAGTGCTCGTTTCAGACTCTCATACATGGACGACTGGTTTTGGGCGCGGGGTTTTACAGCGTGATCAATATAAGCAGCGCGGCAAAACGGTTCATGCTCATCGTCTCCAAATCACGAGACGGATAAATATTAAGTCTGCTGTTCAAAAAAAATAAAGAACCAATAGAGGAGAATAGTTATGCGCGAACAGCGGCATATTCGTGCAGTGTGCGCATGTCAAAAAATCAATTCCGATTTGAATCTTGTGACATAAACGCGCACATTAACCCGATTACTTTATTTATCGTTCATGTAAACACCGTGTTCGGATTCATCAATCGGATTGATTTCATTCCGATTGAACCATGTAAACGCAGCTAGTGTCATTCACAATCCTCCCCCGTGGCCTCATTTGATTTGATTTGATTTGATTGACTTTATTAATCCCACACTGGGGAAATTCCTGTGTTACAGCAGCTCCAGTAAAATATAAAAATAAAATAGAATACAAAAATAGAACTGTATTTACATAACCAACCTTATGTAAACAGACAATCTATAAACACAAATATACAATAAATATGCTAATAAATAGAGGTAACATATTGCACAGTTGGAGGTGACACAAAGTAATAAATAGATAAGAAATATACATAATGCAAAATATTGTCCAGTGCTACTCAGCCGCAGCTAAGAGTGCTAGTTCAACAACAGCTAACAGTCCTACATTGTGATGTTGCATTAAAAAGTCTAACTGCTTCTGGGATGAAGGACCTACGGAAGCGCTCCTTCTTGCACTGCGGGTGCAGCAGTCTGCCACTGAAGGAACTGCTCAGGGAGCTCACAGTCTCATGTAGGGGGTGAGTGGTGTTGCCCATAATAGATCCCAGCCTGGCTAACATCCTCCTCTCCCCCACCTCCTCTATGGAGTCCAGAGGGCAAACCAGAACAGAGCTAGCCTTCATCACTCATGGGATAGTAAAGTGTCCATCGCATGCAGGATCAGAATCTCTCCGGAAGCAGAAGGCCATCCGGGGGCCTTTCTCCTACTCTTTTATGAGTACTGTGAATTCAGACATACTACTTGTCACACACTGTTTTACGCCTACTATATAGTGGGGAAGTGTGTGATCTCAGACGCAGCCAGTCACTCGCTCAATTCTTCAATGAATCAGCCGTTTGAATGAAATTGGTTGAATGAATCACTCATTAATATGCCACCACCTACTGGCAGTTTAGTTTCTTATTTTGAAAACATTTCCAAAAAATGATTTAAAAGATTAATCTCATAACATTATTTGTGCAGTTGTAATTTAGCAGTGTGAATCCACTCATGCTACCGCTGAGCTTCATTAAACGGCCTGTGTAAACGCATCTAAATGCCACTTCAGATGCAGCTTCTGTGTTTCTGGATGGATTTTGTTGATACCGATTTCCTTTGATTGATAGCAGCCCTACAGCATCTTATTATTCTAATGGAATTCATTAATAAAAATGTAAGAACTTGACATGAAAGATGACATTTAATACGGTAAAAACGACTGCCCTAACAAGAGAATGACCAACAAGCACAAGACACAGTTTAATGCCAAGCCCTACACATACATATTTAAACTATTTAGCAATTTAGTCAGGTTATATATTTGTATCTGTACCTGGAAGGAGCAGCACCCGTATGGAGGACCGTCTTCCCCGTGGTGTCCATCCTCTGAATCACCAGGTGGTCCAACACCATTTTCTTCTTGGCTCTCTCAATGATCTCCTCCTCAACTGAGCCCTTCGTCACCAGACGGTATATATTCACCTGAGAGAGATTCAATAGAAGACATTACAGAAATGGACTAGACCAAGTCATAAAGAATAAATGGCACTGATATTACTTTTATCATATAACAATGATTTTTACACATTTTGTTTTAAGCAGCATACATAAAGTAAATTCGTAACAAGGTATCTAGAATTATTTACTGTATTTCAAAGTGTCCATGATAACAATACTGTGCAAGTTCACTAGTATAGACTAATCAGTGCTAATACACACAAAAACTTTCACTATTAGGCCTCCGCCATTGACAAAATTACCATATATTGCCCTTTAAACTGCAATTTGACAACCAGCAGCAATATAAAATTTAAATGTTTTATCACAGAATTTGACTATTTTCAGACATACACCGTAAACTCTGCATAGCTACAGCGGTTATAGCATAGCCTGCTGAATATCTCTTTCAATTTTATGCTCTTTTTGCTGCCCTAATCAATATAAATACAATAAAAACCAGCACACGCTACATAACTGATGTACAGCACGTAATGTAATGTGTGGAGGTAATGCGCACCTGTTTTTTCTGCCCAATCCTGTGCGCTCTGGCCTGGGCCTGCAGGTCATTCTGGGGGTTCCAGTCGGAGTCGAAAATGACCACCGTATCCGCAGAGGCCAGATTAATGCCCAGACCACCCGCTCGCGTCGACAACAAGAAGCAGAAATCCTGCAATGTCAGAGACAAGCTCATACAGAGACATGTACAGGCATAAATTCATGGTCAACTTTTAAAACAACTATACATTTTTTATAGAACTAAAAAATGTATTATGAAGACTTTGAGTGTAATGCCTAATATATTATAATAATTGTTCCAGAATTGGATGAAATCAAATCATGACATAATTTTTGTGACTTCACAGCACATCGCAATCATAATGTAAGTAAATCAATGCCAGTACAAATATTTAAACCGTTAATAACCAGTGATTTCACACATACCTCAGAGCCCTCCGCATTAAAGTGATCCAACGCCTGCTTCCTCATCTCACCCTTTATAGAACCATCCAGTCGCTGCAAACACACACACACTTTCATAAGTCACACCTGAGCCACAAACACTGCGGTTTAACCCAGATGCCCTGCAGCGAGTGAGTGCCATCACCTGGAATAAGAACTGCCGGTACTTCAGGTACTCCGCTAGGATGTCCAGCATCCGAACCATCTGGGAGAAGATGAGCACACGGTGCCCTCGTTCCTTCAGCCGAACCAGCAGTTTATCCAGAAGAATCAGCTTCCCACTGCTGCGAATAAGGTGCTGCAGGAAATAGATATCCGTTCAGTCTGTGCGAAGTCACTGCTAGTAAGGAACCACTACCCTGTTGCGGCGCTCTTTCAATGGGGGTGGGCGATATGGCAAATACATATATCACGATTCACGATTTTATCATGTTGGTTTTACTATTTTGCAATGACTGAGCAGAACAGCCAAACTAAATAATTTCCCTATTTAAAAAAAAAAGAAAAAAAAAAAAAGTAGTGTGACAGTCATTTAGGCCCAAGTAGGGGTGGGCAAAGATTTGTCAATATTTGGATTAAACATCCATGATTAAAAATCTTGATATCGCACACCCCTACTTTTAAATACACAAAGCAAGTTTACGTGTACGGGGAAAACATTAAGACATCAACATACTCAATCTGGCTTTAGCACAAAAAAAATAAAAATTCTCTGCAAATGTCACTTTGTTTTTTTTTTAAGTTAACTAAGCTTGTTAGTTTTTGTAACTAAACTTATATTTTTAATTGATAGTTTTTTTAAACTTGAAAGACAAAATTAGCTCAGTGGTAAAATCAAGCATCTTTTAACTTCGACTTCTTAGGAAGGTCAAGCCGTACCTGCCACATAGCCAACTGGAAACAGTTGTGCATGCCTTGATTACAAATCGTTTGGACTATTGTAATTCTTTATATTATGGTCTTGATCAGTGCTCAATCCGCCGATTACAACTAGTCCAAAATGCAGCTGCACGTTTGTTGACAGGGAAAAAGCGTAGTGACCACATCACCTCTGTATTATCGTCTCTCCATTGGTTGCCTGTTGCTTCCAGAATCCATTTTAAAATTGTATTGCTCGTTTTTAAATCTCTAAATGGATGGGCACCATTATACTTATCAGATATGCGTATTTTGCACACTCCAGTTAGAACACTAAGGTCAACTGGCCAGTTGTTTTTAGACTGTCCAAGGTCAGAGAGGGGACAGAGAGCTTTTTCAATAGCAGGTCCTACGCTCTGGAAGTCTCTTCCTCTCAGTATTAGAGCAGCTACCTCTGTTGAGCGTTTTAAATCATTGTTAAAAACTCATCTTTTTGCACTGGCGTTCTAATATTAGCTGAGCTGTGACATTTTATTACGTATAGTCTGTTTTTGAAATAGTTTTTATCTCATGTAATTTCTCTACCTGTATAGCACTTTGGGGCAGTAGTGACTGCTTGTAAATGTGCTTTATAAATAAACTTTGACCTTGAATAACTGTGGCCAATGTCTTGGATGTTTCGATGTACAGTGCAACTAATAAACGAGCGCTAGACGAAACGCACCTGCAGGCCCTCTTGTCTGTTGTAGAACTCGGTCTCGTCAGGGGGTTTAATGAGGTAGCAGTGGTTACAGCATTTCTTCAACTCCATCATGACGTTGAGGAAGCCTGACGTGCTTCCTTTAGTTCCTTTACTCAGGGCTTTATAGTTCCTCGTCAATATCCACCTAAACAACCAATTTAATCCATTAATCAATTTGATCTCTCGGATATTTGGGTACAAGTGATAAATCTATAGCGAAGGGTGACTTTTCTCAGGGAGGAAAAAAAAAATCTGTTCGAATATAGAATGACATGCAACAATGAATCATGAACAAGACCATGTTTACAGTAAAATATGGTCCCAATTTGTAAAAGCTCATGTTTGTGCATCAGTGCACTGGTTGTCTTACTTGTAGTATTGTTTCTGAACAGCGCTCATCTCTACCCTGAGGATCTGCTCCACCTTGGCAGGCAAAGATTTCTCCACATCTTTCTTCACTCTGCGCAGCAAGAAGGGCTCCAGCTCTTTATGAAGGCTGGTATAGCCCGAGTCTCTGCCCTTCCCATGCTCCTCTTCAAACATCTCCCACGAGTGAAATCTACCAACATACAAGCTTATATCAGTGACATCCGACTAAACCAAGACAAGAATGTGGTCAGCTCGTCTCTCTAAGGTATCAGACTTTAAGAATAAACCACAAAGAGTTACAAGAGCTGCCAAAAACACCACATGAAAAGCTCAGCTGCTACAGTAAAGTCATCCTGAACAAAAAGAGCAGGCTGATAGAACAAGAGCACACCTACTTGTCAGGCATAATAAAGTGTAGCAGAGACCAGAGCTCTTTGAGTGAGTTCTGGAGGGGTGTGCCAGTGATCAGGAGCCTGTGGTTGGACTTGAACTCCATCATAGTCTTGTAGAGGAGAGAGTCATCGTTCTTCAGCCGATGGGCCTCGTCGACACCTATGAACGCCCAGCTGACATTTCCTAAAAATGACTGCAAAAGAAAACAACAATGAGCACGCCGGTCTGCTGAGATACACATTACGTTTCATTTACACAGGTAACAAATGTCATTAAAGAATAGGACTGGGTATCGTCCGCGATATATTGTGTTATATTATATTTACGTTACCGCTCAAAACTAATTATTTCAGATTAGTGTTTCCTGTTAATATTTTTTAAAAGTGAAATTTAATGAAATGATAATGGACACCCACTGATGAAAAGCACAAGCTGGTAGCTTAAAAAAAAAAAATCTATATTTATTGGCAACCTTTCTAGCACAGTATCTCTGTGTGAACGTATGTTAATATATTGGGGGGGGAAATAAAGCCTTTAAATTTCAGGAAAAGCATAAATGTAATGAAATTGAGAACAGTAAAAGTACTGTATTACACACTTCTTGATCAACCGTTTTCAATAAATATTCCTAGATTTTGTTTTACAAATACGTCACAAATATAAGCCCCATTTCTCATCATCATTTAGTACCGGATCATGTGACTATTGGAACAACAGATTGAGTATTTCGAATGAATTGAACATGCACAATGTTTCCTGACGGTTTCTTAGTTTTAGACTAGTCTAATAGCTTATGCAAAATATACATTTAAGTGTAAATTAGTCTCGACTCGTGCTGTACCTTATCCTTCAGCAGAATTTCATATGTAGTAAGCAGAATGTTTAACTTCAGTCGCTTGGTCTGCGGATGCATCCATTCATGTGTCCGGATCTAAAGAACACACAACAATCGTCAGCTTTGAGTTGAAGAAATCTAGGATCTGCTCACTTTCATGCATTTAACATTATACCATGTTTCTGCTGTTGATGTCTCCCAGGTACACCACAACATTCATCTGAGGCGCCCAGAGCTGGATCTCCCTCTGCCAGGACGTGAGGGTGGACAGGGGCACCACCAGAAGAAAGGGCCCGTAAAGCTGGTGATCATTGAACATGTAGTTGAGGAAGCTGATGGTCTGGATGGTTTTTCCCAGACCCATCTCATCTGCCAGGATACAACTGTTTCCTCTGGGAAAGCAGAAGAGTAGAAGTGATGAAGAAACTCATGAAATCATGACTGATTGAAACCGGGGTTATGTCTACTAGGAGTGAACGAAACTAGCATACTTGCACCAAGAATGGGCCATCCAGTTGAGACTGTCCAACTGATAGTCCCGCAGCTCTAGGCCGTCTCCACCGATGTACAGAGGCTGCTTCTTCATGGGCACAAACCGGGGTCTCTGTTTTAAAACCTGAAAGAAACCACACAGGCAACTGGTTGGAGAGCTCCCGGTTTCATTGGCTTTCTCAGATGAGCGTTCACGGTGTTGCCTGCGGTTACCTTGCAGTCTCTGAAAGGGATGGTTTTGCTCTGGTTTCGGCTCATGTATTCATCGATGCACTTTTGAAACTTTCTAGAAATAAGAGCACCGTCTTCCCAACTGCACTCCGAGTACGGCAGCCCCTGCCATTTACAAAGGTAGTCGGGATAACCTGCCGCAGACTTTTGATTCGAATGTCCTGCAAGATTCAAGCAACAATGAAAGTGAATAAACACTCGTTACTTTTCTCCACTCTGTCACCTGATGAGTTTTTGTTCCTTGCCACTGTCGCCTTTGGCTTTCGGCTTGCTTTGTTGGGGACACTTAATACTCAACAATATTATTGATCTGCCTGCACTGACACCATTATATGAGAACTGAACTGAGCTGGACGATGACATCACTGTTTTCTCCAGATATACATATATATATATAAAATTAACTAAATGAATAGGGGTGTAACGATATTCGAACCGAAAAACCGCGATACAGAACACGCCCGCCCCCTGCTACCCCGGCCCCGCCCGGACATTATAGTAATGTGCGGCTCCCTATATAGTTTACATTAGCAGGTATTTTTTTATCTTGCAAAACGTTTAATTGTAATTTAATTAATTTAAAGACACAATTTGTTCATTTAACCACTGTTTAAAAAAAAAACAATTTTAGCTTTCTAAACCGAACCGAGGCGTCAAAACCATGGGAAAACCGAACCGTCAGTTTTGTGTATCGTTACACCCCTATAAATGAATAACTTACAACAGACATGAGCTATCACTGAACTTCCTTAAAGGAGCATTTCACCCGTGAGAACATTAATCTTTATTGAAAGTGGGTCACATATGTAGTCGAAATGTAACGTAAATTTTGAATTTGGTGCCTTCTTGATCGAGGAAAGACAGAAAGTAACTTTAGGGCGCATTTGTATGGAAAACAACAACTCCCACAATGCACCACTTTGCACAGCTCCACAAGCCACTCCCACTTATCCAGAACACCGCGAAACTAGGATGGTTCACAAGACAAACGTCCGTGTCCTCGTCTGATTTCGTCCAGGAGAAATTGGTATCGTTGAAATTCTTTGAAGCAGACGGACTATCTCTGTGTCCAGTCCGCCCGGCTCGAGCCAGTCTGGGCTCCTCGTCCGCTCCAGTCCGCCCGGCTCGAGCCAGTCTGGGCTCCTCGTCCGCTCCAGTCCGCCCGGCTCGAGCCAGTCTGGGCTCCTCGTCCGCTCCAGTCCGCCCGGCTCGAGCCAGTCTGGGCTCCTCGTCCGCTCCAGTCCGCCCGGCTCGAGCCAGTCAGGGCTCCTCGTCCGCTCCAGTCCGCCCGGCTCGAGCCAGTCCGGGCTCCTCGTCCGCTCCAGTCCGCCCGGCTCGAGCCAGTCCGGGCTCCTCGTCCGCTCCAGTCCGCCCGGCTCGAGCCAGTCAGGGCTCCTCGTCCGCTCCAGTCCGCCCGGCTCGAGCCAGTCCGGGCTCCTCGTCCGCTCCAGTCCGCCCGGCTCGAGCCAGTCTGGGCTCCTCGTCCGCTCCAGTCCGCCCGGCTCGAGCCAGTCAGGGCTCCTCGTCCGCTCCAGTCCGCCCGGCTCGAGCCAGTCCGGGCTCCTCGTCCGCTCCAGTCCGCCCGGCTCGAGCCAGTCAGGGCTCCTCGTCCGCTCCAGTCCGCCCGGCTCGAGCCAGTCCGGGCTCCTCGTCCGCTCCAGTCCGCCCGGCTCGAGCCAGTCCGGGCTCCTCGTCCGCTCCAGTCCGCCCGGCTCGAGCCAGTCCGGGCTCCTCGTCCGCTCCAGTCCGCCCGGCTCGAGGCAGTCCGGGCTCCTCGTCCGCTCCAGTCCGCCCGGCTCGAGCCAGTCCGGGCTCCTCGTCCGCTCCAGTCCGCCCGGCTCGAGCCAGTCAGGGCTCCTCGTCCGCTCCAGTCCGCCCGGCTCGAGCCAGTCAGGGCTCCTCGTCCGCTCCAGCTCGAGTCCGGGCTCCACGTCCGCGACAGGTCTTCTGCCTCCTGTTCCTCCATCAGCCTCGGCTGCTCTTCGCTATATTGCGGCTCGTAAAGGTAGCCACGAACATCCGAGTTAAGCATCAGACTTTCGAAATCCTCTTCTTCCATATCATACTGAGTACCTTCCGCCATTGTCGTGAATTCACATCTGCTTCCACAGCACCTGCTAGCTTAGCTTCCAAACAAGATGTTGGATATTGCTTTTAGTTTCTGCAAGTGCAGTCCCAGCCACTGATCTGTAATAGGTCTGTAGTGTGAGCGGGTCCCACCCCCTGGGAAAATGTTTGTAGTCTCAACCCATCTACAAAGATATGGGACTTCCTGCTTAGAATGACGCAAAATGACGATTTTTACATCATTATAAGCAGGAACTGCAACACTGAAATCCATATTTCTCCCGTCTCAGGGGAAAATGAGGGAAAAATGCACGACCATTCAAAAATATGACTGGGTTTCTAACGATACAAAGCTTAATGCAAATGGGGGAAGTGCTCCTTTAAGCTGGACTGTGACGCTATTTTCTTCTAGAAACAAACTTTGATGCATTATTTTCCTGTTATCACTGTAAAGCTGCTTTGAAACACTCTGTATTGTAAAAAGCGCTATATAAATAAAGGTGACTTGACTCGTGAGTCAGAACAATCAATCAAAAACAATGAAAATAGGAAAATCTTACCAATGATTCTTTCCACGATTTGATACTGAGAATGCAAGTCATCCATGAGCTCCTGCTGGCAGTTTAAGTACTCCACATCTTCAGGCGAGGCCGCTTTGAGCCTGGGGACGGCAGTGCAAGAGAACAAAAATGAACATCTAAAGCCACGTTACCTACAGGAAAAGAGGTTTCTGTAAGCATTCGTACCATTTCTTCTTCTCCTGCTCTTTTTTCTTGAAGTTGTCCAGTTTCTTCATGCCCTTGACGTTCTGTTGTTTGAGCGTCTCCTCCGTCTCCCAGGTGTTGTGAATGTGGGACCAGTTCTTCCATTTCATCAAGTATTGCACCTCTCCTGGCTGTCTGTTGGGGTCGAAGCTGGCGTTGGGGTCTCCATCTGCCTCTACGGCATACACTGTGGTTACGGCACCCGTTGCTGTTAAGGAACAAGACAACATTTCAACAAAAGTATTGGTGTCACTATAAAAAGTTCCTTCTAAACTTTCCACCGAGCTGATTGTGTTGTCATTGGTGGTGTAGCGATGCCCTCATGTCACAATTCGATACATATCATGATACTGAACTCACAATATGATATTATTGTGATACTGCAATACATATGGTAAAAGGTTAACAAAAATTGTTTTACTGTTGATTAAAATGCTAAAGTTCATCAAAATTGTCCTCTGTATATCTAGTCAGTGACAGAGTTCAAGTATATTCGTCTGAAATAAGTCAGTATTTTCAGCTCCAGAATCATGAATAGTGAAAGGTCGGAAGACCGCAGTTTCACGTGGAGCATTTGGAGATTTTTAGAGATTAGAGACTCTAGGAACAACATCTCAATGAACAACATCTCAACACTAAATTATAAAGGCCTGTCTCATATGACACCATTATATGAGAACTGAACTGAGCTGGACGATGACATCACTGTTTTCTCCAGATATTTGTATTTGCCTGTCTCAAATACAAGCCGGTGCAGTTCGACGATTTGGGAAAATAAAAGCCCGGGCTATTGTTTCAAGTTTTACGGTAGTTATAGGCTTCAAGTCCACAGATCAGCAACATTAGATAACATTTGATTTAAGTTCAAGAATTTCTTTAACACTACCATTTTTATCTTAATAAAAGACAAAGATGATATTTTTGTTTAAATTTTTTTTATTTTTGACTGCTAAGACTAATATAATTTGTTGTTTGCCTTAATGTGGTTAAATAGAAAAAAAGTGGTTTAAAATGGCAATAATTATCGATACCGAACGATATTAAATATTATATCGCAATACATTTTTTAGCTATATCGCACAGCCCTAGTACAGCATTTCAACTTTCAGCACCATTGTTCTCACCTCCTTTCCGACCTATCCTCGATTCCATGACTCTCTCCAGTGTCTCGAACTCGTCCTCCTCTGGGGGCGGGACGTCCTCTCCACACACCTCCACCAGGTCGTCGGAATCCGTCTTCAGTTCCTCATCTTCTTTGTAGCTCACGTTGACCGTGGCCTGCCGCCGAGGCCCCGCTAGGGCTTTCTTATAATCGTCGTCTTCATCTGAGGAGGAGCGCGAGGGCTTCTTCTTCGGAGCCTTGTTATTTCTTCCATTCCTGGCAGTGGCCCTGAGAGATGGACAGATCTGTTCAGTTAAGGAGTGTTTGCTCAAAAGAGAATTAAACAAAATAGCCATAAGCACCAATCATTAGGATCCAAGCATATGGGAAAGAGCATGACCAAAACCACGAAGGTTGGAAGCATGGATCCTGTGGAAGTTGTGGGTACATGTATTTTGACGACAACCTTTGTTTTTATTGTTATAGTGCTGTCTTGCATTAATTTAATTTGGCCTAAAATGACTTAAAGAAATGTTGAAGACAACTCTCATAAAAATACATTTGCTCACATCTTTCAAATAGCACCCTCAATATGCCTTAACACACTGAATAAAAGTGAGTTTGGTGGTTGTTAAAAATCAAATACTCATGGGCCACGTCAAAAAATTGTATTGGCTTATCCATTAAAAAAATCGTGAGTTCCTGACTCGTTGTTCACAAGGCTTCATATGTTATGCACTTTTTGTGACCAACAAAATAGGAGTTATTTTTTCAGAAATTTTAAAATGCCATGAGCATTTTTAGAGAATTTTTTTCCAATGAATAAAACAAAGCCATGACGACTCTAAAACTATAACAGTCATTCAATGAAATCTGACACCCATGCTCTTTGGAGAAAGAGATAAACCTATATTTATCCAATCAAAATTTAGCAGGTAGTAACTGGAATTATGAATCTTATTTAACATGGGGCAGTGTCCAATGAGGCTGTGACAAATGTTGTGAGAATCAGCACAAAGGAGGTGTTTTTATATTACAGAAGGTATTCACAGAAAGGGTCCATTTTGATGTCATGTTCACTTTAAAAGACACCAAACAGTGGATGACTTTAGATAAAAAAAAAACACATTAGATAAAATTAGTGCTGGATCAAAATAAAAATCTGGGCCGAAACCAACAATTCAGGATGCACTTTTTTTTGGTATAATTTTATTACTTAATTTTATTAATTTTAGTGTTGCGCTGAAACAAATTTCTCATGTCCATTTGATATTTTTGTATTTTATTTTTAAGTGCCCCTGATAACAATACTGCTCATGTTCATTATTGTGATATCGTATTACCGTACATCGGCAAAAGAAATAAATAGCGATTATTGGATGGCATGCACGCTACACATGTTGCAGTTTTGCTCACGCATCCACAGAAAACAGCATAAACTGAAGATCACGTCTGCATTTCTCACTACACAAAACAGCAAAAGTGACCAAGATCAGGTGAAAACTGTACTTGTTTGAAGGTTTTCTGCTCTTGACTTTGTGACTGGGCTCATAGTCAGACACCGACTCGTCACTGTGCCCTTCCTCATCTACTGTAGAGTCCGATGAGCCACTTCCTGAACCCGATCCCGAGTCCGATCCAGACCTACACACACACACACACAACACCAGTGTAAATGCAGAGTGAGGCAGTAACCTCATGTTTACTAGCGCAGACGGCTTCCCTCGACTCACCCTTTACTCCTGCTCTTGGAGTCATCATCCGAGTCATCACTACTGGAAGAGTCCTGCAGGCGATAAGAGAGAAGAGCGAGTGAGAAACGAGAGGGATTTGGGGAACGGTGGTGACTGAGGGGGTGAGCGTGCAGTACCTCGTCTGAGCCGGTGTTTGAGGAGCTCTGCTGCTGCTGGACCTGCTGCTGTTGCTGGAGCTGCTGCTTCCGGATCATGGCGGACCGTTGCACTGTCAGGATACTGGGGTTGGACTTCCAAAACTACAGCGAGGGGAAACAACAGGGATGATGGTGTCAAACATTTGGACGCTCCTGTACAGTGCCTACATTTTAAAGAATCACACATGCTCTAAATGCAAACGCTGTGAATGATTATGAGGACAATATTGAGAAATGTTCATTTTAAAGAACATGCAAGTAGATCGCAATGTACAGTCAAACCAAAGATTATTCAGACACCAGATATACATTTTTATATGTTTTACTAGTGTGTGCAGGACACTATAGTTCATTTATGTAAGTGAGGAGAGCAAAATAAAGTAAACTGTGACATATTACACCCAAATATTCTTCATACAGCGACTACCAGTAACATTTATTAAAATTTGGGACTAAAAGTTATTCAGACACTTCGACCTGATCATGTGTTTTCTGTAATTGCTAATGCTCTTTTTACACACAGACTGAACAACATGAAGCATTGCTTGGTCACTGGTTGAGCTAAACTGGTATTATCTAATTGTGGAGTTAAATTTAACAGCTGACAGATATTCAACATAATTCATCTGTGAGAGTCTAACAGAAGGACGGACAAAACCAGTGAAATATCCACTGATCTGATCACTCTGAGTTCGTCATATTTCATCACCATTTTCTAAACTATAGCGAATAACTGATAATGTGAGAAATGTTGAAGGACTCTGAATAAATGTTGGTTTGACTATGTATTATGATAACTGGACTACAGCACAACATGTTATCAACAAACTTCACTGAAAAAAATCACGGGTGGAGTCTGTGTACTTTGCGAGAGAAACGTTATTTGTGATAAATAAATAAAACTAACATCATAACTATAAAACTATCACAAAAGTAATTGTATATAAATGCAATAAGTCTCTTATTTTAACAGGATACAGAAATATGCTATGTTCAGAGGAGTTAATGTTTGTTCCTGTAGAAATGTCTACCTCCAATCAGTTAACATCTAATTTATAGCAAAGCCTTCATACATTTCACATGCGAGTCAATTTGCACTGTCTGGAGGACAACATTGGGCATTGTGGAATAAATGTGGTCAATTGTGTACGGCTGGGCATTGAAACAAACTTCATGATTCAATTTTGATTCACAAGCTTGCAATTTGATTAGATTTCAATTTTGATTGAATTCGATATCAGTTGATTGGGTCCAATCAGGTACAGTACATGGCAAAGAAATCTCCCAACTAACGCTGTAAACTACACCGGGAATCACAGTTGGTACATCACTGTAACATTAAAGGTTAAATTAGATTTGTAAGCTACTCACATTTAAATTAAACATGGAAGTTTTTATAATAAAAGTGCTATAATACATTTTTAATGCCGTAATTATGTTTCTACTCGTATTGTGAAATATTTAAATGGTGGCCGTCATAAAAACATGGATTTAGGCAATTCAAACATCAAATATTGCAGAACATGTTAATTAAAGATATAATGAATATGCAATATAGTGTATATATTTAGCAAAATGCCTTTGATGATCATTCATCTTTATTTTGTGTTGTAACTAGTAGTTAAATGGAAGTGATGCTCGGTTCATGTGTGCTACGCTTGAACTGAACTTGGATGGGATATTCATCAACTGAAAACAGCATACACTGAAATGTGGATTCTTGGGATTTAAGAATCGATATTGGCTCTTCAAAATGAGAATTAAATAAAATCAAGAAATCTATATTTCTAACCCGCCCTAAGATTTCGATTTTGCATGGACTTTAAAGCATCTGATCAGCATTGACAACTTCACACCAGCTTTATGACGCTTACCGCTGCTCCATCGATTTTGTTGCCTTGATCATTCTTTTCCTTGGATTTCTCGGAGTCCGAGTCTGATTGGCTTCCAGAATCCGATCCACTTCCTGAGTCACTGCTCCCTGATTGGCTACTGCTAGAACTGCTACTGCTTGAACTCGAGCCCGAGCCCGATCCTGACCCAGACTCATCGTCTGAATTACTGAGACACAAACACACGTGTACATGAGTTCATTCCTCCAATACACCACATGCTTTGCATGATTATAAACTATGAAATCAATTACTTTTATCCATAAATAACTGTGAGCAGATTAAGTGATAGCATTTTTTATGATTAGACAATATGATTGGCATAATTAGAAATGTCTAATTTATTCCTCCTCACGTTCCAAACTTTTATGGTTTTTGTACAAACAAACATATTAGACATGTCAATAATTTCTACATTAGTAAATAGTATTAATATTTTTACTTATCCAGCAAAATAAAACAGGTTTACGTAGTTTACTGGTGAAATCAGGACTAGGTACTGGAAATACTAGTCGACTAATAGGGAAAATGTTGCCGCTTCTGTAAACACTTTGCTAAACTTTTTTTTACCAAAGCTATTCTGAAATTTCTGTCATGTTAATATTACCTTAAAAAAAGTTATTTACAGTAACAGCAGTTTTATCATGCAGGCAGGACATTGTCATCTCATAAGACGAGCAAAGTAGCATGCTTCGTTATTCAGTATTCAGCATTAATTTAAGACTATATCACTTTTCAGAACTAGTTAAAACACTGACTGCAGATTAAAAGAACTGAAACCATGGATGACTGACAAGCACAAGTCTGGAGAAACAGGTGTAGTGTTTATTAATTGAGAAAGAGTGGAGGAACATAAGCGTAACTGATAACTGAAGTAGTCTGGCATGCCAATCAACTCCTGGTACTTTTTGGGATCCGTTACATGTAATGGTTCATTTTGATGCTATGTGTGAACAAACAGTTTAAACAAGTAGGATGTTGAGATGCCCTGATGTGAAAGTCTGCTGTCAAACACAGCGTCTACAACAGATGCTTAGCGGGACATCAAACGCAAATGGCTCAAATAACAATCAATGAAGCAGTCTTCGCTGCAAGAGTCTGTCTTTTCTGAAGCTGGACACATCCAGTTTCACAGTATGGATAAAGAAGCTCAAATATTCTACCTAAAAGCTTCTCTTTAACAGCAGAAAATAAAATGAAAATGCGAGCAAATGACAATTTACATTTACATGCAAACTAATCTTTTAATATTCCTTTAACATGGAAATGGCATGTATTGCGATTACCTGGACTCTCCGCTGCTGTTGCTGACACTTTCATCCTCACTGCGTGCATCCATCTCAATCAAATATTAAAGATGAATCCCTGATGAGATCCGTACAGTCTGCGTGCGCCACTTCAGAGCAGCTCACCTGAACAGAAAGTAAAGTTGTAATTAGAACAGAAGCTCACACAAATGACAGGTTCATGTCAAAGTGACTTAACTTATGTTTGACAGTAAACATTACTGACAAGTCTGAAGCAGAGATGAACAAAACTATTTTAAAAACTCAAAACTCTGCTGCTGAAACTATTAGACAGCTAGTTTTTAGAAACGTTAAACAGTGTAACAAATAGAAACGTATTAGTAACTTGTTTGCTAGCATAACAGTAGAAGGAATGTAGAAAACTGCCAACATTTGTTTGCATATGATGTGCAGTATTTGTTTATTCCTCAGTATTGTAGCCATGATATTGTTGGAATAAACAATAACACCAACTGCTTCGTAACGAGGGTTACTTCTCTTCCTCTCTTCAAAACACAACTGTTTTTATTGTTAATGTGCGTACTTCAGTGACAAACCGCACGCAAAATCCACAGACGAATCGTAAAGAAGTTTCTCTTTTATGTAAAGCAAAATCTTAAGCACTGCCTAATGAATGAAAGTGCTGAGTGTGATGTTGACCGCAGAGGCCTCCAAGGTTCAGGCCTAAAAAGCCGCGGACTATCCTGCGCTGTACGGCCCCCTGAAGCAGCGCCATGCTCGGGCAAAGGCGCGCATTACTGTCGGGTCACCTTTATGTTCAAGGCCATTTACAAATATCAGTTGTCATGAAGTTTATCCCGTCTTAATAATAAGTTTCACATCACAAATCCATATTTTGGGACTATGTTTTGATCGTTTGCCCCACTTGTCGCGATGGATTGGCGCTACATTTCAAATCTTTCATCAGTCTCTTTCTGTTGTAGCAATGCTAACTTAGCTTAGCATGCTAAAGCTAAACGAGAAGCGCGTGTTAGCTATTTGGCTACCGGTCGCTAACACAGTCAAGCTATTGGAGAACAGTGTACACATAATATTGATAAGAACAACAATATAACAACCTTCAGACCCCGTTTAGATCGTATCTTTCTCAGTTAAACATTATTTGTTTGTTTAGCCAGCTATTATTACGCGTGCTAAGCTAAACGAGCAGCCTCGCTCAACTGGAGTTTGATTTTATGGGACACTCTGCTTCTAAAATCAGCTGACTTGTCTTAAGCCCGCAAAACAAGCAGTTGCGATACTGAACTCGTGGGTTTTGTCTCACGATCAGATGTACGCACTGAAATACAGGTGTTTTCAGCGTAATATTGTCTGATCATCATGCTGTTGTTGATTCCCGCACTGCGTTTCTGTAGATCCGCCGCTCGGTTTGTTTTCATTAGCTCTTAAAACACCCAAACACAGCATCCCGAGCAGTATACGGACATATACCGGGGAATAACCGGCCGCGACCGGTTTCTCGTCTACGTCCATCACGTTCTGCGCACAAGTGCGGTCATATTGAAGGTGTTTTGATGTGTTACCTGCCCGCCTGTGTGCGCGCTGCTCGCGGACTCTTTCTGATGATCGCCGCTGTCGCTCGAGAACTCCACAAAAACACTCTTACACACTTTACTCTGAGAGATGAGTTTCTGAGTTTCCCCTCCACGGTCAAGAGTGCCTTGGGATCAACTGCTAAACAGTTTTAGTGTATTCCATGTGCCGGGAAACAGACGGGATAGCAGGCATATTTCAGCTGTAAATCCTACACCAGCCGGTCTCTCTCCGCCATGACGCGCTCGAGCACAGAGAGAGAGAGAAACCCCGGGCTGTGACGTCACCCGGCCGCGGCGAGCTCCCGCGGAACCGGCTGTTATATAAGAAAAGATCCGTAGGTAGGGATGCTTGTTTCTCTCAGACTACATGGGGGAAAGTTTGCGTTTTTTTCTATCTAAAAAATTCGAGAATTACATTTAAAAATTCTTCATGAGCATATTTGTCTGTAATAGGCCTACACTTCATTAATATTTTTTGGGATATCGATTAAAGTCGTTTTGTATAGATGTGACAGAAAATATAGGTTACATGTTTTTTTGTTTTTTTTACTTTTAGAAGGATTTATAATTTTTCAAAATAAATCTGGACATCATGTTGATATAACTTCCAATTTTTTTTTTTTTATATTTTGAGTAAAAAAAAAAAAGCATCTTATAAACTTATGGTGAATCTTATGATTTTGTTTAGTAAATTCCATATACATGAAAGCAAAAGAAGCAATAATGGCAGTGTCCGAAATTGCATAGCCTACTCTCTTAAGTAAACTTCACGACCACTAAAAAAAAGTACGCTGTAGGCTATAGTATGAATGTCCGTTGCTTAGGCCTGAATGTAATCTGGAGTGGACGCACCACATTCACCTTGTTGTCATTATCATGTGATCTACCAGTGTCAGTTACATCGCTTCACTGTCATTCACCATCCTCTCCTGTGGCCTCATGCCAAGGGATAGTAAAGTGTCCATTGTATACTTATACAGAATCTCGCCGGAAGAAGGTCATTCGGGGACTTTCTCCTACTCTTTTATGAGTAGCCTACTGTGAATTCAGACATACTTCTTTTGTCACATACTGTTTTTCGCCTACTATATAGTAGGGAAGTATGTGATCTCGGATGCAGCACATGTTAAAGACCCACTGAAGTGTCTTGAAACGTGCAGCATTATTCAATGTGTTGACGTAATTTCCATAGGGCTACAGTAAAAGAAATGGACACAGCACATAGGACACATAGATTTCAACGGAGAAAAGTGAAGCCCATTAGAAGCATCTCTTCCTGATGGCTGAGCGACTGCGCAGACTCAAACTGAACTTGACGACGTAGATGTGACGTGAGCCTGTCTGACAGCTGTAAGTCTTCTAGTAGCTGTGCCGAGAGGAATCTGAATCATTCAGAGCCGGAGAGCGTGAGTAGAGCTGTCCATGAGCAGCAGGATAAACTTTATGACTCACTATGGGCTTCTTCCTTGACTTTATGCCTCCACGTCTCCCCGATTGACATGAGCTTCTTCTCCTGTCTATACGGTAATTTCTCTGTGCGACAGAGAGTCGCGTGTTATGACGCAATCGTTAGCCTATTTTTACAAAAACGGCTTCTACGGGGCCATAACGTAAGATACAAGGTAATGGAGCCTTTTATACATTGTCGTGTTTCTTTAGAAATAAACAATGGACAAATGGAGTCTTTAAACGCCTCAGATGTAAAGTTATTCGCTGTCAAAGTGACGCCAAAATGAATGGGAGTCAATGGAGTGCTAACAGCAGGTGAAGGCTTGCTAGCCAATGGCGGCCCCCGGGGAGACTTCAGTCTCAGGCTGGTGGATTACACCCTTGGTAATTTCCACTGAAACAGGAAGAGAGGGCGGAACATATCGAACAGCTCCTCCCCTTTTCTAAAATACCCAATAGCGTTTAGTTTATATCACAGCTCGGACAGAGCCATTGAGCTCGGTAAACCTGCACTTTCCTCTTTCTCCTACTGATCTCCTCCATATCGCTTTAAAATACAGTATTATGGGCAGAATTCAAATTGGTCTGATACGTTTTCTGTTCTGCGTGACTCTCACATGATCTGCTGTGTATCGTGTCTCTGGAGCGGAGCTGCGGCGGTTCACATGACACTAACCTGAAACCAGACTTCATTTGCCCCGATGGAAAACATATTTACACTGAATCACTCTCTATCCCCTATATAGTGCACTATCTGCCATTCATCGTGGAGAAAATAGTAAATGTGTGAACAAGTGACCGATTTCAGCCGCAGCGTCTATTTGGGGGCGGAGCTTCAGATTCTAGAGAGCATTTGATTGGTCAGGAAATCTGATGAGAAGCTGAAGTGCAGAGTGATGTCATCAAAATCACTTATCCATATTGAGAGACTGCAAGTTTTAGATGCTTATATCTTCTAAATGCGAATT
This sequence comes from Rhinichthys osculus, assembly GCA_029959095.1. Taxonomy (NCBI): domain Eukaryota; kingdom Metazoa; phylum Chordata; class Actinopteri; order Cypriniformes; family Leuciscidae; genus Rhinichthys; species Rhinichthys osculus. The sequence continues at coordinate 3,210,265 of JARWKJ010000024.1, read as the reverse complement.
TTGTCTTTTTTTTAGCACACTAGAAAACACAACGCTAACATATTGATACTAAAAGCCAAAAAACTTCAATTCAATTTTGATTTCATGGGGACTTTAAGATCGAATTCTTTGTTTATTGACTCTCTTAAATGTATTGATAACAAAAAATCTATACAACTGTTTTTGATAAAGAGTTAAAGGTGAAAAGTAAAACTTTGAAAATACTGTCTTTATATTATTTAATTATTTAGTTATTTTAAACCCTGTCTTGCTGTGTGTCTAGCATTCAATTTTATTACAACAGCAGGATCAAAAAAGAAGAAATTAAAAATATGAACACCAGAATTACTGATAACAAAAATAGCAGTGAGATTTGTTATGCACATCATTTTTTCATTACATGTTGTTTTAATGATTGTACCCTCTAAGTATTTTCTGTTTTTATTTGTTTGCTTGTTTGTTTACCCTGCCTTTGCTCCTACATTATTATTTTGTAATGGTATAAATATCTTTAACTATGTAAATGCACTATATTATCTGCTTGAGTTGTTCCTGTACCGTGTTCAAAGCAATGAAACGAAAGCAAAGCGACGGCATGTGTGATGATGATGTTATTAAATAAGTCAATGTACTGTAACTGATGTAACAATTTGGCTCTCATTGGTTCAGGAAGTAACTAAAGCCTTGCATTTTTTTCACTGAAAGTACCTTCTAAACCTTAATGCTCACTGAATTATCTTCGCAATAAATGGCCTAATCAGAATGAGGAAATAGATATTAATTAGAGGCAAGGTGCCTTATCTCGACTGAACAGGTTTTCTTTGCTTTACTAAGGGTTTTATAAGCCTGTCATAATGAGCCATGTAGTTACGAATATCACAGCACTATAAGTACACTAGCTACACCTACACTGTAAAACATTTTTGTATTTTCAACAGAAAAAAGATTTTAAAATGGCACAGTAAAAACCTGTGAATTTCTTTAATTGTACCTTTGTCAGGTGTATGTTTAGTTCTGTTTAGTTTATTTGTCTTATGGTGATGTTTTTCCTGTTTTTGTTTGCCTGAGTTCTGTCATTATTAGTTGAGCAATGAATCCTTGAGGACCACACCAAGGATTTTGTAGACTCTGCGCATGTTTTTCAGGACCAGCCTGAACGAGCGCACAAAGGCACGCCTGACTGGTGATGGTCCTTGGGGAAATTTGGCTGGACAACAGTTTGGTGTTAATTTTCTGTCCCGCTGGGGAGGACATCAGTAGCCCCACTCCGGACCCAGAGCCCAGCCAGCCACCTCCCAAACCATGCAAGGAGCATCCGGCAGAGCCCACCGCAGACACGGAGCCAGAGCCTGCCGCGATGTCAGCACTAGTAGGAATTAAGACTGAGCCAATCATTACCCCGGAGCCCGAGCCCAAGGGAATGTCTGACCAGATCAGGTGGAGTTTGTGTCTCCTGAATGTCTGACCAGATCAGGTGGAGTTTGTGTCTCCTGAATGTCTGACCAGATCAGGTGGAGTTTGTGTCTCCTGAATGTCTGACCAGATCAGGTGGAGTTTGTGTCTCCTGAATGTCTGACTAGATCAGGTGGAGTTTGTGTCTCCTGAATGTCAGACCAGACCAGGTGGAGTTTTTGTCTCCTGAATGTCAGAGCAGATCAGGTGGAGTTTGTGTCTCCTGAATGTCAGACCAGATCAGGTGGAGTTTGTGTCTCCTGAATGTCAGACCAGACCAGGTGGAGTTTGTGTCTCCTGAATGTCAGACCAGATCATGTGGAGTTTGTGTCTCCTGAATGTCAGACCAGATCAGGTGGAGTTTGTGTCTCCTGAATGTCAGACCAGATCAGGTGGAGTGTGTGTCTCCTGAATGTCTGACCAGATCAGGTGGAGTTTGTGTCTCCTGAATGTCAGACCAGATCAGGTGGAGTTTGTGTCTCCTGAATGTCTGACTAGATCAGGTGGAGTTTGTGTCTCCTGAATGTCAGACCAGATCAGGTGGAGTTTGTGTCTCCTGAATGTCAGACCAGATCAGGTGGAGTTTGTGTCTCCTGAATGTCAGACCAGACCAGGTGGAGTTTGTGTCTCCTGAATGTCTGACCAGATCAGGTGGAGTTTGTGTCTCCTGAATGTCTGACCAGATCAGGTGGAGTTTGTGTCTCCTGAATGTCTGACCAGATCAGGTGGAGTTTGTGTCTCCTGAATGTCAGAGCAGATCAGGTGGAGTTTGTGTCTCCTGAATGTCAGAGCAGATCAGGTGGAGTTTGTGTCTCCTGAATGTCAGACCAGATCAGGTGGAGTTTGTGTCTCCTGAATGTCAGACCAGATCAGGTGGAGTTTGTGTCTCCTGAATGTCAGACCAGATCAGGTGGAGTTTGTGTCTCCTGAATGTCTGACCAGATCAGGTGGAGTTTGTGTCTCCTGAATGTCTGACCAGATCAGGTGGAGTTTGTGTCTCCTGAATGTCAGACCAGATCAGGTGGAGTTTGTGTCTCCTGAATGTCAGACCAGATCAGGTGGAGTTTGTGTCTCCTGAATGTCTGACCAGATCAGGTGGAGTTTGTGTCTCCTGAATGTCTGACCAGATCAGGTGGAGTTTGTGTCTCCTGAATGTCAGACCAGATCAGGTGGAGTTTGTGTCTCCTGAATGTCAGACCAGATCAGGTGGAGTTTGTGTCTCCTGAATGTCTGACCAGATCAGGTGGAGTTTGTGTCTCCTGAATGTCAGACCAGATCAGGTGGAGTTTGTGTCTCCTGAATGTCAGACCAGACCAGGTGGAGTTTGTGTCTCCTGAATGTCAGACCAGATCAGGTGGAGTTTGTGTCTCCTGAATGTCAGACCAGATCAGGTGGAGTTTGTGTCTCCTGAATGTCAGACCAGATCAGGTGGAGTTTGTGTCTCCTGAATGTCAGACCAGATCAGGTGGAGTTTGTGTCTCCTGAATGTCTGACCAGATCAGGTGGAGTTTGTGTCTCCTGAATGTCTGACCAGATCAGGTGGAGTTTGTGTCTCCTGAATGTCAGACCAGATCAGGTGGAGTTTGTGTCTCCTGAATGTCAGACCAGATCAGGTGGAGTTTGTGTCTCCTGAATGTCTGACCAGATCAGGTGGAGTTTGTGTCTCCTGAATGTCAGAGCAGATCAGGTGGAGTTTGTGTCTCCTGAATGTCTGACCAGATCAGGTGGAGTTTGTGTCTCCTGAATGTCTGACCAGATCAGGTGGAGTTTGTGTCTCCTGAATGTCTGACCAGATCAGGTGGAGTTTGTGTCTCCTGAATGTCAGACCAGATCAGGTGGAGTTTGTGTCTCCTGAATGTCTGACTAGATCATGTGGAGTTTGTGTCTCCTGAATGTCTGACTAGATCAGGTGGAGTTTGTGTCTCCTGAATGTCTGACTAGATCAGGTGGAGTTTGTGTCTCCTGAATGTCAGACCAGATCATGTGGAGTTTGTGTCTCCTGAATGTCTGACCAGATCATGTGGAGTTTGTGTCTCCTGAATGTCTGACTAGATCAGGTGGAGTTTGTGTCTCCTGAATGTCAGACCAGATCAGGGGGAGTTTGTGTCTCCTGAATGTCTGACTAGATCAGGTGGAGTTTGTGTCTCCTGATTCTGAATGTCTGACCAGATCAGGTGGAGTTTGTGTCTCCTGAATGTCAGACCAGATCAGGTGGAGTTTGTGTCTCCTGAATGTCAGGCCAGATCAGGTGGAGTTTGTGTCTTCTGAATGTCAGACCAGATCAGGTGGAGTTTGTGTCTCCTGAATGTCAGACCAGATCAGGTGGAGTTTGTGTCTCCTGAATGTCAGACCAGATCAGGTGGAGTTTGTGTCTCCTGAATGTCAGACCAGATCAGGTGGAGTTTGTGTCTTGTGAATGTCAGACCAGATCAGGTGGAGTTTGTGTCTCCTGAATGTCAGACCAGATCAGGTGGACTTTGTGTCTCCTGAATGTCTGACTAGATCAGGTGGAGTTTGTGTCTCCTGAATGTCAGACCAGATCAGGTGGAGTTTGTGTCTCCTGAATGTCAGACCAGATCAGGTGGAGTTTGTGTCTCCTGAATGTCAGACCAGATCAGGTGGAGTTTGTGTCTCCTGAATGTCAGACCAGATCAGGTGGAGTTTGTGTCTTCTGAATGTCAGACCAGATCAGGTGGAGTTTGTGTCTCCTGAATGTCAGACCAGATCAGGTGGACTTTGTGTCTCCTGAATGTCTGACTAGATCAGGTGGAGTTTGTGTCTCCTGAATGTCAGACCAGATCAGGTGGAGTTTGTGTCTCCTGAATGTCAGACCAGATCAGGTGGAGTTTGTGTCTCCTGAATGTCAGACCAGATCAGGTGGAGTTTGTGTCTCCTGAATGTCAGACCAGATCAGGTGGAGTTTGTGTCTCCTGAATGTCTGACCAGATCAGGTGGAGTTTGTGTCTCCTGAATGTCTGACCAGATCAGGTGGAGTTTGTGTCTCCTGAATGTCTGACCAGATCATGTGGAGTTTGTGTCTCCTGAATGTCAGACCAGATCAGGTGGAGTTTGTGTCTCCTGAATGTCTGACCAGATCAGGTGGAGCTTGTGTCTCCTGAATGTCAGACCAGATCATGTGGAGTTTGTGTCTCCTGAATGTCAGACCAGATCAGGTGGAGTTTGTGTCTCCTGAATGTCTGACCAGATCAGGTGGAGTTTGTGTCTCCTGAATGTCTGACCAGATCAGGTGGAGTTTGTGTCTCCTGAATGTCAGACCAGATCAGGTGGAGTTTGTGTCTCCTGAATGTCTGACTAGATCAGGTGGAGTTTGTGTCTCCTGAATGTCTGACCAGATCATGTGGAGTTTGTGTCTCCTGAATGTCTGACTAGATCAGGTGGAGTTTGTGTCTCCTGAATGTCAGACCAGATCAGGGGGAGTTTGTGTCTCCTGAATGTCTGACTAGATCAGGTGGAGTTTGTGTCTCCTGATTCTGAATGTCTGACCAGATCAGGTGGAGTTTGTGTCTCCTGAATGTCAGACCAGATCAGGTGGAGTTTGTGTCTCCTGAATGTCAGGCCAGATCAGGTGGAGTTTGTGTCTTCTGAATGTCAGACCAGATCAGGTGGAGTTTGTGTCTCCTGAATGTCTGACCAGATCAGGTGGAGTTTGTGTCTCCTGAATGTCAGACCAGATCAGGTTGAGTTTGTGTCTCCTGAATGTTTGACCAGATCAGGTGGAGTTTCTGTCTCCTGAATGTCTGACCAGATCAGGTGGAGTTTGTGTCTCCTGAATGTCTGACCAGATCAGGTGGAGTTTGTGTCTTCTGAATTTCAGACCAGATCAGGTGGAGTTTGTGTCTCCTGAATGTCAGACCAGATCAGGTGGAGTTTGTGTCTTCTGAATGTCTGACCAGATCAGGTGGAGATTGTGTCTCCTGAATGTCAGACCAGATCAGGTGGAGTTTGTGTCTCCTGAATGTCAGACCAGATCAGGTGGAGTTTGTGTCTTCTGAATGTCAGACCAGATCAGGTGGAGTTTGTGTCTCCTGAATGTCAGACCAGATCAGTTGTGTCTCCTGAATGTCAGACCAGACCAGGTGGAGTTTTTGTCTCCTGAATGTCAGTCAAGATCAGTTGTGTCTCCTGAATGTCAGACCAGATCAGGTGGAGTTTGTGTCTCCTGAATGTCAGACCAGATCAGGTGGAGTTTGTGTCTCCTGAATGTCAGACCAGATCAGGTGGAGTGTGTGTCTTCTGAATGTCTGACCAGATCAGGTGGAGTTTGTGTCTCCTGAATGTCAGACCAGATCAGGTGGAGTTTGTGTCTCCTGAATGTCAGTCAAGATCAGTTGTGTCTCCTGAATGTCAGACCAGATCAGGTGGAGTTTGTGTCTCCTGAATGTCTGACCAGATCAGGTGGAGTTTGTGTCTCCTGAATGTCAGACCAGATCAGGTGAAGTTTGTGTCTCCTGAATGTCTGACCAGATCAGGTGGAGTTTGTTTCTCCTGAATGTCTGACCAGATCATGAATGTCTGACCAGATCAGGTGGAGTTTGTGTCTCCTGAATGTTTGACCAGATCAGGTGGAGTTTCTGTCTCCTGAATGTCTGACCAGATCAGGTGGAGTTTGTGTCTCCTGAATGTCAGACCAGATCAGGTGGAGTTTGTGTCTTCTGAATTTCAGACCAGATCAGGTGGAGTTTGTGTCTCCTGAATGTCAGACCAGATCAGGTGGAGTTTGTGTCTTCTGAATGTCTCACCAGATCAGGTGGAGATTGTGTCTCCTGAATGTCAGACCAGATCAGGTGGAGTTTGTGTCTCCTGAATGTCAGACCAGATCAGGTGGAGTTTGTGTCTTCTGAATGTCAGACCAGATCAGGTGGAGTTTGTGTCTCCTGAATGTCAGACCAGATCAGTTGTGTCTCCTGAATGTCAGACCAGACCAGGTGGAGTTTGTGTCTCCTGAATGTCAGTCAAGATCAGTTGTGTCTCCTGAATGTCAGACCAGATCAGGTGGAGTTTGTGTCTCCTGAATGTCAGACCAGATCAGGTGGAGTTTGTGTCTCCTGAATGTCAGACCAGATCAGGTGGAGTGTGTGTCTTCTGAATGTCTGACCAGATCAGGTGGAGTTTGTGTCTCCTGAATGTCAGACCAGATCAGGTGGAGTTTGTGTCTCCTGAATGTCAGTCAAGATCAGTTGTGTCTCCTGAATGTCAGACCAGATCAGGTGGAGTTTGTGTCTCCTGAATGTCTGACCAGATCAGGTGGAGTTTGTGTCTCCTGAATGTCAGACCAGATCAGGTGAAGTTTGTGTCTCCTGAATGTCTGACCAGATCAGGTGGAGTTTGTTTCTCCTGAATGTCTGACCAGATCATGAATGTCTGACCAGATCAGGTGGAGTTTGTGTCTCCTGAATGTCAGACCAGATCAGGTGGAGTTTGTGTCTCCTGAATGTCTGACCAGATCAGGTGGAGTTTGTGTCTCCTGAATGTCAGAACAGACCAGGTGGAGTTTGTGGAGTGGAGCCACGCCCACGCTCGTGAGCTGCAGCTGGCCTACGTATTATATGAGGAATTTGAAGATTTTATTTTCCTGTGTCTCCTGAATGTCAGACCAGCCCAACGGAATGTGTGACCAGGTGCGTGAGCCGGCTACACCAACCATCATTGTGGGTGTCCTTGTGGAGTTTGAAGGCATAGAGCCACGCCCACACTCCCATCACTGAGGGTGAGCTGCAACTGGCATCTGCATTATATGAGTAAATGGAAGATGATATTTTTCTGTTTCTTGTCTCCACTGGTCCCGTCCAGCTCCAAGTATTCTGCGTCTCCACTGGTCCGTCCAGCTCCAAGTATCCTGTGTCTCCGTTGGTTTTGCCCAGTTCCAAGTCTCCTGCGTCTCCAGTGATCCCACCCAGCCTCCCTTTCCCACCTCCTCTGCCTATAACAGACAGTTCCTCTGCCCCACCTCTACTGTTTCCCTTCAGTCCCTCTGCTCCTCCTCTGACTCCACTCTGCCTCGGGTTTTCCGGTCTCCAGTACTGCCTGGTCATGAAGATTCCCTGGTTACACCTCCAGCTGCCGAGCCCATCACTCCACCTCAGCTAGTCGACTTGTCTGCTCCACTGTGGCTTTCACTTTTAGGACCCCCTTGAAAATAAGATGTTACATCTCAAGGGGCTATCCTTTCAATAAATTCAAATTCTCCCTCCCTCAGCTCCACTTGGGACCAGCGTCCTTACGGCTCCACCGGGCTCCCTCGACCCTCCGGCTCTGCATTGGTATCCTGATCCATAGATCTCATCGGCTCTTCAGCTCCACCTGGGGTCTCCACCTCCATCATCTCTGTTTGTCGCCCCCCTGGTTAAACCTACCATGTCTCCATCATGGCTCCTCCCTCCTTCGACTCTGCCATGGGCCTTTGTCCTGGCTGTGTTCTGGGTCCCCGTCTGGCTCCTCCTGCTCCTGGCTCCTCCCTTCGTCATCGCCTCCCTGGTTTCTCTTGCCGGCATTTCCTGTTCCCTGTCCTTCACCAGCCCCTCGTCCTCCTCCAGAGTCCCCACACTCCCTCGGTTGGACCCCCTCAGTTTATTTAAGGCGTGAGGACATGCCTTCTTGGGGAGGGGGAGCCTTAATGTCAGGTGTATGTTTAGTTTAGTTGTTTAGTTTCTTTGTCTTTTGGTGGTGTTTTCCCTGTTCCTGTTTGCCTGATTTGTCTGTCATTATTAGTTTCCTTGGTTGTTAATTAGTCCTACTTCTAGTGAAGCATAAATTGTTGTAATTTCTTAATGAATTTGGAATGTACTGGTCAGTTTACTGAAATGAAGCAGCCTCAATGAGGTAGGATGGATCCTTCAAAATGAGACAGAGCTTGGGTGCTTCTCAGGTCTTATTGGTGCATCCTCGTTTCCTTCCCTCGCTTTCTGTGTATCACCTGTGTATCCTCATACCTCCTCAGGAAGCTTCCTTGCTTCTCATTCCTCACCTCCTTGTGGTGCAGTTGGAGAATTGAGATGTCCTTCAAGATGTCTGAGTTCATTTGCTTTCTGGTTCACGGGCTGGAGAACAGAGGAGCGAGGAAACATCAATTTGAGTATTGAGAAGCACCAACTATTGTCATTGATTTGGGTCACATAATACATGATTTGACCTGATTTCATAGTATTTATAAAGTGTGTGTAGTATGAATGTAATCTGGACGTACTACATTTGTCATGTGGTCATTATCATGTGACCCACCAGCATCAGTTGTGTTGCTTCACTGCCATTCACAAATCCTCTCCCGTGGCCTCATGGGATAGTAAAGTGTCCATGTATACTTCAGAATCTCGCCGGAAGTAGTAGGTCGTCCGGGGACTTTTTGCCTACTCTTTTATGAGTACTGTGAATTCAGACATACCTATTTTGTCACATAGTGTTTTTGCTTACTCTATTAGGGAAGTATGTGATTTCGATGCAGAAGTATGTGATTTTCCTATGGCTCAGAGTAATAGCAGATTGCTATTGTTCCTTTGAGGAAACCTTTATACTGCACTCCAGCAGGTCATTTGAAAATATGAATACACAACGAATTTATATTGTCTAAGCTTTATTTCAAATACTCTGGACATTACCAATTGATAAATTATTTTTCCTTTACTAAGTTCAACAGGATTAACATTATCAGATGTACATTATGGAATTTTGACAATTTTTCAAATAAAAGATAAACTTACTGCTTATAAGTAGCACTTCCTAAACCTTTCTAGGACTCTTTAAAACTTTCTGTTACTGTTACAAACTGCTTTGGAGACGCAAAGGCTGAGGATCCAAATTCAGTAGGGTAAGCCAAAGATATAATCCTAAAGAGACAAAAGGTCAAAACACAGGCAAGCAATCCAAACAGATACCAGGACATGAACCCAGGCAAACAGGGCAAAACCATGCGCTCAGAAATGCAGTTGTGACACATACAAGACTTTGCAATGAATAACTGTTTAAACCGGGCTTATATCAGTTAAACAGGTTAATAATACACAACTGACAGCAATCAGAGATGATGAGTCCGGGCAGTGACTTCTGGGAAATGTAGTCCATGTTGATATGGCAATGGACTAGAGAGGTGACTGTGACAGGAATTTTCTAGGACTGTTTTTCTAGAACAATCCCAATCTTGGTATACATACATATATATGGGTCAATGACATGACATGCATATTTTTTGTGTCCAACTGCATTATTTCCTTTTTAAATAATTTGATAAAATCATGACATATGTCACTTTATTCAATAAAATCTATTTAGTTTAAATGCATTTTTAGTACATTTAAATAATACATATTATTATGTTTTGTTATCTTAAACCTCCAAAATGTCAGGTGGTGCAACTGTCCGAACAAATTAACAGACTAATAAAACTATTTAAAATGGTGTCTTAATAATAAAAAAATTAAAAGCTAAATACTATGGCATCATTTACATCTGAACCCTTTCATACATGTTTTTATAAATATCAGTAGTTTTAAAGCTGTTGAGATAACTGAAAAACCTTTGTCCAGCAATTTGTGTTCTCAACTTCTCAAATGTCAGGGTGGCACAACTGTGAACAAGGCTCTTTTATTATGAATTGACAAGGTAATAAGAGTACAGATAATAATGCTTCATCCACGGAGGATGAGTAGCATCCTACTCTTACTATTTCTGCTCTGCCGGTCAAGTACAGTATACTAGTCTTTCCTCAGAAGAGAGCGAGACTGTGGTGCTCGGTCAGTGCGATCTTCTGCCTCTCTGGACGTCTAATGGGGTGGAGGAGAGATAGAGAGACTTGTGGTCGGGTTAGGGTTTTATTCCTGGAAGAGCGACATCCAGCGGATGATTTCATAATGTCGAGTAAGTCTTTTATTGTATTTTACATTAGTCAACATGTTATTTTTAGAATAGCATGTACATCATTTACCTGTTGGGCTTACTGCTGTCAGACTGAAATCTGTGAAGTCGAGTAAATGATACAGGCAATTTTAAATGCACAAATGAGTAGGCCTAGGCTATGTAAATGTTATGGCTTAATTGAGCCTATATCATATATGCCTAAAATCAAATGATAGGCTACAGGCTGTATAATTTGATATAATTTATATATGATATGATGCTGTGATATAAAAGTTACATAAATTTTGAATATATTTCACTGGCTTAGTTTTGGCTAACATATGACCATTTTTTACTGCCTCGTATCCTCACACTCTTACTACCACCATCATTTATTTTTTATATTTTGATTATATTATTATTATATCCCTCACATATCATGGCCATTCTAACACACAAAGTGTCACACAAAAGTGATCGTTAGCGATCGAAATTCATTCACTTTTCTGAAACGATGAGAAAAGATTCCAGGTTTCGATTAAAGATTTCACTGGAAAAGGTTTACTTTGGCACGTGTACTCATTGTTGTTGGTAAAACGTAACGAACTGTCTAAAGCTATTAATATACTAAATAAAACAATTTCGCTGATACAATACCTTCACTAGCATTGACTTTTGAATGGACACTAATCAACTAATGTTTCCACCATCAACACGCGGGGGTGGAATGGCTGCCAGGTCTGCGTAACAAAATTAGCCCAATGCACAATCAAAAATAGCCTAAGCCAAATGATCATCCCAAATATCAAAACTCAAAATATAACAATCCAATAGCATTATTTACATAACTGTTAGGCTACAACTGAAACCCACTTTATCGTATAATGATAAAGTTTCATCATTAGACCATAAAATATTACAATACAAGCATTTCAGTCAAATATCATTTGCAATATCTCAAACCTTTAAACTGCGGCCATTTCCGGGGGAAAACTACAGACGTGGCAACCCAGACAAAGACAAAGACCAACTGAGTTCAGCATTAAAAACAACAACTCATCTTTGGAAAAAGAAAAAACATGTACAACAATTTTTTTTTTGTAATATGTCCTATACATCCAAATGCAACATCCAATACAGGTATTGTGTCTGAAATAATGTTAGCCAGAACTACACCCTGTTTATATTTAATAGGCTGAAAATAGGCTCAGTAGGCTGAAAATGCAATGAATGAATTTCACTAACGCTGATCATAAAATGTCTTATTTTTTCACTACTTCTGAGGCTTTTCAGTAACTATGGCAAAAGTGTGTGAGGCAAAACTTCAGACAAACAGGGGTGCGTGTTAATAAACTCATTAAACGATCAGGAACCTGCAAGTGCTTTCTCGGATCGCTGCAATATAATTCAGCTCGATTCCTTGACCCTCCAGCTGAGGACAATAAAACATTTTTTGTTCATATTTTTTCATTAGCCTAAATACCGACTTACATTTAGTTTGGCTAAACCAGTAGCCATGCGTGTTCCTGCAGGCGTCCCCTAACCAAACACACCTGAACCAGCAAGCCCAGTGTGTGCAGGGCGACTGGAACATGGCAGAGAAGAGATACAGCTGTGTTGGAACGGAGCCTTCCAGATGTTTCCAGAACTGCATGTTCTTCAATAAAAAGATTTGACATTTATCATCTCAAGTTTGTTGTTTTAGCATTAACTTTGAGGTCATGTTAATATACGAATATAATGATTAATTTTACATACATTTCTGTCATACTGCAGACCCCTGTAAAGTTTGCTGAGGGCCCCAATTACCACTGGCCTAAATAAAGCACACTTCTTCGAGTCGAGTCTTTCTTGAAGGACATGTACACTTAGACTATGACTGGATAACTACGAAAAGGCCAAATGTAAAAAAATTTAAAAAAAACATATTTCAGAGAACACTGCTGTTCTCACTGATTCAGATTAAATGTATGCATTTGGCAGAAGCTTTTCTCCAAAGTGACTTCCATTGCATTTAAAGTATAAATGTTTCATGCTTTCCCTGGTAACACAATGTAAGAAATAGCCTACACAATGCAAAGAACAGTGTTTTATTAATATCAAACGAAACTCAAACTTTTGCCAAAAACATTGCAGAGGGTAAAAGAACATTTTAAGCATTGAACATGTTCAGAATAGAAGATAACGTAAATATATTACATGTGCATTCAAGTATTCTAAGACCAACTAAGACATGCCTTCTGGATCAATGATGGACGCTCGGACTGAAGGCACTGCAGCCAGTAGTGACACACTTTATTCATCGACAGGTTCACATCTACAAGTGCTGGAATCAATTATGGTGTATCCCTCTAGGCAGGAGCATTTCTTTAAATTATTATTAATATTACATATCTGGGAGAAAAAAAAAGGAGAATACAACAGTTGAACTTTTTCATGACAGGTTTTCAAGCTGAAGCGTTTACCCTCATCGGCTCTGGTATTTCACGGAGTGTATGAACACACACCTTATCAATCGTCCGTGATAAAGGCCTCAGTCACGAGCCCGCCTGCAGGAACACACACCGCTCACCTTTTGGTACTTTGGACATGACAGGGTCAGGCAACACTTCAGCCGGGATGATTGACAGCTGGCTGACTGCTGCCCAAAACAAATGCAAATCCAAAACGGGAAAACTGAAGTAATGGTGTTTTTAAAAGCGGCTCCTTAAAAGTAGCCTAATATTTTTTTCAATATTGTAAATAGACAAATAGGCTTCATCTTTTTCACTTTATGTTAAGTATTGTATATGTGTTGCTGTGTAGATAAATAATAAATTACACTGTTCCAATAGTGTAATGTCACTAAATCAATTTTTAACAGTAGTACAAAGAATTCATAGCACATTAACATGAAAACTATACAACAAAACTATTAATTAGGCTTCAATTAAAACCAATATGTAAATAAAAAAAACTTTGGAAATACTGTAATAAAATATCACCAACACATCACAATTAATAAATATATAATGAATTAATCTAAGGTGCTTTTTAGAGCATATTCCACCGACGGTTAGCTGAATGTAACAGTGAAACAATAGGATAGTTGGACTGGATTAGATAGATGACCTAAAAGACGAAACTAAACTATAGAATACAGTCTGTAATGTTGAAATCGGTGAAATCTAGCAATTCAGTTCAATGCATTCATTAAAATCACACGAGAAAGATATAGAAGAAAAAAGATGGAGGAGGAAAAGTATCAAACAACTAGCAAAGATCCTAAAGAAACATGATCCCGATGTCTAGAACTAATATATCTTCATTCATCATGATAAAGATTTTTTTTAAAAACTCAAAAAAGCAAATGGATACATATTAAACATTGTTGTGAAAATGGAGAAATAAGATCCCATAAACTGTTACCAGTGCTTATCGCGTGAAGCGGTGAAAGATTGTCTGTTGACCAAAAATTATTAATCAAGTTCCCCCTGGACTTTGGTTTTATAGCAATGTTATCTACTATGTGCACTATCAACCTTCATTAACACACATTTCTTCCAGACAACAACAGAGTATTCAGTGTAAGATGATCCAGTGAGTCTCCTGCAAAATATTGATTAAAGAAATGAAAAGGCCATTAATGGTTTCTATATGCTAATGTTGGCTTGGCTTCTCCGAGGAAAAGCCTCTCCTGCACTAAGCCTATCGGAGTGTGTTTAAAGAACATCCGGATTGCGTAACAGTCAAGATCCTCACCTGACACGAGTTACTAATGTACGCAGAATAACACACACACACACACACACGTGCGACTGGATGTTGAGGGGGAACAAATGACTAAACGCATTTTTGCAGTACAGCCATTTTCACACTTAATTTACAAAGGTATCATTTTTCTCTCTCACACACACACGCACGCACGCACGCACGCACGCACGCACGCACGCACGCACGCACGCACGCACGCGCACACACACACACACACACACACACACACACACACACACACACACACACACACCTATCTTTGTGAGGACATTCATTGACCCTAAACCTAATTATAACCTCATCACTAAAACCAGATCTTAATCCTCAAACAGGCCTTTAAAGGGCTCTCAGAAAGTGATGACCTGCCAAACACACACACACACTCTCTTTCTCACACACACACACACACACACAGTAGGAATTAAGCAATTAAGACACACCATTTATTGCTAATCTTAAAAAACCTCACCATGGCAATGAATGTATGGCCCTGTAACACACACTTTTACAATAATTCGTTGTGGGGATAAAGGATTCATTCCCATGTCATTATTTACTCACCCTCATGTCTTTCCAAACTGAAAAAAGGAGAAAAGAAAAAAAGGGGGGGAAAGGTTAATGCAGTTCATTTTCATACAAAGTCAGTTCACGATGACTCCGTCTGTCACTGTGACACTAGTGCCATAAATACACATATAATACGGCTGCTCAATTTCATGAAATATGTCATTGCGCTTTTTCTGATAACAACAGAGATTGCGATTTAAAATGTGATTTATAAAAACATCTCCATGTTTGCAGGGCTGCACATTTTAGCCATAAATTACAAAGCTAATATTTACGGCTGCCTCAAGTGTTCTTCGAAAGCTTTTCCTGGCAGAGCCTGCAGGGAGCTTCTCTCAGCGGTCAGCAGCTTCTCGTTACAGGGCTGTGAAGAGGCTTGGCTCAAACTCGCGTGTAAAGAGACACAGTGCCACGCTTCACTCTGAAACACACATATGCAGGATTTATCTGATTTGGTTTTATTTCAAATGTCGTGCCGCCCTATCATCTATGCTACAACTCTATGCTTTAACTTCGCTATATTCCAAGTCTTCCACAATCTCTCGATAGTTTTGTGTGACAGACAGATTTAAAAGTCTTTCTTTGCTGGACGCAGAGCTTCAGCATCAATAACCTATGATATGAGCACACCTTGAATATAGCACACGATCCACATGGAGGGTCACCAACAACTGTCCTTGTATAAAATTAGCTTTTTTTGTTCCATAGAAACCAAAACGAACAGTGTGGAAGAGCATGAGGGTGAGCACATAATGACAGAACTAGTCTTCTCGGACGAACGGCTCCTTTGAAGCTTCCCCTGCCTCGGTGTTCCCTCACACACAGAAGATCAGTGGTGTATGGATGGCGTAGTGGGGGAGAGGGGTAAAAAGGGAGCCCTACACTGAGTGTGTTAGTGCTGGACGTCCGAGGCCTCATGTCTTGTTGCGCGTGAACACGCGCTCGCCCCGCAGGTTGAGGTGCTGGAGCTGGTACTGCAGCACCTCGGTGTCCGCCGGCTCCCTGAGGCTCATCTTGTCCAGGTTGAGGTAGTCCAGGGACTTGGAGTGGACGCGTTTGCCCTTCAGCAGGCACAGGGGCAGCGGGCCGTGCGGGGTCTTGCCGGGCTCCCCGCTGGCCAGAGACTTCAGACAGCCGTCTCCTGAGCTGGGCATGCGCCGGCGCCGCCGCCCGTTGATGGCTGGGATGTCGTAGGGTTGGTAGTATCGGCTTTTGGCTTTGCAGATCCGCGAGGCTCGGTGCAGACTTACATCCACAGGCTTTTTGATGGGGCTGGGCAAGGCCTCTGTGTTGCTGCTGTCAGGACTAGACCACTTGTGGGCTAATTTAAGAAGCTCCTCGCCGGTGGTGAAGCCCACTAGATAGTTGGAGTTCATGTGAAGGATTTGGTATCCTGAGACAGTACTTTTGATGGGGGAGCAGGGGGTGCTGGAGCAGCGGGGTTTGTCGGGCTCGGGCTTCAGGGTGCTTTTGACCTCAGCGGCTGACAGAACGGATATGGGTGCCCTGGACGATCCACTGGCATCCATTTCCATCTTTACTGACATGACCTGGCTGAAACAGAGAGGAATAAATCATATATATAAGGGCTGGGACAATAAATTGATGCGAGAAATGATTCTAGATTGATTCTGAGATTTTCCGAATGCATCGCGATTCTCTCTGGAATCGATTCGGAGCTTAGTTTTTACCAGCAGAGGGCAGTGCGTGCTCTAGAAACAGCTGTACTCTGCTGGCTTCCAATGCCTTACACACACCACACCACCTTCTATAAAATAATCATTCATAAAGTTTGAAAAGGTCGAAGCGAATCACAAGGGTGTTTGCAGTGGGCTGTTGACATTAATCTCGCCTCATAAAAGCATTCTGAGGTGCGAGTACATTCTCAGACTCAGCCAAAAAGCATGAGCGCTCTTCTTCGTGAGCATTTGAGCGTGCGGTTACAAACTAGCCTAGAGCGCCATCAGCTGTTACAAACTAGCCTAGAGCGCCATCAGCTGTTACAACCTAGCCTAGAGCGCCATCTGCTGTTACAAACTAGCCTAGAGCGCCATCAGCTGTTACAACCTAGCCTAGAGCGCCATCAGCTGTTACAACCTAGCCTAGAGCGCCATCTGCTGTTACAAACTAGCCTAGAGCGCCATCAGCTGTTACAAACTAGCCTAGAGCGCCATCTGCTGTTACAAACTAGCCTAGAGCGCCATCTGCTGTTACAGACTAACCTAGAGCGCCATCTGCTGTTACAGACTAGCCAAGAGCGCCATCAGCTGTTACAAACTAGCCTAGAGCGCCATCTGCTGTTACAGACTAGCCAAGAGCGCCATCAACTGTTACAACCTAGCCTAGAGCGCCATCTGCTGTTACAACCTAGCCTAGAGCGCCATCTGCTGTTTCAAACTAGCCTAGAGCGCCATCTGCTGTTACAAACTAGCCTAGAGCGCCATCAGCTGTTACAGACTAGCCTAGAGCGCCATCAGCTGTTACAGACTAGCCTAGAGCGCCATCAGCTGTTACAAACTAGCCTAGAGCGCCATCTGCTGTTACAAACTAGCCTAGAGCGCCATCTGCTGTTACAAACTAGCCTAGAGCGCCATCTGCTGTTACAAACTAGCCTAGAGCGCCATCTGCTGTTACAACCTAGCCAAGAGCGCCATCTGCTGTTACAAACTAGCCTAGAGCGCCATCTGCTGTTACAAACTAGCCTAGAGCGCCATCAGCTGTTACAAACTAGCCTAGAGCGCCATGAGCTGTTACAAACTAGCCTAGAGCGCCATCTGCTGTTACAAACTAGCCTAGAGCGCCATCTGCTGTTACAAACTAGCCTAGAGCGCCATCAGCTGTTATAAACTAGCCTAGAGCGCCATCAGCTGTTACAGACTAACCTAGAGCGCCATCTGCTGTTACAGACTAGCCTAGAGCGCCATCAGCTGTTACAAACTAGCCTAGAGCGCCATCTGCTGTTACAAACTAGCCTAGAGCGCCATCTGCTGTTACAAACTAGCCTAGAGCGCCATCAGCTGTTACAAACTAGCCTAGAGCGCCATCTGCTGTTACAAACTAGCCTAGAGCGCCATCAGCTGTTATAAACTAGCCTAGAGCGCCATCAGCTGTTACAGACTAACCTAGAGCGCCATCTGCTGTTACAGACTAGCCTAGAGCGCCATCAGCTGTTACAAACTAGCCTAGAGCGCCATCTGCTGTTACAAACTAGCCTAGAGCGCCATCTGCTGTTACAAACTAGCCTAGAGCGCCATCTGCTGTTACAAACTAGCCTAGAGCGCCATCTGCTGTTACAAACTAGCCTAGAGCGCCATCTGCTGTTACAAACTAGCCTAGAGCGCCATCTGCTGTTACAAACTAAGCTCATAATCGATTCGCGATGCATTCAGAAAAAATTGGAATCGATTCATGAATCGCGATGCATCGATTTATTGTCCCAGCCCTAATATATATTATGTTACAAATAAAGTTAGTACTTTTAAGGCCCGTTCACACCAAGGACGATAACGATAAAGATATAGTTCTAAAACAAATTCTCAATATTAAAGAATAGCAGTTCACACCACAGCTATAACGATATAGAGAAACGATATCGTTGGGATCACTTTCGAAACGATTTTTTTTTTCAGCTGTTGAATGATAAAACACTGACAGCCAATCAGAATCCATTCTAATTTAAGGGCTCGCACATTTAAAATGGCAGACGACATTGCGGAAAAAGTTAATCGCCGTGGTCCAAAAAAATCCAGCACTGTTTGACAAGTCAAGCCCCTTTTCAAGAAAATGGATATGGAAAACAACCGTTCATTCCCTCTGAATAAATGGTGTGAAGTATTACCTCAGGTATCCAGCACTCGTTTACACAACATTGTCTTGCTTCCTTTGAAGTTGACGTGAAAAAGACTAGGTGTTGTTTTTATTCCACTATATTGACTACGTCAGCTAAATTCACTGTTAGATTATTAGATCGATGACACTAGCTTCACTCAAAACACAGCATGCTGAGGACATCTGCTGGTTAAAGCAACAAGAACAGCAAAACATGTTTAATGATGTTCTACACACTTTGAAACCGCAGCGCACAAGCTTAGAATAAACAGACCGTTATCGTTCGTTGGTGTGGACGTAAATTATAGTTATCGTTATAGTTATCTTTCTTGGTGTGAACGGCCCTTTAGTTACAACACACATCGTTTCAAAGCAGCTTTACAAAAAGTTGTAGCCTACTCTTCTGTACATAGAGCAAGTTTTAGGGATGGACAATATGACGATTTATAACATGGTAATACGAGATGAGTGATCCTCTGTATTTAGATCTAGCTGTATTGTATTTGAAATGTTGTCTAGCACATATATTAGTGGAGCAGTGACTTGAGCATTCAAAGGCAATTAAGAGATTTCAATGTTTGTCGGTTTTCTTCAAAGTGAGAGTAAGCAATTCTCGGCTGATTAAAGTCCCCCTGTGGGGAAAATCCAGCTTTTAATGTTGTCTATATGTCTATGAAATGTTTTTAATGTGCTTTAAGACAAACCATATGTAAATTCATAAGTCGACAGCATTGCTGAGTATTTTCTGCTTAAACTGCAGTGAACCAAAGACAGTCTCAAAAACACGGTGTGAAATCGCTGGTGTTTCTGACGTCACACACTACCTTGTAACCAATCAGATCAACGTGTGATCGTCAACCATTGGATCTCTGAGCTGAGTGAGTGAGTGGAGGCGGGGCCCGTTTGCATATTCATAGAACCGCACGTATACTAAATGAGGCAAGGGTGTCATTCAAGCTATTTTAAAGTCCCCATGAATTCAGAATTGACTATATTTACTTTGTTTGCCTAAATTGATCGTTTTGTGGTGAACAATTCATCCATGCAAGTCAATCCACACAAAACAGTTTTTTGGCTTCGTAATCTTTAATCAAAATCTGAAATTTCCCTTCGCCTCTGCATTGGAGGACCTTCCCTGATGACGTAGGGAACATCCGTAACCACGCCCCTCCAACTGACAGTAGACAGGCTGAATGAAAACACCTACTTTTCTAGATCCAATCAGGTGCTAGTTGGAAAAAAACTCTCTCGGAAATACGTCACAACACTGGAGAAAAGTCGTTTGCAACTTCCGGTTCACGGGGACTTTAAGGCATGAAGATTTTTTTTTTTCAAGGAATATGTAAATATGTAAATATGTAATTTTGGTGATCAAAGATGAGTTTTACAGTAGTTTGTTGTTGTTTTCAGGCCAGGCCAGTGTCTCCAGCTTGTGGACAAACTGATTAGCACAAAAAATTCCCATGTGTTCTGAGCGTACAGGGTATAAAAGAGTTAGAAAAGACTGACTGTGAGCGTACAGTGCTGTGCTGCGTATGAAGTGTACATCACATGTACATGCGCATACACTAGTGTTCAAGTAAAGCCGTGTGTCAGCTGAAAGCTTTCAACTCTGCAGGTGGCTGAATGGGGCTGGAGCTCAGTGTCCATGTGAATGTACTCTGAAACCGATTGTGACAGTCATAGGCAGATGTTGATCAGCAAATACAAAATTTGACTCTTTTACCGGTATTAAATTAAGCGGTTGCATCTGTCCCGCGATTCACTAGCAGAACAAGCACAGATATGAAGTCTACACGACGCAGAGCGGTCAGCTCAACGGCACAGAGGTCAGCTCAACGGCACAGAGATCAGCTCAACGGCACAGAGATCAGCTCAACGGCACAGAGATCAGCTCAACGGCACAGAGATCAGCTCAACGGCACAGAGGTCAGCTCAACGGCACAGAGATCAGCTCAACGGCACAGAGGTCAGCTCAACGGCACAGAGGTCAGCTCAACGGCACAGAGGTCAGCTCAACGGCACAGAGATCAGCTCAACGGCACAGAGATCAGCTCAACGGCACAGAGATCAGCTCAACGGCACAGAGGTCAGCTCAACGGCACAGAGATCAGCTCAACGGCACAGAGATCAGCTCAACGGCACAGAGATCAGCTCAACGGCACAGAGGTAAGCTCAACGGCACAGAGGTCAGCTCAACGGCACAGAGGTCAGCTCAACGGCACAGAGATCAGCTCAACGGCACAGAGATCAGCTCAACGGCACAGAGGTCAGCTCAACGGCACAGAGATCAGCTCAACGGCACAGAGATCAGCTCAACGGCACAGAGGTAAGCTCAACGGCACAGAGGTCAGCTCAACGGCACAGAGGTCAGCTCAACGGCACAGAGGTCAGCTCAACGGCACAGAGGTCAGCTCAACGGCACAGAGGTCAGCTCAACGGCACAGAGGTCAGCTCAACGGCACAGAGGTCAGCTCAACGGCACAGAGGTAAGCTCAACGGCACAGAGGTCAGCTCAACGGCACAGAGGTCAGCTCAACGGCACAGGCACAGAGGTCAGCTCAACGGCACAGAGGTCAGCTCAACGGCACAGAGATCAGCTCAACGGCACAGAGGTCAGCTCAACGGCACAGAGGTCAGCTCAACGGCACAGGCACAGAGGTCAGCTCAACGGCACAGAGGTCAGCTCAACGGCACAGAGGTCAGCTCAACGGCACAGAGGTCAGCTCAACGGCACAGAGGTCAGCTCAACGGCACAGAGGTCAGCTCAACGGCACAGAGGTCAGCTCAACGGCACAGAGGTCAGCTCAACGGCACAGAGGTCAGCTCAACGGCACAGAGGTCAGCTCAACGGCACAGAGGTCAGCTCAACGGCACAGAGGTCAGCTCAACGGCACAGAGGTCAGCTCAACGGCACAGAGGTCAGCTCAACGGCACAGAGGTCAGCTCAACGGCACAGAGGTCAGCTCAACGGCACAGAGGTCAGCTCAACGGCACAGAGGTCAGCTCAACGGCACAGAGGTCAGCTCAACGGCACAGAGGTCAGCTCAACGGCACAGAGGTCAGCTCAACGGCACAGAGGTCAGCTCAACGGCACAGAGGTCAGCTCAACGGCACAGAGGTCAGCTCAACGGCACAGAGGTCAGCTCAACGGCACAGAGGTCAGCTCAACGGCACAGAGATCAGCTCAACGGCACAGAGATCAGCTCAACGGCACAGAGGTCAGCTCAACGGCACAGAGGTCAGCTCAACGGCACAGAGGTCAGCTCAACGGCACAGAGGTCAGCTCAACGGCACAGAGGTCAGCTCAACGGCACAGAGGTCAGCTCAACGGCACAGAGGTCAGCTCAACGGCACAGAGGTCAGCTCAACGGCACAGAGGTCAGCTCAACGGCACAGAGGTCAGCTCAACGGCACAGAGGTAAGCTCAAAGGCACAGAGGTCAGCTCAACGGCACAGAGGTCAGCTCAACGGCACAGAGGTCAGCTCAACGGCACAGAGGTCAGCTCAACGGCACAGAGGTCAGCTCAACGGCACAGAGGTCAGCTCAACGGCACAGAGGTAAGCTCAACGGCACAGAGGTCAGCTCAACGGCACAGAGGTCAGCTCAACGGCACAGAGGTCAGCTCAACGGCACAGAGGTAAGCTCAACGGCACAGAGGTCAGCTCAACGGCACAGAGGTCAGCTCAACGGCACAGAGGTCAGCTCAACGGCACAGAGGTCAGCTCAACGGCACAGAGATCAGCTCAACGGCACAGAGGTCAGCTCAACGGCACAGAGGTCAGCTCAACGGCACAGAGATCAGCTCAACGGCACAGAGGTCAGCTCAACGGCACAGAGGTCAGCTCAACGGCACAGAGATTGGGTCTTCATATTAAAACACTGAAGGATAATTCCAAATGCTGACTGTCATTTTTGACAAAAAAGAGAACAATATAGGATTAGGAAGAATGACACGGACTTGAATCCAGCACTTGGATTTCACTCTGACGTGAAATAATGCCTCCAGAAGCTGTAAAACAAAGGTGTTGGGCCTCAGCCGCTGGTTTGAGATGATGCAGCATTTCTACTGGTGATGATGATGATGATGCGCCAGTGACGTGGCAAACGATATCTAACAAGATTTTGGCAAGCTTAAGATTAAACACATTTGAAGGGGACTTGTGTCTCTGTGGGAAGGATGGGTCAGAGACACAAGCGGACCAATCAAGCCATTACAGCTCCAAAGTCTGACAGACTCGACTGCAGGACATGCAGATTTATTACGCATATGTTTTATACCAGATACTATAATCTACAAAATAAAAAAATACAGACACAAAGTGTGATTTGTTTTGTATTTCATCGAGTTCGTTCGTTTGGACAGAGGAGAACTGATCCTGGTTTCTCCCTGATGGAGTTTGGGTTCTTGCCATCGTCACCTCTGGCTTGCTTATTAAGGACACTTAATATTCAACAATATTATTGATTTGACTGTACACTATTGTGTGAGAACTGTTGTTTTCTTCACTGGTTTTACAGTTTATTACTGTGAAGCTGCTTTGAAATAATCTGTATTGTGCTGTATAAAGTGCTACAGAAATAAATGTGACTTGACTTGACTACACAGGCTCATAAACTGGGTTTATGCCGGGACGGTTGTCCTTCTCTGATGTTCAACAGCTTCTTCATTTTAAATACACAGACTTCTACAATTCTGCAGTGATCTGAAGTATAAATCTGTTTATTTATAAAGTTTTTTTTTGCCCCTCAAATTGATTTATATTCAAATTATTATTATTTTAATTATTTTAGTAAATATTATGCAAACTGAACCTAAATCTAATTGGAACAACTGTCATGTTTGTGTTTTTAATTATCTTTAAATGAATAGTGTTATTGAAGAACAATGGTAAATTATGAGCAAATATAGTATCAAGGTCAAGTCTACATTAAATCACACTGTCAGAGCATTTACATTTTCCCCTATGTTAATATACTGAAATTATATTATAAGTAAATTAACATCGGCATCCCAATTCAAGCTCAGTGATTTACTGTCAAATGTGCATTTTCATGACAAAATATGTAATATTATTAGTAACCGCACTCATTTATGAAATACTACAGTAATTTAATTTGGTAGCACCCCCTCAGTGTATCTTAGTGATGAACTAACATCATTCGTTCATTGCATCTGTCACATGACAAATGAACAAAAGATTTGGAAGGTAAAGTAAATATTTATGTTCCCTGTAAATTATCTTTGGATGTATTACAATGATTTCTCAATTCAGAATATGATCAAGATTGCATTGGTGGATGTGTTCGGGAATTTGGGAACATTCATTTAAAGCCACTTAAACGAAAGATTCGTTCATTTTGATAAATGAGATTGAACGAGAGTCATTAAATTGATCTGAACTTTCCATTACTAGTGTATTTATCGTTGCGTACTGCTCTGACACACGGTTAGAAGATCTACAATCGTAATCCACATATCAGGCAAATGGTCAAAACACAGGGCAAACAGGGAAATCCAGGAAACCAGGCAGAAGATCAGGACCATAGTACGGGAAACGCGTATCAGAAATGCAGTGTAACACAAACAAGACTTCGCAAAAAGCGTGAGGGGAAACACAGTGCTTATACAGGCCAACATTAACAAGCAAATGACACACAGGTGGAAGTAATCAAACCACAGTGGGTCCAGGCAATGGGTTATGGGAAATGTAGTTGTAGGAGGAGTGCCCTCTGGTGGAGATCAAGGGTAATCCAGCTGGAGGATGTGACATTTATAATGCAAAAATCAAAGTGCTCGTTCTAAATACAGATTCATGCCTTGCAAGGTATGCCAATAAAACTTAATTTGCTTTGTACAGTATTATTGAGAAGTATTGATTAAATAATAATGATGACAATAACAACAATAATTGTTATTATCATTATGAGATTAATCCATTAAAATAAAACCTGATATGTTTTTTTTTTTGTATTCTTTGATTCTTGGTATTGTAAAGGAGTATTTTGTATTGCATCTAACCAAGAACACTGAAATGAATGATGTGTTTATTAATATTGCTTATTTTTTGTCAAGTGGGCCCACTGAGCTTCATGAGTGTTTAGATAAGAGATTTATTTAGATACGAAAAACTTTACATTTAGGTTGGGATAAATAGCGTAACATTATTTTTTTTTTAATCGGTAACACTTTAGATTAGATACCTATTTACTATTGACTAACAGCTTATTAGCATGATAGACAGATTTATCAGAATAACAAGAATGCCTTAACTCCTCTTTTAACCTGTCTAAATGATATAAAAGGCTGGATGTCTTTAATTCTCTGTGTATAGGAGTCAGATAGACAGTGTTGTCTCAGTCTATCGATCTCTTTGAATCCATCTTCTACTTTTGTCGAAAGTTGACTGAAGTTTTGTCGCTCGAGTTGTCTTCGCTGATACGGAGAATGGCGGCGAATACACAAACCTGCCAGACATAACGCGCATGACGTCACGCCCAGTCTCACGTTCCGGCCCAAATCCCTCTTATTAATTTTACTGTACAGGATTATAGAGGCAATCGCAGTGATCAGAGAAGGGCTCATTCAGCCCATCAGGCAATTGTTTAAGCATGTATGGGTTAGAAAAACGGGTATTTTTAACATGAAATGTTGCGCAATGCACCTTTAAATCACTAAATGCCAACCGGCAGCAGCTTCTCTAGCAGTCCTGTAAAACAGCACACATCTGAGCTCTGATCAGCTGCTTTAACTGTTCCTATAGGTCTAGACTAAAACTTAGGGCTGGAATCGTTTACCGCTGCATGTTAGAGCGGCTCCAACTATATCTAGTGTTAAAACTCATCCATTATCTCAGGCTTTTAACTCTACTGGGTACTGAGGCATATTCTACACTGAATTCTGTGTTTACTTTAAATTTGTGTTATTTCTGGATCACCTGCTTTATTTATTTGTATCTTTACAAATGCTGTTGTATTAAATTGTGCTTTATAAATAAATTAATGAAAAGAGAAGCATGCATATTAATAGCATATTGTCTATTAGTACAGCCTAAAGCACATATTAATGCCTTATTCTGCATGACCATATTCTACATCACTTAACCCTTCCCATTACCTAACTACCTTATTTACTGTCAATAAGCAGTAATTAGGAGTTTATTGAGGGAAAACTAGTTAATAGTGAATATTTGTACCCTAATAAGTGTGACCCGAAAAATGTAGGCTAACAAAAAAAGAAATTACCAAATTTAAGATCATATTTACACACTTACTAATAATCAAAACATTAACCAAGTAATAACACAATCATTTGCACATATGAATTGATTATGCCATCACTGAATAGTAGTTAACATTTAGGCTACATTATTGCCAAACCCAGTTCATTAGAATAAAATAAGTACAGAATGTCCTTTCAAAAACAAAGAGTGTTTGAAATGCCAGTTTGGGAAAAATTATGTATATAAAATTTATATATAATTAGCATACGTATAAAATATCAGCCCTAGCCTTCAGTCCACAACACTAGGTTTAGTTTATTCACTGTGACATTCCTAATTCTTAAAGGAAATCTGAGTTAAACTGAAAAAAAGAGGAGTATATATCCACTATTCAGTCATTACACAAAAGGCCCTGCACTTCCACTGAGCTCAAACAGAACAGTAGTGGTTTGTACAGTATAAAAATGCAAATGTGTTTGTTTTAATGCCAGACATTCTCATGAATAAACCCCGAGAAACCAGGCCGACGCTTTACTGTAAAAATATTAATCAAATATCAACATTTCGGTAAAAATCATAGGCGCAGTTTGCCACATTGTAGAATAAGGTTGCTGTAAAAGATGTAATAATGATGATAATAAAGGATAATGTTGAGGGTTTAGCAGAGGAGTCCGCCAGAATCCTCCTGATGAAGATGATGATGCTCGACATCTATCTGAGACTCTAATACTGCGTTGAGCTCCAAATGTACTCAAAAAACGCCATCATATGTACCATGAAACGCCTTTATCGACGAAAATCGAGTAGTATCAAAATCCAGTACAGCAGAAACCCGTCCTCCATACGCTATCTTTATTCTGGGCTGTGTCACTGCCACCATTTCGCGATTTACAACAGCAACACGGGGATTTAACGGGACAACCGCGGCTTAAGCGCGGCTCACACACAGCACTCTATTCATAACAGTGAAGAAATGTAACGAAGGAAATGGTGTAAAATCAAACCTGTTCAGAAAGACTGCACACCTGTGCTTGAGCGAACCATAGGCGAGATCCCTGTCAGAGGAGTGGTGTCGACACCAGTCACGTGACGCGAGCCACTGGCGCTCAGGATCCAGTCACGTGATGTGTCGAGGCTCGGATGCTCTTATGTAAAGCTGTGGTTCTCAAACAGGGGCCCGGGGCCCAGAAGGGGGACTCAGCGGCTTTGAAAAAAGGCTTCAAATGATTCAAAATGAGCTACAACAGGCTTTAAAATTAGCTAAACCAGCAAAGAAAAGCCTAAATAGTATTTTTCTTCGAAGAATCAGGAAAACCTGGAACTAAAAATGAGCAAATTTTTAGGGTGATATATTTACAATGGATTTATTTATAATTATTTATAATTTATGAATTATAATGCACCATTTTTGAGCTGTAAATCCAAAATTGTTTCAAGGTAATGAAGCACATAGTCCGACGTTTAATTTAACCTCATAGCCGCATTCAGCAGAACTGCCACGTCTCTACAGCACTGATCTTTCTGATGCACAAACACCAGGCTGGTGCTGCTTTACAAGACATGACCACAGTTTACAACCACATGCTTTCAACTTTCCATCACTGAAGGCTCTTATCCTTAACAGCGTCTTTTAGGCCCTGTTTACACCTGGTATTAAGATGTGTTTTGGTCGATCGGATCACAAGTGGACGAGGGAGACACATATCCGTGTACACCTGGTGTTTTAATCCGTCTCTTTTGTCTAAAACCCAGACAACTTCCGGCAAATTTAGATTTGCTCTGAAAGTTAGTCTGGGAAAGAGCTCATTCAAGCCCATTTCCAATCCGTCGAAATCGCGGCACCAATCAGAAGCGTTGGGGCGGCTTTACATGATGACGACAGCGCTGGGATTTTGAAGCAGATTTTGTAGCCTACATTACAGAGATGGATGCCGCCGTCGAACATCACTCGTTCCAATCAGCTATCGCGTCTGTTTTAAGAGATTTGAACGTTTCCTTTTTGTTAAAAACCGAGCAAAGAACAACACTCAGAGATGTGTCTCCGCCGCTCTGCATACGCCATCTCCTTCATCGCTCTGATTGGGTTTAGGTCTATCCGCGACGTCCGTTGGTGGAAATGATTTGTCTATGACGCTTTGCCAGACCATAACTCAGTTACAACTGAGAATGGTCTGGTTTTAACCAGGCTACCACTTTAGACCTCTTCTGTCCTGATTTCTTCGAGGTGAGGGTCTATAGGCGAGTAAATGTATGGGCTTTTCCAGATCTCTCAATCTAATGGACAAAATATAATCTTGTGCAATTTCCATATGACGAGAGAGAAACACACAGAGAGCATCAGCTTTAGTTTCTGCTCTGACAGCCGAAGACCAGCCGAACACAGCGAGTGTGTGTTAGAAATCAGGAATGGTGAGAGAACATTGAGCTTGGTACATTTTCGTCTTCAAACCAAACTTGTGTCTCCAGTCGACAAAGTTTAAATCCCGTCTGGCTAGAGCGCGTCCCATAGTGTTTAGGCATTAGATCAGTAGACGGAGTAGACGCTCTCTTGTGGCTGTTTGAACACATTCGACAACAAGAGTGTTTACACTATGAAAGCAATCCGGTCGAATGTGTTTTCAACTCTGGAAGTGGTCAAACTGGACAAGCTCAAAGCGTTTTAGACCCCGTTTACACCTGTATTAGCGTCGTCCACTTGAGATCCGATCTCTAAGCACAGCATGGTGAGGTAGATAGCATTTAACCGGATCGGTTTTCTCTGCTTGTGAGTTTTTGGCTGGAACATCTTCAAATATGCCTCGCTGTAAATAGTCTTGTATTACGTCTCTGTATTTCGTGTAAAAGGTTACGTCAGCCTTTAGGTTTCTCTGCAGCTTCTCAAACCTCTTCTTAGCCACCTTGAAGTTGTTTGGTAGTTCTGGTTTATTTGGTTTCCAGGTAAAACAACCTGAAAATGTCCATCCTTAAAAGTTACTGTCTGGTTAAAATGTTGTAAGGCTTAATTTCTTCTGGACTCTCAGCCGTCTTGTTCAGTTTTCCCAAAGACTCGCATGTTCTCCAGTGACTTTCATAACAGCAGTACAGACTTGAGGAGTCCCTATTGCTGCAATTTCTATTCTCTGATTCTCATACACTTTCAAGTGTCAATTTAATGATGTTGCGTTCTGTAGTTACAGGACACTCAGCTCTGAAACTGTGGAGATTCATTGCCTCTGTATTCAGCACGGGTAATTCTAGTGTTTTCTCTAGCCTGTCTTGCACAGAGCTTCTCTGACCGCCTCCATCCAAAAAACAACGTACTCATTTCCAACCTGCCGGACCCTCTATCCATGCCTTAACTGTTTGAAGCAGTTGTTTGTCCTTCAGCCTTTGGCTTCACAGCTAGTCAAGTCAAGTCACCTTTACTTATATAGCACTTTTACAATACAGTGTCTCAAAGCAGCTTTACAGAGATAACAGGAAAATAATGCAACAAAGTTTGTTTCTAGAAGAAAATAGCGTCACAGTCCAGCTTAAGTAAGTTCAGTGATGGTTCATTTTTATTGTAAAAAAGTTATTCATTTAGTTCATTTATATATATAGCCGTTCTGGAGAAAACCGTGATGTCATCGTCCAGCTCAGTTCAGTTCTCATATAATGGTGTCAATGCAGGAGATCAATAATATTGTTGTAATATTAAATGTCCCCAACTAAGCAAGCCAAAAACCAAAGGTGAGAAAGGCGACAGTGGCGAGGAACCCAAACTCCATCAGTGGCAGAACGGAGAAGAAAACTTTGCCAGACTCAGTCGCTCAGTTCTCCTCTGGACAACGAACAGTGTATGATGATGATCCAGGCAACATTACAGGTCAGAGGTCAGATTGGATCGGAACATTCTGAATATTTATCCAGTTCATCTGGTTGAAGATCGGAGTCATCACGCGGTATGGAGACGGGTTTGTTACAATCTTCCACACTGTCATTGTTAACATCAGACTGCTTGTCATATTGCTACCATCTCTAAACTCCTGGCACTGGGAAATACTAGACAGAAAGAGGCACGGTACTGTAACTGTCAGGGTTTTGTCACTTGGGTCTAGTTTATTCTTGGTTTTGTGACGGCGCTCCTGTATTGTCTTGTCTTTGTGTGAGCGTGTGGTTTCGAGCGAGCTCGAGCCGTGCGCTCCTTGGCTGTGCGCCTTGTTTCAGTTTTGTAGCGTCAAAGGCAAGAGTTGCTCCTGTGAAGAAGCTTAGTTGACCACATATAGAGGTAATGGGAGCTCTAATCCGAGCTAGAACAGGACATAATCTGGTTCGTCCCTTGAAGATGTAGAAAAATCAAATTCGCAAGTGGACAGATTCAGTAATTGTCTTTCGCTGGATACAGAGTTCTGCACAGAAATGCAAACCATTTAAAGTTGACATTTAAAGTCTGAAAAACCCTGAATCGTGGTCACATTGCAATGGTAAGATGCAGATGATCTGATACAGAGTAAACTCTGCTGGTTTGGCTTCTTCAGTTCCAGCTCGCTCGGAAGAGCCGCAGGAAAACTGTGTTGCTGAAATGAACGCTGAACTGAGGTCTCCGTGCAGTTTGGTGGTGTTGCACCAACAGAACCTCTTTCGGATTTAGCGAAATATAGCAGATTGAAGACTGTGTTGCGAATAACTGCATGGATAAAGAGGTTCATAATAACCAATGCCCGATCCAGATATACAATCCAAGGCAAACTCGCAGCGGAAGAACTACTTGCAGCTGAAATGTATTGGGCAAAGGAAACTCAGGAACAGAGTAAAATACATTTGCTCAAAATAGGTCCAATGGTTGACAAAGACTCTCAAATCAAGGATTTGAAACCATTCGAAGATGAAAATGGACTGATTAGTGTTTGTGGATGATTACAACAGTCCGAGATACAAAGAATTACTAGTTCAGAGTTATCATGATAGAATGATGCATTCAGGTGTAAGGGATACACTGGTTCAGGTGAAAGAGAAATATTGGATTGTGCATGGCCGGCAGCTTTTGAAGCAAAATGTAGGGCACTGTCATGTTTGTAAAAGATTGACAGCAAAACCAGCTCAGCCAACTACTGCACCTCTGCCACGGGACAGAGCTACAGAAGCACCACCCTTTGAAGTCACTGGGGTAGAGTTTGCCGGCCCATTGTATGTCCAATCAAAAGGTGCATCAAAAAGGCATATATTGCACTCTTTACATGTGCTGTTAAAGTCCTTGCACACGGAGTCTGAAATTCTCGCACATTCAAAACTAAATACGACCTCACGTTGTGTCAATCACGTTTACACACTGCCTCCGAAACTTTCGTCCATCATAGAAAAAAATTCAGATCTGGTTTGATTTTATGTGTTTTTCGCATCCGTAACAAGCACTTTGAGAGGTGTTTTGACAATTTAGAGCCACCGAATGACAAATACGGGAACAACGTCTGTGCAAAATAACATACAATCTGTGGAGATCCTTTAAAACCTTCCGGATTTCTTCTCTTCAAGGGTTATTACTTGGAAATGTATTGTGGAGCGCACTGCTTGGTGGAGGCCTTTGGGAGAGACTAGTTAGATCAGCAAAGAATTGCCTGAAAAAAGTCCTAGGAAAAGCCTTGGAAGAGACGACTATTTGACAGAGGTGGAAGCAGTTCTGAACTCAAAACCAATTTCATATACACACAATGACGCAGATGAGCCCCAACCTTTATGGGACTGTGGTCTCACGCCAAGGGACGGGCTCCAGAAACCGGTTTGTGAACTACAGTCCTAAAATATGTCACATTATCACAAGTAAAAATAAGTTGTATATGGCTCCAACTCTACTTGAAACAGATAATCTTCAGGATTACCAGGAAATTATAGGCGTGTTGGAGAAGCTTGGTGCTAAACTCTACAGAACACAAATGATGTTATTTAGATGGTGGCTACCATTGCTAGGATCGAAATGTACAATTTAGTTTTGATTTCATGATGAACTTAAAAATGCCATCAGCCAAAGTTTATTATTCCCAATATTCACAACATTTAGTTTTATTTCAATTTGATGTAAAAGTAATTAACATAAGGCAGATTTCCATTACAGTGGAGGGAAATAATTGCACATTCTGATTGTAATGAAATATACGCATTAAAAAATATGTTTCTAAACATGAAATATCACTGAGGACCTTGTTTGATGAGGCCCCAGAATGTGATGTATTCATTAAATATTCCAAAAGAATTTAAAACCAGCTGCAGTAACATGTCATACTATGACAAGTCGATTCTATGCAAGCTTTTACATTTCGACATTCAAATATACAAGATAAATGTAACACATTCTTCCGAACCATTCGAGGTGAATGGAAGAGCTAAATAAGCCTACGATATGATTGTAATTACAACAATGTGATATCTTTTAGCGGACTGTTTTGGTAACAAACATTCAGTAAGATGTTCCTTTAAATACAAATAAAGATACTGCTAAATATGACAAATTCTTGTCACTAAGAGTAACAAAGTCAGGCTTGTAACATGCTCTAAGAATTGCTCTAATCTGTCTGAACA
Organism: Rhinichthys osculus; assembly: GCA_029959095.1. Classification (NCBI taxonomy): domain Eukaryota; kingdom Metazoa; phylum Chordata; class Actinopteri; order Cypriniformes; family Leuciscidae; genus Rhinichthys; species Rhinichthys osculus. The sequence goes on along the minus strand of JARWKJ010000024.1, from coordinate 3,178,084 downwards.
GAGATCCTGTTTGGTTGGCTAGGTCCACGGCATGTGGTGCTCTGCTTTAGCTGTGTACTGTACATTTCCCAGGTGGTGGTTTGCAGATTGATGTCATGTGTAAAAGCCTGGCATGGTTTTGGTAGCACTCTTATTCTCTAGAGCAGGGACTTCATGTGCTGGTGTGCCACTGGATGAGCCACCGGACAGTGGTTGGGTCTTAAAGGAGGGGTCAGTGATGGAGATGTCTGGAGCCGGGGTGGGCTGCCTGGTCTCTGAGCTTGGCTGTGGGGTTTCGCCACTACTTGCACCGGGCTCTGTAATATCTGTTGAAATTGCTCTGGGTTTTCTGGCGGGAAAGTCATCCTGATCTGAAGGAAAATAAATGCATACAGAGGTGAAAAACAGAAGGAAAGGGGGACAATAGAGTTGAATACACTTTTTCAACAGTGAATTTGGTGACTTCTCCATGAACTTTCTATTTGTTTAAGATTACAGCATAAGATTTCTTTTTTTTCTATTTCAGATTAATTCACTATATTTCAGAGGATTTTTGTACCAATTTATCCACTTTCAAAACACTATGCATTGAATTAACTGTCAGGGCTCCAGACTGCAACCAGACTTTGTTCCTGCTGGTGACTACATTTAGTAAGAGTGCCACACCACGCTGTCCAAGTGATAGAGAGCTCAGATCAGGTTTACTCGCATCACACGACACCGTTACTACACAGCGCTGGAGATCCGGTGAGAAAGCGTTTGGATTCGCTGCAGTATTAATGACATCACTGCGAGATCTAGTAGGAAGCATTATAAACCACAGATATCAGATAAAACGGGGAAACCAGGAGAACACTGTGCCATGAATGAACAAGTTAAAGAAGGCTTTTCAATCCACAAATCACCAACATTTAACATGGATTTAATGTAGTAACTGTAAACATGGTATTGTGGCAGAAATAGTCGAGTGTTTTTTATTCATCTCAGGGTTCGTACAACCCTTTAAGAGTGAAATTCTAGGACTTTCAAGCGCTTTACACTTTTTCCAGCACTTCAAAGCTCTAAATATTATCCATTTTTAGTGTTATTTTTAATGTGATCTGATTTGCTAAATTAAAAGTTGATTAAAAGTAAACTAACACTTTTTTTTAAAGACATGAAACTACCACTATAACCAGTAGATGGTGGCAGAGGAGCACTTATTTGACTTATCAGCCATTTCCACTCCCTAATAATATATGTAGGAAGTCACAAATTCTCATGAAAAAAACCCTTTTCTTCCATTTGTGACTGAATTACACAGAAAACAAGTAAAGAGCACTTCTTTTATAACCACTGAAGCTGTCAGTCAGTTCAGTATGATACTATAGATGAACATGGTACATTTAATAAGAATATTAAGAATAAGAATATAAAAAAATTCCCAATAAAAAGGAGATTTTTACACGTTACTGTTGTTAATACAAGTTGATTTTATCTGCATCTCAATTCCGTTCAGTGCTTTACTGTCAAATTTCCAATAAACAAACATGCAATATTATTAGTAACTGCACTTATTAATGCAAAGCAATAGTAGTTTTAACCCCTCCAGCGCTACTAAATGAGGTTCTGCTGCCTCCATCTCAGTGTCACCGCTCTCTAGTGTTCGTCTGGAGCCCTCACTATATATGAAGCGCTTGTAAATACAAAGCTAAGTTCTATTAGTTTTGTGTAGTTGTTTTTTATGAATGCTTCTATACAGTAAATGCAACATGCCTGATGCACTCCTCTCCGGTGAGCACGTCTTCTTGCCAAGGGATTGTGTGAATGGACAGGGCAAAACTTTAGCTGGAGTGTAAGTGTTCAAAGGAGCCTTCTTTGTGGGCAGAGCTGAGGGTTAGAACAAATAAACACAGGCTCAAACTAACGTACAGCAACCATGACACAGCGGCAGTCAGCGTGTTGTTCTGAGCGTACCTGGCGAGGACGGAGACATTTCCAGGACTGGCTCGTTGGATATGGCGATGGAGGCGAGGAAGTCGTCCACTTGTTTGAGAGACAGGGAATTATGGAGCGTCTCCAAGGGACAGATTGAAGGAACCATGGAATACAACTCAAAACCTTCAATGAAATATACAACATCAGAATCTGAAGAAAAAAACACGGCTAGAAAACATCACATAGCATGAACTATAACTAAAGATCTTGGAGAGATGGCAGAGATATGGCGTTCCATTTCCTCAAAAAATAAATTAAAATGACAAGCAACAACACCGTCAAACGTGAGTTTGAGGTGGGCAAGATGGAGGCAGATGGGTCACACAAAGAACAGCTCACAATACCTTCAATCTACCAAAAACATCACTCGGCCAAGATGGTTTTATGAAGCGGAAATGGCAATCGACCTACCTTGTACAAATATTGCTTTTTCTCAAATGAAACTAGTGGAACAAGATGATTATGATTTGATTTATTCAAATCATGCAAATTTAGCACAAGATGCCTGAATATAAACTTCAGGTGTCTTAATAAAAGCACTAAGCAACAAGAGGCCATGCATTACAGCTATTATACCACAGATGGGAGGTGTTATTAACCACGGTAAAGCCACTGTAACACACAGCCTCTCGTGGTTTAGTGCTTTTATCCAGTTCTAGAAGACACATGGTCCATAAATATTAACATTTATCAAAATGTCAAGTAATATAGTTCATTAGACTGTTTAAGCAACATAACATTTATGTATTCATATAGAATGTGCGACTATAGTGTGCCTTCATTGGCTTTTTACATTGGCTTCAAATGGGACTTAATTTATTAGAATGTAACGATAGAACTGATTAGATGTAGAGTACATGTGCTGTCCACACTTAACACCGATTGATTTACTGCTTTTAAAAACAAAAAAGTTTCAATACCTTTTAACAATTAAAAAAAAAAGTCATCTTAAGAAGTGAATGAGTGAAGGAGCCAATCACATAACAGTATAAGGAAACTATTATTAGGCATTGTTCAAATGATTAGGTTTGGCGATTTACCTAGAATAGGACTAAATGCAAGATGAGATCATTTAAAAAATACAAAGGAGCAAATGCGATATGTGTTATACTTTTCCTTCTGCGAATGCAATGAATAAACCAAAAGCTCATTTTCTTGTGGATACTTAAAGAAAAATAAAAAATACAATATGATTCTGAGTTACAGGACAGATCTAAGCGAGACAGGGTCAAAAACTAAGCTCTATAGACTCGATCTGAGTCTGACTACACGAGATCGGGAACTAGAGCCAAACAACAAACACTAATTAGACAGAATAGAATATGTATATTAAGTATGATTAACACTTACCACTGAACATACTGGAAAACACTGACCCATTTAGAAAAGCAGATTAAAAGAAAAAACAAACAATAAAAATGATATGCTAAAAATGGGAAATCTTCCAAAAGCATCATCTTGGATGTTAGCAACTTATAAAACACTGCAATGCAGCATTATGCACAATATCCTTTAAATCATGCTTTACATTTTAGCCAATCATTTAAAAAAAATGTTGTTGTTTTTTTAAAGTATGTCTGCTGGATGATAAAGTTGCATTTATGCTATAGAATTTGGAATTGGAAAAAACACAGAAAACATGTAAACGTTAGTCAAGCTAAAATATGCAGAGACATTTAAACAGGTTAAAATAAAGTGTTATATTAAATAAATATTCTTCATTTAGGCCAAAGAGCAGCAAATCATACTTTTCAACGTATTTCATCAGTTTCTAAGAACTAGTTCATTCAACCACAAACAAACAAGCAAATAATTCAAAATAGGTAACGGCAAAATATTCCAAATTCCATTTATTAACTTTATTGTACTTTATGTAAATGATGGAACAAAATGCCAGCGATTTTTTTTTAAATCCATGTAATGAGATCAGCGTCCAGAGGAGACTAGACTGTTGATCACAGATATACATGATGTGTTGAATGAGTATCTGTACTCCTTTATCATGTCTGATTCCCTGAGCCCTATCCTGCGGTTGAAGGAGGAACTCTACATCCAGGAGAACTAATAATAAATCAAAAACTGAATGTGAGGGGAAAACGTGACTGGGAATTAACAAAAGCAAACATACCATTGGTTGGGTGTCGCGCAAATGAGATAGAAAATCTTTTAACAGCAGAGCCACGCGTAGCTTCTGAGAAAGAGAAAAACAGGTACCTGAAATTATAAGAGCTAACAGAGAGAGAGGGTTAAAGAGAGGCTGAAGAAGGCAGGAGTCATGCAGGAGAGACGCAGGAGAGAAGCGCTTGTGTTTAGTGTCTGGACACAGCCATAGGGATGGGGATTAAACAACAACAAAACGTTCAAAATGAAACCTTCGTTTCCTTTCCGTTCAAGCAAACACACACTATTAACCCTAGAATGCATACAGGGAGCCATCGTGAATCTCCACCGCACGGCACACTCAGATGACCAGCTAGTCGGAAGACAGACTGTGTCAGATATCAGAGACTTTCAATGCTGTTCCAAGAGACGCGCCACTTTTGGGAATATTTTGTTCAAATAAAATAACTTAAAATAACTACCCCAAGCCTTTGTAAAGGGTCTCAAAATGACCCGTAGGCTTTCCATATGGCATTATGACTCACTGTACATTGGTTGGTCAGTATTCCTCTGCGATTGGATCTTGGACGAGCACACAAACACAGCCAATGGTGGACGACCCCAGCATCAGGACTTCTCATTGGCCCAAAGCTCACCCGTCTTTACTCTCAAGGCTCAGAACAGCCGTTTACTGGCCATCCACAAACCTTCTTACAGTTAATGGACACAAGACTACAACACATCCACTGCACTTATTCACATTTACACACGTTTACCTGTTCTTCGCCTTATTAGTTTCAGAAAAACAACTCTACTTGCATGTCTGCAAGGATCAGCCAAATAATTGGGAAACGTTGCTAGTAAATTAAAATCTCACGTAAATACACATTTGTCAAGGAATTTGGTTATGGTATATAGGACAACTGAACATTGCTGAAACATTTGACCTGGTGCCTAATCCAATTCTTGAACGTTTTCCTTGCACTGGCAGATAAGGCCGTCTCTCGGCTCATGCATTCTAGGGTTAACTCATGATGACGCGACACTTTCTTTAGCACTGCAACTGCATGATCTACAGCGCTCTCGCTTCACAACACAAATTAGCCGTGGAATCTTAAATAAAAATGAAACAAAATCATTTGTGGGAACCAAATATGAACAACAACATAGTAGGACATCAAAACATATGTTGAGTTATATTTCTCCTCAAATAATAGCTACAACGTCAGAAGTCACTTGTTGCATGATAGATGGTCTTAAAACCTGTGTTGAACAGTTATAATGTTACTCACACTACAAGTAGGCCGGATGTGTTAACAGAACCATCAACAGATTCCATAATCCTATATGAGGGATCAATCATTTTACCAAAAAAGGTTAACTAACTAAAAGGTATGCAGGATTTGTTTGCTCAATATTTCTTTAGAAGTTAACACTATATAAATCTGTGTTGAAAAGCACGTTATTGCCTTACTCCAACTCGCTCTGGTAAGTCTGCAATTGTTATTTTAATTCAGAGCCGTGGGGTTTGCTGGGAAATTTCTAGCTTCCGAGATTTGCCCAAGGTTTTGTTTTAGTCATGTCTGTATACAAAGCAACAAGGTTTGGCTACTATGATGCAGGTGTGTGTGCAGGATAAGGGGAAAAACCAAAAACATAGAGTACCATAGTGTACTTTAAAGGGGTCATGACATGAGAAATCAAATTTCAAAGATCTTCCGACATAAGAAATCTTTGTACCGTTAAAACATCCTGCAAGTTTCAGAGCTAAAATCGCCCTCCACATCATAAATAAAGCATTTATTTAAATCAAGCTCAAAATACGACTCCTTTGGATATTGGGTGATCTGTGACGTCACACGGTCAAACACATTTGCATACGACTGCCTCCAGAGCAAGACATCGACCAATAGTTTTACATCATCGCACCACAAGCCCCGCCCACTGGCATTCAGTCGCTTAACGGCTGACATTTGCCCACACTGAATACGAGCGTCACGTCAAAAGCAAACAGAAGCCATTATAATGCCTGATGCTGTCTACACTGATACAGCATACAGTGTGTGTTCAGCATTAAAACTGGAAAATTATGAAGCATTAGCAAAACACAACAATGGCTTTTTACTTACAAGCCTTAAAGGAGCCACGCCTTTAAAAAAAGTGTTATTTCAGACAGAATGAGGGTTGAAAATAATTTTTCCACATATATATTTGTGTGTGTGTGTGTGTGTGTGTGTGTGTGTGTGTGTGTGCGTGTGCGTGTAAGATCAAACTTTAAAATTATAAGTGAACCTCAAAGGAATATTTTTTACAAATCCATGTCATGACCCCTTTAATGATATAAAAAAGAAAATGTTCATTTTAGTTAAAAGAACTGATTCTAATGACAAAACTCATAAAGCTCTGTTGATAAACTCTGCAGTGTAAAACCTAACAGTGAAATTTAAGTAAATGTCACCAAAATATGATTGAAAGTTCGGTGCGACTGTGCGAGTGAAATCAATATCTGATTATATGAAGCAGAACTCAGATTTCAGTTACAGCGAGATGAAATTAAGTGTTATAAAATGTGTTTTTGCACAAGATTAATATTTGTGCATCCATTTACCATGTTTGATAAGCTCTATGTATGTGCGTCGATCAATGTTTATATGTGAATAAAAGCCTAATTAAATCTGTTCATCAAGAAAGCGATCCTGTCTCTTCAGAAGAGCCGCTCTTTTCATCTGGATTACTTTTACCATGCTTTATGAACTTTTTAAAAAGTTTTGCTTGCATGGACTTATAATGGAGGGACAGAAATCTATCAGGTCTCATTAAAATATATTTGTTTGTGTTTTAAAGATGAATAAAAGTCTTCAGAATGTGTTTATGAGGGGAATAAATGATGAATTTAGATTTTTGGGTGAACTATAAATGCAAAACTTTTAGCAAAAAAGTTAATTGAATCTTTTTCATTTGAATGGTTTTACTTCATTCAGTTCAGTTTTAGCTACAGTGTATTTAAACCTTGGACCTTATAGTTATTTAATATTAAGGTTTTTGTTAAACGTAACCCTTGTGCGTCCTTAAGGACATTTTTGTCTTTTTCTAAATAGTTTTTTCCCCAAGTTAATGCCAAGTGCATACATTTAGGTAGAAATGTATTTTTAGCATTTTCATTGATATTTTAATTAAAAATGCACCGAATGCAATTTTCTTGGCCAATACCAAGTTCCGCATTTTTTGTCAGCGTGACCTGCTGAAACCAATTGTTTAAAGATATCGATTTTCTTTCAAAGAAGTATAATTGACCGCATATACAAACAAAAATCTACTTTTCTTCAATGCAAAATTTTATTTGCATTAAAAAAACAAGTCAGTAATAAAATAAGAACAAATAGCAAACAACAGAACAAATAAATGCAATAGAATAAAGAAAGATATTAAATAATTATTTAATTTAAGATTAATGCTTACAATTAAAGTTATTCTTTAAGTTTTCTCTGTCTTCTGTTCTTTGATGAACATGGTAGAAGCAGCAGGTTTATTAGGCTGCTGTCCCTTTAAGAGCTTATGCACTGATCCAATATACTGTTACACAACATGCGTTATCTGTGGTGTAGCTACTGAAGGGAAAGCTAAGAAAACAGGCGACTTTCCTGATGAACGTGCATGAAGTCGCATGGACTGACTGCAGAAATACAGATGCGTTTACAGTAGTACGAGCTACATTAAGGTAAATGAGTAAATAAATAACACTATTTGCTAACAGCGCAGAGATTCTGGTGAGATGAATTCAACATACAGCTTCACGTTACACAGGACGAGACATAGGCTACACATAGGATTTACAAAAGAAACTGTTTTTTTTTTTTTTTTTTTTTGATAACTTATACCTGATTTTTAATGAAACATACGCTATGTACAGTTCATAGCATACTTTTTGCAAGACTCCCGAAAAGATCCTGAGTTTGTTATAATGTAGGTTTCTCATCATAAATGCATCTAATCGGGGCAGACGGGCATCTGTACCACAAAAGCACAACTTATCCCAATGAGAACAACACAAAATCCGGTAGTTTCCCACTGAACACACAGATAAGACTCCAGGATTCCTTAAAAGTAGGGACGGGGATGCACCATTAGAAGGTGTGTGTGCGTGTTTGCACATACCATCTAAGAAGCCAGAGGAGGTCAGCTTTTTACGGTGTGCGTGAGCGTAATCTTGTAGGTTAGGAGCGCTGGAGGAGCCGCCCAGCACCATGGTGCTAAACAAGCCAGCACAATGAGACCCTGATGGAGTTAGAGAAGATACATACAGCAATCGGGTGTTCCCAGAGACGCCTCGCAGTGCATGCAGCATGCAGCATTTATTACAGATTCTTGCCACAGAATGAGTAGTGCAGCCTCACTGAAAGCTTCCCATAATGACAGTAATGTCTTTTGTCATTGTAACCAAGTTAGGTAAAACGATCCTCAGAAGACCTCGCTTTAGGGAGAACATAAAAACACTCGTCCGACCAATAAGACATTAGGGTCACGTGAAGTGACATATCAAGCAATTACTAAATCAAATAAAAAGACTAAGTGAAATCTGTAATAGACTTACACCATCTTTACTACAACTACTATTCATAGTTTTTTTTTTTGCATTATGGCAAATCTGTATTAACCCCTTAAGTGTCACCAAATCCATTACATTTTTAAAACAGTAATATCCTATACTAAACCTAAACTAATCTTGACAAACTATATATCATTTGAAAGCTTACAATCTCTAGTTTCCATATTTGGTGATTGATTTTCAAAATAAATTACAGAGGAGCCGTAATTTATCAATTTGCAACAAGAATATTTTCATACTCCTAAGGCGTGTTTAGAGCTTTATTTTGAAATAGTGATGAACATGAAAAATCATGAAAGAAGGGTAGAAACCTCAGTTTGTTTTCATGCCAAGAGTTCAAAAGATAGCATCCATTCAATTATTTTAGAAAAAAAGGTCTGAATTTGTTTTTAAATATAAAGAAAAAAATCATAGATTCACCATTTGTGGCAGGAAGCTATAACGCACATGCGTGTTCTTTTTATGTGTTTCTTAGAGGTTGAATTCATATCAAAATCTGCCAAACTTCTCATATTACTTCTGAATAGGATGTCTACTTCATAAATTGTATGAAAATTGTGGAAATAATGGTTCAAATAACTCAAAACACATTTGGAAATGGAGGCGCCCTTATATGGGCAGTAATGGAGTCTGGTTGTCATCTAGTGAAAAAGTTTGGTACTGCGCCCAAACAATATCTTACGGAAAGCTCATTTTTTGAGATATCAACCTACAATTTGAAACACAACTTGTTCAGATTTTTGGCTTTGATTTTTGTGCAGTTTTAGAGTCGCCAAGGTTTTGAAAATATATATTTTATATAAAATATGAATTATACATTTTTTTACATTGTACATTTTCATAAACTCAAACTTCTATAACTTTTTTTCTGTTTCACTTTCTTAATTTATTTCACTTCTACATAAATCTGCCAAATGTCTTCTTTAAAACAAGACCAATCTTACGTCTATATTCCAAAGCATTCTTGAATTACAACCATTTAAGTTTGAAATGTGCATTTTCATGTATATTCAAAAAAAGGGGGGTGACACTTAAAGGGTTAATGGAACAATTTGCTGTGAATGACCAGAATGCATTTGGCTTTTGTTTGGGTGCACACAGTTTTACAGCAGACAGAAAAACTCTTCAGGTGGCAAGCTTTATAGTTTTATAATGTTGTATAAATCTGTGCCACTTTGTTATGTCACTTCACAAATCACGATGCCATTGATGTCACATCGCAAAGAACCAAACTAAATCACACAAGCTCTTAGTTGTTCGAAAGATCAGTGGAATTTACACTTAATTTTGAGGGCTGACTCGAAGAACACAAGCTTGTCCATGTGCAGCTTTCCCCCAAGCCAACATTAAATCGTAGGTCCTGTAACCTTGTGTCTTTCACTATAGTTTTAAACTATCCTGCAGTATGACAAAATAATTTACTTTAAATAATACAAAATTCAATTCATCTCTATTAAGGGCTCAAACAGCTGCATGTATAATAATTTCTAAAAATAAAGAAAGAAAAATTTAAATATACAATACTGGGGCCAGTTGTATTATTGTATGTAAGGCTGTCTATTAAAAACGGTAACACTTTACTTGAAGGGGTGTGCATAAGACTGACATGACACCTTCATAATCATGACATGACACGTCATGAATATGAAGGAGGGTTTATGCATGTTTATGACAACTGTCGTTAAGTGTCTTCGCTCAATTATGACATTTTTAATGCAAATATGACATTGTTTGAGATGTCTTTGTTATGACACCTTAACATAAACCAATACATCATAACCTGTCAGTGTCTTTGTCATGACAACTTGCCATTATCAAGACAACATAACTTGTCATAAATATGTCATAAACATGACATAGCAGATTAATGATCAAACTTAATAAACCACTTGGCTTTATGGGTTAACATTACATTAAACTGTTATGTGGTTGGTTTTGACATTGGCTGTCATAAGGCCATTATAACTGTGTCATGAATATTTTTCTTGACCTCGACTAGAGTGGTACTAATTGAATTTGTCATTAAAATGTTATAATGCCTCATGACAGCCAATGTCAAAACCAACCACATAACAGTTTAATGTAATGTTAACCCATAAAGCTAAGTGGTTTATTAAGTTTGACAATCAATCTGCTATGTCATGTTTATGACATATTTATGACAGGTTGTGTTGTCTTAGTAATGTCAAGTTGTCATGACAAAGACACTGACAGGTTATGATGTATTGGTTTATGTTAAGGTGTCATAACAAAGTATCATGTGTCATGTCATGATTATGAAGGTGTCATGTCAGTCTTATGCACACCCCTTCAAGTAAAGTGTTACCGACTAGTCTAAGCAGTTGCAACCGGCCACTTAAAAAAAAAAGTATTATGCAATCATTTAAGATTTTCTCCTTATATAGAATCCTTTTTTTTGTTGTTGCATAAAACGTTCTATCAAATTCAAGAACCCTAGTGTTCTATATGGAACCTTTCTTCTAAGAGTGATGTCACACCGCAGGACATCCAAAACCACTTCATGTCACCTACACATCTGCATACCCTTACTGAAGATGTGTAATCACCCAGTAAGGCTAAAGTATATGCTTCCATATAAAGCATGGGGGTTTGTGTGTATACGGCCTACAAACACACAAAGGACATTACAAGCATATATGAGAGTCAGCACTGTATTAGTCAGCTGTGTGGCAACAATCTTAGAACACAGTGTGTTTCATAGTAAAGCTCACTGACAGTATTACACACTCACTTCCAATTCAGACCCAAATTAATCGGTCGTTAAGTTTAAAGAATCAAGAGAGAGCAGCCACATCAACAACACACACAACAGAGATTAGAAATGGAACGGCAAAATATTATTTGGTCATAGAAAACCAGGACAGTGTGTCAGAGTTCCTCCATAATGAACATCCAACAACATTCAGGATATTACAAGATATGTCTGTTGACTTTATAACAAGATTAGGAGTGTGTTGAGTGTGATCTTACCGATTCCAGGGGTGAGCTTGTGCTCGGGGTGAAGTCTGGCCGGTCTGTGGCTGTTGTTCTCCGACAGAACCTGGAAGAGCACAAGCAGACGACAATAACTGCTCAACAAACAGCCAACCTTCATCCCTTCTTCATGAAGGCCACGTACAGGTAGACAGACATTAATAAGCAGCACTGTAAATATGTGAGTTCACGGGTCTATACAACAAACAAAAGAAAAATAAATGGATCATGCGTTAAGCCTTGCCACACAGACTCCATTCCATATCAGAAACGGGAAATGAGATCAGGAGTGCAGAAGGGCGTGAGGACGGACATGGCAACGGTTTATAGAGTATAACTGAACAAACCACAGTTTCAAACAAATATGCTTTTGCATCCACGTAAAACCCAACAGAGCAGGGAACAAGCCGGTCACAGCCCACTTATTTCTCTCTGTACAAAATGCTCATTTCAGTTTCATGCAAAACCAAAGGAAACTTCAAATCTATGAAATCTACTTTGGGGTGAAAGAGTGTTATCCGGGGAATAGGAAGAGGTTATTGGACACTAAACAGCGGTTCTCGTTACATGAGGCCTAGATCAAGCCAGTCCTCAACTGAAAGGGTTTCCAATGGCCCCAAAAACAGAACATACAATCTGTGTATTTATATCATACAGCAAACCCATTTAATTTACCTGAAAGATTTTGGTTACAATAAAACACACTTAAGCCAAACATGCCACAAAAAGAGAGATAAAGACTTTTTTTTCGACTAAAAATCACATTGACAAAATTTCAATGGATTGCAAATTGCTTTGATATTCTCTCATTTAACATAACATCATTCAGACATTTTCAAGTGTCCAGATTGTTTTTTAGGGTCACTGTGTTTAGTTGAAGACTTGGGTTAATCTGTGCCAATATCCTCAAAACATTTACTGTGTGTTTAAGAACTTGACCGAGGTTCCCACTTTGTTATAATGTTGCGTAAAAACGACAGGAAAACTGAAAAAACGAAGCAATAATATATTTTAAAACAAAGACACAAGCATAATTATAACACGTGGGTTATAATTATTTTTGTAAAACATAATACAAATTGTGATGTTAACCACCATAAACAAATATCATTGATTATGTTGATAAAGCTTCCCACTGAACTGTAAGAACAAGAAATGAGAAATGTGGATCTGGGTGAGAACAGTGACCGATGAATATTAAAAGGTGCCGAAGCAGAGGCAAAGTCTGTGGTGGAAGAGGTGAGCGACAGGCGTAACCCCCCCCCCCCCACACACACACACATGTGTGACGTCAGAGACACATGTCCCGCAGCAGCCCAGGGTCCACGCTTGCTGGACACTGACGTGGAGCGGGTGCAAAGGACAGCTAACAGCACAGCAGATGAATGAACAGAGATCGACTACAGGCTAAACATGGATAGAGAGAGTAGACTGGTGCAGAGAGAGAAATTAATCACTGAAGGGTTGGAATGAGGTTTTTAGTTTATGGTCTGAAGCAGCAGCAAAAGGCCAAAAGTGTCTATGAATCAAAAAAAATAATTTCTCTACATAGTATGATATTCTGGTTTGATTCAATCAGTATCCAAGTCTCACACACACACTAAATAAATAAATAAAACAATAGTATACATAACTAATTGACAAATTTTGTATAAAAAAAAAAAAAAAACATTTAAAACCGAATTTAAAGTCAACCTGAAATGGCATTTTATGTCCTTACAACTATGCAGGGAAAAGACTTGAGTGTGCGCATCAGGGATTGACTGGATGTTAAACATGGCTCTTTTAATCTGAATGAGGGTTTGCACAGGACTACTGAACCTCTGGAAAAGTACCTAAAAAAGTTTGTCTCTGAGAGCATCTCGACAAAGAAAAATGGCAATATTTAATCTTCTTTTGCTATTTTTGCTGTAACCTTTACTTACACTGACATTAAACTACATTAACTATTTATTAACAATGAACTATTGGCAAGAATCCCCTGTGATCTACCTATAAAAATACCAAAAAACAATGACTAAACTATTTGGCTGCGTGGCATGTGTGATTTTTTTCCGGAATAACATGCACAGTTGAATCATAAACAATAAGATCAGGAATATTTGAAGAAAATCAAACTTTTAGCCAATTTTGATTTCATTTTGACTTTAAACCAACACTGTGAAAAACAAAGGCTGGGTTATCGGTGTCTTAACACGAATGGATTTGCCGTCTAAATCAAGAATCACAGAATTTAGTACCAGTTACAGTCAATGGAGAAATATTAAACAAGTTAGTTTTCATACGATTAGAACAAATACATGTTTATGTGGAACTTGAAGAAAAAATTCATTAAGATGCGAACATTGTTAAAGAGATAGTTCACCCAAAAATGAAAATCCTGTCTTTATTTACTCGCCCTCATGTTGTTCCAACCCTGTGTGAGTTTCTCTCTTCTGTTGAACACAAAAGAAGATATTTTGAAGAATGTTGGTAATCAAACAGTTGACGGACCCCATTGACTTCCACAGTAGGAAAACAAATACTTTGAAAGTCAATGGCTACCGTCAACATTCTTCAAAATATCTTCTTTTGTGTTCAGCAGAAGAGAGAAACTCACACAGGTTTGGAACAACTTGAGGGCGAGTAAATGATGACAGAATTTTCATTTTTGGGTGAACTATCCCTTTAAGACAAAGATGAAGACTAAAACTGTCAAGACTTAGATACTTGATACAAATTGAAAAGCTGATATTCCAGAACACAAACCAGTGCAATAAACATCAACAAAACACATGACCAATGAGGTAATAGTGCTCTCTTTTAATTCATCTGCTCATTAGGTGTCCTTGCTTACCGCCGCCACCATCTTGAGTGTGAATGAACAGTGCGTTAGTGGTTGGTGTGAAGAATGAATTAAATTGGTAAAAACCTGTTGCCATGAGCCAAAAATACTGGATGTGAAAGCCAGTGATTTGGGGGAGACTGGGGAGGAAGTTATTTGGTCCCCTGATCTGCGTCTTCGACGCCCAGTACCAACACCACAGGTGTAATGAATCCAGGTACCTATAGAGTCAGGGCTAGACACACTCAGGGGGCTCTCTTCCTGGAAGTGAGACAGGGGGCAGAAACAGCACAGTCATGCAACGTTAACAACAGTCCGGCTAGTCCAACATTCACCACAGGAAGGCTTTACTCAAGAGAAGACGGACAGCTACATGTGCGCTCATACTTTGCCAGCAGGCGTCTTGAAAAAGTCTGTCTGCATTGGGGACTAAAAAAGAAAACAAAAAAGAGACTGTGGATTTTCAAAATAACATACATTTTGTGGGTGAGAAAAGCTTGGAATTGAAATATGAAAGATTCATGGACATGCTTTGGCACCCATGGTGTTATATTTTTTATATACATTAGTATGGCATGATGGGATCATTTGCATCACATTGTACAATAAATCCAACAAGCAACAGTATGAGAGCGACACGAGGGTGAGAGATTGGCTACTTTCACTGTTAGGTGGACTTTCTTTTATTGATTTAATTTCCTTTTTTGGACAAATATTTCTAAATATAATCTTTCGTGTTCCACAGTAACAATTTATATGGTTTGCAATGACATGAGGTTGAGAGATGCAACATAGCCCTTTAAAAGTTGATTTTCTGTATAGACAAGGGAATGTGCGATTCAACTACATGTCGTGTCTTTTTGTCTAATTTTTTTTTTCATGGAAACGACTCGAATCTTAAATAAGGACTAAAAAGTCAATATGGTTTTAGGCTAAAATGATACACACCTGTCTATTTGAAGTGCTTTTCTAAAATTATGTGATAAATTATGTGATTTCTGTATTTAATACCTTTTTTCTGTTGATCAAATACATAACTTTTCCATTTTTGGGATGCATCAATTTGTTTTTTAGATCTCGTTTCGGAAAGGATCATCCATGGCTAGGTAGGCATCAAATGATTTTAATGCATGACATGGGTGTGTGTGTGTGTGTGTGACCTTTATAGAACGGTGATTAAACTGACTGGAACTACCTGTGCATAAACCGGTTTGAACACCTTCCAGACAATCATATTCAGACAGACCATGATATAATGATAGCAATAAATCATATTTTTTACAGAAGCAAGGGCTGTAATTATTTTGTTATTTAGTGTATTAATGTGGCAAGAGATGGACATTAGAAGGAAAACTTTAGTTTTAGAAACATACAGGTGAAATTTCATTTAGGCAAAAATAATGGGTCTAAAAAAAAAGAAAACCACCACCATTCTTTTGATTTGCATAGTGCAGCTCACTGACTAACTTAGTGATATAACAAATATCATGATATATTAGACTATAATGCAATACTTAAAGGTACACTACTGTAACTTTTGGCCCTCTACCGGTTAAAAAACAAAACTGCATGCCTGTGACTGTGCGGATGAATATGATTATGAGCAGCCGGAGCACCTTTACTCTGTTTACGGATATGACGAGACACACACAGGCGCAATACCCTGCGAAAACCATTCTGTCAGGTCTAAAATAGAAATATTATAAAAGGCATACCATAGTGAATCAGGGTAAGACTAAAACATGTTTTGGAAGAAGGTTGGATGATGCATTAACTCATTTTGAACAAAACAAAGTTAGATAGTGTACCTTTAACATGCCTAGAACAACAACATATCCAGGTCTTTCACTCCCATTTTGAGCCAGCTTATATGCTTTAAAATGACAAACCGAACTGATGAAAACAAAAAACAACCCGTTTCCTAAAAACCAAATTCAATGGAAAGAAACTGAGGATGAAAAGGAGACTTTGGCACAGTCATTACATTAGGGACAGGTAAAGGCGCATTGACGTGAAGAGAGATGCAGTTGAAATTGATGAAAATCACACACACTTTTTCCACATTAATGCATGATGTGAATGTCACCGCAATGGGGAAAAAAGTAAGATAAATAAAATTCATTATGCACAGTACATACACTACCAGACAAAAGTTTGGAAACACTGAATTTGTTCCTTGCGATCTTAAAAACCCAAATCTAAAAGCGTATGTTTTTAAAAGTTTGAATCTGAATACAAGCATAAACATTTATGTTTACAATCAGTCATTTCTCATTTGTTAACAAAAGTTAAGTACATTAGTGTACATGAACTCCTGAATTTTTCTGGGTGTTTGAGTGAAGAGTGTGGCAGTGAAGGCAGTGTATTCATTTCGAACGTTGATTAAAGGGTGATTCAATTCTAAACAACATTTTCTGAGATGTTAAAGCAACACCAAGTAACTTTTCCTCAGCGGTCGCCCTACAGGTTGGAAGTGGAATTGTCCATTACCGCTGTGGTAAATACTTTAGCCTAGCGCATCCTACACACACTCGCTGTTTATCCAGCGCCGGCTCTGGAGTGAACGATGTCCACAGACAAGCTAGAGTATGTTGCATGATTTCATGAAAGTATGATGTATTGCGACATCAGAAACAAAGAAAAACTAAATAATGACTATTGTAGCGCTTGACGTAAAGCAAGTCAAATTTGTAGTTTTCTTATGTCTCATTAGTAGGGGTGGGACGATACAGGTACCTCACGATTCAATTCTCTGGCGATATGTGGTCCACGATATGATAATATCACGATTCGCGATATCTACGATATTCAATATATTGGAAGAAATTTCATCAACGATATATCACGATATATGTGACTGAAAAGAAAGATTAACAATGCATGTGTACATATTGAGAATTAATATACCGTAAAACTTCCCGGGTTTTTATTTTCCCAAATCGTTGAACTGCACCGGCTTGTATTCGAGACAGGCGTCTATGAGACAGGCCTTTATAATTTAGTGTTGAGATGTTGTTCATTGAGTTTAGGCGAGTCTCTAATCTCTAAAAAATCTCCAAATGCTCCACGTGAAACTGCGGTCTTCCGACCTTTTACTATCGTGTCAATTGATTTTGATTAATATGCGCGAGGGAGAGAGCAAGACAGCGCTCGTGTTGTTTGAAGACGTGAGAGTGCGCGCGCGCGGCCGTTGCGCTCTCTCTGCTCGTAAAACCCGAAGTGTCTCCACACTTTAGAGTGGAAACTAGCGGGTGGGTCTTTGATTCGTTTTTTATTGTTTTCCGCCATTCTTCTCGCTTCTGTCTGTTGTTGTTAGTTAACTTGTGTTCTTCACTGGCCGCTGTTTGCGCCACTTTACCCCTATTTACTCGAACAGCGCCCCCCGCAAACAGAATGGTAGATATTGGGTAGTGACAGTGACACTGACAACGGGTAAATTAATCATTTTGTGTTGTAATAAAATATCGATATTGGGCGTTAGTGTATCGATTATTTATTGCGACAGAGAGCACAACAATATATTGCAATATCGATTTTTTTTCCCACCCCTACTTATTAGAACTACAGAAACACGACCCGATCTGGCAATCTTGCATAGCGTGGTTATAGCAGATAAAGGACCGCAAAGCAGAGGCAGAAGTGCCTTTCACCCTGTCACGACTTAATGAACCACTGATACGATTTTGGAAACATTATTTTAAGGTAAGAAATGTTCTTTAGTGTTGCTTTAACAGAGATTTTTGTGTTGCACATCATAGAAGACAATGTTAGTATCTGTAAGTATAGTAAATGGTTCATTTTCTTCTGGGTTTATAATCTACATTATCCTAACATCAGGATGTGACATTTTACAGCGCTATAGTACATTGATGATAAATAATTATGAATGAATCGTGGCCTTGACAAGACTCTGTCTGTATTTATATATATATATATTCTATATGTACTAAATATAAAGAAAAACAACAAAGTGCTTTGTCGCACTACATTCGGATGGATTGTTTCACTTAAATTTGCAGTAAAGGTTCGAGCTCTGTGTAGATAAGCCTTAACTCATGCATTAATAATTGTCTCTGTCAAAGCTAAGCTTCTATGTACAATATACATATGCATGGAGGAATAGTGATACATTGGAAATGACTTGATTCGATTACTAGAAGAAAGGTTTTTAGAGACCCTTTATAATGATAACATATAATAACTTACTTCCACAGAGCCGATCTTTTTGGAGCGGGGAAGAGGGGACTTGCGGTGGATGTAAATGGGATCCGACACCATGGGGCGGAACATCATCAGGGCTCGATCCGGCTCGTCCCGCTTGGCACCACTGGCCTCCTCGTCACTGTCATTATGGGATTTCTTCTTGGAGCCCTCATTCTACAGAGACATCAAACATTTAAACTTGAAGGACAGAGACTGAGAAACACTGCAAATAAAGACATTTAACAGTACATCAATAGCAGCTCTCAATTGAGATGGTATGTTTCTTTTATCACCATTTTTTTTCCAACCTCAGCAAGATACGCAGAATAGAAGAAGAAAAAAAAAAGATTTCTAAAATTCAAGACAATAGTCCTCAGTCTCAGCTAACCTCTCTGGATGCTGGTCTATATCCAAACCCAGATGGCAGGTTTTTATCTTCTTCGCAGCCTTTAGCTCCTGGACTGAAATGAAGCTCCACATGGAAACGGTCCTCTGACGAAGGATCCTACACATACAAACCCCACATAACACGACATTAACAGGGTCACATGTCGGTCCTCGTACATCATACATATATATTAGGGGTGTAACGGTTCACAAAATTCACGGTTCGGTTCGATATGATACAGTGGTGACACAGTTCGGTATGTTTTCGATACAGCAAAAAGAAAGAAATGCTTACATTTTTATTTATTTATTTAAATTAACATCATAAAGTGATTTTAAAATTTTAATTTATTTATAAAAACTAACATCATAAAGTATGATCTTTTTTTACTTTGAACAATGATGGAGCTATAGCCTACTTGACTCTTCTTAAGGTGATGATACACGGGGCAACTTTTTGAGCAATGTTGCCGTCAACGGGCAACCAGGTGAGACACAGGGCCCACGACCGACCTAATTATCCAGATAGAAAATGTGTTGCCCATTCTCAATGGGAAAGCGCCCAAGCAACATCGCTCTGCAACATTGCCTGACAACATTGCTCAAAAAAGTTGCCCCGTGTATCACCACCTTTAGCATATAAAACAAAAACAGCTCCTTATGAAAAGATTTAATGTAATATTGTAGTAGTTATAAACAAATGTTTATTTTATTTCAGGTTTATTTTAAGTTTGCAAGGCTCCAGATTAACATTTGAGGGGAACAATTTAATTCAACGTTGTGGTGGTCAACCACATGTTAGCACGAATGCTAACAAAATTTTGGTCGGCAGGAAAAATGGTCCAACGAATCGTTCGGTTTGAAATGCGTACCGAACCGAAAGCTTCGTATCGAACGGTTCAATACGAATACGTGTATCGTTACACCTCTAATATATATATTATGTTAGAAACATGTTATGTTATATATTATTATGTTAGAATGTTAGAAACATATATATATCATAACCTTTTAAGGGCCAGATTTACTAAATAGGGCAAATTTGCGTGAGAGCTCAATCCCATAAAAACACAGAATTCCTGAAGTTCTGCTCGTGATCTAGTGATGACTTGCAAATTAAAGAATATAGACGCATCCGGATCATTTCCATAATGACCAACACAATCTACCAAGAGCAGCGCAAACTAGCGTCTGGTTTAAGACGAGCTTTTTTTGGGTGTTAAACAATGGAGCAAATACCAGTAAACTGACTAGCGCAAACCTTAGTAAATCACCTAGCATGATTCATTTAAATACTCTCCTCACATATATGTTGGATCTGAAAGGGAAACTCCTACAAATGCACATGTAATAAGGTCAGCCACAAAAATAACCCTGTCCGGTCCTTTTCAGCGCTAATTTTACACCGCGTGTCTTTAGTAAATCCCAAAAGTAGTCTTTTTTAACACCAAAAAAGGGTTTAAGCTGTAAATTTGGCCAAAAGTCTTGCGTACCATAAGTTTTGTGTGCTCAAAATATGATCTTGCACGTGCAGAATTATGACAAAAATCATTCTATACATTTCTTGGGTATCAAAACACAAAAAAACAAAAGCTGTGTCAGTATTTTACTTCAGATTTCTTCCATTTAAAAGTATTGCATGTGACATCCTCGTACCTTGTTTGGGTCTTCATAGAGCATGATGACTATCTGTGTCATGTAGTTCAGCTCACTGACGATTTTAAGGTAATCCATGGCTCTCCTCCATTGGTCATCTTTGGCCTCCTGAGGATACAGTAGAAATACATTTTGCATGGTATTGCCAAAAACAGCCAGAATATTACCATGAACTTGTTACATTCACATCACATATGTATCTGAAAGCTGATATAACTGAAGACACACATCACAGAGCGCTCCGTAACGCAGGATAGACAGCAGTGAGTGTACGTGACTCTCACTGGTGAAGTAAAGTCTGGTCCGCACATGGCGTTCTGGAGACATGACTCCCCGGGAATATCTGTGCAGAAAAGATAAATCAACTACACTTACAATTCACCCCAAAAGTGAACGATTAACAGTCAGATATTAATACATTAAACGGGTCATGACACACAGGTTTTTATTAATTTATCTATCTCTCTTTGGGGTCAACTTATAATGTAAGTTTTATGCACCAAAAATAGAAATTTGGTATTATCTGACCATTTTGCACAATGTCTTTGACCATAGGAATGATGCTTGGCTTTTGTGCCGTTTCTTTTTCAATATTTCAACGCTAATGGCCATGACTGGCTAATACCGTTTAGAAAACTCTGCATGATGTGCTGTATGTACTCTATGTGTGTTGATCACAGTTTATATAAAAAGTTAGTTTTTCTGTTGTTCAACAGATGGACAAAAATGATGAGAGAATATTTAAAACAAATCTTTGCGTTGCAAAAATTAACTCAACTTTTATGGGTTTTGGAAAGACATGAGGGTGATTAAATGACAGAATTGTTATGTTTGGGTGAACTATCCCTTTAAGTTTTTACATGCACAATGAATGTCATAAGAGAATTGTATTCCTCATATCATAAACCCTTTAGTTCTTGAACTGTGAATTGGCTAGTTGTCTTTTATGAGTGTTATATTCTCAGACCATGTCTTACACTGGGTGCAGTTTATTAACAGTGTCATCGTCCTGGGTCCTCTGTAGGTCAGAGCGGATCTTGCGAATAAGAGGTGTACAGTAACCTTTGGCTATGTCCAGTTTCTCAGGTTGAGAAATACCATATTCCTGACAAGAGCAAACAAGGACAATTACCAATAAATGTTCAAGAAAATAATCAAACTGAAAATAATTGAAAGTGCCTTTTACCTGAGGGATGACAATGTCAGCCAGTGCTTTGGATAACCGGTATATTTCCATGGTGTGGTCAAGCTTTAAGGAGCTGTTGTGCTGCACGTCATATTTGATGCAGTCGTAGATATCAGGTATCTTGCTGATGTTGTATCGGCCGTTCTTCATCTTGAAGTCCTTCTCGAGTTTAGACCACCGACGCAGCATCAGCTCAAGAGTCTCACTGTGGTACAACTGGATATCTGGTTAAAAAAATACACAACCACACTCAACCACACACCCTCTCGATCCACAACCCTGATGTTAGCTGTAGAAACAACACTTAAGGGATTTGGTATTAAAAAACTAAATAAATAAAATCGCGTTTAACATCATACCTAATGACAGCAATACAATATTGATCTACATACATCTAAATATCTATTAAATCTCATATTTGTATTGATGTTGGTTTCAAACATTTTACAAAAACCATTGAGAAAAAAACAGATCAATAATAATAAACTGAGCAATTCCAATAGGGTCCTCACACCATCGGTGCTCGGGCCCTAAAAAAACCTTATAAAACAACATTAATATTTAAAGCTGCAGTCCGTATCTTTTCCTCTTTGTCGCCATCTCTCTGTTCGAAATCTGTAATTGCAGTGATTCGCGTAATTATCATCTTTACGTGGGTTGTAAATCGGCATGAAACAGCGCGGATGAACACAGTGCTTTGAGGCGAGTGCTGCTGTCAGTCACCGCGCTGTGTGGATACTGGCATACAGAATCACAGATTCACTTTTTGAAAGTTTGACAAACATAAGAATTTTCATAAGAAAATGTCTTCTGAACAAGTAAAATCCATTTTTGTTCTGACCAACTAAGGGGGGGAAAAGCATTCGACATGATAAGCTTCATTAGATTTAATCAGCGCGATTTACAGCAACCGTGCAAATTATAGCCTACTTTGTTCTCAAATTGTTCATGTTAACAACATCAGCATTGCGTGACTAATGTTAAATTTAATGTGTTTTATGGTTACCTGTGTAGTTCAGAATTCATATTCTCCATAATAGCAAAACGAGAAAGGCACAACAAAGGAAACTCCATAACGGTGTGAATTAAGAAAACGTACTGTTACACGATTGAACTATTGAAATGTCTTACTTGTTCAGCAGAAAAAAGCCGTCTCTTCTTCCGTCTCGAACCCCTTCAAAACACGGAGTTCACGCACTTTTCAAAAGCCCCGCCGATGTTTAAATCCTTGTGTTCGCATGAGACGGTTTCTTTCTCTTTCTCTAGCCACCTTAAATCCGAAGTACGAAGTCTTTTGGGTTTTATAACTGCTGAATCTCCAGTTGACACTGATGATTGTTGTCTGGATCTTTCTGGATCCGCCATAAGTTTAATCATGTAAAGTGCTGCGAGAAAAGCCTATCTCTACATCTCCTCACGCAGTATAGCCGGCTAGCCGAAACTCCTTCTTTATGTGTACGGGTGTGACGTCATCACGCAAAGACATGCTCGAATTTCTCGCGAAAACCCACCAGTACCACTGGAATTAAAATCATTATTACAAGCTAACCGTTTTGAATCTAGCTATGGCAAGCAGATAGTTTTGAACACTGGCTAAAGATGTTTTTTTTTTACTAATTAATTAGGGCCCAAGCCCAAAGGGCGAAGGCCCTATTGTTTTCCTTAGGATTATTAGGGCCCAAGCCCAAAGGGCGAAGGCCCTATTGTTTTCCTTAGGATTATTTATTAGGGCCCAAGCCCAAAGGGCGAAGGCCCTATTGTTTTCCTTAGGATTATTTATTATTAGGGCCCAAGCCCAAAGGGCGAAGGCCCTATTGTTTTCCTTAGGATTATTTATTATTAGGGCCCAAGCCCAAAGGGCGAAGGCCCTATTGTTTTCCTTAGGATTATTTATTATTCTTCTTCTTCTTCCGACTTATTATTTTTCTGCTACCTTTTGGACACTTTTGGAGGCCTTAACATGCTCAAAAACTCCTGAAACTTTGCACACATGTCAGAACCCGCGGCCATCAGGGCCGGGCTGAAGATGGTACCCGGGCGTGGCAGGGGGGCTCGACAGCGCCCCCTGGAACGGGGTCCGAAAACATGGTCCATAAATCAAACACGCTTGCATGTAATAATATGAAACTCGGTACACATGTAGATCTCCTCGTTTCATATATACTTCACACTCTTACTTTTTACCCCAGCCCAACAGGAAGTCGGCTATTTAGGGTTGTTGGTAAAACACACGCAATGGAATGTGAAATACTCCTCCTAGAGAATTCAAACAAACGGCACGAAACTCGGTCAGCATGAAGTCAAGACATTGAGGATGAAAGTTTGCGAGGGGATTTTTGATATCTCGAACGGTTTGGCCGTGGCGAGGAAACAAAATTATGGCGAGAAACGTGAAACAGGAAGTGTGTCATAACTACTGCATACATTAACTGATCTTGATGAAACTTCAGCAGTGTGTTCGTCGTAAGAGCCCGATCACATGGATGTGACTATTGTGAGTCAAAGTTATAGCGCCACCAACTGGCAGAAGGAAGTGTGTCACTTCCTAAATGCTTTGAAATCACCCTCTTATTTTTACCCGATTTGCTTCAAACTTCACTACTATAATGTAAACACACGGCAGATGTAGACCTGTGAATGGATTCTTGATATCTTAGATACTGTTGTCGTGGCAACGCATCAAACTTTAATATTCTTTTTTTATGCTTTTGAGACTCTTAGCATGCCTGAAATTGCTTAAAATTGCATGAAACTCGACAGACACATCTCATTTATTAGCCAGTAGACATGTGCAAAGTTTCAGAAACGGGCGTGTTGAGGGCTCAGTAGCGCCACCTTTTGTCAAAAGTGGGGGGATTAATTTTATCTACAGTAATAAAAATCGGTATGTGTATTGTTCTCCTCCAGCCAGACAAGTTTCTAATTTACACTCAATAGCTCCAACCAACAGGAAGTCAGATATTTTGGTTTGAAAATTGTCATTTTATGTCTCTCTCTCTCTCTGAGCCTACGTCTCTGTGTGTGTGTGTGTGTCTGTGAGTGTGGGGAGGGGGAGGGGGGCTAGATTAACCATTTGACTGCTGTGTGGTTTGGCCTGCATTAAAAAAGAAAATAAATGTCTTACGCCTTGTATTTTTTAAATAAGTTGTATTAATAAGTAAAGGCATATAACCAGTTGAATTGTAGTGCATTGAAAATAGTTTTATATAATTAGTTTATTAATTAAATTAACTTGGTCCATAAACTTCGTCAGAAAATTTGGTCCATAAATCAAACACACTTGCATGTAATATTATGAAACTCTGTACTCATATAGATCTCATCGGGCCAAACAACTTTAAGCCAGCCCAACAGGAAGTGGGCTATTTTTGTCTTAATGTGGATGTTTTGCAAAACCAGGCTCTACATTTTTACCCACTCCTCTTAAGTGGTTTATTTTATTCCCACCAAACTTTTTCAACATGATGAAAATACATTAAAGAAGCATAATTGTGAATATCTATTGAATATCTCTAATTGTTTTGCTATGGCGAGGGATTAAAGTCATGTAAAAAAAATAAACACTAAAAGCCTCATATCTTCTAAAAATTTAATTATACACCATTTATTTCTAGATAAAATTATACAAATATCAGAACTAAACCCATTTTATTCTTGTTTTGCAATTTAAGAATAATGTACAAGTTTAAAAACAGCCAGGATGCACTATTCAGTTAAAAAATAAATATATCAAATAATACATAGGGCTATACTGCCCTCTTGTGTTCAAAATCAGGTAGGCCTGTTGTATTTAAATATAGGTAGCTGCTATGTGACTCCGAGAATTTTTTCTCACCGGTTATTTGACGTGTAACACCGGGGGCTTTTATATCGCTAAGTTAAAAGTGAAAGTAAAGTAAGGACATTTATAGTGGTGGCGCTCGCAGTGCGCTCGAATGAATTTCTATGGAAGTAGAAATGAAAAAACGTTCGCTCTGTTTTGCTTGCTCGTCGCCATGGACGCGCACCGTAATGAATGCCACTGCAGCCGCATACTTTTTAGTGTCACTTTAAAATTAGTGCAATATCGGGGGCCAATTGCTTGAATTGTGAGTTCAATAGTCTATTATTTTTCACGGAAAACACAACAACAAAAGAGTACAATGATAGATTCGCTTAAATAGGCGCTTTTACATAAAATATAGCCTATTCCGTCATCATCTTTTCAGTCAGCTCTTCACTCTCGTGATTAATGAAATTTGACTCCTGTTGCTGATATTTGCTGCAACTTTCGTTCTGCTCACAATTTAGTAAGCAAACACGCTTCAAATGTGTTTTTATTTTATTTTTGTGTATATATGTGTGTGTATATATATATATATATATATATATATATAGCTTATGTTTCAAATATGAGTTAATTAACAATCGTTGGAAAGAATGATACTTTTAAACATATCACTAAGCCGTCATTAGGTGTCGCCAGGCGACCGTCTTAATGAGCGAGTCATTGATTCATTTGTTCGAACGATTCGTTCGAACGGCTGAGTCATTCATGAATGAGACAGATTATGGATTGGTCATTGAATCTTTGAGTCAACCGATTCGGTCAAAATGCTGAATCATTCAGTAATGAGAAAACACGTTGCTGTGAGATGCTCGATGGTTCTGCTGTGATCTTTGTTTAACTAGTTTCACTGCTGAAACAGAAAAAAGTCAATATTGCATATAAAATGTAAGTGATTTGACTTATGTGTGTGTCTGTGTCTGTGTGTGTGTGTGTGTGTGTGTGTGTGTGTGTGTATGATTGTGTCTGTTACTTTTTGGATATATATATTTTTATATAAAAAAAATAGGCATACAACCCATATATTTTAAATGTATTGTTTGCTTTAAATTACATTAAGATTTGTATGTTTGGTAATTGAACCTGAATGAATTTTAAATGAATGTGCTATATTTCAGAGTTTTCCTTAAAATTTGACCTAACACTAACTTTATTCTCATCTGAATGATAGATTATTTATTTCTGTATAAAATAAAAAAGAGATTTTGGTTGGGTGACAGTTGTAGTTTACAGTTTGACAAAAGCACAATGTTGTGTTTTATTGCGATTGTTCACAAATATAAGTAAACACTTTGCAGTTTGAATAATGTCCTGTATGAACAAAAGGACGGAGTATGTTTTTATGTCTACATTGTTCAATCACGTTTCACACACACACTTTTTTTCTAATCAGATCAGGCAAGTAATATTCTGTCTTGGCACAATTGATTTAACTTTCATAACTTACTTATTTCATGTGTCCATTAAGTCCATGAGACCGTAGGGTGTCTCATTTTTCATTTTAGGTTTCAGAAGGTTGCTCACGCATATGATATGTGCCCTCAATGCACACTTTTGCAGAGCCCACACCAATGCAAGCTCTACAGTACACATCTTCTCAACAGTCAAAGCGGGGTTAAGTTATTGCCCGTCATGCACAGTAACCCTAAAGGCACCAGGGTGGCGGTGCCACCGGCTTGTTTATATATATATATATATATATATATATATATATATATATATATATATATATAAATATAGCTGCGAGCAGCGATGAAGGGCCAAAGCCGGTGGCACCGCCACTCCGGTGCCTTTAGGTAACTAAAGGCACCGGGGCTGCGGTGCCACCGGCTTGGGCCCGTAATCGCTGCTCGCAGCTATATTTATATATATATATTTATTATTATTATTTTTCTGCTACCTTTTGGACACTTTTGGAGGCCTTAACATGCTCAAAAACTCCTGAAACTTTGCACACATGTCAGAACCCGCGGCCATCAGGGCCGGGCTGAAGATGGTACCCGGGCGTGGCAGGGGGGCTCGACAGCGCCCCCTGGAACGGGGTCCGAAAACATGGTCCATAAATCAAACACGCTTGCATGTAATAATATGAAACTCAGTACACATGTAGATCTCCTCGTTTCATATATACTTCACACTCTTACTTTTTACCCCAGCCCAACAGGAAGTCGGCTATTTAGGGTTGTTGGTAAAACACACACAATGGAATGTGAAATACTCCTCCTAGAGAATTCAAACAAACGGCACGAAACTCGGTCAGCATGAAGTCAAGACATTGAGGATGAAAGTTTGCGAGGGGATTTTTGATATCTCGAACGGTTTGGCCGTGGCGAGGAAACAAAATTATGGCGAGAAACGTGAAACAGGAAGTGTGTCATAACTACTGCATACATTAACTGATCTTGATGAAACTTCAACAGTGTGTTCGTTGTAAGAGCCCGATCACATGGATATGACTATTGTGAGTCAAAGTTATAGCGCCACCAACTGGCAGCAGGAAGTGTGTCACTTCCTAAATGCTTTTGACAAAAGGGGGGGGGTTAGTTTTATCTACAGTAATAAAACTCGATATGTATATTGTACTCTTCGAGCCGGACAACTTTCTAATTTACCGTAATTAGCTCGGATCAACAGAAAGTCAGATATTTTTGTCTGAATGTGGATTTTTGGCTAAATCAGCCTCTGATTTTTTACCCACTCCTCTTAAGTGGTTTATTCAATTCCCACCAAACTTTTTCAACATGATGAAAATACATTAAAGAAGCTAAATTGTGAATGGCTATTGAATATCTCAAATTGTTTTGCTATGGCGAGGGATTAAAGTCATGTCAAAAAAGTAAACACTAAAAGCCTCATATCTTCTAAAAAATTAATTATACACCATTTATTTCTAGATAAAATTACACAAATATCAGAACTAACCCCATTTTATTCTTGTTTTCAATTTAAGAATAATGTACAAGTTTAAAAACAGCCAGAATGTGCTATTAAGTTAAAAAATAAATACATCAAGTAATACAAAGGGCTATACTGCCCTCTTGTGTCCAAAATGATATCAACTCAGTACATAAAACTTTTTTATCAGGTATGGCTATTGTAATTAAATATAAATATATTAGGTATGTGGCTGTGAGGATCTTTTCCCACCGGTTAATCGACGTTAGACACCAGCGAGGCCTTTTAAATCGCTAATATAAAAGTGAAAGTAAAGTAAGGACGTCCGCACGGACATAGTGGTGGCGCTCGCAGTGCGCTCGAATGAATTTCTATGGAAGTGGAAATGAAAAAACGTTCGCTCTGTTCTGCTTGCTCGTCGCCATGGACGCGCACCGTTATGAATGCCAGTGCAGCCAGATTATTTTTTACTGTCACTTTAAAATTAGCACCATATCGGGGGCCGATTGTTTCCGGTTTTCAGGTAATACACAACAACAAATGAGTAAATGACAGATTCGCTTAAATAGGCGCTTTTACACAAAATATTCCATCATCATTTTTTTCAGTCAGCTCTTCACTCTCGTGATTAATGAATTTTGACTCCTGTTGCTGATCTTTGCTGCAACTTTCGTTCAGCTCACAATTTAGTAAGCAAACACGCTTCAAATGTGTTTTTATTTTATTTTTGTGTATACATATGTGTGTATATATATATATATATATATATATATATATATATATATATATATACATATATATATATATATATATATATATATATAGCTTATGTTTCAAATATGAGTTAATTAAAGGTGCTCTAAGCGATGTCACGCGTTTTTTAGGCCAAAACATTTTTTGTCACATACAGCAAACATCTCCTCACTATCCGCTGGCTGCCTGTCCCCTGAACACACTGTAAAGAAACGCGATCTCTGTAGACAGCCCAGGCTCCACAAACAGCAACAAAAGCAAACTGCGGCGACCCGCTCCCCGAAACATAACAAACTGTTCCAGCCAATGACCGACAAGAAGGGTTTGGGGGCGGGGTTTGGGGGGTTAGTGTGCGGATGAGGAGGAGGGAGGGTCTAGCTAGCCTCCGTTTTGTTTGACAATAGTTCGAACGTCAACAAGAAGTGATGTCACCCAGGATCGCTTAGAGAACCTTTAACAATCGTTGGAAAGAATGATACTTTTAAACATATCACTAAACCGTCATTAGGTGTCGCCAGGCGACCGTCTTAATGAGCGAGTCATTGATTCATTCGTTCAAACGATTCGTTCGAACGGCTGAGTCATTCATGAATGAGACAGATTATGGATTGGTCGTTGAATCTTTGAGTCAACCGATTCGTTCAAAATGCTGAATCATTCAGTAATGAGAACGCGTTGCTGTGAGATCCTCGATGGTTCTGCTGTGATCTTTGTTTAACTATTTTCGCTGCTGAAATAGAAAAAAGTCAATATTGCATCTAAAATGTAAGTGATTTGACGTGTGTGTGTGTGTGTGTGTGTGTGTGATTGTGTGTGTGATTGTGTCTGTTACAGTGATTGTTTAACCCTTGTTAAAGTTTAGGCCTTGTCTTTTTGGATATATATCTTTTTATATATAAAAAAATAGCATACAACCCTGAGAATTTTCTCTCCCTCTCTCTTCGTCTCTGTGTGTGAGGGATTTGTCTATTGCTTTTAATGGAGTTCAAGGTTTCAGGGGCTTTTGGGGCTCTTAACGTGCTCAAAAACTATTGAAACTTTGCACACAGGTCAGAGCCCACAGCCATCAGGGCCGGGCTGAAGCTGGTACCCGGGCGTGGCAGGGGGGCTCAACAGCGCCCCCTTGAACGGGGTCCAACAATTTGGTCCATATATCCAACACGCTTGCATGAATTAATATGAAACTTAGTACACATATAGATCTCATCGGGCCAAACATCTTTCCCCTGGTCAAGTTTTACGCCAGCCCAACAGGAAATCGGCTATTATGGGTTGTTTGGAAAACGCTTGCTGTGGAATTTGAAGTACTACTCCTAGGCAATTCATTCAATCATTGCCAAACTCGGTGTGCATGAAGTCAAGACATTAAGGATGCTAAATTGTGGACAGATTTTTGATATCTCGAACGGTTTGGCCACGGAGAGGAAATTAATTTTCATGACTAAAAAAGGACATATAAAGTGTGTTATAAGTTAGTTAGTTTTACCTACAGTTACAAAACTCAGCGTGTATATTCTTCTCCTCAAGCCGAACAACTTTCTAATTTAAAGTAATTAGCTCCGACCCTCAGAAAGTCAGATATTGTGGTTTGAATATGGTCATTTTCTCTCTCTCTCTGAGCCAATATGGCAAGCCGCTTTAACATTTAATCATTTTAACCTACTAGTCTCTATTTTCATGCTACTAGTACTTATTTTTTAGATACTAGTATCTATTCCATTAAGTACTAGTACTTATTCATTTGGGACTAGTGCTTATTCTTTAGTACTAGTGCCTATTCTTTAGATACTAGTGCTTATTCTTTAGATATTCTTTTGAATACGTATTAGTAGCTAATGAATAAGTACTGGTATCTATTTAATATGTACTAGTATCTAATGACTTAGTACTAGTATTTATTGAATAAATACTAGTATCTATTAATAGGTACTAGTATCTAAAAGGTCATTTTCTCTCTCTCTCTCTCTCTCTCTCTGAGCCAATATGGCAAGCCGTTTTAACATTTAATCATTTTAACCTACTAGTCTCTATTTTCATGCTACTAGTACTTATTTTTTAGATACTAGTATCTATTCCATTAAGTACTAGTACTTATTCATTAGCGACTAGTGCTTATTCTGTTTAGAATATTCAAAATGCTTATTCAATTTTTATGCTTATTTATATTTTCAGAGCAGAAAATCCGATTTTTCTGCTTATTCAATATTGCATATAAAATGTAAGTGACTTGATGTGTGTGTGTGTGTGTGTGTGTGTGTGTGAGAGAGAGAGAGAGAGAGAGAGAGAGAGAGAGAGAGAGAGAGAGAGAGAGAGAGAGAGATTGCGTCTGTTACAGTGACAAGAGTTTAACCCTTTAAGGCCTTGTCTTTTTGGATATATATCTTTTTTTATATAAAAAAAAGTGCATACAACCCTTATATTTTAAATGTATTGTTTGCTTTAAATTAAATTAAGATTGAATGTTTGGTAATTGAACCTAAATACATTTAAAATTAATGTGCTATATTTCAGATCAATATATTTGTTTTCCTTCATTTTAATCAACACTAACTTTATTCTCATCTGAATTATAAATAACTTATTTCTGTATAAAATAAAAAATCCCGAATAATCCAGACCAACCAGAGCGCAATATTTCTACAACATCATCAGTGCTGAAGAGGAACTACCAGAGCCGTTCGGCAGATAGCGAGCAGAAATTTTGTGTCACGTCGTGCACAATAACCCTAAAGGCACCAGGGTGGCGGTGCCACCGGCTTTTTATATATATATATATATATATATATATATATATATATAAATATAGCTGCGAGCAGCGATGAAGGGCCAAAGCCGGCGGCACCGCCACCCCGGTGCCATTAGGTAACTAAAGGCACCGGGGTTGCGGTGCCACCGGCTTGGGCCCGTAATCGCTGCTCGCAGCTATATTTATTATTATTATTATTTTTCTGCTACCTTTTGGACACTTTTGGAGGCCTTAACATGCTCAAAAACTCCTGAAACTTTGCACACATGTCAGAACCCGCGGCCATCAGGGCCGGGCTGAAGATGGTACCCGGGCGTGGCAGGGGGGCTCGACAGCGCCCCCTGGAACGGGGTCCGAAAACATGGTCCATAAATCAAACACGCTTGCATGTAATAATATGAAACTCGGTACACATGTAGATCTCCTCGTTTCATATATACTTCACACTCTTACTTTTTACCCCAGCCCAACAGGAAGTCGGCTATTTAGGGTTGTTGGTAAAACACACGCAATGGAATGTGAAATACTCCTCCTAGAGAATTCAAACAAACGGCACGAAACTCGGTCAGCATGAAGTCAAGACATTGAGGATGAAAGTTTGCGAGGGGATTTTTGATATCTCGAACGGTTTGGCCGTGGCGAGGAAACAAAATTATGGCGAGAAACGTGAAACAGGAAGTGTGTCATAACTACTGCATACATTAACTGATCTTGATGAAACTTCAGCAGTGTGTTCGTCGTAAGAGCCCGATCACATGGATGTGACTATTGTGAGTCAAAGTTATAGCGCCACCAACTGGCAGAAGGAAGTGTGTCACTTCCTAAATGCTTTGAAATCACCCTCTTATTTTTACCCGATTTGCTTCAAACTTCACTACTATAATGTAAACACACGGCAGATGTAGACCTGTGAATGGATTCTTGATATCTTAGATACTGTTGTCGTGGCAACGCATCAAACTTTAATATTCTTTTTTTATGCTTTTGAGACTCTTAGCATGCCTGAAATTGCTTAAAATTGCATGAAACTCGACAGACACATCTCATTTATTAGCCAGTAGACATGTGCAAAGTTTCAGAAACGGGCGTGTTGAGGGCTCAGTAGCGCCACCTTTTGTCAAAAGTGGGGGGATTAATTTTATCTACAGTAATAAAAATCGGTATGTGTATTGTTCTCCTCCAGCCAGACAAGTTTCTAATTTACACTCAATAGCTCCAACCAACAGGAAGTCAGATATTTTGGTTTGAAAATTGTCATTTTATGTCTCTCTCTCTCTCTCTGAGCCTACGTCTCTGTGTGTGTGTGTGTGTCTGTGAGTGTGGGAAGGGGGAGGGGGCTAGATTAACCATTTGACTGCTGTGTGGTTTGGCCTGCATTAAAAAAGAAAATAAATGTCTTACGCCTTGTATTTTTTAAATAAGTTGTATTAATAAGTAAAGGCATATAACCAGTTGAATTGTAGTGCATTGAAAATAGTTTTATATAATTAGTTTATTAATTAAATTAACTTGGTCCATAAACTTCGTCAGAAAATTTGGTCCATAAATCAAACACACTTGCATGTAATATTATGAAACTCTGTACTCATATAGATCTCATCGGGCCAAACAACTTTAAGCCAGCCCAACAGGAAGTGGGCTATTTTTGTCTTAATGTGGATGTTTTGCAAAACCAGGCTCTACATTTTTACCCACTCCTCTTAAGTGGTTTATTTTATTCCCACCAAACTTTTTCAACATGATGAAAATACATTAAAGAAGCATAATTGTGAATATCTATTGAATATCTCTAATTGTTTTGCTATGGCGAGGGATTAAAGTCATGTAAAAAAAATAAACACTAAAAGCCTCATATCTTCTAAAAATTTAATTATACACCATTTATTTCTAGATAAAATTATACAAATATCAGAACTAAACCCATTTTATTCTTGTTTTGCAATTTAAGAATAATGTACAAGTTTAAAAACAGCCAGGATGCACTATTCAGTTAAAAAATAAATATATCAAATAATACATAGGGCTATACTGCCCTCTTGTGTTCAAAATCAGGTAGGCCTGTTGTATTTAAATATAGGTAGCTGCTATGTGACTCCGAGAATTTTTTCTCACCGGTTATTTGACGTGTAACACCGGGGGCTTTTATATCGCTAAGTTAAAAGTGAAAGTAAAGTAAGGACATTTATAGTGGTGGCGCTCGCAGTGCGCTCGAATGAATTTCTATGGAAGTAGAAATGAAAAAACGTTCGCTCTGTTTGCTTGAATTGTGAGTTCAATAGCCTATTATTCTTCATGGAAACCACAACAACAAAAGAGTATACAAGTTTGGTGTGAACGCAGCATAATGAACAAGCTGCGATCTCAAGATTGCAATGCTGGAGTGTGTGTGTGTGTGTGTGTGTGTGTGTGTGTGTGTGTGCGTGTGAGAGAGAGGCGCGGGCGAACTGTGTGTGTGTGTGTGTCTGTGTGGGGAGGGGCTCTTCGAGTGATAGTTATTATACAAAATTATACATAGGGCCATACTGCCCTCTTGTGTCCAAAATGATATTTATACATATATTTGGCAAGCATGTGACTGAGGACCGAGAGCTTTTAAATACGGACGTCCACACGGACATTGATAAGGGTTGCGCTTGCAGAGCGCTTGAGGGAATTCCTATGGAAGTAGGAATGAACTAAAAAACGTTCGCTCTGTTCTGCTCGCTCGTCGCCATGGACGCGCACCGTTATGAATGCCAGTGCAGCCGCATACTTTTTAGTGTCACTTTAAAATTAGTGCAATAACGGGGCCGATTGCTTGAATTGTGAGTTCAATAGTCTATTATTTTTCACGGAAAACACAACAACAAAAGAGTACAATGATAGATTCGCTTAAATAGGGGCTTTTACATAAAATAGCCTATTCCGTCATCATCTTTTCAGTCAGCTCTTCACTCTCGTGATTAATGAAATTTGACTCCTGTTGCTGATATTTGCTGCAACTTTCGTTCCGCTCACAATTTAGTAAGCAAACACGCTTCAAATGTGTTTTTATTTTATTTTTGTGTATATATATATATGTGTGTGTATATAAATGTGTGTATATATATATATATATATATATATATATATATATATAGCTTATGTTTCAAATATGAGTTAATTAACAATCGTTGGAAAGAATGATACTTTTAATATCACTAAACCGTCATTAGGTGCCGCCAGGCGACCGTCTTAATGAGCGAGTCATTGATTCATTCGTTCAAACGATTCGTTCGAACGGCTGAGTCATTCATGAATGAGACAGATTATGGATTGGTCGTTGAATCTTTGAGTCAACCGATTCGTTCAAAATGCTGAATCATTCAGTAATGAGAACGCGTTGCTGTGAGATGCTCGATGGTTCTGCTGTGATCTTTGTTTAACTATTTTCGCTGCTGAAACAGAAAAAAAAGTCAATATTGCATCTAAAATGTAAGTGATTTGACGTGTGTGTGTGTGTGTGTGTGTGTGTGTGTGTGTGTGTGTGTGTGTGTGTGTGTGATTGTGTCTGTTACAGTGATTGTTTAACCCTTGTTAAAGTTTAGGCCTTGTCTTTTTGGATATATATCTTTTTATATAAAAAAAATAGCATACAACCCATGTATTTTAAATGTATTGTTTGCTTTAAATTACATTGAGATTTGTATGTTTGGTAATTGAACCTGAATGAATTATAAATGAATGTGCTATATTTCAGATCATATATTTGTTTTCCTTAAAATTTGAACTAACACTAACTTTATTCTCATCTGAATGATAGATTATTTATTTATGTATAAAATAAAAACACATTTGATTTTTCTTTTTTAATCAATGTAGAATGTGTAACTGAAAAAATAAACAGATTAGGGCTCTGATCGAGGACAATAAATGAAAACCAATGCAATATGATGAATGTCCAAAAGATTTTTTTTGCTTTTAAACTATGTGTGTGTGTGTGTGTGTGTGTGTGTGTGTGTGTAAGAGATTTCGGTTGGGTGACAGTTGTAGTTTACAGTTTGACAAAAGCACAATGTTGTGTTTTATTGTGATTGTACACAAATATAAGTAAACACTTTGCAGTTTGAATAATGTCCTGTATGAACAAAAGGACGGGGTATGTTTTTATGTCTACATTGTTCAATCACGCCTCACACACACACACACACCAACTATTTTTCTAATCAGATCAGGCAAGTAATATTCTGTCTTGGCACACTTCATATAACTTTCAAACTTGTGTACTTATTTCATGTGTGCATTAAGTCCATGAGACCGTAGGGTGTCTCATTTTTCATTTT
The DNA here is from genome assembly GCA_029959095.1 of Rhinichthys osculus. Lineage (NCBI taxonomy): Eukaryota > Metazoa > Chordata > Actinopteri > Cypriniformes > Leuciscidae > Rhinichthys > Rhinichthys osculus. Next base: position 3,141,651 of record JARWKJ010000024.1, on the reverse strand, counting down.
AGGTTTCAGAAGGTTGCTCACGCATACTTTGTGGTTGATATGTGCCCTCAATGCACACTTTTGCAGAGCCCACACCAATGCAAGCTCTACAGCACACATCTTCTCAAAGGTCAAAGCGAAGTTACGATATTGCCCGTCATGCACAGTAACCCTAAAGGCACCGGGGTGGCGGTGCCACCGGCTTGTTTATATATATATATATATATATATATATATATAAATATAGCTGCGAGCAGCGATGAAGGGCCAAAGCCGGCGGCACCGCCACTCCGGTGCCTTTAGGTAACTAAAGGCACCGGGGTTGCGGTGCCACCGGCTTGGGCCCGTAATCGCTGCTCGCAGCTATATTTATTATTATTATTATTATTCTTATTATTTTTTTACTACCTTTTGGACACTTTTGGAGGCCTTAACATGCTCAAAAACTCCTGAAACTTTGCACACATGTCAGAACCCGCGGCCATCAGGGCCGGGCTGAAGATGGTACCCGGGCATGGCAGGGGGGTTCGACAGCGCCCCCTGGAACGGGGTCCGAAAACATGGTCCATAAATCAAACACGCTTGCATGTAATAATATGAAACTCGGTACACATGTAGATCTCCTCGTTTCATATATACTTCACACTCTTACTTTTTACCCCAGCCCAACAGGAAGTCGGCTATTTAGGGTTGTTGGTAAAACACACGCAATGGAATGTGAAATACTCCTCCTAGAGAATTCAAACAAACGGCACGAAACTCGGTCAGCATGAAGTCAAGACATTGAGGATGAAAGTTTGCGAGGGGATTTTTGATATCTCGAGCGGTTTGGCCGTGGCGAGGAAACAAAATTATGGCGAGAAACGTGAAACAGGAAGTGTGTCATAACTACTCCATACATTAACTGATCTTGATGAAACTTCAACAGTGTGTTCGTTGTAAGAGCCCGATCACATGGATGTGACTATTGTGAGTCAAAGTTATAGCGCCACCAACTGGCAGCAGGAAGTGTGTCACTTCTTTGACACACTGTGCTTTGAAATCACCCTCTTATTTTTACCCGATTTGCTTCAAACTTTATGTGTATAATGTAAACACACGGCAGATGTAGACCTGTGAAAGGATTATTGATATCTTAGATACTGTTGCCGTGGCAACACATCAAACTTTAATATTCTTGTTTGATGCTTTTGAGACTCTTAGCATGCTTGAAATTGCATGAAACTCGACAGACACAGGTATGCATATGGTTCAGATCAAGCCGGACAACTTTCTAATTAACTGTCATTAGCTCAGACCAAGAGGAAGTTAGATATTTTGGTTTGAATGTGGATGTTTCTGAGAATTTTCTCTCCCTCTCCCTCTGACAGAGAGAATGCACCCTGCCATTCGTGTGTGTCTGTGTCTGTGTCTGTGTGGGGAGGGGGGGAGGGGCTCTTTTAGTTTAAACACAAAATTATACATAGGGCCATACTGCCCTCTTGTGTCCAAAATTATATTTATATATACATTATACATATATTTGGTATGTGACTGAGGACCGAGAGCTTTTAAATACGGGACATTGATAATGGCCACGTGCAGAGCGCTCGAGGGAATTCCTATGGAAGTTCTGCTCGCTCATCGCCGTGGACGCGCACCGTTATGAATGCCCGTGCAGCCGTTAGTTTCATTTTAAAATTAGCGCCTTTTCTGGGGCCGATTGCTTGAATTGTGAGTTCAATAGCCTATTATTCTTCATGGAAACCACAACAACAAAAGAGTATAAAAGTTTGGTGTGAACGCAGCATAATGAACAAGCTGCGATCTCAAGATTGCAATGCTGGAGTGTGTGTGTGTGTGTGTGTGTGTGTGTGTGCGTGTGAGAGAGAGGCGCGGGCGAACTGTGTGTGTGTGTGTGTCTGTGTGGGGAGGGGCTCTTCGAGTGATAGTTATTATACAAAATTATACATAGGGCCATACTGCCCTCTTGTGTCCAAAATGATATTTATACATATATTTGGCAAGCATGTGACTGAGGACCGAGAGCTTTTAAATACGGACGTCCACACGGACATTGATAAGGGTTGCGCTTGCAGAGCGCTTGAGGGAATTCCTATGGAAGTAGGAATGAACTAAAAAACGTTCGCTCTGTTCTGCTCGCTCGTCGCCATGGACGCGCACCGTTATGAATGCCAGTGCAGCCGCATACTTTTTAGTGTCACTTTAAAATTAGTGCAATAACGGGGCCGATTGCTTGAATTGTGAGTTCAATAGTCTATTATTTTTCACGGAAAACACAACAACAAAAGAGTACAATGATAGATTCGCTTAAATAGGGGCTTTTACATAAAATAGCCTATTCCGTCATCATCTTTTCAGTCAGCTCTTCACTCTCGTGATTAATGAAATTTGACTCCTGTTGCTGATATTTGCTGCAACTTTCGTTCCGCTCACAATTTAGTAAGCAAACACGCTTCAAATGTGTTTTTATTTTATTTTTGTGTATATATATATGTGTGTGTATATATATGTGTGTATATATATATATATATATATATATATATATATAGCTTATGTTTCAAATATGAGTTAATTAACAATCGTTGGAAAGAATGATACTTTTAATATCACTAAACCGTCATTAGGTGCCGCCAGGCGACCGTCTTAATGAGCGAGTCATTGATTCATTCGTTCAAACGATTCGTTCGAACGGCTGAGTCATTCATGAATGAGACAGATTATGGATTGGTCGTTGAATCTTTGAGTCAACCGATTCGTTCAAAATGCTGAATCATTCAGTAATGAGAACGCGTTGCTGTGAGATGCTCGATGGTTCTGCTGTGATCTTTGTTTAACTATTTTCGCTGCTGAAACAGAAAAAAAAGTCAATATTGCATCTAAAATGTAAGTGATTTGACGTGTGTGTGTGTGTGTGTGTGTGTGTGTGTGTGTGTGTGTGTGTGTGTGTGTGTGTGTGTGTGATTGTGTCTGTTACAGTGATTGTTTAACCCTTGTTAAAGTTTAGGCCTTGTCTTTTTGGATATATATCTTTTTATATAAAAAAAATAGCATACAACCCATGTATTTTAAATGTATTGTTTGCTTTAAATTACATTGAGATTTGTATGTTTGGTAATTGAACCTGAATGAATTATAAATGAATGTGCTATATTTCAGATCATATATTTGTTTTCCTTAAAATTTGAACTAACACTAACTTTATTCTCATCTGAATGATAGATTATTTATTTATGTATAAAATAAAAACACATTTGATTTTTCTTTTTTAATCAATGTAGAATGTGTAACTGAAAAAATAAACAGATTAGGGCTCTGATCGAGGACAATAAATGAAAACCAATGCAATATGATGAATGTCCAAAAGATTTTTTTTGCTTTTAAACTATGTGTGTGTGTGTGTGTGTGTGTGTGTGTGTGTGTGTGTGTGTGTGTGTGTGTGTGTAAGAGATTTCGGTTGGGTGACAGTTGTAGTTTACAGTTTGACAAAAGCACAATGTTGTGTTTTATTGTGATTGTACACAAATATAAGTAAACACTTTGCAGTTTGAATAATGTCCTGTATGAACAAAAGGACGGGGTATGTTTTTATGTCTACATTGTTCAATCACGCCTCACACACACACACACACACACACACACACACACACACACACACACACACCAACTATTTTTCTAATCAGATCAGGCAAGTAATATTCTGTCTTGGCACACTTCATATAACTTTCAAACTTGTGTACTTATTTCATGTGTGCATTAAGTCCATGAGACCGTAGGGTGTCTCATTTTTCATTTTAGGTTTCAGAAGGTTGCTCACGCATACTTTGTGGTTGATATGTGCCCTCAATGCACACTTTTGCAGAGCCCACACCAATGCAAGCTCTACAGCACACATCTTCTCAAAGGTCAAAGCGGAGTTACGATATTGCCCGTCATGCACAGTAACCCTAAAGGCACCGGGGTGGCGGTGCCACCGGCTTGTTTATATATATATATATATATATATATATATATATATATATATATATATATATATATATATATATAAATATAGCTGCGAGCAGCGATTACGGGCCCAAGCCGGCGGCACCGCCACTCCGGTGCCTTTACCTAAAGGCACCGGGGTTGCGGTGCCACCGGCTTGGGCCCGTAATCGCTGCTCGCAGCTATATTTATTCTTCTTCTTCTTCTTCTTCCGACTTATTATTTTTCTGCTACCTTTTGGACACTTTTGGAGGCCTTAACATGCTCAAAAACTCCTGAAACTTTGCACACATGTCAGAACCCGCGGCCATCAGGGCCGGGCTGAAGATGGTACCCGGGCGTGGCAGGGGGGCTCGACAGCGCCCCCTGGAACGGGGTCCGAAAACATGGTCCATAAATCAAACACGCTTGCATGTAATAATATGAAACTCGGTACACATGTAGATCTCCTCGTTTCATATATACTTCACACTCTTACTTTTTACCCCAGCCCAACAGGAAGTCGGCTATTTAGGGTTGTTGGTAAAACACACGCAATGGAATGTGAAATACTCCTCCTAGAGAATTCAAACAAACGGCACGAAACTCGGTCAGCATGAAGTCAAGACATTGAGGATGAAAGTTTGCGAGGGGATTTTTGATATCTCGAACGGTTTGGCCGTGGCGAGGAAACAAAATTATGGCGAGAAACGTGAAACAGGAAGTGTGTCATAACTACTGCATACATTAACTGATCTTGATGAAACTTTAGCAGTGTTTTCTTTGTTAGAGCCCGATCACATGGATGTGACTATTGTGAGTCAAAGTTATAGCGCCACCAACTGGCAGAAGGAAGTGTGTCACTTCCTAAATGCTTTGAAATCACCCTCTTATTTTTACCCGATTTGCTTCAAACTTCACTACTATAATGTAAACACACGGCAGATGTAGACCTGTGAATGGATTCTTGATATCTTAGATACTGTTGTCGTGGCAACGCATCAAACTTTAATATTCTTTTTTTATGCTTTTGAGACTCTTAGCATGCCTGAAATTGCTTAAAATTGCATGAAACTCGACAGACACATCTCATTTATTAGCCAGTAGACATGTGCAAAGTTTCAGAAACGGGCGTGTTGAGGGCTCAGTAGCGCCACCTTTTGTCAAAAGTGGGGGGATTAATTTTATCTACAGTAATAAAAATCGGTATGTGTATTGTTCTCCTCCAGCCAGACAAGTTTCTAATTTACACTCAATAGCTCCAACCAACAGGAAGTCAGATATTTTGGTTTGAAAATTGTCATTTTATGTCTCTCTCTCTCTCTGAGCCTACGTCTCTGTGTGTGTGTGTGTGTCTGTGAGTGTGGGGAGGGGGAGGGGGGCTAGATTAACCATTTGACTGCTGTGTGGTTTGGCCTGCATTAAAAAAGAAAATAAATGTCTTACGCCTTGTATTTTTTAAATAAGTTGTATTAATAAGTAAAGGCATATAACCAGTTGAATTGTAGTGCATTGAAAATAGTTTTATATAATTAGTTTATTAATTAAATTAACTTGGTCCATAAACTTCGTCAGAAAATTTGGTCCATAAATCAAACACACTTGCATGTAATATTATGAAACTCTGTACTCATATAGATCTCATCGGGCCAAACAACTTTAAGCCAGCCCAACAGGAAGTGGGCTATTTTTGTCTTAATGTGGATGTTTTGCAAAACCAGGCTCTACATTTTTACCCACTCCTCTTAAGTGGTTTATTTTATTCCCACCAAACTTTTTCAACATGATGAAAATACATTAAAGAAGCATAATTGTGAATATCTACTGAATATCTCTAATTGTTTTGCTATGGCGAGGGATTAAAGTCATGTAAAAAAAAATAAACACTAAAAGCCTCATATCTTCTAAAAATTTAATTATACACCATTTATTTCTAGATAAAATTATACAAATATCAGAACTAAACCCATTTTATTCTTGTTTTGCAATTTAAGAATAATGTACAAGTTTAAAAACAGCCAGGATGCACTATTCAGTTAAAAAATAAATATATCAAATAATACATAGGGCTATACTGCCCTCTTGTGTTCAAAATCAGGTAGGCCTGTTGTATTTAAATATAGGTAGCTGCTATGTGACTCCGAGAATTTTTTCTCACCGGTTATTTGACGTGTAACACCGGGGGCTTTTATATCGCTAAGTTAAAAGTGAAAGTAAAGTAAGGACATTTATAGTGGTGGCGCTCGCAGTGCGCTCGAATGAATTTCTATGGAAGTAGAAATGAAAAAACGTTCGCTCTGTTTTGCTTGCTCGTCGCCATGGACGCGCACCGTAATGAATGCCACTGCAGCCGCATACTTTTTAGTGTCACTTTAAAATTAGTGCAATATCGGGGGCCAATTGCTTGAATTGTGAGTTCAATAGTCTATTATTTTTCACGGAAAACACAACAACAAAAGAGTACAATGATAGATTCGCTTAAATAGGCGCTTTTACATAAAATATAGCCTATTCCGTCATCATCTTTTCAGTCAGCTCTTCACTCTCGTGATTAATGAAATTTGACTCCTGTTGCTGATATTTGCTGCAACTTTCGTTCTGCTCACAATTTAGTAAGCAAACACGCTTCAAATGTGTTTTTATTTTATTTTTGTGTATATATGTGTGTGTATATATATATATATATATATATATATATATAGCTTATGTTTCAAATATGAGTTAATTAACAATCGTTGGAAAGAATGATACTTTTAAACATATCACTAAGCCGTCATTAGGTGTCGCCAGGCGACCGTCTTAATGAGCGAGTCATTGATTCATTTGTTCGAACGATTCGTTCGAACGGCTGAGTCATTCATGAATGAGACAGATTATGGATTGGTCATTGAATCTTTAACAGGAAGTCGGCTATTATGGGTTGTTTGGAGAACGCTTGCTCAGGAATTTGAAGTACTTCTCCTAGAGATTGCATCCGTTTACCGCCAAACTCGGTCAGCTTGAGGTCAACACTTTGAAGATGCTAAATTGCGGACGGATTTTTGATATCTCGAACGCTTTGGCCGTGGCGAGGAAACTAATTTATGGCGAGAAAAGATAAACACGAAGTGTTATAACTTCTGCATACATTAACTGATCTTGATGAAACTTCAGCAGTGTGTTCGTGGTAAGAGGCCATTCAGATGGATGTAACTATTGTGAGTCAAAGTTATAGCGCCACCAACTGGCAGCAGGAAGTGTGTCACTTTCTAAATGCTTTTGACAAAAGTGGGGGGGTTAGTTTTATCTACAGTAACAAAACTCGATATGTATATTGTACTCTTCGAGCCGGACAACTTTCTAATTTACCGTAATTAGCTACGACCAACAGGAAGTTAGATATTTTGGTTTGAAAATTGTCATTTTATGTGTCTCTCTCTGAGCCTACGTCTCTGTGTGTGTGTGTGTGTGTGTCTGTGAGTGTGGGGAGGGGGAGGGGGGCTAGATTAACCATTTCACTGCTGTGTGGTTTTGCCTGCATTAAAAAGGAAAATAAATGGCTTATGCCTTGTATTTTTTAAATAGGTTTTATTAATAAGTAAAGGCATATAACCAAATTAATTGTAGTGCATTGAAAATAGTTTTATATAATTAGTTTATTAATTAAATTAACTTGGTCCATAAACTTGGTCTGAAAATTTGGTCCATAAATCAAACACACTTGCATGTAATATTATGAAACTCGGTATATAGATCTCATCGGGCCAAACAACTTTAAGCTAGCCCAAAAGGAAGTGGGCTATTTTGGTCTGAATGTGAATGTTTTGCAAAACCAGCCTCTACATTTTTACCCACTCCTCTTAAGTGGTTTATTTTGTTCCCACCAAATGTTTTCAACATGATGAAAATACATTAAAGAAGCATAATTGTGAATATCTATTGAATATCTCTAATTGTTTTGCTATGGCGAGGGATTGAAGTCATGTAAAAAAAATAAACACTAAAAGCCTCATATCTTCTAAAAATTTAATTATACACCATTTATTTCTAGATAAAATTATACAAATATCACAACTAAACCCATTTTATTCTTGTTTTCAATTTAAGAATAATGTACAAGTTTAAAAACAGCCAGAATGCACTATTCAGTTAAAAAAATAAATATATCAAATAATACATAGGGCTATACTGCCCTCTTGTGTTCAAAATCAGGTAGGCCTGTTGTATTTAAATATATTAGGTAGCCTATGTGACTCCGAGAATATTTTCTCACCGGTTATTTGACGTGTAACACCGGGGGCTTTTAAATCGCTAAGTTAAAAGTGAAAGTAAAGTAAGGACGTCCGCATGGACATTTATAGTGGTGGCGCTCACAGTGCGCTCGAATGAATTTCTATGGAAGTAGAAATGAAAAAACGTTCGCTCTGTTTTGCTCGCTCGTCGCCATGGACGCGCACCGTTATGAATGCCAGTGCAGCCGCATACTTTTTAGTGTCACTTTAAAATTAGCGCCATATCGGGGACCGATTGCTTCCGGTTTTCAGGGAAAACACAACAACAAAAGAGTAAATGACAGATTCGCTTAAATAGGTGCTTTTACACAAAATATTCCGTCATAATTTTTCCAGTCAGCTCTTCACTCTCGTGATTAATGAAATTTGACTCCTGTTGCTGATATTTGCTGCAACTTTCGTTCTGCTCACAATTTAGTAAGCAAACACGCTTCAAATGTGTTTTTATTTTATTTTTGTGTATATATATGTGTGTATATATATATATATATATATATATATATATATATATATAGCTTATGTTTCAAATATGAGTTAATTAACAATCGTTTGAAAGAATGATACTTTTTAACATATCACTAAACCGTCATTAGGTGTCGCCAGGCGACCGTCTTAATGAGCGAGTCATTGATTCATTTGTTCGAACGGCTGAGTCATTCATGAATGAGACAGATTATGGATTGGTCATTGAATCTTTGAGTCAACCGATTCGTTCAAAATGCTGAATCATTCAGTAATGAGAAAACACGTTGCTGTGAGATGCTCGATGGTTCTGCTGTGATCTTTGTTTAACTAGTTTCACTGCTGAAACAGAAAAAAGTCAATATTGCATCTAAAATGTAAGTGATTTGACTTGTGTGTGTGTGTGTCTGTGTCTGTGTCTGTGTCTGTGTGTGTGTGTGTGTGTGTGTGTGTGTGTGTATGATTGTGTCTGCTACAGTGATTGTTTAACCCTTGTTAAAGTTTAGGCCTTGTCTTTTTGGATATATATCTTTTTATATAAAAAAAATAGGCATACAACCCATATATTTTAAATGTATCGTTTGCTTTAAATTACATTTAGATTTGTATGTTTGGTAATTGAACCTGAATGAATTTTAAATGAATGTGCTATATTTCAGAGTTTTCCTTAAAATTTGAACTAACTTTATTCTCATCTGAATGATAGACTATTTATTTCTGTATAAAATAAAAAAGAGATTTTGGTTGGGTGACAGTTGTAGTTTACAGTTTGACAAAAGCACAATGTTGTGTTTTATTGCGATTGTACACAAATATAAGTAAACACTTTGCAGTTTTAATAATGTCCTGTATGAACAAAAGGACGGAGTATGTTTTTATGTCTACATTGTTCAATCACGTTTCACACACACACACACACACACACACACACACACACAAACTTTTTTCTAATCAGATCAGGCAAGTAATATTCTGTCTTGGCACACTTGATTTAACTTTCAATCTTGTGTACTTATTTCATGTGTCCATTAAGTCCATGAGACCGTAGGGTGTCTCATTTTTCATTTTAGGTTTCAGAAGGTTGCTCACGCATACTTTGTGGTTGATATGTGCCCTCAATGCACACTTTTGCAGAGCCCACACCAATGCAAGCTCTACAGCACACATCTTCTCAAAGGTCAAAGCGGAGTTACGATATAGCCCGCCATGCACAGTAACCCTAAAGGCACCGGGGTGGCGGTGCCACCGGCTTGTTTATATATATATATATATATATATATATATATAAAGGCACCGGGGTGGCGGTGCCACCGGCTTGTTTATATATATATATATATATATATATATATATATATATATAAATATAGCTGCGAGCAGCGATGAAGGGCCAAAGCCGGCGGCACCGCCACTCCGGTGCCTTTAGGTAACTAAAGGCACCGGGGTTGCGGTGCCACCGGCTTGGGCCCGTAATCGCTGCTCGCAGCTATATTTATTATTCTTCTTATTATTTTTTTACTACCTTTTGGACACTTTTGGAGGTCTTAACATGCTCAAAAACTCCTGAAACTTTGCACACATGTCAGAACCCGCGGCCATCAGGGCCGGGCTGAAGATGGTACCCGGGCGTGGCAGGGGGGCTCGACAGCGCCCCCTGGAACGGGGTCCGAAAACATGGTCCATAAATCAAACACGCTTGCATGTAATAATATGAAACTCGGTACACATGTAGATCTCCTCGTTTCATATATACTTCACACTCTTACTTTTTACCCCAGCCCAACAGGAAGTCGGCTATTTAGGGTTGTTGGTAAAACACACGCAATGGAATGTGAAATACTCCTCCTAGAGAATTCAAACAAACGGCACGAAACTCGGTCAGCATGAAGTCAAGACATTGAGGATGAAAGTTTGCGAGGGGATTTTTGATATCTCGAACGGTGTGGCCGTGGCGAGGAAACAAAATTATGGCGAGAAACGTGAAACAGGAAGTGTGTCATAACTACTCCATACATTAACTGATCTTGATGAAACTTCAACAGTGTGTTCGTTGTAAGAGCCCGATCACATGGATGTGACTATTGTGAGTCAAAGTTATAGCGCCACCAACTGGCAGCAGGAAGTGTGTCACTTCCTAAATGCTTTGAAATCACCCTCTTATTTTTACCCGATTTGCTTCAAACTTTATGTGTATAATGTAAACACACGGCAGATGTAGACCTGTGAAAGGATTATTGATATCTTAGATACTGTTGCCGTGGCAACACATCAAACTTTAATATTCTTGTTTGATGCTTTTGAGACTCTTAGCATGCTTGAAATTGCATGAAACTCGACAGACACAGGTATGCATATGGTTCAGATCAAGCCGGACAACTTTCTAATTAACTGTCATTAGCTCAGACCAAGAGGAAGTTAGATATTTTGGTTTGAATGTGGATGTTTCTGAGAATTTTCTCTCCCTCTCCCTCTGACAGAGAGAATGCACCCTGCCATTCGTGTGTGTGTCTGTGTGGGGAGGGGGGGAGGGGCTCTTTTAGTTTAAACACAAAATTATACATAGGGCCATACTGCCCTCTTGTGTCCAAAATTATATTTATATATACATTATACATATATTTGGTATGTGACTGAGGACCGAGAGCTTTTAAATACGGGACATTGATAATGGCCACGTGCAGAGCGCTCGAGGGAATTCCTATGGAAGTTCTGCTCGCTCATCGCCGTGGACGCGCACCGTTATGAATGCCCGTGCAGCCGTTAGTTTCATTTTAAAATTAGCGCCTTTTCTGGGGCCGATTGCTTGAATTGTGAGTTCAATAGCCTATTATTCTTCATGGAAACCACAACAACAAAAGAGTATAAAAGTTTGGTGTGAACGCAGCATAATGAACAAGCTGCGATCTCAAGATTGCAATGCTGGAGTGTGTGTGTGTGTGTGTGTGTGTGTGTGTGTGTGTGTGTGTGCGTGTGAGAGAGAGGCGCGGGCGAACTGTGTGTGTGTGTGTGTCTGTGTGGGGAGGGGCTCTTCGAGTGATAGTTATTATACAAAATTATACATAGGGCCATACTGCCCTCTTGTGTCCAAAATGATATTTATACATATATTTGGCAAGCATGTGACTGAGGACCGAGAGCTTTTAAATACGGACGTCCACACGGACATTGATAAGGGTTGCGCTTGCAGAGCGCTTGAGGGAATTCCTATGGAAGTAGGAATGAACTAAAAAACGTTCGCTCTGTTCTGCTCGCTCGTCGCCATGGACGCGCACCATTATGAATGCCTGTGCAGCCGCATACTTTTTAGCGTCACTTTAAAATTAGTGCAATAACGGGGCCGATTGCTTGAATTGTGAGTTCAATAGTCTATTATTTTTCACGGACAACACAACAACAAAAGAGTACAATGATAGATTTGCTTAAATAGGGGCTTTTACATAAAATAGCCTATTCCGTCATCATCTTTTCAGTCAGCTCTTCACTCTCGTGATTAATGAAATTTGACTCCTGTTGCTGATATTTGCTGCAACTTTCGTTCCGCTTTAGTAAGCAAACACGCTTCAAATGTGTTTTTATTTTATTTTTGTGTATATATATATGTGTGTGTATATATATGTGTGTATATATATATATATATAGCTTATGTTTCAAATATGAGTTAATTAACAATCGTTGGAAAGAATGATACTTTTAATATCACTAAACCGTCATTAGGTGTCGCCAGGCGACCGTCTTAATGAGCGAGTCATTGATTCATTCGTTCAAACGATTCGTTCGAACGGCTGAGTCATTCATGAATGAGACAGATTATGGATTGGTCGTTGAATCTTTGAGTCAACCGATTCGTTCAAAATGCTGAATCATTCAGTAATGAGAACGCGTTGCTGTGAGATGCTCGATGGTTCTGCTGTGATCTTTGTTTAACTATTTTCGCTGCTGAAACAGAAAAAAAAGTCAATATTGCATCTAAAATTTAAGTGATTTGACGTGTGTGTGTGTGATTGTGTCTGTTACAGTGATTGTTTAACCCTTGTTAAAGTTTAGGCCTTGTCTTTTTGGATATATATCTTTTTATATAAAAAAAAAATAGCATACAACCCATGTATTTTAAATGTATTGTTTGCTTTAAATTACATTGAGATTCGTATGTTTGGTAATTGAACCTGAATGAATTATAAATGAATGTGCTATATTTCAGATCATATATTTGTTTTCCTTAAAATTTGAACTAACACTAACTTTATTCTCATCTGAATGATAGATTATTTATTTATGTATAAAATAAAAACACATTTGATTTTTCTTTTTTAATCAATGTAGAATGTGTAACTGAAAAAATAAACAGATTAGGGCTCTGATCGAGGACAATAAATGAAAACCAATGCAATATGATGAATGTCCAAAAGATTTTTTTTGCTTTTAAACTATGTGTGTGTGTGTGTGTGTGTGTGTGTGTAAGAGATTTCGGTTGGGTGACAGTTGTAGTTTACAGTTTGACAAAAGCACAATGTTGTGTTTTATTGTGATTGTACACAAATATAAGTAAACACTTTGCAGTTTGAATAATGTCCTGTATGAACAAAAGGACGGGGTATGTTTTTATGTCTACATTGTTCAATCACGCCTCACACACACACACACACACACACACACACACCAACTGTTTTTCTAATCAGATCAGGCAAGTAATATTCTGTCTTGGCACACTTCATATAACTTTCAAACTTGTGTACTTATTTCATGTGTGCATTAAGTCCATGAGACCGTAGGGTGTCTCATTTTTCATTTTAGGTTTCAGAAGGTTGCTCACGCATACTTTGTGGTTGATATGTGCCCTCAATGCACACTTTTGCAGAGCCCACACCAATGCAAGCTCTACAGCACACATCTTCTCAAAGGTCAAAGCGGAGTTACGATATTGCCCGTCATGCACAGTAACCCTAAAGGCACCGGGGTGGCGGTGCCACCGGCTTGTTTATATATATATATATATATATATATATATATATATATATATATATATATATATAAATATAGCTGCGAGCAGCGATGAAGGGCCAAAGCCGGCGGCACCGCCACTCCGGTGCCTTTAGGTAACTAAAGGCACCGGGGTTGCGGTGCCACCGGCTTGGGCCCGTAATCGCTGCTCGCAGCTATATTTATATATATATATATATATATATATATATTTATTATTTTTTTACTACCTTTTGGACACTTTTGGAGGCCTTAACATGCTCAAAAACTCCTGAAACTTTGCACACATGTCAGAACCCGCGGCCATCAGGGCCGGGCTGAAGATGGTACCCGGGCGTGGCAGGGGGGCTCGACAGCGCCCCCTGGAACGGGGTCCGAAAACATGGTCCATAAATCAAACACGCTTGCATGTAAGAATATGAAACTCGGTACACATATAGATCTCATCGGTTCATATATACTTCATACTCTTACTTTTTACCCCAGCCCAACAGGAAGTGGGCTATTTAAGGTTGTTGGTAAAACACACGCAATGGAATGTGAAATACTCCTCCTAGAGAATTCAAACAAACGGCACGAAACTCGGTCAGCATGAAGTCAAGACATTGAGGATGAAAGTTTGCGAGGGGATTTTTGATATCTCGAGCGGTTTGGCCGTGGCGAGGAAACAAAATTATGGCGAGAAACGTGAAACAGGAAGTGTGTCATAACTACTGCATACATTAACTGATCTTGATGAAACTTCAACAGTGTGTTCGTTGTAAGAGCCCGATCACATGGATGTGACTATTGTGAGTCAAAGTTATAGCGCCACCAACTTGCAGCAGGAAGTGTGTCACTTCCTAAATGCTTTGAAATCACCCTCTTATTTTTACCCGATTTGCTTCAAACTTTATGTGTATAATGTAAACACACGGCAGATGTAGACCTGTGAAAGGATTATTGATATCTTAGATACTGTTGCCGTGGCAACACATCAAACTTTAATATTCTTGTTTGATGCTTTTGAGACTCTTAGCATGCTTGAAATTGCATGAAACTCGACAGACACAGGTATGCATATGGTTCAGATCAAGCCGGACAACTTTCTAATTAACTGTCATTAGCTCAGACCAAGAGGAAGTTAGATATTTTGGTTTGAATGTGGATGTTTCTGAGAATTTTCTCTCCCTCTCCCTCTGACAGAGAGAATGCACCCTGCCATTCGTGTGTGTCTGTGTCTGTGTCTGTGTGGGGAGGGGGGGAGGGGCTCTTTTAGTTTAAACACAAAATTATACATAGGGCCATACTGCCCTCTTGTGTCCAAAATTATATTTATATATACATTATACATATATTTGGTATGTGACTGAGGACCGAGAGCTTTTAAATACGGGACATTGATAATGGCCACGTGCAGAGCGCTCGAGGGAATTCCTATGGAAGTTCTGCTCGCTCATCGCCGTGGACGCGCACCGTTATGAATGCCCGGTCAGCCGTTAGTTTCATTTTAAAATTAGCGCCTTTTCTGGGGCCGATTGCTTGAATTGTGAGTTCAATAGCCTATTATTCTTCATGGAAACCACAACAACAAAAGAGTATAAAAGTTTGGTGTGAACGCAGCATAATGAACAAGCTGCGATCTCAAGATTGCAATGCTGGAGTGTGTGTGTGTGTGTGTGTGTGTGTGTGTGTGTGTGCGTGTGAGAGAGAGGCGCGGGCGAACTGTGTGTGTGTGTGTGTCTGTGTGGGGAGGGGCTCTTCGAGTGATAGTTATTATACAAAATTATACATAGGGCCATACTGCCCTCTTGTGTCCAAAATGATATTTATACATATATTTGGCAAGCATGTGACTGAGGACCGAGAGCTTTTAAATACGGACGTCCACACGGACATTGATAAGGGTTGCGCTTGCAGAGCGCTTGAGGGAATTCCTATGGAAGTAGGAATGAACTAAAAAACGTTCGCTCTGTTCTGCTCGCTCGTCGCCATGGACGCGCACCATTATGAATGCCAGTGCAGCCGCATACTTTTTAGTGTCACTTTAAAATTAGTGCAATAACGGGGCCGATTGCTTGAATTGTGAGTTCAATAGTCTATTATTTTTCACGGACAACACAACAACAAAAGAGTACAATGATAGATTCGCTTAAATAGGGGCTTTTACATAAAATAGCCTATTCCGTCATCATCTTTTCAGTCAGCTCTTCACTCTCGTGATTAATGAAATTTGACTCCTGTTGCTGATATTTGCTGCAACTTTCGTTCCGCTTTAGTAAGCAAACACGCTTCAAATGTGTTTTTATTTTATTTTTGTGTATATATATATGTGTGTGTATATATATGTGTGTATATATATATATATATATAGCTTATGTTTCAAATATGAGTTAATTAACAATCGTTGGAAAGAATGATACTTTTAATATCACTAAACCGTCATTAGGTGTCGCCAGGCGACCGTCTTAATGAGCGAGTCATTGATTCATTCGTTCAAACGATTCGTTCGAACGGCTGAGTCATTCATGAATGAGACAGATTATGGATTGGTCGTTGAATCTTTGAGTCAACCGATTCGTTCAAAATGCTGAATCATTCAGTAATGAGAACGCGTTGCTGTGAGATGCTCGATGGTTCTGCTGTGATCTTTGTTTAACTATTTTCGCTGCTGAAACAGAAAAAAAAGTCAATATTGCATCTAAAATTTAAGTGATTTGACGTGTGTGTGTGTGATTGTGTCTATTACAGTGATTGTTTAACCCTTGTTAAAGTTTAGGCCTTGTCTTTTTGGATATATATCTTTTTATATAAAAAAAAATAGCATACAACCCATGTATTTTAAATGTATTGTTTGCTTTAAATTACATTGAGATTCGTATGTTTGGTAATTGAACCTGAATGAATTATAAATGAATGTGCTATATTTCAGATCATATATTTGTTTTCCTTAAAATTTGAACTAACACTAACTTTATTCTCATCTGAATGATAGATTATTTATTTATGTATAAAATAAAAACACATTTGATTTTTCTTTTTTAATCAATGTAGAATGTGTAACTGAAAAAATAAACAGATTAGGGCTCTGATCGAGGACAATAAATGAAAACCAATGCAATATGATGAATGTCCAAAAGATTTTTTTTGCTTTTAAACTATGTGTGTGTGTGTGTGTGTGTGTGTGTGTGTGTGTGTGTGTGTGTGTGTGTGTGTGTGTGTGTGTGTGTGTAAGAGATTTCGGTTGGGTGACAGTTGTAGTTTACAGTTTGACAAAAGCACAATGTTTTGTTTTATTGTGATTGTACACAAATATAAGTAAACACTTTGCAGTTTGAATAATGTCCTGTATGAACAAAAGGACGGGGTATGTTTTTATGTCTACATTGTTCAATCACGCCTCACACACACACACACACACACACACACACACACACACACACACACACACACACCAACTATTTTTCTAATCAGATCAGGCAAATATTCTGTCTTGGCACACTTCATATAACTTTCAAACTTGTGTACTTATTTCATGTGTGCATTAAGTCCATGAGACCGTAGGGTGTCTCATTTTTCATTTTAGGTTTCAGAAGGTTGCTCACGCATACTTTGTGGTTGATATGTGCCCTCAATGCACACTTTTGCAGAGCCCACACCAATGCAAGCTCTACAGCACACATCTTCTCAAAGGTCAAAGCGGAGTTACGATATTGCCCGTCATGCACAGTAACCCTAAAGGCACCGGAGTGGCGGTGCCACCGGCTTGTTTATATATATATATATATATATATAAATATAGCTGCGAGCAGCGATGAAGGGCCAAAGCCGGCGGCACCGCCACTCCGGTGCCTTTAGGTAAAGGCACCGGGGTTGCGGTGCCACCGGCTTGGGCCCGTAATCGCTGCTCGCAGCTATATTTATATTTTGGATTATTTTTAACTTAAAAAAGTTACGGACTGGAGCTTTAAATTAGGTAAATTAATTAAAGAATTAAAATAAAAAAATCATACTCATATGTAGCCTGGCTAACGCCAGACCCAATTCTCGTTGAGACTTGGGTCGGGGAACCACATGTTCATTTTCTCGTATTTGAGGCGTGGTTTACGAATGCCCAGAGCTGTTTATTGGGCGCTACGAATGTCTAAATGCGCCTGTACGTAGCTCATAGCCAATCGTTTCGATTATACCAGATGACGTATGTAGAGCGACAGAAATGAGACGAGGGAGACGACGATGGGTCAGAGATTTATGTGTAGCCTACACGATGGCGTGCATCTAACGGCCGTTTCACACCGCATGCGTGAGCGGCGCGTATTCTTTTCGGCGTGCATGTTAATCAATGAGTGCATTCACACCGGGAGCAGCGAGTGAGCGTCGAGCAGGAGCGGCGCGTGGGCAGCAGTGAAGCGGGGGTTTCGAATCTGTTTTTTGCTGCATTGCTCATGCTAAATTAAAGTGAAAGCACACTTTTGATGGACAAAAATAAATGTGATTTCACACAAAAATTGCCACAAAAAGTTAACAAGAACTTGAGTAGGCAAATAAAAGAAAATAAAGACTCTAAAATATTTATAGAAAATTTACCCGGTAAAAACTTGTTTTTAATTATTCAGTTTGGGTGAAAGTTGTGTATTATATAAATAAAAAAAACTAAAGTAAACTAGCCAGAAAATATATATAAACGTTAGTTCATGTAACGTTAACACACAGACAGCTACAGGCTAGCACAACCCAAATCAAACCCGAGTGTGTGGTTTATTTGTGTGTTTTGTTTTTTATCCGCGGAGTTGCGGTCTTGTAAACATCGAAAGTATGACTGAAACTAATAGATTGGAGCCATTTTCTGGGTTGTTTTGTTGTATTACATTTAACTTATTTGCGAATGTTGTACACCTCCCCATTACAAACTTTCAAGACTATCAATGTTATAAAATGACCAACTTCTAAAAACAAATGTATAGTTGTCTTTGTAAAGAATTGCTCGCTTATATATAATGCCAAAGTCATATTTCAATCTCTTTGGAAAACAAGAAAAAACACAAAATGACTTAAGCAATTATGCTATGAGGCTAACGATATGTAGCTTTGGAGCCGCTGCTGTGACACTGTACAAACGCTTCCAGTGTGAATACTCTCGCGCGTCTGCAGCTGCAGTGACGATGTAGTTACGCTGACGCGCTGCTCAAATGCCGCTCACGCTTGCGGTGTGAAACCTATATGTGAAACGGCCGTAAGGCTGCATCGAAAGGTAACTTCGCGTCTACTGCCATGTTTGATCCATAGGTATAAACAAACTGCTTCGGTGTGTCGCATAGACGCGTCATCGTCTTGCTGCTCCCTCCCCGTTCTGTGATTGGTTCCCTAAATGAGGCGAAAATTTGGTCCATGGTATCCAGACTGCCTTTTAGCGTGAATAAAATCGCGCTGCGGGAAGGCAGTATGGGGAAACCCAGACTAACTCATAGGTGTGTCTGAAATGCATTTTTAATATTTCTTTGAACAAACATTTGAATTAGCCCAGTAACACTGCAGTCATTGAAGTTTGTTTATACATCATGTCTACAAATTATGCACCACTAAATATCTGTAAGTGCAGCATCTGAAACGTGTACCTGCTGATTTGGGCTCTTCCATCCTCTGGCGGACCTGCAGCGTTAGGCTCTGAATGAGGGAGTACACCTTATCACAGGTCTTCACAGGGTTTTTGATCATCTGCATGGACTTCACAAGAGATGTGCTGGAGGTGGGCGCCAGCTGGTCCACAAATAAAACACACACCATCACTCACAGCAACAGAGAAAAGCTCAGGCTATTTACACGAGGTGTTCATTTCTTCTTGTTCACGAGGTGTAAATAGCAGTATTTTCTTTGCACTGAGTGTAAATAGTTGTTAGATGCCATCTATAGTCATCTATAGGCTATTTGCACCTCAGTGTATTGTAGTAAATTATAAAACAGTATGCAATAACAACATATTCAGTGTATATAATTAGATTTATTAAAACCAAAAATTGTCCCTGTCCCTAAATTCCTCCCTCCCTAACCCTACCTGATAAACACTGTTACTGTTAACAAATGGGTTTCTTTTGTAATTTTGACATTAACAACTCAGACATTCGACGGTGGAGTTACTGTAAATAGCCTCTGCCAACAAGCTTTCAGCGGCAAATTCAGAGTTGCATCAATTTTCGTTCATTTAAATGCCTAATGACAAGTACTTATATAGTTCCCAACAGCAGAGATCAACAACACAGTTCAATTCTTCACAGAACAATAGAAAAAGTTTCAGCCATCTCAAATCTTTTAAGCAACCTTAAATATGATTGTGACCTGACCTTCTCGAAGTCTTCTGGCGTGAAGTCTCTGTCCTTCTGCAGGATCTCGTGAAGTCGTGCTTTGACCTTCTGCTGGCAGCTGCTTAAGGAGTCGCTGTCACTGTCCAGCAGGCCGTTCATATTGGCACTTTTCACCATCTGAACCAGGATGGGCGTCAGCTCTCCCTCTAACGCCAGCAGGCCCTGAGGACACCACACACACACACACACACACACACATTAACACTCACACGTCCCGTCGTTTAAGAGGAATAATGCTAACACTTTACAATGAGGTTTGTTAGTTAACATTAGTTAACTACATTAGTTAACACGAACTAATAATGAACTGCACTTATTTCAACATTTACTAATACTTTATTAAAATCTTGTTAACATTAGTTAATGCACTGTGAAGTAACACAAACGAACAATGAACAGTAACAAATGTATTGCTCATGGTTAGTTCAAGTTAGTTAATACATTAACTAATGTTAACTAATGAACCTTATTGTAAAGTGTTACAGAAATAATAATAATAGGCCTACGATTATTATAAATATGTTTTAATTTGGCTGCCAAAATAAACATTAAAGCATGCGATAAAAAATCTTTAAAACCATTTATGCTTTCAACAACAATTTGACATTATAAGATTAAATCTGAAGTTTTAATGTTGCCTTTGCGAACGCTGCGGCAGTCATCTGAACGCGTCCCTCATCAGAGGCGTATATCTTCAGGTCGTGCCTGTATGTGCTGTGCAGACGGAGAAGCCCACAGCCGGGGAAGCCAGCGTAGTCGCCTGAGACGCAGGAGGAAAACCATAAACAACAAGAGGCGGACGTAACAGGGGCCGTAATGAGCAGTGTGTGTGTGTGTGTGTGTGTATAAAGTACCTTGTCCTCCAGGGTACATACACCTAAAGGCCCGACCGAGCTCTTCGGCCTGAACCCTGCCAGCTGGAGTCAACTCGCCACCCCACTTCAAGACCAGCAACAGTGACGGGTCATCCCTCCGCACATCTCAACAAACACACACACACTCAATATCAAATGAACAGAAGTGCACTATCAGCCTTGGCTTGAATGGGGGGTGGGGGGTCATGACCCTTTAAGTGGGCGGGTTTTTGACAAATTCTGCAATGTGGACCAGGCTTCAGAATTCCCCTACACAAGACTGCCCTAAAAGAAGTCTCTTTTATGACATTTAATTTTTAAAGTCCCCCTGTATCCCTTAAAACTCATCTTTGATCACCAAAATTACATATTTAAAAGTTTTTTCCTTGGAAAAAAAAAAAAAGATTCTTGGCTTAAAATATCTTGCATGTAACGCGACACCCTTGCCTCATTTAGTATGCGCGGTTCTATGAATATGCAAATGAGCCCCGCCTCCACTCACTCACTCAGCTCAGAGATCCACTGGTTGACGATCACACGTTGATCTGATTGGTTACAAGGTAGTGTGTGACGTCAGAAACACCAGCGATTTCAAACCGTGTTTTTGAGACTGTCTTTGGTTCACTGCAGTTTTAAGCAGAAAATACTCAGCAATGGTGTCGACTTATGAACTTACACATGGTTTGTCTTAAAGCACATTAAAAACACTTATAAACAACATTAAAAGCTGGATTTTTACTACAGGGGGACTATAATAAAATGTAACTGATCTTACACATACATAAAACTAATGTAAACAGAAGGAAGGTCTAAGAAACGGCATGAAAATGAATCAAAACCAGCCAAAAGATACAAGCAAGACCATCGTTACCTTCCTCTTCACTGGACGTTTTAGGGCAACCATGTGGCAGATATGTTAACTGAACCTTGCGATTAATGCCAGAGAAATGGCCGTACCTGAACAAACAGAATGAGATATTAGAAACGGGACTGAAATATAGCTGTATATTTAAAAATAACGGGGCCAAGCGTGACAAAGTCATAAGTGGCATAAAATGAGGCTGGATATACAGTAGCATCCCCAGGAAGAGGTTCAAATAACACAAAAGCTGTCATCAGATTGATACACAGTATCCTGTAAATGTGTCAAAGATATGTTGGAGTTTTATGGAGTGCTTGCCATCAAATCAATAATGCTTTGCTTTACATGTGAAAGGTTTGGTAAACAAAAAGACCTGCAGATTTCAAAAACTTTTACTAGCAGGGTCCGAATATGATCTAAAGGCGATACTAAATTGAATGGACACTGTAGTATGGGTTTGATAAAAAATCTAAATAGTGAAATCTTCAAATGTTTCAAACCCAATGTTGACATGACATTTAATGAGAAGATAAACCCCAAAATGTGGAAAACGAACAGACACGATACGTGTCTCGACACCCGTGTTGCTTGGCCCCTAATAATGAACTTACAGGAACACTTACATTTCAAGGACCGTTTTCAGCTGTTCAAGCTTTGCTTTACTCTCCTCAATTTCTGAATCGTTATTTTGGCCCAGTTCTACCAACAGCTGTCTGGCAATGTCCAACACTTCCTGTTCAATTCAATCAAATATAACTTATTATCTTGATATATGAGTGGTGAATACTATTCCTTATTCATTGCTAAATCAAAAATGCATTTACTTGGAGTTGCTTTGGCTTTTTCAGTTTCAGTTTCCCACTTTTGTAACCTTCACATTTTTCAAAGAGGTCAAAAAATCTGAAAGACACAAAATGAGAAATGAACAAAGGACAGACTTTAGCTGAGCATACCGTCACTTGAACTTCATATCCTGTTGGAGTGAGTGACAGCGCATGATGAAGATTGCTTGCTGACAGTAGATCTGAAATGTTGGTACCTCTGATGGCGAACTTCCATTTTCATCTTCTGTTTGGGAGTTCTGTCTCCATGTCGAATCACAGCGATCACACACCTCAACTCCATCCTGAAAGTCACACAGCAGCACTTGAAAGGATATTTGTTTTGAGCTTATGCAGAAAAAAAGATAGAAATCAATACATCAGCAGCATTGATTTAGATTAATGTGTGTTAAAGGAACAATTTTCCCGAAAAATTTAAATTCTGACACCATTTTCTCACTGTTATTCCAAATCCATTTAACTGACTTTCTTCTGCGCAACACAAAAATCAACAATTCAATGAATATCAAGTTTGGTGAAATCCATTCAATAGCAGTATGTGTGGGTCACTAACACTTAAATCATTTGCTCACCCTCATTTTGATCCAAAAACATAAGACTTTTGAAATCGTACATATTTTTTTAATGACATCTGAGAGATTTCTGTGCCTCCATTGAAAGTCCAGAACACAAAACTTAAAAAAATTCATAAAACGTAAACGCATCAGTATGAATTGAGCGGTTTAGTCTAAGACACAAATTCTTCATATGATGACCATACATATAAACATTGATCGATGCACATAAACTGCACATTGGATAAGCGAAACAGAGGCTTGAGAAGACCTGGATTAAACCACTTCATCCACATGCATTACTTTTACAATGTCTTTATGAACTTTTTGAAGCGTCTAAGTTTTGGTGAATGGACTTGGTCAATAAACGGACAAAAATCTCTCAGATTTCATTACAAATACCTTCATTTGAAAGTCTTATGGTTTGGATTGTAACGACATGAGGGTGAGTAAATGTGAGCAAGTTCACAATTAAAATTTTCGGTTGAACTAACTCAACAAAGCGCCTGTTAATGAAGGTGGTTTTGGGGAAAACAGAAGGAAGTCACGTGAGTTTGGGACCCCATGAGGATGAGTTAATTTTTGGCAGAACCATTGCTTAAATAACTTCAAAGCAACAGACTGCACCAGCTGAGATACTGAGAGCATTGCTGATGTAATCATCAGGAGTGTGATGTTCATTTCTGCTTGACAGGACATACATCGTTCCAGAGGTTGTGGGAACTATGGGAATGTCCTCTGCTTCTAAAGGTATAGACCACGGGATCTGAAACTGTGGGGCCAATTCTCTCATGATGATATTCCTGTTGTGCAAAAGGAAAATAGTAATCAATTGAGTTTAAACAAATACACCAGTCTAAATGATAATTCATGAATAGCATATACAAGTATTCATTGCCATAAATTACCATAGTGTAATCATCTGATTATAATAAAATATTTAAAAAAATATATATAAAACAAAAACTTTTTTTAGATCAGACAATGAAGAAAATAAAAGTTTGTTTTGTGCATCTAATCCCCTTGCATTAAAGTATATTAGAAACGAGAAGAGATCTGGGATGGGTTTGTCTGATGTACTGACCCCAGGATTTTAGCACAGTCGTCGAAGTACTTCATGGAGTTCTTGACGAAGCTGAAGCCGTTGACGTCACAGACGTAAGACTGGCCATTGGCTCGGAGCAGGTCGAAGCCACACACCGTTTGCTACCAACCAGAACACACTTCAGCTTACACAGGCATATCGAGACAATCCATTCATTAGCATTTACATGCCCTGTGTAAGTTTGTGGCACACTCAACAAATTTTCACATATTCAGACTTGTATTATGCACGTGTATAAGACACATTTCACACAGGAACACATTTCTTTGATTGAGAAAAGTTTTGCTGCTAAAAGCTATGACCGATTGAGTATGTGTATGTAGCTATGAGCTAATGCACATAATGTACAGTACAGCTAAATAAACCCCTTCAGAGTGATACAAGACCTGCCACTGCACATTATCTCTTACATATTTATCATATATACACATAAAAAATGACTTTTTGTAGCTTTTAGTAATAGCAATGTTATACAGAGGACAGAAAATGACAAGAAACTCATTTCCTGATGATGCACATGAGGAGCTGAATTTGTAAATGTAGTCAGTCATGACCAGCTTTCAGATATTAGACTCTGATGGCTAAAATAAGTGGCATCGCGACTCAATTACGCATTTTGGAGGATTTACCTTGAAAGCCAAGCAGACTTTCCATGCGATGAGTTTCTCTCTGGCGTTGAGGATGACTGGATACCGGACCTCTTTCCCCTCGCTGTCTCGTTCCACCTTGCCATCCAGAGCAGGGGATTTGCGGGCCTCTGCGTGGGCGTAGTCGGGCCCTACAGTGTACACCTGATGCCGACACACAGAGGAAACGGTTCATTCATCGATGGATCAGTGTCTGTCAGCACTGCTTTCAAGTCCAAGATCATTTTCATGACTTACCTTTCATTTACTAAACTATATTAAATATACTTTTGTTTATTAAAGTATATTTCCTTTATTTTATTTTATTTTCATGTAGCGCCAACACCTACTGGATCTGAATGACTGATCTTTATTGAAGAATCAGATGAATAAACGTCAGTCACGAGCCATTTTTAAATGTTTTCAACATTCATAATTATCACAAATGCTTCTTGATCATCAAATCATCATATTAGAGTGACACATACATGTGACACTGAAGACTGGAGTAATGATGCTGAACATTCAGGACTAAATTACAGTTTACAATATTTTCACATAGAAAATAGTTATTTCAAATTGTAATAATATTTCACAATATTACTGTTTTTACTGTATTTTTGATCAATTAAATGCAGGCTTGGTGAGCAGAAGAAAACATTATTCCAAGCTTTTGACTGGTATTGTAAGCTCCAGGCAAACACAACTCAAGAGTTTACACGTGTACCTCACATCTCATCATGTTTTGTGAAGAAAACAAACCTTTCTTCTCAAGAAATCAAACCATTTTCCTCTGATTAATCAAAACGGCCATCGCTACCATGAGAAGCATGTGTGTTAGTCAGAGTTGTGCTTGAGCTTCTGTGCCCTGTTGGAGATGAGCCAGACGGAGATACCTTCACATCCGTTCCATCTGTAGGCATGAACTCCTCATAGATGTAGGATCCAGTCTTTCTGACGTTACTCTCAGGAGAATACACGCTGCTTCTGCTGCCAATCTGAAAGAGATGTACAGGGATCACAAATGTGTCCAAGCACAGATGAGTAAAATGATTGATATATTTTTAGTGAAAACTAAACTTTATTTTACAGTGCAGTTATACAATTACTGTATTATATTACTGTCTTGAGGATAATATTATTATAATATTCTAATTCTTGTCTTGCTAAAACAGCAGTGTGAATGTAAACTGAGGGTGTGTTCACACTTGTATTCGGATCTCTTGGTTCTTTTGGTTCGGACCAAAAAAGAAAAAGATACATTTAGTCCTGGATCGCTTAGCTTTCACACGGTCATTTTTAACATCGAACCTAAAGATACCAAAAAAAAGGGCTTCTATGACATTTTCCGCCCCGAACATCTAAAACAATGCTGTGTGTTGGGCTAAAAATGCGCTCGTTGTATGGGCCTGTACGACGCGGTTCTGATGCCTGCACCATGTGACGACATGTCCTGTTTTTGCTTCGTTTAGATGTTGAGGAAGTAAGAGAAATATTGGCCTGACTTTAATTTATTGGTGAATTTCCACCACAATGTCTTTGCGTGTTGCGTTCATATTTCAGTCGCACTGCACCAAACAAGCGAACCGAGTCACCAGGAAAGGTGGTCTCAGTCCACGTGTGCGATGGGCACCAGGGTTCGGTTCACTCACACTTATTCAAATGAACCGCATTAACAGAGTTTGTGTTAACTGAACCAAACCTGCCGGTGTCAACACACCCTGGCTACATTCACACTGTCCAAATACGATTATTTGTTTATCTGATTATTGTAATCTGATCTAAATTTATTGATGTCCACACTGTGTAACTGTCCAGATCCCAGTTGTGTGTCCATGCAGCGCTCTCGTTTTCGGGAATATCTGCATTGGTTTCTCTGTGGCATTGATCTGTGGTAGGAATACGCCAAAAACAACAACAGCCGCACCAGTTTTGGTTATTGGGTTTGCAATAGAGATGATGTCTTATTTAGCTGGACTCGTGCGTGGGCAGAACCGGACGAGGCTGTTATGAGCGGCTTTATTCGGTGCTGTCGTCTCCGCCGGTCTCAAAACACGTCTCCGTTATATTGTCATTTTCTGCTGTTTAACACTTCCCAGCAACACAGCATTGTTTCTGCAGTGACTTTCAGCAGTTTCCTATGATAACGCCTCACGTTTATGTTTTACGTGGCGTGAGAAAGTCACATAAACCACACGAAATCCGACCAGAGGGGTCAGACTGAAATGGATCTCCAGAAATGCGGATTTCAAACCATATATGAAGTTCGAAACGGATTTGTATCAAATTACATGTGATTTATTGCCATTCACACTTGCTATTTCAATCGGATTTGCTCAAAAATTGGATTTGGATTGGATTTAGCCTATATCACAACTAAAAGGAGGTCTAAGTCCACTTTAAAGTCCAGATGCAAGTCAATGCAAATACTTTGGACACTGAAAATGGGTTGAAGCTCTTAATTTCCACTATCAAAGAGCACCAGATACATTTTTTTCATTTTAAAATGTTCTTAGAGGGGAGACATACCCCTGAGGTCAGCCCCCCATAGTCTCTTAAAATCCTTTGGGAAACACTGTCTAACCCTCCCCAAAAAAACCTTTAAGTACATAGTTTTCTTCAGCTGGTTTTAGAATACTTTTGCAAAGAATGTAATGTTGTACTGTGGTGTGTTTGGGGTGTTTAGGTCACACACACACACCTTGCGGAAGAGCCGCTGGCTGCCTCCTCCTGCAGATGTGGGGTAGTAGATGTACACATTGTGGTCCTCCGCACTAACTGGCTTCTCCACGAACGGCTTGTGGAAAATCTCCCCGTTCACCTCCACATGGTCCTCTCCCTCCACCAGATTACATTCTAGAGAAACAGCACATCTTGTGAGGACTGGTGAAATGGTTAGATCAATGCTACTTTTTGTTCTGTATTGATGCGGGTCTTTTTGAAACAGGAAATTGAGGCAGAACATATTTTGCACATGGTTATGATCTCACTGGCAGATTGACAGGCCGATCAGCCAATCACAGCACTACCTCCTCTCTCACATGACTTTACATTTGTATGTTGCTGTTACCACCTCACATTCACAGTACAAGAGTACACATTAAGCTCAAGGGACATTTCAGTCCCTTTAACTAAACATTGCTTTAAAAAAGACAGGTAAAAAATGTATTAACATGGTCTTAATTTGACATGAAATCGATTGAATTCTTTCAACTAATTCTGTAAACTACAACCTGCAACCATTTGAACTGTATCTAACAGGTGTGGCAGGTTTTCATGAACACACATGTCTACATTGAAGAGTTAACAGAGGCTGTGAATAAGTACTGCAAAACAATGAAAGCCACTCACAATAATTCATTACTAGAAAAAGAAATGTGGCCTTCTCCTTCGTTTTGAGTCAAACAACCTGATGTCTTTCTAATTATACAAATATGTTTCTGGCTGCAATAGTTGAAATATATATCAAGTATATATTATATACATACATAATACTATATTAAGTATATAATAACATATAAGACATCACTAACAGGTTCAGTAAAAAAAAGAAATGCTGTGTACTTAGCAGTCTGCTCTTCTCGAGAATATGTTTTCTAGGTAACTAATGAGCTATGAACACCAGATAACTTTCCAGACAGAAATATAGAGATGATGACATGTTCACCAGCAGTTTTGTTAATGTTTTCGTAAACAAGTTTCAAATTCATTCAGTTATTTTTAACCTCATTCCTAATTTCTCTTCGTTTAAGCATGTAACTTTTCATTATTTAACAAACAAAAACATCATGTACCGGTAGTTAATTCTTCCTCCCAATAAAACTGAAGAAACAAAGTTTGGAAAGTAATATTTCCCCATAACAGTTTAATTAATATTGTAATATTACTGCTAATATTGCAGGCTGTAGTAAGTATCAGTGAATAAGAGGAATGACAGTTACACACTACAAACTCACGAGGACACACCACATCTGAACACATTATCTGTCCACTGGGGCTTACTGGGTGTAGTGAACTAGTGTGAATGAACTAGGTCAGTGTGAGATTTGAGGGAGTTAACAAACCTTCTGGTCTGGCAGGATCTCTGTTCAGGACAGCAAAGCGAGGCAGCTGTATTCCCTCGGCCTTCAGGATCCGATACACCTCTCTCCTAAACATGAACACATAACATATGCATTTTTATTTTGCCATTTAAAAGGATAGTTCACCCAAAAAGGAAAATTGTGTCATCATTTGTCATCATCATCTCATGTCATTCTAAACCCATAAGGCTTTCATCTTCGAAACACAAATAAAGCAATGATTTTTTTTCTCCAACATGGTCGAGCTTCAATTTACCATATTTGATGTGCTCTATGTATGTGCGTTAATCAATGTTTTTAGAAAAGCCTACATTCATATGAATTATTTTTAATATAATGTCTTTATGAACTTTATGGTGCGTAACAGTTTTGGTTGAATAGACCTTCAATGGCAGGACAGAAAAATATATATCTTAATTTGTGGATCTTCATTTATGGGTTTGGAATGACGTGGAGGACGTGAGGACGTGAGGACATGAGGACGTGTGGACGTGAGGACATGAGGACATGAGGACGTGTGGACGTGAGGACATGAGGACATGAGGACATGAGGACGTGAGGACATTGTGGGTGAACTGTCCCTTTAAGCAATAGTCGCACCACCAAGAGTGCCGTAGTTCCACACATCAGAAAAGCTGCTATACTGCCGTAGGCACGGGCCTGCAGTGATCTTGTGTATTAAACACATTCAAATCAGGAGCAATTTGTCGTGGAGATGACTTAGGAGATCCAAGACACTTCTAAAACAAAAGATTCTAAAATGCTAATATTCAGCAGTTAATAACATTAGCTATTTGCTGAAAGACTTCACACAAGACTAAACAGTGTCACGATGAGACTAAATGGTGTCATTATAAATACCTCTCTCAGCTCCTATCTGTAAGTTCATGGGGAAAGTGCAAGTTTTTCCAGTTTTAAAACCATAAAGGCTGGCAATATCTTTTTGTATTGGAGCACATCATTACTCAAATAAACATTCAAATCCTTTTCCCCATTATTATTATTTCAGTGAAATTGCCCATTATGATCGTGTCAGGAATATAAGCAACCGCATGATGTTTCCCCCTGAGCACGGTTCACTATACATCACCATTACAGATGTTCTGATGGCGGTCGTGAAGCACACCTGTCCTGAATAAAGTACTGAAGATCCAGATCGTTGATGACGAACGGATTCCTCAGCTTCTCATAAGCCACAGCTTTATCCAGAGGGAATCCTTTAAAAGCAGACGATAAACAGTGAACAAAACTCTTCTGATGTGTGAAGCCAACATATCAAGAGGAATGAACATATCTACACATGTTCCAGCTCTCAGTACAGTAACTGAGTGAACAACCTGTGCATTCAATGGCTGTAACACACACCGTCGAGAGACCATGATATAAATGAGCATGATTGATATTCTACATAAACTTAAAACTTTGATTTTGCAAATATGTGCACACCTTAAACTCAGTCAAATTTGAAAGAATTTAAAATGTAATCCATTACACATGTTGTACTTAAAGTAATTAGATAGCATATTTTCCAGAATATAAGTTGTTTTTTATTATCCGACTTTTATTACAATGTGCCTTATATAACGCAATTACTATGCAAGCATATGGGTAGCAATATTCAATTTGAAATGCAACATGTAAAATGGCAATGCATTTCTATATTTAAATTTACCATTACATTTGTGCAACGTTTGGTGCGAAATGAAAATAAACATTAAATGATATAATTTACATTTGCCATTTAATACACTAGTTTTAATATGTAAATTGAATACATATTTAAATGCTTTATAAGTTGCAAAATTAAAATTACAATGTATTACATAAATGATTAGATATGTTTAACATGCAAAATTATCCTTTAAATGTTATTTTTCTTTATTGCATTTACACTCACAGTCAAGACACTTGCAATTGCATTTTCATTAAATGTCCCGCAATGAATGTAGCAAAATTAAATGTGCACATTGAAAATACATTCTGACATAAAAAAATAAAATAAAAAAAATTACATATTAAAACTAGTGCATTAAATGGCAAATGTAAATTATTAAAACTAGTGTATTAAATGGCAAATGTAAATTATATAATTTCATTTTGCACCAAACATTGCACTGATGTATGGTAAATGTCAATTTAAATACAGAAATGCATTGCCATTTTACATATTGCATTGTTATTTAGCATTTTTTATTTCAAATTGAATATTGCTACCCATATGCTTGCATAAATTAGCATCAAGCACGCAAAACATGCGCAAAGCAGTTTGTCAAATCCGAGGTAAAGCAAATTTCCCACACTCTGGTAGTTTCAATTTAGCTTTAAATAAATGTGTTTCGGCTTGACATTTAAATTAAAAAATTTGTTTGAAATGAATGCCACTATAATAATATATGTTTGTTTAATACTTTACACTTACGATTTGCATTCCTGTACTGAATAGTGTTACATTTAAAGGATTGGTTGTAGAGTGAGGGGAACTAAAATATATGTTTATAGTGTTTGTTTTGTTTTATTAACCAGTAATTTACATCATTTCTGAACCCAATAATAAAATGTGACGGTTGTTTTCGTCGTGGTCAGAAGTGAATTATTTAATGGGGAATACAGTACTAAGCAAAAGCAGACATGATGATGGCACGAACCTTTGGAGTGGAAAGAGATGAGGCAATCGCAGAGGGGCCAGTTCTCTACCGGCTCGTTCAGAATGACGTCCTCCTCGAGCGTGACCACAGTGATGTACTTGAACAGACACAGTCTCTCCAGGATCTCCTTCATGGGCTTGGACTTTGACTTCTTGGACATGGCACAGATACCCACCACGATCTGTCTCTCTGGGGGCTGCAGATTAAACACATGCATCTCAAATTATGCTCAACATAGAAGATCAGTTTCGGCATACCTACTAAAACTCATGCAAGAAACATTAAAGCGATCTTATTCTAGAACATGTTGTTCTTCTTTACCCTTTTGAAATTAACGTGTTCAATACAAACACTGAAACAAATTCCCTCACTTCGTAACACATTATCACATCACAAATATGACCCAAAACAATATTAATAGCTGAACATTCTGGCTTAATGAAACACAACTCAAAGTAATTAAATTATGACGTATTGTTTTCAAATTAGTACTTTGCAGGACGGTATCATTATTTTTGCGTTACAAATATTCATATTAACACAGAAGTACTGGAGTAGAAGTGTATAGTTCGGATATAAACACTGATGTCTATGGTAGCGATCGAAATAGAATAGAATAGAAATCACCTTTTGAAAGTAACTTGAAGCTGCAAATAAAGATTGTATCAATAACATCGTCACACCAGTAGGTGACGACGCGAGACCGTTAAAAATGAGTCATTGAATCATTCATTCAAGAGATTCTTTCAAAAACGCTGATTCATCCAGTAATGAAACGAGTGAAGCATTTATGAGTGAGTCATTGAATCAGCTGATTTTCATTTTAAATTATTTATTCAATTTAATTAGATATCTTTTAAATAGACTGCAGCAATCTACATTTTGTCAGAACCTCTGGTAAATTACGTTATCTTGTTTAGATGTATGTTCAGAATCGTGGCCGAATCATTTTTTTTTTCAACAACAATTAAACACGTGATTCTCAATTGACCCAGACTCGTACAGCTGTACTCAGGCCCATCGGTGCGCAGGACTCATCAACAAGCTGCTTGAGGAGAGGCTGCTGGGACGGGACAGGCACAGGGTGCTCCTGTCTGGGTCGCTTGCACAGTAATGCACATCTGTACCATTTTCACAGGACACATGATGTGTGTCCCACTATTTATCTACTTGTGTGTTCTAACATGTAGCTAACGTTTGCTTTCATCTGACGGCTTATAAACTTAAATAAAATTGAAACTCAAAAAGAATTATGATGAGCTTCACAGAGATATTAAAGTATATCCTGATGTTCAATGTACGAACTGTTGCTTAATCCTCCTCTAGATGTGCCTTCAGGTTTATGGTCTTTGGGTTCCTGTCAGGTGGCCTTTACTACAGGAACTGGAACTATTTTTATCTAAATGCTCAGTTTAAATCCTAGGTTTTCCTATCAGTTCTAAGAAAGACTTTCCCGTTAAAGAATGAGAGGTTAAAGAATAACACGTTTAAAGGAGTCAGATTAACTACACTGGAGTCAGATAAATAACTGATATATTGCACAACATCCTTCATCTGCTTTCCGTTGCTTTAAAACAGCTGTGTAAGCTTCGAGCCTTACAGTACACTCGCTCCCAACCACACTTACTGCGTATAAAAGAAGATTTTGCATTTGGCTAAATAATCTCTTTTGCATTTATGCAAAATACTGGTGTCAAACCCGAGAAGACAGAAGGACCCACAGCATCCCTGTGCACGCAATACAAGCATTTGCAATTCATGTTCAACTATTGACCAATTATTGAAATGAATTACCATACACACGTTTAACTATCAAATCTGAGGTCTCAAAGTGTTTGTAAACCCGAAGGATTTTTCGTTACTCAGAATTAATGAACCCATTGACCCATTTTTATTTATTTATTCATTTGCACGCTTTGTTCAATGCTTTGAGTTTTCTATCCTGATGCTTTGGCGTTTTCCTTGTTCTAACACGTATGACTCCCTTTTACTTCCTCCAAAGTTTATGCACCGCTGACTGAAGAACCGACTTACAGCTGAGTCCCGATTCAGAGTCTGCATCCTTCGAGGTCTACGAGTGTCGGGCCGAGCGTTGTGAAACGGGGCGGTCTAGCCTACCGTAAGATTGTCCTGGTCTCCTATGAACAGTGACAGCTGCGGTTGACCAGCAGGAAGACGGGCCAGAATCTGAAGACCTGTCAGCAAGTCACCCTCTCACATACCGAATCATATTCTTCATCATCGTCTCGCTCCTCATCCTCCTCCTCCACGTTCTCGTACAGGCAGTCGTAGCCGAGCACTCGGCCCGGGTCCAGCAGCTCGTCCCCCTCTCCATCCTCAGCTCCCACGAAGAAGCGCGGGTGGTCCAGGTCCTCGTGCACGGACATGTCCCCCACAGACGGCTCTCAGCGGAGGTCAACACCGAGATCCCGCCGCACAGGCCTCGTCCTGCTCCTCACACACACTCATCTGAACACAGCACACACAGCAGTTTAGTGCTTCTCAAAGGACGGTTCAGGAGGGACAACCGCATTGACATGGGGGAGTGGGTTCGCTATTCTGACTAAAGTAATATTACAGTGACTGAGACTCGTTGTGTTCAGCAATTGTAAGTAAAGTGTTTTGTTTATGCTTGAAGCTGTTTGTTTATTTGACAGCGGCTCTTGCAGTGTTGCCATGTTCACTTATTGTAAGTGTTTTCGAGCTTGGCTCATACAGCGCTCAAGTTTATGGAGTTATTAAAGTGAGCAAGTGCGGGTTGTGATATTTCAGCTTTATTTTCAGCATAAAGCATTTACATTTAATTTTGGGGGGTTTTATGGACTTGTTTGCTGATTTCTTACAAGATCTGGCAACACGAGTCAGACTCGTACCCGCACACACAGACAAGAGATCCATCTCAGTCTGATGCACGTTAAACTACGTATTTTGGCGTGCATCAGATGTATCTCTCGTCGGTCATGTCTCTCGGTGCACGTCATTAACAGCTAGTTGTTCAGTTGGGTTCGTCACTGCATAGGACTTTTTTTTTCGGGACATAATTCTGTTGTAGAATGCGGTTGTCACTCCAGTAAATTACTGAACAGAAAAGGATTAAAGTCCCCCTGTGGTGAAAACCCAGCTTTTAATGTTGTCTATATGTCTATGTGGTGTTATTAATATGCTTTAAGACAAACCATGTGTAAGTTCATAAGTCGACAGCATTGCTGAGTATTTTCTGCTTTAAACTGCAGTGAACCAAAGACAGTCTCAAAAACACGGTGTGAAATCGCTGGTGTTTCTGACGTCACACACGACCTTGTAACCAATCAGATCAACGTGTGATCGTCAACCAGTGGATCTCTGAGCTGAGTGAGTGAGTGGAGGCGGGGCTCATTTGCATATTCATAGAGCCGTGCATACTAAATGAGGCAAGGGTGTTGAGTTACATTCAAGATATTTTAAGGTATGAAGATTTTTTTTAAGGAAAAAACGCTTAAAGGTGCTATATGTAACTTTTCTTCTAAAATGAATAATTTTTATTGCCTGTGTGTGAAGGGGTTGTAATCACACATTACAATGATCCACTTGTCTGGTTCTGCTATTACCTCTGAAGGCCGGTATTCCTATTTCTATGTGAAGTCTCCGGGTCGGATTTTCTGCGAAAGCCACCGGATGTGACGTGCATGCGCTCTCCCGAGCCTCTCTCCTTTTTATATACAGTCTATGCGACGGCACTGCAGCTGACGACATGAGTCTGATAACGCCAAACAACGACCTGCCTCCAGCACAACACACACTCCAACACAAACTCCACATTAATATACAAAAAACAAAACAAAACAGAAATGTCTCTGCTGAAGCTCGTCAGGCCAAACGTGAATCGGATCGACTTAGGACGAAAACACGGATCAACATCGGCAGAGCGTTTGAATTATGGAGAGACCTCAGATATTTTTATTGTGATAAATTACAAGTTTTGAGATATGCTGAAATAAATAATGGTAAACTGTAATGAAATAGCAAGGTAAACTACAACATATATGAGACATGAAATGAATACAAAAGACTGTTTCCAGGATAACAAAAAGTAGGTGCTTTAGGATGTAACTTTTATTTTATGTACACTCATAATCATACTACTATCATATTGTTTATAATACACATTTCCGACACGTTCAGTACAGTAATGTCACTTCCTACGATCTTACTGTTACACTGAAATTGTTCAGTTTAGTTCACTAACCGTTTTCGTTATCATATTATACATTCACCTATGTTGACATTGCTGATTTTGAAAGATACACGAAAAGTTAGTGAAATGCCTTATGCTATAACACCACATGCCAGCTAAATGCAGTCAATGTAACGTTATCAAGGTACGAGCATGGAGCATTAGTTCAACGTCAAGCTGATAAAAGTAGCCTATTACTGTAACGTTGCAGTGGGAGTTTGCATGAGTTTCCAGCATGTTGTGTGATGCTTTCTCCAGTGTTGAAAGTCTCAGTGTGGTCGTGTACCATGAGTGCTCGCTCTTGTGTTCGAGCACGCGCGCTCTTGTAAAAATTGGTTGCAATCTGAAACATCACCGATAGAGGCCGCTAAAAAATACATATAGCACCTTTAAAATTGACAACCAAATTTAGTTGCAGTGTGTATGTGCCCAAGAAGCCTCTTGTGCTCAGCATGGCTGCATTTAATTGATTAAAAATACAGTTAAATATTGTGAAATTCTTACAATTTAAAATAACTTATTTCTGTATGAATATATTTTAAAATGAAATTTATGTTTGGGATGGAAAAGTTTAATTTTAAAATTGCTCATACTTTTGGCTTTGTACTCTATTTGCTTATTAAAATACGAGCGTCAATGAAAAATTTTGTGTCCAGTATCCACTATGTAGAAAATATATGTTTTATATAGTTTAAAATGTGTACAAACAAAATCTAATTTTAGAAAATGATATAAGTGTACACATCTTATTCATTTCCACAAACCAAATTTTTTTGTTTTTCAAACATACCGGTATATTTTTCAAGGTAAAAAGCATTTTCACAAATATTAGAATTAATTCAAAAATATTCTTACATGTTTAGGGAGTCAGACCATGTGACACTTTACAACCTAAAATACCATTACCTTGTCATAAAAGTCAAATTATCTGAAAAAAGTATCACTATCGTCTTTTTTATTGACCTTGACACAGCCATGCGGCCGTGTTTATCACAGACACATTTTATTCAAGTTATTGTATGAATTAATTGCACTTTTAAAGTATTATTTGAATATAATTGTTCATCTCCAGGAGCTGATGGTGGACTTCAGGAGGAACAGCCCACTCACCATCATGAGCCATTCAGGTTCCTGCGCTCCAGCACCTCCAGGACCTGAGTGAGACACCCCGCCACCCTGCCACAGGACCTGAGTGAGACACCCCGCCACCCTGCCACAGGACCTGAGTGAGACACCCCGTCACCCTGCCACAGGACCTGAGTGAGACACCCCGTCACCCTGCCACAGGACCTGAGTGAGACACTCCGTCACCCTGCCACAGGACCTGAGTGAGACACCCCGTCACCCTGCCACAGGACCTGAGTGAGACACCCCGTCACCCTGCCACAGGACCTGAGTGAGACACCCCGTCACCCTGCCACAGGACCTGAGTGAGACACTCCGTCACCCTGCCACAGGACCTGAGTGAGACACACTCGTCACCCTGCCACAGGACCTGAGTGAGACACTCCGTCACCCTGCCACAGGACCTGAGTGAGACACACTCGTCACCCTGCCACAGGACCTGAGTGAGACACACTCGTCACCCTGCCACAGGACCTGAGTGAGACACTCCGTCACCCTGCCACAGGACCTGAGTGAGACACACTCGTCACCCTGCCACAGGACCTGAGTGAGACACACTCATCACCCTGCCACAGCTCTCCTCAGCTGAGGCTGTGCTGTGTTCATCTATACCAGTCCGCTTCACACACCGGGAGACTACACCGGACGGTCAGGGCTGCGGAGAGGATTATTGTGTGTGTGTGTGTGTGTGTGTGTGTGTGTGTGTGTACTGGAAGCTTCAGTACCGAGGTAAATCCCCTGTGTGTGCAATAAAGCTCTTCCTGAGTCTGGTTTTGAATGTGATCGACCCAGAAAGCATTGCCTCACCTCTCAGATGTGTCAGAACAATCCCCAGACGACCACAGGCTCACAGTTAGTGTCTATTATCCTGCAGAATAAATACAATTTTAGTTAATTGTTTCTCAACTAATTAAAAGTAATTAAAAGAAAAAAGAAAATTAACTCTCCCCCTTCTGTGTATGGTGTTATTTCTTATACAGAATACAAACAAAGATTTTTTGAAAGTGATTTCAGTAAGTGAATGGCGACCAAAACTGTGATGCTTGGATGTAATATGGTTTACTTTTACTCTGCCTATGTGATACTATTTTCTAAAACGTTTGCTGATCTGCAGAAGAAAGAGTCATACACATCCAGGAGGAGGCCTGTGTGAGCGAATCATCAGAGAATTTTCTCAATTTTTCATGTGTGTGTACTGAGCTTGTAGATTACACACACCGTTGAAAGACTCACTCCCACAGTGCTCTCGTTCCCTGCTGTTGATGTACACATACTGTACGCTACTAACTTATGTGTGAAAGCTAAATATACTTCAGCTTTTAGGGGCTTCTTTCAACATCTGGGTTTAAATACACACGGTTTGTGAAACCAGGTAAAACCGCTGCAGACAAAACTGGATTATTTCACACAATCTGCTCATATTTTCAACAGTGCTGACAGAGAAACGCTGATGATTATGAGCAGAATGTTTTATGCTGACGCATATCATGCACTTATATAAGACACATATTTGACCTTCTTCACTGCACCCCAACAAATCCCACAACTAATAATCAAGGTGAAGTCAGTTTAAAGGATGTTTCACGCCAGACCAAAAGCAAAGACGAACGAACGGCCCTTTCACATTCATCTGAAGGAAAAGCTGGATCAGGGCGGCACAACAGAGCACAAACCAGACGCCAGACACAGTCTGCTTTCGGGATTCAAAGATTTCACGACACACAACTTTCGATCAACACGCAAAACTTTCACACACTTTCTTAATATTGTAATATTATCCTTATATTGTAATCATTTCTGAACACTTTCACTGCGTCAGCTTACCTGAATACATGATGTTAACTGAGCACATAAAACATGTTTTATTCGCTGTGCATTACTTTGACACACTCATCTCTGACTAATAACAGGAAACAAGCATTTTCTGTAAAGCTGTTTTGGAACAATATGTATTGTGAGAAGCGTTATACGAATGAACTTGAGCTAAACTAAATCTTTCAGGTGCGCTGAAAACAGTAAAAACTTTCACAATTCTACTCTTACAGACTGTTTTCTTATTTTAAATTTCTTATCTTAAATTGATCACACTTATTTTATAAAGGAAAATAATACTAAATGAGAGATGTAAATGTTTAACAGTGGCAAAAATTCGACTGCTTCCGGTAGATGTAAATAAGAACGGATTAGAAACAAATAGAAAGCAGTATAAATTGTGTGGGCAAAAGAGCAAAAGTGTCAATGTTTAAGGAATATTTTGAAGAATATTTAACTCACTGATCAGGTTATGCCAGTATTTCAAGCTACATGTACATATATAAGTATATACTGTAAATACATGTGTGTACATGTATAACATTGCACATTATACTTTGAGTTTAAGATGAAATGTAATGATCAAGGTCATTCAAAGTTCCACTTTTAGAGTCATAAATGATAATAGGAAGGGTTTAAGTCTACATAAGCAGTAGTGCTCACACAGATTTCTTTTTAATGGGGGAAAGAAAGTGCCATTTTTACAAGTCCTCGTTCTACTGTAGTTGTGAGTTTGAGACTCGCTGTTACAGAGCTAATACAGGTGTAATATAAGCGTAAACATGAACAGTATTTTACAGTAATTATGTTTATGATTGACATACGAGAGCTTTATGCTTGTCAACCAGGTCTAAAACTGTGGTTTTCAACATTCTTCAAAATATCTTCTGTTGTGGTCCACAGAAGAGAGGAAAGCACACAGGTTTGGAGCGGTATTATGACGAGGGTGAGTAAATGACACATTTCCCTACACAAAGAAACTTTGCCTAGAAGTGTTAATTCTTCTGCTATAGATCATGGGTGTTTAGTTCAGGCCATCCTGAGCCCAGATCCTCTAGGGCTGCATGATTCATTGCATTTTAATAGCTATTAAAAATAATGACTTTGTTAAGATTTCATTAAGATAACGATTTCAGCTTCTCCTGATTAATTGAAAACTAATTGTCGCGATATTGGCCCGCTGGTTATTTGTCCTGAAAGTGGTTTGTAAAATTAGTCATTTATTGCATTAGTAAGCAAGTAAAGCTTTATTTATACAGCACTTTTAAAAACAGTGTTTACAAAGTGCTTTACAGAAGAGAAATTCACAGACAAGATCATACATACATTCATAATGAAATGAAACACAATAATAAAATCAATAAAAGATGCATGTTTACATTTACATAAAATAACAACTTATGTCTTATTTAACTAATATCTAAAATATAACGCATGGAAGAGCATTGGTAACAAGCCTCCTCTATCTTTCCTGTTTAGGGTTTCCAAATGTTAAATTAAATCCCCCAAACAGAGCTTTTCTCTTAAAAATATAAGTTTTCTGTCCAGTGTTTTAACTTAATCTTCCCAACATGGCAACCATGCGCACCTTGGGCTGCAAAAAAGCGCAGATGAACTGAAAACACATACATGTATGTTAAAGTTTAGCGATGTGCATTCTGAAAATCTGCTCGAATTAAAGTGTCACAGCCATTCTGTGTTCCTTGGTACCACACGTTGCTATCTGCATGTGTTCAACTCATTTTAGCCTTGCCAGTTCACACATTTGAGCACAAGAAGATGTGAGAGAGAACTTGCATGCGCTGTGGAAATGTGTGTGTGTGTACTCAGATGAGTCACACACAGTACTCACACACAGTATCAGTGTACAGTATCAGTGCATTATGCCTTAAATAGACAGCAGCCTAATATCCCTGCGGTGTTTTAATGTTAATCAAACAACAAAAGATAAGGAAATCACTCACTGCTCTTGACTGAATAGCTTTTGTAACTTTAATAAGGATTAATCTTTAATTTATACAGTCAAATATGCAATGCTATTTTACACTTGATTACTTTATTCAATCTCTGTACTTGAAAACTAATGTTAGACCTACCTGAAGCACTGTTTATTTTATTTGAATCTTTGCACTATTGTGTTTATTTGTGCTGTAGCTTGTAGTTTGATTACTTGTTCTTAGTAGTCGTTTTTCCCTGAACATTGCACTTACCGAACTGACCCTAAAATTGTGATAAAAACCCAACAGTGAACAATTTGATTGAACCGTTACACCCCTAATAGCCATGATGTTGAATAATAATAATAATTTTTTAAAAATCATTAATTAATAACGTCCACATTATTTGTCAACTATCCTTTTAGAGAAGGCTTATAATATGAGTCTTTCTCAACTTGTTTTAGAAAGTCTTTGATTTGATTGGTGTTGTGTTTTACCATTTTTGTACAGCACAATGGTCAGCGACAGTATTATTATTGTACTATAAAAGTAAATAAACTAAACTAACCAAAAGAAATGCTGAAAACCCTGCAGTGATCCGAGACATAAACAGAGAGAACTGCCATAATCCTGGGACATCTGTCACTGACACCACCTGTCTGACAACACACACAACACCACATGACACACACAACACCACACGACACACACAACACCACACGACACACACAACTCAGCAGCAGACTGGACAGACCTCACACACACAGCAGGGGCAATTCAATTCACCACAAAACCAACAAGTGTCACACACACCAGCGCTACAGTCAGATAAGCACCATAACGGCTTCGGTGTTAATTCATTATAAAAGATAGAAGATATTAAACTTAGTTAAATTAGATATCTGATGGATCAAAGTCAAATCAACAGTTTTAAAGCCAGTGTCATGTGACTGACAGCATATATCTGTCCTAACATGACAAACGGTGTGATAATGCATTAGTATGGCAGTAAAAGTCATGTGCAGTTTGACGTCTCACTTCTTCCACCAGCTAACGTTAACAGTTAATGACTCCTCCTGCAGACATGTTGTGTCAGACACAACACATGCATGGTGTTAGAGGTGATGAACAGCAAGGAATTTATATTCTTACCTGCTCTAAAAGAGATCGAAGTGAAATCGGAGGCTGTGAGCTGCTATGTTAGCTATCTATCACACACATAGAAACACTGAATGAGGAGAGCTAACATTAGCATACATGCTAAAAGCACCAGCAGCAAACATCATCATCCTTCAGCTAACGGGCACACAGGAATTAGCTCCTTCTGGCATGTTGCGGGCCTCTAAGATTCTCCATTAACGATGTATTACAATCATCTGTGTAAATGTTGTCTGAATGTACTCCAGCTTAAGCTTTAAAAGTAAAAACGCCAGTCGAGGAGGGGAGGCGTCAGTCGTGACGTCAGGTAAAGGAGGAGGAGCTATGGTGACGTTGTCCAATCAACGGCCGCGTTCAAACTCTAACGGCCGTTTATTAACCGCTTGACCTGAATTGTTTTTAGTTTACATCGCCGAGTTAATACTTCCCCATTCCGACAAACAGATATGAAATCGTTTATGTGCGACTTATGCTTTATGAAAGCCAAAAAGATAACTTAATGGTTTGGAGTTGGGACACCCAGCGAATTCAGCCATTAGGACGAATCAGACTGTCTGTAATAAACACGTATTCTTTTGTACTGCAGTTGCACACTTCTTGTCATCAATAGATATCCAACATAAAATCGGTCAACACTGAGTTTTGTCTAATATCCAAATCCAAGAGGTGCAGGCAGAGGAAGAGCAGGAGACAAAGTGGTGGTAAAAATTAGCAGAGTTTATTGAAATAGTCTTTCAAATTTGTATAAATGTTCTGTACATTAGCCCTTGGCATGTTTTCAAAAATTGCACTGCACATTGGTCAACTACTCGTTGTTTTTAATTGTGCTTTATAAATAAATTACCTTACCTTACCTTACCTTCAAATTCAACAGGTTTATATACTAAAGCAAGGCAATGGAAAAGTACTGCCAGTACTTCCTGATAGTGCTGGTCTGGTGGACTATGAAAAGTGCTGTTTTCAAGCTAAACAAATACAGTGAAGCTGTATCACAAGCACTGTTTGTTCTGATGGGTGGTTGACCAGCACTGTCCTGCTTGCTTGACTGTAGGCCAGTGGTCAGTAAGCAGTGTTGTGGGACAAGCATGGTTTTGGCTTGTGTAGTTCTAAATTTAGCACTTAAAGGAACAATAAATGATTTTAACCATATAACATGATCAATTTGTCATTTCTTTTGCCCCTTCTGTTGAAAATACAACTGACGGTTCTGATTATGTTATTGTTACGTTTTTTTTCTTAATCGATGTGATTTGAAGTTTTGAATAACAAAAGAAAAAAAACATTCAAATGGGTAAAATGTGAATCATAGTTTATTTATGTCGCGTTCTATGTGGTTTTTAGTTCTTTCAGTTTGAATGTTCCTATTTGCTGTTTAGTCCCGGTTTCCTTTGTTCCTAAAATTACTAGCTTGTTTAAATGATTATCGTCTGTGTGTTGTTTAGTTCCTTGTTTATTTTTTTGTATTTAATGCCCTCAGTTACTTAAGTTCATTGTTGAGTATTGTCTTTACGTTTGGATGTAAAGCTGTTTTGTTTGTTTTCTCCTTTGGACTATTATCTTTTTGATTCTTATTAATAAGAAAAAAGATGCATCCAGATCCTCTTCTCCTTAATTCAAGAGACAAAATAACTGTGTTTCAAAACATTTTCTTATCTTCACAGATCATGGTGAATAATGTACAGTGATACATTTTACATCCACATACATTCATCAAAATGTGGATCTGTACACATATCAAAAGTGTGTGTGCTTTGCAAAACAAAAACATTTGGAGATATGAAAACAAGGGGGGGGGGGGGGGGGGGGGGCATACCCATTAGCAGTTTGTACAATAACAGGAATTATTACAACGGCTCTTTCACTCCTATAAACAACTTGATAAAAGTCAGACTCAAAAAAATGCACACAGTAACAAGTGTGTCATTACAGTCAGGAACATAAATTGTAGACAAAATTGTGCACTTTCTATAACTGCTGAATTAATTTAGGAAAAGTCAAGGGCCAAGTGTCCAGTTAAGGGAACGCTAATCAAGGACTCTGACAAATGGTTATTTTCAACCAACTTTTAAAGCCAAGCTGGTTTCTAATAAATGATAGTTTAGAGTCTAATAGTTTTTAGAGTTGTTTAAGAATCCTCTGGTAAATTATGAAGAGATATAATCTAAGGCGCAGTGGCCATCACTAATGGTCAAATATCACTCATAGATGAATCGATTTCATTAACTGCAACACTGCTTCAGTGTTACTTTACTCTTTGTATATGGGACTGTATCTGACGATGAGGCGCGCTGGTGAAGTACTGGAGACAGTAATGACGGCCACAATAGCACCTCAGTGCAAGAATGTTTATTTACAGTTTCCGTAACAGTCCCAAAAGTCCACACATTAACAACAACAAAAAAAGAGAAAAAAAAGAAAAATGGTAGTAAGTACACATAATATTTACATATGCAGCTCTTGGCTGAATTTCCTTCTAATAAAGTCCACAACACTCCAAAACAGCACTTGCAAACCAGCATCCTAAACTGGTCCCAGTGTGCAAAACCCATGTATGCTGCTGGTAAACAGACAGACTGGATTATTCAGCAGGTGCATGGTGTTCAGCAAGAACGGCAACACCACCTGCTGAATAATCAGGTGATTCGTGTGTACCGAGTGTGTAGCAGTAATGAGGAACAGATTCTTGAGTCACGGTGAGTGAAGAGCACATGCTCTGGTGGGTTTATAAGGGTTGCAGTAATAATCAGCATTACGTGCTGGCCTCTGTACACCTGTTCTTCACCTGAGCACTGCATAATCAGGTCAACACCGCATTCGTGTGTCACACTATCTGAACATGACAAAATTACATGAAGTTGTGATATGACTTCACAATCATTAATCTCTCTAAACATAATACAATTAATGCCAGCCTTTGGGAAAAGAGTGTAAA
The DNA here is from genome assembly GCA_029959095.1 of Rhinichthys osculus. NCBI lineage: Eukaryota > Metazoa > Chordata > Actinopteri > Cypriniformes > Leuciscidae > Rhinichthys > Rhinichthys osculus. The sequence continues at coordinate 3,096,917 of JARWKJ010000024.1, read as the reverse complement.
ATATTCTCCAGGATCCACAGCATAAAGTTTCACCTTATGTTTTTACTGAGATACTGTTAAATGCACCATTTTTGGAAGTAAAAACAACAAAAAAATCGTATAATTTATAGTGAAAAGCCATAAAATGACATTCCCAGTGTGACACGCTATATAAATAAAGGTGACTTGACTTGACACTTCACATTTGATGGTTTTTAATTTTATGCTTCTTAGTTTTTCTTCTTCTTTTGGTTATGTGTTGTACATTATGATTTTATCTTACATCATATGTTGATAAATTAATGTTTATTGCATTATTTTAGTTTCACATGTGTTACCATGATGGTGTTTTATATTTGTGTCATCCAAATATTTATCTCAGCTATAGTCAGCTTGTGGAAAAGCTAGTTGAGATGAACTTTACTCATCATGTGTCTTTCTCTTTACCACCAATGTTATGCATTATATTAATGTCAGATTTTCATGATCTCTTGTTGGAAAGGGAAGGGAAGGCCATTGATGTAACTAACAGGAGGAATGTGTCTTCAGTGTTTAACAGCACTATCCTAAAACTTCTCTAACAATCTGTTATATAGGTGTTAACGCTTTTGTAATCACTTGAATAGGGTAATCATTAGGGTGAATTGAGATGTTAATTGCTCCCAATCCACATATTAAGGACTGTTGGGGGGGACCAATCAAAAAACCTGTGTACCACTAACCATCCAGAGGTGACCATAAACAACATATAATCAATTACTATTTTAAAATTTACATTTCTTTAGTTGATTATAATTGAGTTATTTTAATTAATAAAAAAACTCATTAAACGCCGCAAGTTGATTCCGGACAATGAAAGAATTATGACTCAGAGTCATTTGGCCCATCGATTCAGAACAATAACTTCAAGTTGTCGAAAAACACTCAAACGGATGAGTGAATCGTTCGCCTGATTCGTTAAAAAGAATCTGTTCAAACCATAGACTGTAAAAAATAGGGTTCAAACGCGCGAATCGCAGCGCGTTCTGGTTTCCCGCCCACAAGTACATGCGTCACTTCTGCCCGGTCTCTCGCGAGCGCCCTGACTGTCTCCAGCCGCACGTGCCATCAGCTCTTCGGATAAATGTATGCTGTTTTAACTTTACAAACTACGCTAAAATGATTTAAGTCTTAAAAAAATTGTATCAACGCGAAATTAAGAGAAAGTTGAGTCGTTAGAGTCAAAGTGAAGCGTTAATTGACGAGATGCTAGTTTCTGCCGCGGTTCAATTAACGTCAGTCATTTTGATTAGCGTGTCTATGTTTAATTATTAGCAATTAAATGAAGGTTTATCACGGTGATAACAAATTTAAAACAAAGTCTGCAGCTTTTGTTAGATATCAGCGTTTTACAGTAGTTGTCGTTGAAAGAGAAACTCTAATGACCGGCTTTGAATTTGAATAACGTTAGGCCTAACTCAAAATGTTAGCCTAGGTTATTGATTCCTAAAGTAGGACATGGTGTTCACATTTTACTTTCTGTCACAGATCTGAATCGTCCCCTCTCAGCCGAAGCTGCTCAACATGGATGACTGGGAGGAAGATCAGGTAAAGTCCACCACACTCTTCCTCGCCTCGCCAGACCGAGATGAGTGCAAAGCCACGTGCTCTCCTCTAACGTGCTTGTTACAGTTACTTCAGTAGTATTGGGAACATTAGCCATTGTTCTTTCATATTTGGCCTACTAAATGTATATATTGTTACTGCGTGAGCTGATTGCAATTTAAGTTTTGGCAGTACGTTTTACATTTATTTGGCTGCACTTTTATCCATAGTGACGTGCACTGCCATTTTAGATGTCTGAAATTACTCCTAGTTATTGATAACAGAAATACATGTTCAGATATCTGAAATATAAAAAAGTAACATGTTAATTCTTGATATCTGTAAATGTATTTCAACATTTTGACAGTAACAATTAAGTTCTTGATATCAGGATTTTATATTTGTACTAGAAACTATGTAATTATTGATAAAAATGACTATTAATAGTAGTAAGAATTGTATTTCTGATATGTGAAATTGTAATTTCAGTAAGTTTGAAATCATTTCTTGATATCAACAATTGAATTTGAATGGCAACCTATGGTGACATTTAACTAGTGAAAATACAATTACAGATATCAAGAATGATAGTTTTTACTAGTTGAAATTCAATTGATATCAATAATTTGTATTTCTGTGAGTATGTCATTGTTGATATCAAGAATTCAAATTTTTACTAGTGGAAATGTAATTCCTGATATATAAAAAAAGCCACTGTTACAAATAGAAATCTAATTCTTAAAATTTAGAATTAGCATTTTTAACTAGTGAGAATTTAATTTTTAAAATCGCATTCATATCCTGGGAATGAATAAAAGTAAAAACAGCTTTCCACAAAGTTATACTCTAAAACTTGATAAGCACTACAAGTACACCCTATGACGGGACTAGTGCACTCTTGACATTTCAACTTAAAGGGATAGTTAACCCAAAAATGAAATTTAGCCCATGATTTACTCACCCTCAAGTTATCCTAGGTGTATGACATTCTTCTTTCAGACAAATACAATCGGTGTTATATTATAAAATGCCCTGGCTCTTCCAAGCTCTATAATAACAGTGAATTACCGTTTATGTTTTGAAGTCCATTAAAAAAAAAAAAAGCATCTCTCCATGATTTAAGTGTTCCACGCGGCTCCAGGTGGTTAATAAAGGCCTTCTGAAGTGAAGCCATGTGTTCATGTAAGATAAATAAACATATTTAAACCTTAATCGGCTAAAATAATGAGCTTCCGGCAGACGGCCTACGCCACAAGAGTAACTTGTGACGTAGATGTGTGACTAGTGTAAGTTTAGACGCTTCTCGCGGTTCAAGCAAACAGGGCTGGGACACAAGCTCAAGCTCCTCCCACATTTCTCTTTAAAAATTCTCGTTTTAGACTCTAATTCGTGACTGGTGTTTTGTTTTGCTCTTTACGTCATGCGTTGGGTCAGGGGTTACTCTTCCACCGTAAATCGATGAACACATTGCTTCACTTCAGAAGGCCTTTATTACCCCCCTGGAGCCGTGTGGAGCACTTCAATCATGGATAGATACAGTTTTATCATGGATAGATGCACTTTTATGATGGATAGATGCACTTATCAAGAATAGATGCACTTTTATGATGGATAGATGCACTTTTATCATGGATAGATGCACTTTTATGATGGATAGATGCACTTTTATGATGGATAGATGCACTTTTATCATTGACAGATGCACTTTTATCATGAATAGATGCACTTTTATGATGGATAGATGCACTTTTATGATGGATAGATGCACTTTTATGATGGATAGATGCACTTTTATGATGGATAGATGCACTTTTATCATGGATAGATGCACTTTTATCATTGACAGATGCACTTTTATGATGGATAGATGCACTTTTATCATGGACAGATGCATTTATCATGGACAGATGCACTTTTATCATGGACAGATGCACTTTTATCATGGATAGATGCACTTTTATCATGGATAGATGCACTTTTATGATGGATAGATGCACTTTTATGATGGATAGATGCACTTTTATCATTGACAGATGCACTTTTATCATGAATAGATGCACTTTTATGATGGATAGATGCACTTTTATGATGGATAGATGCACTTTTATGATGGATAGATGCACTTTTATGATGGATAGATGCACTTTTATCATGGATAGATGCACTTTTATCATTGACAGATGCACTTTTATGATGGATAGATGCACTTTTATCATGGACAGATGCACTTATCATGGACAGATGCACTTTTATCATGGACAGATGCACTTATCATGGACAGATGCACTTATGGACAGATGCACTTTTATCATGGACAGATGCACTTATCATGGACAGATGCACTTTTATCATGGACAGATGCACTTATCATGGACAGATGCACTTTTATCATGGACAGATGCACTTATCATGGACAGATGCACTTTTATCATGGACAGATGCACTTATCATGGACAGATGCACTTTTATCATGGACAGATGCACTTATCATGGACAGATGCACTTTTATCATGGACAGATGCACTTTTACGATGGATAGATGCACTTTTATCATGGATAGATCCACTTGGATGGACTTAAAAACATAAACGGTCGTACATTCACTGCCATTATAAAGCTTGGAAGAGCCAGGGCATTTTATAATATAACTCCGATTGTATTTTTCTGAAAGAAAGTCATATTCACCTAGGATGACTTGAGGGGGAGTAAATCATAGGGTAAATTTAATTTTTGGGTGAACTATCCCTTTTGAGTTAAGTCTTGTATAACTTTTTTTTTAAAGTTGAAAATTGCTTATTTTGATGAGTTAAAGCCATGTAAAAACATATTGTCATAACTTATTGATCATATTTTTTCAGTCCAGTCTGAGCTATAGTAAATAACTGTACAGGTTTCCTGCTTTTAACTCACTCAAACCCAATCGAACATCATGAGCTGGGAATGGTTAATGTAGGTAAGTTGTTAATGTTATTTTTTTGTCCTTCTACAGAGCCCTGTTGTGTCCTCAAAATCTGGATTTGGTAGGTGTTTTTTTTAACATTCTGTGCAGTTTCATATTGTGCCGTAAATGTTTAGTATGTAAGTGTTACAATATAAAGGGCATAAAGCCCCCACCTCCACATACTCGAACCTGCTCAGAGATCCACTCAGTATCAGAATGGTCATGCGTTTTATGTATCGCTCTCTACAACGTCCAACACAACTGTAATTAAGGAGACTAGCCCTTTGCTTGACTTATCAAACAGCTAATAATGTGATGCTAATGTTACATAATCCATGTTTCCGCCATTACACGATTTTCATATCAACAGAAAAAAATACCGGGATATCCTGGCTTCTCTTGAAACTCCCTTGCTTCAGAGCAGTCATAGTTAATGATATGCTAAAGCCCGCCTGCACGTTGATCTGATTGGTTACAAGGTAGTTTGTGACGTCAGAAACACCAGCGATTTCACACCGTGTTGTTGAGGCTGTCTTTGGTTCACTGCAGTTTTAAGCAGAACATACTCAGCAATGCTGTCAACTTATGCTTTAAGACAAACCATGTATAAATTCATTTTAAAAGGACCACATAGACATGTAAACAACATTAAAAAGCCCCTAGAGGGACAGAGGTAAGTTGTTAATGAAACGGGTTTGTAAAACCCAACCACAGTTTCACAAAATCCTGTGGGAAACGCACGTGACGGTATCAAATTTTCCTATCACATGGTAGCCTATATGGTATCTCAAATACAATTAGGTTAGAATAAAGTGTTGTCATCCCAACAGGTTTAATAACTTATTTTTTTCTTACAATAAAAATAACCCTGAACATTTGAATAAAATAAAACGGTGCACAAAAAATGTATAAAGCAAACAAATGTTTCAAACAGTTCAAAGTGCTAAAGAACAATAGCTTACACTTAACATAGTCTCATCAGTGAAGGTTAGTTAATGCATTAAGTGGGCTAACATTAACAACGAGCAACAGCTACATTTGTTACGTTAGTTATTAATGCCAATTAAAACAACTGTTCATTGTTAGTTCATGTTAGCTCAAGTCCATTTCATATTAGCGGATAACATTTTTGATTTTAATGTATTGGTATAATGTTGAAATTAACAAACTTAAGATTAAACAAATACAATGTATTAAATATTTTTTATTGTTACTTCATGTTAACTAATGTAATTAACTAATTTTACTGAAACGCAATTAAAAATCAGACATTTTCAGTCAAACCGTATTCAATATATGGTGTTTTAGATAAGAATGTGATAGTTAAATATTACTATATGAAAATAAACGGCCTATTAAGTGAACACCACAGCACCGTAAGCAAGTCGTGTTCTGGCGGAGAGTGACCTCTCAGGGCTCCAGACTAACTTTTTGCCTTGGTTGCACTGGTGCGCCTAACTTTTTTATTTAGGTGCACCAGCACAAAATTTAGGTGCACTAAATTTTTTCCTCGTCTCGCGTTGCCTTTAACGCCACAATTTCAAGGTCACCTTTTTATCACGCTCCATATATATTCATATATATATTATGTAAATGCTTTTAAACAAGAACAATAATAATACATTTTTTTTGAAGCACAATTATACTGTATATAAAAATGTTAATCTTTAAAAAAAAAAAAAAAACATTTAAAGTGCTGTTTTTACATTGTTCAGGTTAGGGCAGGGTATTGACACAAATTTCACAATTCGATTCAACATTGATTATTTTGGATATCAGGTACAATACATGGCAAATTTTCTCAAGGAAAACAAATCTCTTAACTAATGCTGTAAACTGGGAGTCAGTTGTAGCCCACTATGCTTCATTAGCCTACTATAATATTGAAGGTAAAAATTACCTGATTTGTACACAAACACTTAAATTACACTTTTATTTATTTTTTATAATAATAAAGTTATATGAAATTTAAACATTTAAATGGTGGCTGCATAAAAACTTGCCCGATTTTTTCAAACAACATGCATTAAATATTGAAAAACATAAAAAAATTATAATGAATATGCAATATGGTGCATATATTTGGCAAAATGCTCCTCCCTAGAGTTAATTTTTCTAGCTAGCTAACGAGTTTATGGTCACTGGATATGTTTTTTCTGAGGTAAATGTGGCGTTACATTACATTGTTTACAAGCGTTTTACTGACGTCTTTCCACGGTTGAAACACTGATTGAGCGATTCCATGTGAAAGATACGGATTTCGATGAGATGTACTCTATCTTTTAGCACACTTTCAGATGCTCGTTCATGTTTATTTCGCGCTGTAACTGGTATTATTAAGGCGGAAGAGGAGATCATGTGCACTCCGCGCTGCTGCTTCTCTGGGGCTGAGCTGAGCCAGAGCGATCTCACGCCACAGCGTCAAAACACTATATGTTTTTGAATTTCATAAGAAAATGGACCTAATTTAAAATCTGAGACTTTGTTTCATATCAATAGTAACAAAGCACAAAGATTATTGCGATTTATTGGATGGGATGCTCGCTACAATGTTCCATTCATTCATCAACTGAAAACAGCATAGCCCAACGGTTCGTAAAATGAGAATCGATTAAAATCGAGAAATCAATATTTTTTACCTAGTTCAAGTAGCCTACATTGTTTAAAGTTTCTTCGTCGTCTGTTTTCTTGCGTTTATTTAGCTGATGCTGCTGATTGCCGTAACTGATTCTCTGGTGCTCACGTCGCAATTTATTTCAATCACACAGACAGCACGGAGCATTTTAGTCCTACAGGAATATCTGAACCACAGCCAATCAGAGGCAAAGACCAGCCCAATCTCTATCTATGATTGGTTTAGACCACGATATGATCCAACCATGCGTGCAAGGAGAACAAAAGACTCGTTTGTTGAGAGGCAACGGATGCGATCATGCGAGAAGGTTAGGTGCACTGGTGCGACCTAGGAAAAAATTTAGTCGCACCCTTACAAATTTTGGTCGCATATGCGACCAAATTGGTCGCACTCTAGAGCCCTGCCTCTGACCTGTGATGTGCATTACAGTGCTTTCAAAAATATTCAGAAAATTCTCCCCATTTTCCAAATGCATGTAATAGATCTTATTGTGAAAGATTCATCTGTACATGTATGCTTCAGGGTTTTTTCTTACTTGTTATTTTGAATCAATGTTATAACTTCAGACTTCTCTCTGGTGACCTTTGCAAGACTCGTTCTCAAAGCCAATAAGCAACTAATGCATAAACCAAGAGCCTGGCCTAAAAAAAACACAACTTTTTCGATAATGTTATAATGAGCTCAATTAAATGCTTTTTAAAAACTTTTTAAGCTCTAAAACTTACAGGATGTTTTAATGGTGAGCAAACACCTCTGTCAAAAGATCAAGGGAAATTTGATTTTGTGTCCTTTAAATGTACTCTTAAACGTCATGTACTGCCCCTCTTCACTTGCAGGCCTGGGCTCCAGCAGTACTGATGGAGGGTTCAAGAGCTTCTATACAGGTGGGCTATCTCATGAGCCTCATTTTCTACATAAAATCATTTGTATTAATACTCAAGTGTAAATGATCGTGTGCAGGAGTGATTGCCAGAAGTTACTTTAGCATAGCTTTGAGTTTTCACAGCTCTAGACTAGTGGATGGCAACTTCTTTTTTATATATATGCTTATTAACCACGCTCTGTACACACACCACAGCAGCTCAATCACTCAGAGCATTGGCAGACATGTTTATTGTGTTCATGCTTTTTATTTGTAGGAAGTGCAGGAAATGAGAAGACAAACAATGAAGGTTTGTTTTCCTTTTTCCCTCTGATAAGATAAGGCTGTGTGTATGAATCCGCTCTAGAATCTCGAAAGAAGTTGTTGCAGGACTCCAGACCACACCTAAATGCCACACACATGCTACAATTTTAGGAATCTAGTCTACAGCCGGGGAAAGTCTTAATATGATCATCTAAGTGCACGTGTGTCCTGCAGGCAGCGTGAGCCATGGTGCCCAATTCATGATTATTGAGACAAACACGTTACTGACAGGATCAAAAACAAGCAGCCAGCCAGACAAAGCAAGCATCCTACATTTGGGTCTCGCACATTAAAGGTATTGTAGGTAGAATTTTTTTTTAAAACTTTTTGCCAAAATTGTTTAAACTTTCTATATATATCAATGCATAATTAAAATGTAAGTACTCTGGAAAAGAGAGTATAAAAATCGAGTGTCTGTAGTCCTCTCAGGGCTGTAATAAACACAGCTACTTATCTCCATTCACTTCCACCCCCTCCATTCTGGGCTCCTTCCAAAACCACGCCCCCAAAACACATGAACGCGCGATGCCGACAGCTCAAAGCTGGAGGACGCGCTTCCCAGCGCCGAGCGGAGAGGAGCAGTGCATGTAGTGACATCATGTCAGACTCACATCACATGTAATAAAATACCTTACTTTATCATAATGAATATAAACAACTAACATGGCTGTTAGTACTCACTATCAAGCTAGCATATCGATACTGGTAAAGTTTAAAATATATTGAGTTTGATTCGTTAACGAGCTAGTAACATAAAGCAAAGCTAAAAACAGGTTGCATTGATACACGTTTTCCCATTACAATCAGTTACACTGTGATGAAGGTGAATTTCGTGTAAGATTCATAACATATACGCCGTGTTTTGCATGTAATTGTGTCTCTTACTAGTCTCTTACCCTCCTCGAGTCAAACGAGTGCGCGCATGTAGCAGCGCATGTAGCAGCGGGGGTGTTGCCATGGTTGCGAGAGAGTGACAGTCGCCTAAGCCAATCCTTTGTTTCGTCCCGGAAGGAAATAATGAGCTGTGTTTAGTGCAGATTAAACAATCTAGAGTCACTCTTTTTTTATTATCTTTTTATCAGAGTACTTACATTTTAATTATGCATTGATATATATAGAAAGTTTAAACAAATTTGGGAAAAAGTTTTTTTAGACCAAAAACGACCTACCCTACCTTTAATGATCTGAGAAATTGAAGCAGTTATTTTCCCCATATTCATAACATGTATGATGCAATTAATAGTAGGGGTGGAACGGTACATGTATTCGTATTGAACCGAAACGGTATGGGTGTCACGGTTCGGTGCACGAATTTGCACGGAGAATACACGGTACAAATAAAAAAAGCGATAAATTTCACTCTATTCGCTTTTGGTGTGACTGAACGCAGCAATGAACAGGCTGAGATCAAGAATGCAATGCTGGAGTGTGTGTGTGCGCGAGAGAGAGAGGCGCGATTAACAGTGTGTGTGTGTGCGCGCGAGAGAGAGAGGGGGGCGCGATTAACTGTGTGAGAGAGAGAGAGGCGCGGGCGCGAATCGAGCGATCGAACAGTGTGTGTGTGAGAGAGGCACGGGCGATCGAACAGTGGAAACATAAAAACGTACTCCGTCATTTTTTTCATACAGGACATCATTAAAACTGCAAATTGTTTACTTTAATGTTTACGCAATAAAACACAACATTGTGCTTTTGTCACACTCTAAACTCTTATCAAACTGTAACCTACAGCTGTTAACAAGTTTTTAATGGTAGTATCATTTTATACGGAAATCAATTATTTATAATTCAGATGAGAATAAAGTTAATTAGTTAATAATATGTTAATTAAAATGAAGGAAAACAAATATATTGATCTGAAATAGCAAATTAATTTTAAATTCATTCAGGTACAATTACCAAACATATCTCAAGGTCTTTTCGTCTATTTATTAATTTAATTAATAAACTAATTATATAAAACTACTGTCAGTGCACTACAAATAAACTGGTTCTATGCCTTTATTAATAAAACTTATTTAAAAAATACAAGGCTTAAGACATTTATAAAAAAGCCTTCTATATTTTTGTTTTGCTATTCACTCCATTGTACCGAAATCGTACTGAACCGTGACGTCTGAACCGAGGTATGAACCGAACCGTGACTTCTGTGTACCGTTCCACCCCTAATTAATAGTAATAATAATTTATTAATGCTTATAGTAAATTATTAAATATTCGAATCAAATATTTGTTGTTTGAGATCTAACTAATTCTGAAATCAAACAAGCAGAAATATTTTTAAAAACCGTATTTAATTATACAGTGCATACAAAGTGTTCAGAAAATTCACCCTATTTTCCAAATGCATGTAATGGATCTTATTGTGAAAGATTCATCCTTACATATACGCTTCAGGTTTTTTTTTCTTGTTTTAATCAATGTTTTAACTTCAGAGTTCTCTCTGGTGACGTTTGCGAGACTTGTTCAATCCTTAAGTTCGGGTTAAACCCGCCCTTTTCAAGCTCATGCTCTTCTGCTTCCATTTGGGAGTGCTACGTCCTACATTTATTTTTGTCTTCAATAATTTTATACTTGAATGCACATCAAAATAGAGAATAAATGTTGCTACATCTGTTGCAAATGCACTACATCTGAGAGTATCGCAGAAAAGCGCTAAATCTGGATGTGCAATACTTGTTGCGTCATAGCCGAAAACCCTTGAAGCTCGTTGGCAGTGATTACAGCCTCGACGGAGTACTGGGTTAAGCGTCTGAGCACTTGTGTCGGGGGTATTTTAGTGAAGAAGCAAAAAAAAAAAAAGTTTGAATACTTTCTGAATGCACTGTAGATGCAGATACAATCAGTATCGCTAGAGTGAAGGCATCAAGTTAGATCTAAATTATACTAGGCTTTTCTAAACAACCATATTGACCAAGCAACTCTGAGATTTGAACCTTTTGGATCCCATTTCCTTTTGCCAATTTTTTTGGTCTGGAGCCCTGTGTTTTTACAAACATATTAGAAGCAATAACTTGTGTAAGCAATTATGATCTGGAACCATGATGCTTGAAAGGATTCAGACCAGAGCCCGTCTAAGGTGAGCCGTTGTGTTTGTAGATAGTGACTCGTGGAGGTCGACTGCTGGCGACGGGTTCAGAGGCAGAGGTGAGGATCTGAACTTGTACTAAGTAATCATTTGAACTACTTGTACAGGAAATGTTTTCCCCCAGCAATGAATGTTAAAAGCTCTAGTCACAGAACAAATAATTAAGTTTGATTTATTGTAATTGTAATTTTGTGGAACATGATTCCATTTCCCAGGAAAAAAAACTATTTTAGGTGGACATTTTTTATATATATATATTAGAACAAAATGTATGCAGGGTTGAGGAGTGACTAGTTACGTGTAATGAAATTATTAAATTACAAACTTAATGTAATTGTATTTAGTTGTATTACTGAGATAAAATGTGTAATTCAATTAGTTAGAATCAAATTAAAAGGAAATTGCTTTACATTGTTAAAGTAATCCAAACCACATTTATAATGGGTAACTCATAACAGTAATTAATTACATTTCCAAGTAACCTTCCTAACACTGATTGTATGTGAGATTCAACACATTCTTTCTGTTGTGTGACTCTGGAATTTCTTTGAATTGCCATGAATTTAATTCCACTTCAAAATAGGGATGCACGATATAGGATTTTGGCCGATATTCGATATGCCGATATTTTCAAACTAATTTTGCCCGATGCCGATACCGATATATTTGTATTTTTTTTAAGTGCAAAAAAAGCTTATTAAAGCTTCTATTAATGTTCTCAGTCAAGAGCAGTGAGTGATTTCCTCTGTGTTTTGTTGTTTTATTAACATTAACGGGATAGTTCTCCCAAAAATTTAAATTGTCATCATTTACTCTCTCAAGTTTCTTTCTTCTGTTGAAATTATAAAAGTTATTTGGAAGAATGTGGCTAACCAAACAGTTGCTGTACTCCAGTGACTTCCATAGTATATTTAAGCACAAGAAAGAAATGAATCCAGGTTTGAAACAACATTAGATAGACAGAATTTTTATTTCTGGGTGCAGTATCTCTTTAAAGACAAGCGGCAGAATATTATTACTGTCTCTTTAAGAACTGCACGCGAGTAACGCGACGCGTCTAATATACACGCATTTGACAAGCAGATTTTCTCTGTTTGCTTTCACTTTAGACATAACCAACTTTATGTAAACCGTGTGTGTATTTGACAGTATCAGCGCAATAAGACTGGAAAGATTAGTCCAGTATGCAGGCGCTGTGATCGGCTTTTAGTTCCTGTGAGTGTCGGGTGTAACGCGCTCAGAAAAGCGGATGTTAGAACAGCGCATCAGCACGTGAATGACATGTTTACCTAGCAAGACTTTGACGCACATGCAAACAATGAACTTTTGTGAATTGTGGTGTCCCGTGAGTGTAACTCTACCTCTGCGTTTACATGTGATGTGATGTGAATGTACGTCGTGTTGTACAGTATGTTGAGATGAAGGCGCCAGAATTGAACTGATAGAATGCACAATACTATGATTTTTCTTCAAAAGCAGATCGTGGAGACATTTTAATCGTCCACGATCAAAAGCCGTGAGACGCACACCCCTAGTTGGAAGTTTAAGTTGCTGGCGCTCATGCTTCGTTCACGGTCGTCACGTGCGCATAGGAAACACGCCACCCTATCGGCAAGACTCATCGGCAGAAATATTCATATCGGCCGATGCCGATGATGGTCATTTTAAGCTTTTATCGGCCGATACCGATGTTGTCCCGATATCATCGTGCATCCCTACTTCAAAACTACATCTTTTAAAATACCTGACCTTTTTTTTTTTTAAAGAAATATAGATTCAGTTACATGTGCTGAGTTTAAATCTGGAGTTGTGTGACTGCTGTAACCGTTGCTTATCTGGTGTTTTTAGGAGGCAGGGGAGGATCCCGAGGAGGGAGAGGAGGCTTCAGGAACACCTTTAAAGGTTTGTCATTTCCTGTTTAAAAGTAGTTTCCCGCAGTTTTTCAAGTATGGAGACGCTTGAGAAAGCAGTCAGTTGTGTTCTAGACGCTGGGACGAGTCTCTGGCAAAACTCAAGTGTTTTACACACACCAGATCAGAGACGAGATCGAAAGCACTTGTTAGAGGCACGAAACATCTTTTAGCGATAGTGCCTATTACCAACACAATCCGATCTGAAGGTAATACATCGTTCGACCGGACGTAACTGTTTTATAAATATAGGTTATGTGTGTTTGCACACGTGATATCATGATATTCCTGGAGGAAGCAGCGTAATACACACTTGACGACAGGAGGGACGGCGGTGTGTAAATCGAGTTACTCTCCCGCTTCTGCTGGTTTTACTGAGATCTTATCCCGTGCGAATTGGCCATTAATATCACAGACTAGGGCTGCAACTAACGATTATTTTGATAATCGATTAATCGGACGATTATTTTTCTGATTAATCGGATAAAAAATTTCAATTTGATTTTGTTTATTATAACTAAATAAAACCCTAAATCAGGGTTGTGGCGAGCAGGACGAGGGACGTGAGAGATGCGAGACCGGTGCGTCTCACAGGTGTGGTTCATCATCACTCACGCCACCGGCCTCGCGCCGCTCTCTCACGTCCCTCGGCCTCGTCCTGCTCGCCACAAGGGTATTTATGTGTAAAAGTGTACTTTAAAAAGTGCAAAAGTCACACATTGAGTTTTACTAATATCGATATTTGCTTTGTTTTTAATGATAATTGCTGATGGCAAGTTGACAACCATGATTAATGTAAAATTAATTAAATGATATCCAACATGTTTTAACACAATTTTTGTTAAAACAAATTTACACAGACATGTTGTCAGGGTTCCCGCGGATCCTTAAAGTCTTAAATTAGATTTTTAAAATTTAAGGCCATAAAAAGTCTTATAAAGTCTTATTTTTACTTATCAAAGGTCTTAAATTTTAGATGACACTTTTACTTAGACATATCTAAAAGCTTTCCAAATTAAAACTATCTAATTAGCGTACGCATTTTATTTATTTATTATTCTATCTTTGTGGATTTGCTAGTTCACGTGACATTTCGCGTCACTCGGAGTCTCCTGCACGCGAGAGGAGAGAAAGAGAAGAAAGGTCGTAAATGTCAGTTCAGTTGTAAGTTCATTCTTTATGTGCGTATGGTGTGCGATGTGTATTGTCTATTATGATATTGTAATCATTGTTTTAACAATGTACGAGGCACTGCGAGCTGACATCGCATTTGTGCAGTGTAACTGTTATGTCCCCAAATTAATTTTTGTCTTATATTTATATCATATTATGTTCTTATATTAGAATATCACATCAGAAAGAGTGCCGTTTTCCCGTGCACGATTCCAATTGTGATATTTATGTTATACAACAGGTAAATACAATAAGTTAACATTGAGTTACTTTTTAGACACAATATTGTCAATATTGTTTGTTTTCCCTTTATTTCGCCGACTATAATTTTAAAATGAAACAGTTGCAGAGTCTCAATGCAACCGACAGCGATGAGTTCTTGACTGAAATCTGCGTTTTGAACGAATCACTTGCTGCTTTCCCGAATGAATCAGCCGCTTGAACGAATCGGTTGAATGAATGACTCCCTCAACTCACTTATTAAGACAGTGATTTGCCGCTGTGGTTTCATATTTAAAGTACCCTTTAAATAAAATGTTAAAATTAGAAATCATTTCATATTTAAATATTGATAAAATATATATCTCATAGCTTTATTTATGCAGTTGTAAATGGAGTGTAAATAAATTAATGCCACTTCTGATGCCGCTTCTGTCACCTCTGCACTGCAAAGATGGATTTTGATTGAATGATATAATTTGACTGGTAACAGTGGTGCTGTATGATTATTATATAATTAAGTATTATTGTATAATTACTGTATAATTTAATTTGAATGATAGTATTTGACATTAAAGGTGATGCATAACTCTAATTAAGTTTAGAAAAAATGTCCATATATAGGTGAAAATGCCCCTGAAAAAATCAATTTAAGGTGGCAAATATTGCCTCTTAATTAAAATATTAATTTCTGTCACTGCTGTGAACTGACCACTGCATAGAATATGAAAAATATGAATATCTTTGTGAGTCAGCTGTCAACAACAAACCTAAACCAGCCATGGCACCAGCACAAAAACACAATCAGTAAAATATCATCTAATTATTATCAACAAAACATTGAAAATATCAAGATATATATTTGTCAATACTGCACAGCCCTAATGTACGGTATTAATTTTGATTTCTTCAGGTCTTAAAAAGGTCTTAAAAAGCCTTAAATTTGACTTTCAAAAGTGTGCAGGAACCCTGTGTTCAGATGTGAAGATATAAACTAAAAACATCTCAAATATATAATTAATTTAATTATAATTAATTGAATTAGAAGAATAATTGATCTAGGGATGTCACGGTACCAAAATTCCAGTAGTCGGTACCGATACCATTAAAATGTTACGGTTCTCGGTACCAATTTCGGTACCACAGCAAAATCAGTTTGAACTATTTTTTTTTAAATAATTTATTTAACTATTTGAAAAAAATATATTAAATTCAATTCAATGACTTCATTATTTATGATGGTAAATTTATGAAAGGATTGAAGGCTACATGCTGTTTAAACGAAAATATTGATGATATTGAGAAACATTGCTTATAAAAAAAGTCAAGTGAAAAATAAGCAACCTTCTATGCACACATTATTATTATTAGTAGTAGTATCTTGAATTAATGGAGACGTAGTGAAATCTATTGTACAGTAGCCTAATATAATTATTTCTGTCAATTTCTTTAAGTTAAACCAAACTTTTATTTTGACGGGTTGCCGTGAAGACCTTTGAGTTTCTGTGCGTGTATGATATGAAGATAGTTTTTCTCAAACGGTAAAATGCTCATGAAGTGACTCTCGGAGATGAATGGAATCATGAATCATGTCATCATATCGTGAGGCAGCAGAGACTGAAAACAGCGCGAGCGTCACTCGATCGTGCGTGTGTGTGTGTGTGTGTGTGTGTGTGTGTGAGGTAACGTTTAATGAAACCGCGCGTCTGCGCCGTTCATTCACACAGAGACAAGCAGAACATGAAGGGTTCATATTTAAATAGTCGTTATGCAGTTTAATATACACAAACACCACATCAGCAGCGCCGCCGGTCTCAGCGCTTTCATGAACCGGACGCAACTTCACGCCCTTCGTGCATGCATGCGCATCCAGAACCGGGTTTGACTGGGTACTCGGTACCACCGGGACTTGGTACCGTGACGTTTAAATTTTTTTAGTACCGACTTGGTACCGAAGTACCGAATATTTTGACAACACTAAATTGATCAAATAAATATACAAAGACTGTAAACAAGCGTGTGAACGTAGAGCCGCAGTAGATCGGAATGGTACGCTGCAAGTTAACAGGCTTGATTCAAAGGACAGGAAAAATTATGCATTAGTGCACAAGCATTCGCTGAAAACCACTGAGTACAGTGACTAAAAAACAATAATTTACTGCTGCTGTTATTAACTGCCTTTAATTTAGTGCTTCATGATTGGCCTGTTTCAACCAATCACCAGTAAACGCTCCCCGTGACGTAAGCAGACCAACTAATCGATAATGACATTCGTTGACAACTATTGTAATAATCGATTAAATCGATTAGTAGTTTCAGCCCTATTACAGACGTCCTGTGGTAAAATTACATCACTCCCTCTACCCTTGTAAAGCTAATCCCGTCCGGATAGGGCTTTAGACAGACGGCAGTCACCGGCATGCACAACAGTCTCGCTGAATAAGTTGTGTCTGTGGCTTGAGCATCTACAGACACTTGGAGGCAATATTTAAAGCTGTGTGTAAAAATGTGAGAATGTTTTACATTAAATGCTCTTCGATTTTTTTTCTCTCTTTTTTCAGAAATTGATGAAAATGGCAACGACGAGGGTAATATTTCTCTTTCGAATAAGACATGTTTAATGAGTCTAGTGTTTCGTTGTGTCCTGGAGCCCATCTGTGTGTTGCAGGGTGGAAAGGAGGCGAGAGCCGAGGAAGAGGCCGCGGTGGCTTCCGTGGGGGGTCTCGAGGTGGTTTCCGTGACGGTGGGTTGTTGGAATAAATTCATTTTAATTGTAATTTATGTGAGAAAATGGCCAAAAGAGATGCCTTGATTTCCATTACACGAGAGTAGATGTTAAAACTTCATGCTGATTTGTGCTCGGCTTTCGCCAAGATAAGCAACACTAAGACGTAGCTTTACAGTAAACTATGCTTCTCCATCCATTTACGCTTCTTTCCATAAGGTAGTGTGACTCCCCTTCTGTCCGGCGTTAACGGCAGCAGTGTACTTGGCACGTTAGCGCACGCGACGGCTGCAACTACAGGACCAGCACGACAACCGTCTGGATTGAACAGAGTAGGGGACATCTCTAGGGTCTTCAAGTGGGCACCTTCCGTCCTCAGTGTTTCGTCGACTAGCCCACGACACCTCAAGAGGGCTCGACAGTGACTCTGGCGTCCCAGAGTCACCCCCCTCCGTCCCCCACTCAACTCAGCCCAGCTTACTGACCTCTACATCCCTCCTGCTGCTGAGACCTAACCACAATATCACAACCTCTCCGCGACCCAACCATACGCGCCAACCCGTTGACTAAGGCTGTCGAGCCCCACTGGTGCGTTAATATGCAGTTTCAGTGGACAACGGTTCCGTATGGCATACCACCTACCGCAAAACACAATATCTACCCAACCACCCCTCATTCACGCAATATCCACAGGAACGTATACAAACAAACCAACAGACTCTTCAAGTTTTCGAGAACTCTACGAAACCGTAGCGTGGCGGCCTGTACACAGCCAGCTAGAATCTTTCCGCCTCAACCACAGCCAGTTGCTGCTCCTTTCTGCTGCTTCAGATAAGTTCTGTACTGTGCGACGCAACTCTTGGCCACTGAATCCGACGTCTCTGAGGAACCGGGTTGTAGAGTGTGCCACAAAACCTCGACAACCCACTTCCACTGGATAAACCTGGACTCTCCATCCTCGCTGTTCTGCTTCAGTGGCCAGATGAGCATACCGCAGTTTCTTCCTCTCATATGCCTCATCTACCGCATCCTCCCATGGCACTGTTAACTCTATCAGTTGAACAATGCGTGCTGATCCAGACCACAAAACAATATCTGGTCGTAGGTTAGTGGTGGCAATCTCAGGTGGAAAAATAAGCCGTTGGTCAAGATCAGCCAGCATCTTCCAGTCCCTAGCAGCTTCCAGTTGTCCTGGGCGAGAATTGGTGTTAACACCTTTTCTTGGTGGTTGCTCGCCTGGGCGGAGGAATATTGTCTTCTGCGTGTAATGTTTTGCTAGAACAGGTGGCAACTTATTGGTCATGTTACGCTTGCCTTCTAATGCTAAAGCCAAACATCGTAGTACTTGGTCATGGCGCCAAGTAAACCGACCTTGGCTAAGAGCCACCTTACATCCTGTCAAAATGTGCCTTAATGTGGCAGGTGATGAACACAAAGGACAAGAGGGATCCTCTCCTACCCAGAGGTTTAGGTTCTGCGGTGATGGGAGAACATCATATGTTGACCTAATAAGGAAACTGATCCTACTCTCTTCCATTGACCAAAGGTCTTGCCAGCCCATCTTACGTTGTTCCACACTCTCCCATCTCATCCACTCTCCCTGCTTGGCCTGTGAAATGGCCTTTATACACCTCATCCTCTCCTCCTGCTGTCGCACCTCGTTGACTACCAGCTTCCTCCTTTGAGCTGGGCCTGCCTTGTGCCATTTAGGAGCTAAACTGAGCCCAAAACCCCCTCTTCCATGCTGTACCTGTCCCACGATATCCCTAATTTGAAGGGCAGCCTTTGCCTCTACTACAGATTTCTTTGCTGACCACTTTCTACCAGTTTTTAACACAGGGGCTGCCTCCCTTACACATTTGTCGCGTGACTCTACTAAGGTCATTTCCAGTCTGACCTTGGCACACTTGAACTCCTCGGTTAAAGCAGAGACTGGCAGCTGCAATATTCCTTTACTACAAAGTCCTACTCTGCTGAGGCAGCGTGGAACTCCCAACCATTTCCTGATGTATGAACTTACCAACGCTTCCAGCTTCTCCACTGTTGTCAAAGAAACCTCGTACACGGTCAGTGGCCACAGCAACCTCGGCAGTAGACCAAACTGAAAGCACCAGAGTTTTAGTTTACCAGGTAGAGCACAGCTGTTTATGCTCTTCAACCCTTCCACTGCTTGTCGTCTAACTTCTCCCACCCGAACTGTGTCCTTTAGATCCCCATCGTACCATCTCCCAAGACTCTTCACTGGCTTCTCAGAAACTGTTGGTATTGCCTCACCATTAATGAAGAATGTTTTATCTACTACCTTTCCTTTAACTATCGAGATGCTCCTTGATTTAGAGGGCTTAAATTTCATTCGTGCCCATTCAATATTATCTGTTAACTTCCCCAATAACCGATTAGTGCAGGCTACTGTTGTAGTCATGGTTGTCATGTCATCCATGTATGCTCTGATTGGTGGTAGTCGCATCCCAGAAGCCAAGCGCTCTCCTCCTACTACCCATCTTGATGCCCTCATGATTACTTCCATCGCCATGGTAAAAGCCAGTGGAGAAATGGTGCATCCTGCCATTATTCCAACCTCTAGGCATTGCCATGCAGTGCTGAATTTTGGAGTTGAGAAACTGAATTGCAAATCTCCAAAATAGGCTTTCACTAACTTTGTTATTGACATTGGTACTCTGAAAAAATCAAATGCTGCCCAAAGAAGCTCATGTGGCACTGAACCATATGCATTAGCCAAATCCAGGAATGTCACATGGAGCTCCTTCCTCTCCTTTTTAGCTGACTGAATTCGTTGCCAGATAACATTGATGTGTTCTAAGCATCCTGAGAACCCTGGAATACCCGCTTTTTGAACTGAGGTGTCAATAAAGCCATTCTTTAACAGGTAGGTGGACAATCTCTGGGCAATAATGCTGAAGAAAATCTTACCCTCAACGTTTAATAGTGAAATAGGACGAAACTGACTGATGCTTGTAGCATCTTTTTCTTTAGGTATAAAGACTCCACCTGCTCTGCGCCATGCTCTAGGTACAACCTGTTTTTCCCATGCCACTTTCATCAATTTCCACAGAATTCGCAGAACTCCTGAAGCACTCTTGTACACTCTGTACGGAACTCCATTAGGCCCTGGAGCTGATGAAGCCCTTGCCTTTCTCACAGCCTGCTCTACCTCTTTCCACTTAGGTGCACAGACCTCCATTTGGTATTCTGGTGGGTTGATAGGTGGTATGTCTGATGGAATTGACATAGGCTCATGCCTTTTTGCATCTGTATGCGTGTCCTCCAAATATCTCTCTAGCTCAATCCTAGATGTTTTTAAAGTGCCATTCTTCTCACTGGTGAATAACTTCTTTAAGAATTTGAATGGGTCTTTATAGAAATTAGCCCTCGCACGTTCCTTCTTTTTGTAGCGTTTCCGTAGGCGCTCAGCTCTGCGTAATGTTGCCAGCTTATCTTTTATGGCCCTTTGTAAGAGATTGAGTCCCTCCTTCTGACTTTGTTCTGCTCTTTTCCATTGCTTCCTCAGCTGTCTCCTTTCTCTAACTAACCCTTCAATTTTCTGCTGCCGTCTAGACATTCCAGGAGTAGTTTGTACTTTTTCCTTCCTTTTTTCCACACCAAACCTCTCACTTCCATATGCGTAAATGATGTCCCCAAATTTATCCAGCTTCTTTTCAACTGTACCAGTTAATCTTTCCAATGCAAAGCATAGATCTGTGTTTACCGTGTCCCATGCAGTTTTCTCACAAGCTCTTGGCCATCTTACTCCAGGCCTATGCCCGTTGAGGTTCTTTTCTCTCTTATGCTGGTTAGCCTGACCGGGTTCACAAGTATGAATATGTTCATCACTAACTGTGCAAGCCCTCCTTTCGTCAATGACAGGGGTGCTGATATCCTGCGAGCTGTGGTTTGCTTCCTGTCGCTGGATTTCATTCGACTGACTTGACTGACTTCGTAAGAAGTACTGATCAATGCGAGGCCCTTGTCCCTTCTCCCTCAAGCATTTCATTTTCCCTTGATGAACCTTCAAACCCCTGACCGTTGTCACCTTGCTCCAGCCACAGACACAAACTTGGAGTTCAATGACTTTACTTACTGCAGATCTTGAACTAGTCTTACTCTCCATACTCATATCCGTTTCCATTCCTAAGTCGTTAACCATGTTGTCCAACATTGAGTCATCTTCCGCCCCCGCTCTCGCAGACTCTAGGGGTATTTTCTCTTTAATTTCTCAGAAGCCTTGGGCGGGTGTCTCCAGCATCCTGTAAACACGGAGCTGGATACTGCCGACAAGGGTAGCTAACCCTTACCAGCCCCATTGGGGTCTCTTTCCTCCTGTCAGCTGTCTCTCCAGGCTGTCACAAGGTCTTTCCCTGGTTGCCAGCAGCACTATTCACCGCAGTCACTGGATGTATCCAGATCTTCATGATTTCCATTACACGAGAGTAGATGTTAAAACTTCATGCTGATTTGTGCTCGGCTTTCGCCAAGATAAGCAACACTAAGACGTAGCTTTACAGTAAACTATGCTTCTCCATCCATTTACGCTTCTTTCCATAAGGTAGTGTGACTCCCCTTCTGTCCGGCGTTAACGGCAGCAGTGTACTTGGCACGTTAGCGCACGCGACGGCTGCAACTACAGGACCAGCACGACAACCGTCTGGATTGAACAGAGTAGGGGACATCTCTAGGGTCTTCAAGTGGGCACCTTCCGTCCTCAGTGTTTCGTCGACTAGCCCACGACACCTCAAGAGGGCTCGACAGTGACTCTGGCGTCCCAGAGTCACCCCCCTCCGTCCCCCACTCAACTCAGCCCAGCTTACTGACCTCTACATCCCTCCTGCTGCTGAGACCTAACCACAATATCACAACCTCTCCGCGACCCAACCATACGCGCTAACCCGTTGACTAAGGCTGTCGAGCCCCACTGGTGCGTTAATATGCAGTTTCAGTGGACAACGGTTCCGTATGGCATACCACCTACCGCAAAACACAATATCTACCCAACCACCCCTCATTCACGCAATATCCACAGGAACGTATACAAATAAACCAACAGACTCTTCAAGTTTTCAAGAACTCTACGAAACCGTAGCGTGGCGGCCTGTACACAGCCAGCTAGAATCTTTCCGTCTCAACCACAGCCAGTTGCTGCTCCTTTCTGCTGCTTCAGATAAGTTCTTTACTGTGCGACGCAACTCTTGGCCACTGAATCCGACGTCTCTGAGGAACCGGGTTGTAGAGTGTGCCACAAAACCTCGACAACCCACTTCCACTGGATAAACCTGGACTCTCCATCCTCGCTGTTCTGCTTCAGTGGCCAGATGAGCATACCGCAGTTTCTTCCTCTCATATGCCTCATCTACCGCATCCTCCCATGGCACTGTTAACTCTATCAGTTGAACAATGCGTGCTGATCCAGACCACAAAACAATATCTGGTCGTAGGTTAGTGGTGGCAATCTCAGGTGGAAAAATAAGCCGTTGGTCAAGATCAGCCAGCATCTTCCAGTCCCTAGCAGCTTCCAGTTGTCCTGGGCGAGAATTGGTGTTAACACCTTTTCTTAGTGGTTGCTCGCCTGGGCGGAGGAATATTGTCTTCTGCGTGTAATGTTTTGCTAGAACAGGTGGCAACTTATTGGTCATGTTACGCTTGCCTTCTAATGCTAAAGCCAAACATCGTAGTACTTGGTCATGGCGCCAAGTTTCACAGCTTCCTGCATAGCTGTGAAATATGCACAGCTATGCAGGAAGTTGGTTGCCTGGGGCAATGGTGAATCTGACCATAAAACACTTACTTTGACCAATCACAGTTGAGTTGTGTAATGCGTAAGTTAATTTTAATGTGTCATTCTTAAGGTGGTAATGAAGAGACCGAAAGAAGAGGCTTTGGGAAAGGTGATATTTTAATATTCATCTGTGAATGAATTAATGTACAAATTAGGGCTGCAACTAACGATTATTTTGATAATCGATTAATCGGACGATTATTTTTTCGATTAATCGATTAATCGGATAACGGTTTTTAAATTCAATTTGTTTTTGTTTTTTTACAAAATAAAACCCTAAATCAGTGTATTTATGTGTAAATTGTACTTTAAAAAGTGCAAAAGCCACACATTGAGTTTTACGAATATAATCTTTAATTTGGACATTTTAAACCTTAAAACACAAAAGTTTGTCCAGTTTTTAAACAGTAAAACTTAAATATCCAAAATATAAATAAACAAAACAAAATATTGAGTTGTGCTCATATAAACTATTAAGCAGCAGATTTTGTTGAAATATCAAAATTATAAATAATAAACAAACAAACAAATGTTACTGTTTTATACAGAGGTAGAATGTAGAAGAAGAGGAAAACTGTCACTGTTCAGTGTTGTTCATACAAACATGTTTCTTATTCACTATTCCAAAACTTTGAATTGGAATGCAAAAATGTCAGCATGTCCACATGCTCCGGGCTGAGGCTGGCTCTCTTTTTGCAAGCTATGTTACCTGCAGCAGAGAACAGACGCTCAGATGGTGTTGAGGTGCTTGGGATACACAAGTAGGATTTAGCTAATTTTGCCAAAGTGGGATATTTATCCTTATTATCTCTCCACCAATCCAAAGGATTTTCTTCCTTGGCTAGGGGCCTCTCAACAAAGTAACCCATGACTTCATTTCTTATTTGAGTGTTGTGGTCCTCCTCAGCTTTCTCCTCTCTGCTCTCTTCCTCACTGCTGTCTCCAGACTCAAGGAGTGAGTCAAGCAAAGATGTTGAAGGTTCAGCTGCGGTTCTTATGGTTGAGGTGGTAATTTGCTGCTGCACCATCTCCCTTCTTGCTGCAAGTGCTTCAGTTTGCAGTTTAGCTTGAACAGTTATAATTTGCTCAGGTGACAGAAATTTCAGTCTTCTGAACCTTGGGTCCAGAGCAGAGGAGAGAATCACAGGATTATCTACCTGATCAAAGAGTGTTTCCTTCCATCTGTTTTGAAGCTGCTCAACTGCTGTGACTTGGAAGGACTTCACTGAAGCTGTATCGTAGGCAGCACCTTCAGTGGACTTCAAGAGCCCTTTCACAAGTGGAGGCAACGAAGAGACTGTTATATATTCCTGCCCACTCATAAAGACAGTTGCACATTCAAACGGCTTAAGAGCAGTGGAAAGCTCTTCAAGCAGACTCCACTGGTCTGGTTTCAAGTCAAGATAGCGTTTGCCTCTGTGAGTGAGTGATGGGTCAGATAGAGTTGCAGTTACAGGCCACCTCTGTTCAATCAGTCTGTTAACCATATAAAATGTACTGTTCCATCTTGTACTTACATCCTGAACAAGCTTATGGTCAGGTGTGCCCATTTGTTTCTGTTTTTCTTTCAGCTTGCTGCAGGCTAGCTCACTTTTTTTGAAATGCTCGACAAGACATCTTGCAGCTCCAACAGCTCTTTGAATGCCTGTGTTCTTTAATGCAGCATTAATCACCAACTGCAAGGTGTGGCCAGTGCAGCGTATACTGGTCCACCCATGTTTCTCCTCCAGTAATTTTGCAGCAGCCACAACGTTCGCACCATTGTCATGTACAATGGCACAAATTTTCTCAAAAGGGATTTCAAACTTGACTGCTACTTCTTCCAATCACTCTGCAATGTTGGTTGAGGTATGTCTGTCTTCGAGTGGCATGGTGGTAAGGCAGACAGATGTCATCTTCCAGTCATTCCCAATGTAATGGCATGTAATGCCAAGGTAAGCTTCAGTGGCAACACTTGTCCATATATCAGTAGTTAAAGCCATTCTGCTGTTGGTGGTGTTTATAGCACTCTTAATTTTTTGGAATGCCTCCTGGTACTTCCTCTCCATTAATTTTGTGAAGTGGGTCCTTGAGGGAAGAATGTATCCTGGGTTGAGTATGCTGACCATTTTTTTGAATCCTTCATCTTCCACCATTGCCATTGGCCGCATGTCAGTTACCAACATACTAAGTATGGCATCTGTTACAATGGCTGCTTGTTGAGGAGTGCATGGGGGATTTCTCCTCTGAACAAATTCACTCATGGTGAGCTGTTTCTTTCTGGGGAAAAAACAGCATTTGAGTATGCAAGGAGAAACAATTTATGTGTAAATCAATATTTGCATTGTTTTTAATGATAATTGCTGATGGCAAGTTGACAACCATGATTAATGTTTAAAAAAATCAGAATTATATACAAATTTACACAGACATGTTGTTCAGATGTGAAGATATAAACCAAAAACATCTCAAATATATAATTCATTTAATTTTTATGAATTATAAGAATATATTGATAAATTGTATAGAAAGACTGAAAACAAGCGTGTGAACGTAGTAGAGCTACGCATTTTTTCCCCCCCGCCAAAGCCTTTTTTGATCGGTGAATGATGTAGAATAGAATGACTGCTGCGCTTGACAGGGCGCAAACAAACAGAGAGAGCGCGCGCAAGAGAGAGAGAGAGCCCCGGCCGCGCGCGCGCGCACTCTCACGTCTTCAAACAACACGACCGCTGTCTTGCTCTCTCTCCCTCGCGCATATTAATCAAAATCTATTGACACGATAGTAAAAAGTTGGAAGACCGCAGCTCACGTGGAGCATTTGGAGATTTTTAGAGATTAGAGACTCTAGGAACAACATCTCAATGAACAAAATCTCAACTAAATTATAAAGGCCTGTCTCATATACAAGCCGGTGCAGTTCTACGATTTGGGAAAATAAAAGCCCGGGCTATTATTTGAAGTTTTACTTGTATACCATTTTCACATCTTCATATAATGAGGATACAGTTTTTGCTTACCGTGCTGATGTTTCACCTTCATCCGTGACACCAACGTGTTTCCTCTTCATGTGTTCGTGCATCACTGTGGTACTTCCATGCCACACAAGCTCAGCTTTGCATAACTTGCAGGTAACGATCTTCTTTGCTGCATTTAATGTAAAATGCTCCCATGCCTTAGATGACTTGGGGCGCACACTTTTTTCTGCCGCCGATTGATTTGTACTCTCTGCCATTTCGCGTGTGACTGTCATGAAAGTGACGTCATCAGTAAACGCTCCCCGTGACGTAAGCAGACCAACTAATCGATAATGACATTCGTTGACAACGATTTTCATAATCGATTATTATCGATTTTATCGATTAGTTGTTGCAGCCCTAGTACAAATGTATTAGAATTTTTACATAATGCTCTTTATCTTCCAGATGGTGATGAAAATGGCAACGAAGGAGGTAATATTTCTTTCTTTTGAATAACAGACCTGATGTTATGCCTCGTGTGTTTCATGGAGCCCTTCTGTGTGTTGCAGGGTGGAGAGGAGGTGAGAGCCGAGGAAGAGGCCGTGGTGGCTTCCGTGGGGGGTTTAGTGATGGTTAGTTTTTGGAAGAAATTCATTTGAATTGTAGTTATGAGAGAAGATAGCTGTGCTAGTTTGGCTACCTCCTGCCATGTTGGAAGTTGATTGCCTGGGGCAATGGTAAATCATACAGTTGTTAGTATACATGTGTTTGACCGCAGCTGCCTTTGACCAGTCACAGTCAAATAGTGTAATTTAATTGTAATATTTATCTCTTGCTCTTAAGGTGGCGATGAAGAGACGGGGAAAAGAGGCTTTGGAGGTGGAAGAGGAGGTGATGTTAAATTCATCTGTTTTTAAGTGGTGCTTGAGTGATTTTATCAAGTGGTTCTTCTGTGCTTTAACTGAGTTCTCTCTTCAATGGCTCGGTTTAGGTTTCAGAGGCCAGAATGAGGAAGTGTTCTCCAAGGGTAATTACTGCATTTATAGTAACTAGTAGGGCTGCACGGTATTGAAGAAAAATTCGATTAACTATATTCAATATGCGACACGATCATGCTTGAAGTGTATAAAATTAACTCATATAATTTTAAATATATTTTAAAGATAATTTAACCTACATGTTTCACATTCTTTGTAACAAGAAAACATCCCTACAACGTTTTACTGTAGCATAAGAAGTGTTATTTTAACATCAGTGTAAAGCACGGGGTTAGGGTTTCAGGAAGGCCTACATTAGCTTTATTAATCAGAAACTGATTAATGAAAAAATGAAACACTGCTTAGTCTTTACTGTATGAATTAAAGGAGAACTCCGGCGCAAAATGAACCTTTGGTCTAATTACACATTGTTACCTAGTCAACCGTTATCTGAGATTTGTTTTGAAGTCAACTTCGCGTATACAGGCAGAAGCCATCTTTGAAATACAGCCTTTACCAGTCAATCTACGAACGCCGATCCAAGTGCGCTGGTGAGAATGTGAACGAGCTATAAGTTGTGATAAGGTGAGCGCGAACAGCAGGCTTGGATCTGCGTTCGTAGATCGACTGGTAAAGGCTGTATTTCAAAGATGGATTCTGCCTGTATTCGCAAAGTTGACTGTATGTTTAAAATATCTTCTTATTAAACTCTGGACACTGACAAAGTTCTCAATGCTTCGGTTTGAAGGTAGGGACCCTCATTATGCTGCCGTGCTAGTGTGGGGCTATTTTCAGCCTTGTTAGTGGTATTAACAAGCGATTTTTATTTGTCATTACACTATGCCCAATATACTAGCGTTATACTAGCTTTATAGGCTAAACTGTTTTTAGAGATAAAACTATTTACATTCGATAATCATGAAAACAAATTTCAGATAACGGTTGACTAGGTAACAATGTGTAATTAGACCAAAGGTTCATTTTGCGCCGGAGTTCTCCTTTAAATATATACTGATTCTTATTAAAGCTACAAAAATTATTCTGCCAATTTTCTGAGTAATTTTCTGTCTTTTGTTCATGACCACAGTTATTGCAAGCAGTTGAGAGATGCATATCCGATATAAACATTTGCAATATTTCGATATATTGTGCAGCCCTAGTAACCAGTATGTAATAGACTGCTGCTTTAACTTGCTGGTTTTCTTGCTCTGATTCCCCAGTCTCAACATCAGACAACACAGATCAAGAAGCTGGTGAAAATGCAGGTGGGTCATATTTACCTTCAGAGCAAGACAAAGCTTTTCTTTCGCTGTATGGAATTAGATTTTTTCCAAATCTGGAAAAGTATGTTGGAAAAAATTTCAGATTTGGGTTTTCTTTAAATGATACAACGAGAGTTTTTCATGGTGCAGCCAAAGTTTTTGGAAATGGTATGAACATTTTGAAATGGGCTGTGTAGGATCTCAAGTAATTGCTGCAGCCTCGTTTCATATCCAAATTGAGTAACGTCCCGTTTGTCTGTTGCAGGACCCAAGGTGGTCTATGTGCCGCCCCCCCCTCCAGAAGAGGAGAGCTCCATATTTGCACAATTTGCCACAGGCCTTAATTTTGATAAATATGACGATATTCCCGTGGAAGTGAGCGGCAGCAATACTCCAAAAGCCATTATGGTAAGTTATAAAGATATATTTTGCAATCTATTTTAACTTTGAAAAAGATGATTGTATCAGTGCAGTGTGGATGTGCCACACCCATCGTGTTGTGACGCCCATTCACGACCACTCTCCCATGCACATGTGGGATTGAATTTGTGCTCATGAAATGTCATCATGAGGATAACGTAACGCTTGGTATTTTAATGACATGGTTTAACGTGAATATGGCAGGAGCTCCTTTCAGTCCCTGCTTTCTCTTCCTCCTGAATTTCTCCCCCCCCCCCCCCCCCCCTTTTGTATTTGCTTTAACACAGGGTTCTACGCTAAGGTTTTTCCCAGGGAGCACATGTGCTCCTAAATGAAAAAATGTAGGAGCACACAAAGAAATTTTGGAGTGCAGTGAAAATTTTTCAAGTAACAGTTTAACAAACTATTTATTATATACACTACGTGTGTGCTCCTTCTCTTTGTGTTCAACTATAGTGTGAAACCGTCGATTTGATGCAGAAGTATAAATTACACTTTACAATCACTTTACTAAAACAGAACAAGGGGAACGTGTTGCTCTCAGGAGGAGGCTGGAGCACACTGGCACACCTGGACATCTGCATCTTTGCACTGCAGAGGCTCTTTCCACAACATGGAGGACAAACTAGTTTAAATGAGTGTATTAGTATTTACTAGTATTAGTATCTACTGTAGATTTAGTCGACTAAAATCTTATTGTATTTCGTCGACTAAAACTAAAACAATTCAGATGACTAAAATATAATGGGTTTAGTTCAATTGTAATGCATTAATTTAGAATTTATCTAAAATTTCCAAACCCATACTTCCGGAGAAAACATCTATTAACCAGTTAATATGAATGATTTTAAAGTTTGAACATGCAATACAGATTTAACTACTGTGACTTAAAAATATCTTAAAATTAAATAAAACCACTTTTCCTAAATTAGAATAGTCTTCTTTTCAATTAATGATATATGCATTCTTTATAACTTGCATACATCATTCTTTATTCTTTCAAGCAGCAGACATATTTATTTGTATGAATTAAATATAATGAATCCTTATTAAAGCTATTAACGAGTAGTGAATGCTATTTTCTTTTTCTTTTGTTGCTTGATGACACAGACCGCATTAGGTTTATTACCCACGGCCACTTTAAGACAGCGGATCTGTCCAATGACATGCGGATCCAATGGCACTGATGCACATCCGATACACTCTCAACTGTTTAAGACATAACCAACATAGTTTACCTGAATACTCTCCAAAACGGACATTTCGACATCATGTTGTGTATTTGTCCATTCAGACTCGAAAGAGCGCCTAATTCAGTCCTCGCGCGCTTTAAATGTGTCTATGTGCATGGCTGCACGCGTCGGGTGTGTTCGCACAGAAAACCTGGACAGAATAGAGCTCTTTTTTTTGCGTCATCACTCTTATTCAGATCTATATGTCTGCTCTACTCATTCTCCCAGACGGTTACATTTTTTAACGCTTTATGAGATGCAGCGCATGAATTCATTAACAGTTGTTCACAAGCAATCATTTGGCATAAATGTGTAATATTTATTGATTGCAAGCTGCTGTAAGAACAGCAAGCCTATAAAAAGTGCAAATTATTAAAGGGATATATTGTAAACTAGATCGGGAGAAAAGAACTGACCACAAATGCAGAGTACATGTCTTTCACACTGTTACAGGGCTCTACAGTGCGACCATTTTGCTCGAATATGCCCCTAAAAATCGATACGTGCGAACCGGAAAAATGATTTACGAGCACAATGTGCGAGTAACTACAACCTACCATAATCGAAAACGAGACGATAACTAAATAATAACTAGTTTTGAATGACAAAAAAATCTATTGACATTTTCGTCAATGAATAAAAACTAGACAAATCTTAGATACTGACGATTTGGGAAGCGATCCAGTCAGAATACTGATGTCCTGCGTTTGTGGTAGATGCGCACATTTGTAGCCTACTGTAACGTGCTGATCTACCCAACGACACACAGGTTGACATGTGTTAAATTGGTTGATAATTATACTGATTGTTTACAGCATTTCAATTCTAAATGATTTCTAAGGATCTGCTATACCGCACCCTCTGATCTACTAGAAAGGCTTACTATTGAACTGTGTCGTAACCTGAACACCACTAGATGGAGCCTGCATGTCAATGAGTGATCTGACAACTCTGTAGATCAGATTTTACAAGACACTGAAAGTCTTCATTGTGTATACGATTGTCCACAAGAGCTGTTTTGTGTACATGGCATGTTCAAAAGCTTTGAAAATAGGCCAAAATAACTCTCTCACTCTCACACACAGACCTTTGACGAAGCAGGACTTTGTGAATCACTGAGCAAGAATGTAAGGAAGTCTGGATATGTGAAGCCTACTCCTGTCCAGAAATATGGGATCCCCATTATCTCAGCTGGACGGGATCTAATGGCTTGTGCCCAGACCGGATCAGGAAAAACGGCAAGAACCACTCTCTTGCATGCAGTTCTTATTTAATGATGGTCTTTCCTGTCAGTGTGTTCAGAAGATCACTGGCTACACATGTTTCAGTCCAGCTGACGGTCTGTGTCGTCCCCCAGGCGGCGTTCCTGCTGCCCATCCTGCAGCAGTTCATGACTGATGGAGTGGCGGCCAGCAAGTTCAGCGAGGTGCAGGAGCCCGAGGCCATCATCGTGGCTCCCACCAGAGAGCTCATCAACCAGATCTATCTGGAGGCCAGGAAGTTCGCATTTGGGTACACACTTTACCATTCTCAGCCATATAAATTGGGTAGTTTGTTCATTTATAGTAGTTGGAACTAACACTTTTTTTTTTCTTTTTCAATCGATTAATCTTTTTATCTCTCTATTTAATCAAATCTAATGCGTTCCTCTCCCCCCCCCCCCCCCCCCCCCCCCCAGTTGATTAATCCTTTGGTTAATTTATCAGTAAGTAATAACCAATATTTTACCAATAATTAATGTGTGTGAACTTTTACCTAATTATATTTATCGGAAAAGATAAGCTTTATGCAGTGCAGGCCTAATTAGAAAAGTTGGAGATGTGGACATGAATCCCCGTAAAATAACTAATACTAGCTGACGACTACAGTACAGTTTGCACAGTGAGGCTGGGTATTGATACAGATTTCATGAGTTGATTCTGATTTACAAGTGCTTATTAGCATAGTCCACACTTGGGCTCGCATGAAGTCGCTCATTCGTTCTATATTGCTTGTAGTCCCCAAGTTGAAAACTACTCCAATTTAATATCCTGAAGTAATTGTTCTTGAATCTTTTAGGACCTGTGTGCGCCCTGTGGTGGTTTATGGCGGTATAAATACTGGATATACTATTCGAGAGGTGTTGAAGGGCTGCAATGTTTTGTGTGGGACCCCTGGAAGATTGCTTGACATCATTGGGCGTGGAAAGGTAGTTTTCTCTCTCTCTAATATACCAAGCATTTAATAACTGACTGTATATGTTGTGTGGCTCTAATTATTGTGTTTGACTTGTTCCCGTCAGGTTAGCCTGAGTAAGCTACGGTATTTGGTTCTGGATGAAGCAGACCGGATGCTGGACATGGGCTTCGAGCCAGATATGCGAAAGCTAGTGGGATCTCCAGGAATCCCTCCAAAAGAGGAACGGCAAACCCTCATGTTCAGTGCCACCTTCCCTGAAGAGATCCAAAGGTCTGACTCTGACACACTTTAAAAGAGCTCTTCTTCCAGAACCTAGTTGTTCCAAACCTGTATAACTGCTTCCGTGGAACATAAAAACATGCTTTAAACGAGGGGTTCGCAGCTCTGCAGGAAATTGGGCTTGAGTTCAGCTCCAACCTTGATCAAACACAGATGAACAAGGTATTCAGGATTGCTGGAAAGATATAGGCAGGGCAGTTTAATCAAGGTTGGAGCTGAACTTTGCAGGAAAGTTTACACTGAGGGTTGAGAATCCCTGGATTTCTAATACATTTATTTCATGCATGGATTGCTTTGACGCTATCTGTGAACCCTGGCTAACATTATGGCCGTATCAAACTAGTGCCAAATGCAAGTAAAAATCGGCGTTGGAATGGTTTTACTCGCCAGTTGGTTGGTAACTTTTTATTATTATTTATTTATGAATTTTGACAATAGTTTCGGAAATGTGAAACACCTTAGTAAGATCATCAAATCGCAACAGTTGTGGTGTAATTATGTAAATGTATAGTAGTGCTGCATGTTTCAGTGTATAGCCAAAGCACAGCATTGTCAATTTTCAGTTTCACATGCGCCAATTATCTTTGGAAATGTGTAATGTCAACAAAAAAGCGTTAAGATCTCTGTGGTTTTCAGCCTAAATAGAACCTTTAATGTTTGAAAGAAAAGACATGAGGACAACCATAAATGTTAGTATTGTAGTTTTACTGTTCTGTGAAATAAAACATCATGCTAATAGTGGCTTCAGCAGGACTGATGTACTGTATGCATCATGTATCGCATGACAGGTTGGCAGCAGAGTTTCTGAAAGTGGACTACCTCTTCCTCGCTGTCGGTGTGGTGGGCGGAGCCTGCAGTGATGTGGAGCAGACCATCATTCAGGTGGACCAGTTCTCCAAGAGGGAGCAGCTGCTGGAACTGCTCAAAACTACAGGTGTGTGTGTGTTCACATGAGAACGTGTTGGATTATAATTTACCTTGAGGACTTGTTGAATTTCCCATTGCAATGTATGAAAGCACAAACATGATGCTTGTAAAAGAGTCAGTCAAAATCCATCTGTTCCTCACTAAGCTCTCAGGAGGATATGCAAGTTCACAGAAAGCCTTCCCTCTGCTGCTCCTGTCTGTCGTTCTCCATCCAGCGTCTTCAAACACTGTTCGTTACGGCACAACCGCCTCGAAGGCTGCATTTACACTGCGTAAATCTCAGATTTGTCAACGTGCTTAAGATAAAATAATTCTATCGAATATCTGTTATTTATACATTTATCTTCCTCTTGAACTAGAGTGATTCCATTGGTGATCGCTAGGGATGCTAACAATTTATCGATCAATTAATTGTCGATAATTCTAAGCGAAAACTTATCGATCGTCGATTAAGTCATCATTTGAACTTGTATCCCAAAACTGATGTTGAATCGACATTAATAACAGATGTTTGTCTCGTGTTTTTGTGTTTTTTTATGCATAAAATAATCTGGGTAACTTTTTCACAGTCAAGACATTAAATTATCAATTTTATGGCATTTTGTGTTTGCAATTACAGGGACTGATCGCACAATGGTCTTTGTTGAAACCAAAAGAAGTGCTGATTTCATAGCAACGTTTCTCTGTCAGGAGAAGATCAATACTACAAGCATCCACGGGTACCGTTCCTCCACTCTTCTCTCTCCTCCCACAATAACCTGCTCTTCATGACTCTGTGTTGAAAGTAGCTTTGTAACCCCTGAACCGCTATTCGTGATGGTAATCAGTCATTGCTGCATGGTATTGCGATTCGCCTCTAATGGAGCACTTTTCTCCTGTGATCAGTGACCGGGAGCAGCGGGAGCGAGAGAAAGCTCTCAGTGACTTCCGCACAGGCCAGTGTCCGGTGCTGGTGGCCACGTCTGTCGCTGCCAGAGGCCTGGACATCGAGCATGTGCAGCATGTGGTGAACTTCGACTTGCCCAGCAGCATCGATGAATACGTCCACCGCATTGGAAGAACCGGACGCTGTGGGAACACTGGTCGGGCCGTGTCCTTTTTTAACCCAGAGTCAGACACTCCAGTAGCTCGCTCTCTGGTCAAAGTCCTTTCAGGGGTTTGTACTTCTCACATTACTTCTCACAGTAGACTGGTTTTTATGAGTCGCGTTGCACGATTTGACTGATTTGGACGTTAAGTTTAGGCTTTTAAGGAGGGGCGATCAGGGACGGCCAATCGCTGAAATTTTTGCAGCACAAACAAAATCTCAAATCCTGTACAGTGACGCTCAAATTAAAACTTGACAAAGGCGCGACGTGACAAAAGCTAACAACCCATTATAATCAGCGATGCTGTCTACACTGATGCTCCGATCTGTTTCTGATGTACTTCAAGTGCTCGCGCTACTGACACGAAGAACAAATGAGTTTGCAACGGTTGCTGTCGCATCTGGGGTAGACGTGTTGGTAAAAGTACTTAATACCTGCTAATAACACTAAATAAATCTAATTGTGTTTTTTTATAAACAAATGATATGCATGTTTTTATATATATATATATATATATATATATATATTGCATTTTATATCTCAAATGTTTGCTCACTCATTGTATTTGTGTTTTTACAATGGGGTAATTTTGTTGCTTAAGAGTTTACTCAACACAAGAGAGCTTGATTTCAATCTTTGAAATTGAAAAAGTAAATGGAACAAAATAAAGAAGTTTTTTTGGGTAGGTCTAACACTAGTGTTCAGAAATACTAGACACTAAATGTAGTCTTTTGGTCCTGTATACATTAAATGCATAGCTTTAATTGTAAGGAATCAGGATTACCGTATTTTCCGCACTATAAGGCGCACTTAAAAGCCTTTAATTTTCTCAAAAAACGTCAGTGCGCCTTATCCGGAGCGCCTTATATATGGATGGTGAACACACGTTGACCAAGACGGGGAGACAGCGCCGGGCGACTTACGCCACTATCTGCCAATGGATCGTGGATGCCTGGGCTGATATATCAGTCTCAACTGTGATCTGAGCTTTCACGAAGGCAGGAATAATCTCTTTATTCAGCCAGCTCACATACCCGTATTTACTTCCTGTTTTCGGCCGAAGTCCACAGTAGTTGATTGTCGAGTTCGCGCGCGCGATCAAACCTCCTCTGTGTGTTCAACATCTGATTCGGATGAACCAGAGCCGTGGCTCTGGGATGAACTATCCATTTGAGCTGATATTCCCAGAACACCACACAGCACCGTCATCGGCTGACAGTCTGAGTCTCCACTGTTGCTTAGTTACCAATGATCGCGCGCGCGCACTCGACAATCGCCCACTGTGGACTTCGACCGAAAACAGGAAGAAAATGGGGTATGTGAGCTGGCTGAATAAACATCATTTTTATTCATATCTTTCACATTTACTGCAGTCAGATTCACCGTGTTCACTCACATGGCTATGCACTTGTAATGACACATTAAGGTTGTTAAGAGGCTAAAAGCAGGTTTAAAACTTGTCCCGTTTAAGTCAACAGGGTGCACATTTTTAAAAGAGGATAACACGGTGTAGGCAACACCGGTTTTTGTCGTTGTTATCTGTACTGACAGCACTCCAAATTTACAAAAAATGAGCTCAATGTTAAAATTGACCGGAGTTCTCCTTTAACGTGTGAACAACGTTACCATGGGAGTGAACGGAGTTGTCAGAACGCTTAATAAAGTTTGACTTTATCTGACTGTTTTGTTGACATCTAGTGGATCCATAACGCAAACCCAGTCAAACGTTTGACTGCAGTATCTTATGCGCCTTATAATCCGGTGCGCCCTATATATGAAAAATGTTCTAAAATAGGTCATTCATTGAAGGTGCGCCTTATAATCCGGTGCGCCGGATAGTGCGGAAAATACGGTAACAGCCTATCTTTTGTTGTTCTATCAACATTAATGATAGACGCACATTAGGCTGCTGTCACTTTAAGAGCGAATACGAACACTATTGTATTTAATATAAAAACCCTTGCCACATGCACTGTGCTAGATCAACTGGGTCTGGTCATAGCATTTACATATTGTTGCCTTCAGTTGGTTCGATTGCTTCGTTCTCATTTTTAAGTTGCTTTGGACAAAATGATTGAATGTAAAGACCAGAGTAACGTCCATAAACCTCCATCTCTCGCAGGCTCAACAGACGGTTCCCAAATGGCTGGAGGAAATCGCGTTCAGTGCTCATGGGACAACCGGCTTCAACCCACGGGGAAGAACGTTTGCGTCCACAGACACGCGGAAGGTACGCCGCACACATCCCTATCCTTTTTTATTTATTTTATTAATGGCAAGGTATCAAAAATGTAAGTACATCGCAAAAATGTAAAAATTACATACAACGAAATAAAGCAAAGCATCACACATATGGGCTATAGCCTGTATATATACGCACAAAACAGAACAGAAAACTTTAATGAACAAAATAAATAGTTGAAACAAGTTTCTTATGCCTGAGCTTCTGCTGATGTGTGTGTGTGTGTAGGGCGGATCCTTCAAGGCCGAGGAGCCGGCGCCCGCAGCATCAAACCCAGCGTCCGCCGCAGCCGACGACGAGGAATGGGAATAACTGCTCCTACACCATGTTCTATTATGTAGATTAACTTTTATTTTTGAGTTTATTCATTTCTCCGACATGTTTGTTAAGTTGAGTGATTAAGGTAGCATTACAGTAAAGCTGTTGCATTTAAAGAGTCACATTCTTGAAGCTGTAGGTTTGACCTCCAGGCCAGAGCACTAATCAGGACATGATGCCTTTTAGCTGTTTGGATTGATGATTTTCCTTTGTATCACTTGTTTTGACTGGAGCACGACTGGATTAGTGGATTTGTTTTAAGTTGTCACATTTTAACACTTTGCTAAGAGTATTGAGTTTTGTATGTCTTTCCCTGAAGCTCATTCCTACAGTTGTATCTTACCAATCAGTTCTGTTGTTAAATGTGACAGTTTGCAGGTTGTTTTTCTTGACGTTTTCGTCTTAAAGCCAATGTATACAACAAGTAAAGAAACTTGTTTTGCCAATGTACCTTGCCGGATAAAGGTAAATAAAGTGATTGTTTACCGCACATCTTTGCTTCTGAATCTGATTCCACAGTTCAGTCAGGGCTTGCAGTGATCCGACGAGGAGGCTCTACACTGCTGGAACATCTCACATCTCTAGACTTTAATCTGTTCCCCCAAAAACTCATCATTTAAGATTTGAGTTTGGTTTAAGTGTTCATTTCTAGATCTCAAAGTCCTGGACATTTCTTTAAACCTTTTTCTAGTTATGTAAAGCTCATGTTTTAATAGGGAATTGCTATGAGTAAAAAAAACACATCTGGCAGGGTATCCGCGGGTCCTTAAAAAGTCTTAAATTAGATTTTAAAAATGTATGGCCTTAAAAAGTCTTAGTCTTATTTTGACTTATGAAAGGTCTTAAATTTTCAATGGCAATTTGAGTTAGACATATCTAAATGTTTTCCAAATTAAAACTATCTAATTAGCGTACTTTTTTATTTACTATTCGTTCTTTGTGGATTTGCTCGTTCACGTGACATTTTTTTTTCAATATTGCGCACCCCTAATGTAAGGTATTAATTTTGATTTCTTCAGGTCTTAAAAAGGTCTTAAAAAGCCTTAAATTTGACTTTAAAAAGTGTGCAGATACCCTGTCTGGTCTGTTGATCACCAACGACTGAATCTTGTGCATTCATTGGTCATAAAGACTGAACCCCAAAGAACATGCAGGTCTTCTGAAGTCTCAAGGGGCATTTTAAAATATTGCTCCAGTTTTAGTTTACTATAAATCTTTAAACAAAAGCTGCTTTGTTTACAGGAGAGGAGAACGTCTGTGGTTGTCAAACTACTGTGATAGAATCCATTATCGTGAAAACCTCAAACAGATTCTCAATGTTCACGTCTGCTTTATGACATAAAATGACATATAAACAATTTCTCGCACAGTAACCCTTAACCACAGCATCTGGTCAGTGGTGTCCAGTATTGGTTCACTCGGTTATGTATGCATAAAGTTTATCATTAAGACCACTGTAAATAAACAATCCTGCTTCTCTGGTGTGATTGGCTGAGTTGTGTCCTGGAATGAAGAGGCCGCAGTAATGAATGGTCATAAACGTTTTAGAAACACCATGTATTAATTATTTAATTTTTTCTCCAGTGCATGGAAGTGAAGTCTCAAAAGACTGGCACAAATCATAACTACCTATCCATAACTTATTAAATATAGAATGAGTTTGAGGCTACTGTATTCTGGTCTCCATTAGAGAGACACTACATGGCCCTTCAGGAGCCCCGGCCTCATGGCTTTCCAGTGTGAGATTTATTAAGGATTTTAAATATACATTTCTACTCAATTTATACCGAAAAAATATGAGTTTGGTATAATTAGAAAAACTTATTTTTATAACATGCCTGGAATTATAAGATGTTGATGGGGTGAATTAAAATAAATATCTGGATTTTTAGTGGTCTTAGCTTATTGTTTTTATTTATTTGTTTGTATGTCATCCTGAGCCCCTTAGAAGTATCCTGAGGACCACACTGCCCTGGGCCTCCATTATACACATTTGAACTCTCATAAATCATGTAAGAGCTTGAGGAATTTCTAATACCAACAGCAACACTATTACAATGACATTATAAACATTGTAATTTGAACATAAATAGAAAAAACTGTATAAAATAAATAAATGGGACTCCCACTCCAAATGGGACTAAATTGGGAACCCAATATGAAATGTTAGTTTTGTGTTTAATAATTTTTACTACATTAAAAGGACACATTTGGATCTGTTCTCAGAACAGCTTCCATCGCGTATGCACCGCCGCCCGCTGGGGAATTGTGGGTAATGTAGTTGTTTGAACTCTTTCTCACGTTCCACATGCGTTGTGTATCCGTGAAATCCGCACTACTAATCCCATGCGTCATCTGACAGGCATGTGCCGTTTAAAGACTGAGTTTCCTTTTCAAAACATTTGTCTCAGCAGATTGTCGGTTTATGTCTGGTTTTGGTAAGTTTATTATTAAAACTTTCTTATAGATGGGCTTATATTTAAAAAGTAAAGCAACAAGCGATATTCATGTGAAGCGTACGGATATGTAAACAGATAGCCACATACCTAACAGTGTTGTTTATGACAGATTGAGCCGATGTAAAGGTGTTTTAGTGTATGCAGGAATGCTCGCATGAATGATGTGTTAATCTGTTTCTAGGCTAAACGCATATACTTTAACATGATGCACTCACACATTCGCATTCGTACTATGATTTACCTATCATATTGTAGAGAAGCTGCAGGTGTCTTAAACTGAGTATAGACATATTTCACTATTGGCTATTGGATATGAATGTGTTTTCCCCATAAAAGCTGCAGGGCTCATATAATAACACCTGATGATGTCATATGACTTTCAGAAGTGTCTTCAAACTGCAGAGATGATATTATGAGCTTCAGCTTATCAGTGAATGGCGTTTATATGCAGAAGTAAAAGAATTATGAGCATTAATGCTCTTTTCAGAACTTGTTTTGTTTGTCAAGACCACAAACGACAGGAAACGTAATCTACTTACATTGCGTGTTTACAGGATTTAGTGATGATTAGATTTGCTGTTTCTGAATAACTTGTGGATGACACACACACACACACACACACACACACACACACACACACACACACACACACACACACACACTTGGTGGTATTTATCTGACAAAATTATTTGGCAAAAAATTGTCAAGAAAATGCATAGAAAAACAATAAACCTTACAGGAAAAAACATACATTGACAACAACACAATCAATCATTAATATTTCATTGGTTCTCTCTTGTTCATAATTTCTTTGTATGACAGCATGGATAAAATTAAGTTGTGTTATCACAAATAAAACTATTAACTACTACGCAACAACTATGCATTATGCTTACAAAATCTTGAACACAGTCATTTTGAATAAAAGGTGAAGATAATGTAACTGTACGTAGAAGTTGTTGTCAGGGGCTGTGAGTGCCGGTGCCCTGCCGGATGTGTCCACGTTACTCACAGGACAGGAATCTGTGTGACGCTTTAGAGTGTGTGTGTGACATGCCTCATCACGTCTCATCATGTGTCATCATGTCTTATTATTCAGTCATGTGTATGTGCAGAGTTTGAAGTGTCATATCTGCTTTTTACACAGGACATTGATATTGAAGTGTGGTCCTCCCTGTGGAAAGTCTTCTGATGTTTGGCTGTTAGTGTGGTGCTTTAGAGGAGGAGATCCTCTTTCTCACTGACCCGCCTCAGATCCCGTCTCAGATCCCGTCTCAGATCCCGTCTCAGATCCCGCCTCAGATCCCGTCTCAGATCCCGTCTCAGATCCCGTCTCAGATCCCGTCTCAGATCCCGCCTCAGATCCCGCCTCAGATCCCGCCTCAGATCCCGCCTCAGATCCCGCCTCAGATCCCGCCTCAGATCCCGACTCAGATCCCGTCTCAGATCCCGCCTCAGATCCCGTCTCAGATCCCGTCTCAGATCCCGTCTCAGATCCCGACTCAGATCCCGTCTCAGATCCCGTCTCAGATCCCGCCTCAGATCCCGTCTCAGATCCCGTCTCAGATCCCGTCTCAGATCCCGCCTCAGACCCATCTGTACAGCTGATGACGGTTTAATCGAAGCACAGCATCATGGATGAGGACAGCAAACCGTTACTGGGATCAGTGCGAGCTGGGGACTATTACACCGATTCACTGGACCCCAAACAGAGGAGGTACTGAGTGTGTGTGTGTGTGTGTGTGTGTGTGTGTGTGTGTGAGAGAGAGCTGGGGAGTTTTACACTGATTCACTGGACCCCAAACAGAGGAGGTACTGAGTGTGTGTGTGTGTGTGTGTGAGTGTGTGTGTGTGTGAGAGAGAGCTGGGGAGTATTACACTGATTCACTGGACCCCAAACAGAGGAGGTTGTGTGTGTGTGTGTGAGAGAGAGAGAGCTGGGGAGTATTACACTGATTCACTGGACCCCAAACAGAGGAGGTTGTGTGTGTGTGTGTGAGAGAGAGAGAGCTGGGGAGTATTACACTGATTCACTGGACCCCAAACAGAGGTGTGTGTGTGTGTGTGTGTGTGTGTGTGTGTGTGTGTGTGTGTGAGAGAGAGAGAGAGAGAGAGAGAGAGAGAGAGAGAGCTGGGGAGTATTACACTGATTCACTGGACCCCAAACAGAGGTGTGTGTGTGTGTGTGTGTGTGTGTGTGTGTGTGTGTGTGTGTGTGAGAGAGAGAGAGAGAGAGAGAGAGAGAGCTGGGGAGTATTACACTGATTCACTGGACCCCAAACAGAGGTGTGAGTGAGAGAGCGTGTGTGCGAGAGCGTGTGTGTGTGTGTGAGTGAGAGAGTGTGTGTGCAAGAGCGTGAGTGAGAAAGCGTGTGTGTGAGTGAGAGAGTGTGTGTGCGAGAGCGTGAGTGAGAAAGCGTGTGTGTGAGTGAGAGAGTGTGTGTGCGAGAGCGTGAGTGAGAAAGCGTGTGTGTGTGTGTGTGTGTGTGTGTGTGTGTGTGCGAGAGCGTGAGTGAGAGAGTGTGTGTGCGAGAGCGTGTGTGTGAGTGAGAGAGTGTGTGTGCGAGAGCGTGAGTGAGAAAGCGTGTGTGTGTGTGTGTGTGTGCGAGAGCGTGAGTGAGAGAGTGTGTGTGCGAGAACGTGAGTGTGTGTGTGTCCATCAAAATTCCATAATGTAGTTTACTCATGAATACTTTCCACCCTCTCTCAGACCCTTACAATTAAACTAAACAATTTAGGTTTCCTTCCAGGACTAATTAGCAATACCGGCAGGATCAAATGAACTCAGTCTGGTATTTCACAAATACTGTATAAGATGTCGCCCGACCCCCCCCCCACACTAATGCAATCCTCACCAATCCTGTCCTCATCGATCTACCGTCCTAATATCCACTCATGTACAGTAGCAGACGTGTGCATTCTGAGACATGCTCCTGAACCCTGTTTGCTCATGATCCTTCAGGCCGTTCCACGTGGAGCCGAGGAACATTGTGGAGGACTCGTCGGCCCAGGAGAGGGTTTCTGCTGAAGCTGCGGTGCTGAGCAGCAGAGTCCACTACTACAGCCGTCTCACCGGCTCCTCAGACAGACTGCTGGTGGGTCACCCTCCACACCTCACGACCAGCACAGGCTTCCTCTGTGTGAGGACAAACACGACAATAGCAACAACAGGTTTAGGAGGTTTATTAAAGGGATAGTTCACCCAAAAAATAAAATTAGCCCATGATTTACTCCCCCTCAAGTCATGCTAGGTGTATATGACTCTTTTTCAGACAAACACAATCAGAGTTATACGGTATTAAAAAATATCCTGGCTCTTCCAAGCTTTATAATGGCAGTTAATGGCCGTTTCTGTTTTGTAGTCCATCAAAGTGCATCTATCCATGATAAAAGTGCATCTACCCATGATAAAAGTGCATCTATTCATGATAAAAGTGCATCTACCCATGATAAAAGTGCATCTACCCATGATAAAAGTGCATCTATCCATGATAAAAGTGCATCTATCCATGATAAAAGTGCATCTATTCATGATAAAAGTGCATCTGTCCATGATAAAAGTGCATCTACCCATGATAAAAGTGCATCTATTCATGATAAAAGTGCATCTATCCATGATAAAAGTGCATCTATTCATGATAAAAGTGCATCTACCCATGATAAAAGTGCATCTATTCATGATAAAAGTGCATCTAT
Organism: Rhinichthys osculus; assembly: GCA_029959095.1. Classification (NCBI taxonomy): domain Eukaryota; kingdom Metazoa; phylum Chordata; class Actinopteri; order Cypriniformes; family Leuciscidae; genus Rhinichthys; species Rhinichthys osculus. The sequence goes on along the minus strand of JARWKJ010000024.1, from coordinate 3,053,669 downwards.
TCATGATAAAAGTGCATCTATTCATGATAAAAGTGCATCTATTCATGATAAAAGTGCATCTATTCATGATAAAAGTGCATCTATCCATGATAAAAGTGCATCTATCTATGATAAAAGTGCATCTATCCATGATAAAAGTGCATCTACCCATGATAAAAGTGCATCTACCCATGATAAAAGTGCATCTATCCATGATAAAAGTGCATCTACCCATGATAAAAGTGCATCTACCCATGATAAAAGTGCATCTATCCATGATAAAAGTGCATCTATCCATGATAAAAGTGCATCTATCCATGATAAAAGTGCATCTACCCATGATAAAAGTCCATCTATCCATGATAAAAGTGCATCTATCCATGATAAAAGTCCATCTATCCATGATAAAAGTCCATCTATCCATGATAAAAGTCCATCTATCCATGATAAAAGTGCATCTATCCATGATAAAAGTGCATCTATCTATGATAAAAGTGCATCTATCCATGATAAAAGTGCATCTACCCATGATAAAAGTGCATCTACCCATGATAAAAGTGCATCTATCCATGATAAAAGTGCATCTACCCATGATAAAAGTGCATCTACCCATGATAAAAGTGCATCTATCCATGATAAAAGTCCATCTATCCATGATAAAAGTGCATCTATTCATGATAAAAGTGCATCTATCCATGATAAAAGTCCATCTATCCATGATAAAAGTCCATCTATCCATGATAAAAGTGCATCTATCCATGATAAAAGTCCATCTATCCATGATAAAAGTCCATCTATCCATGATAAAAGTGCATCTATCCATGATAAAAGTGCATCTATTCATGATAAAAGTGCATCTATCCATGATAAAAGTGCATCTATCCATGATAAAAGTGCATCTATTCATGATAAAAGTGCATCTATCCATGATAAAAGTGCATCTATCCATGATAAAAGTGCATCTATCCATGATAAAAGTGCATCTATCCATGATAAAAGTGCATCTATCCATGATAAAAGTGCATCTACCCATGATAAAAGTGCATCTATCCATGATAAAAGTGCATCTACCCATGATAAAAGTGCATCTATCCATGATAAAAGTGCATCTGTCCATGATAAAAGTCCATCTATCCATGATAAAAGTGCATCTATCCATGATAAAAGTGCATCTATCCATGATAAAAGTGCATCTACCCATGATAAAAGTCCATCTATCCATGATAAAAGTCCATCTATCCATGATAAAAGTGCATCTATCCATGATAAAAGTCCATCTATCCATGATAAAAGTGCATCTATTCATGATAAAAGTGCATCTATCCATGATAAAAGTGCATCTATCCATGATAAAAGTGCATCTACCCATGATAAAAGTCCATCTATCCATGATAAAAGTGCATCTATCCATGATAAAAGTGCATCTATCCATGATAAAAGTGCATCTACCCATGATAAAAGTCCATCTATCCATGATAAAAGTCCATCTACCCATGATAAAAGTCCATCTATCCATGATAAAAGTCCATCTATCCATGATAAAAGTGCATCTATCCATGATAAAAGTCCATCTATCCATGATAAAAGTCCATCTATCCATGATAAAAGTGCATCTATCCATGATAAAAGTCCATCTATCCATGATAAAAGTCCATCTATCCATGATAAGTCCATCTATCCATGATAAAAGTGCATCTATCCATGATAAAAGTCCATCTATCCATGATAAAAGTGCATCTATTCATGATAAAAGTGCATCTATCCATGATAAAAGTGCATCTATCCATGATAAAAGTCCATCTATCCATGATAAAAGTCCATCTATCCATGATAAAAGTGCATCTATCCATGATAAAAGTCCATCTATCCATGATAAAAGTCCATCTATCCATGATAAAAGTGCATCTATCCATGATAAAAGTCCATCTATCCATGATAAAAGTCCATCTATCCATGATAAAAGTGCATCTATTCTTGATAAAAGTGCATCTATCCATGATAAAGTGCATCTGTCCATGATAAAAGTGCATCTCTACTTACGCCTAAAGAACAATTTGCGCAGCTTGTGCCGTCAGTAGTAGCGTAGTGAGCCACTGTTTTGCAGTGCTTTCTGCAAAGCTTTTTCTGCAGGCAAAAGCGTTGTCTATTGTCAGTAGTGTAGTGATGTATGAAGCACCGCTCACACAGAGATCACTTCCACACGAGCAGCTTCCCGTTGGTCAACACAACACATCCACATTACAAAACCTGCGAGGGGAAGTCTCCCGTTCCCCTCGTGAAATTCACAATCGCATGGATTCCTATTATTACTGTATCTTACCCGCACAAACTCACAGAACAACGGCAAATGGACTGCGGCTTTAGAATGAAGAATATATTAAAACAACTTTTGTCAAACACACACACCAACGCAATAGTCTTCCTTTGTGTGAAGTGAAAGCTTGTGGGTTCAATCAGACCACCTTAAAATACAAATGAAAATGGAGAATTTAGGATAAAGTATTCAACACAATTGTAAATAATGTATTTAGAATTTCATTCATTCATTCATAACATTCATTCATTCATTCATAACATTCATTCATAACATTCATTATTCATTCATTTCATTCATTCATTCATTCATTCATTCATTCATTCATAACATGCATTCATAACATGCATTCATAACATGCATTCATTCATTCATTCATTCATAACATGCATTCATTCATTCATTCATAACATGCATGCATTCATTCATTCATTCATTCATAACATGCATTCATTCATTCATTCATTCATAACATGCATTCATTCATTCATTCATTCATAACATGCATTCATTCATTCATTCATTCATTCATAACATGCATTCATTCATTCATTCATTCATTCATAACATGCATTCATTCATTCATTCATTCATAACATGCATTCATTCATTCATTCATTCATTCATAACATGCATTCATTCATTCATTCATAACATGCATTCATTCATTCATTCATTCATAACATGCATTCATTCATTCATTCATTCATAACATGCATTCATTCATTCATTCATTCATAACATGCATTCATTCATTCATTCATTCATTCATAACATGCATTCATTCATTCATTCATTCATTCATAACATGCATTCATTCATTCATTCATTCATTCATAACATGCATTCATTCATTCATTCATTCATTCATAACATGCATTCATTGTATGTCAGTTAGCCTGTGAGATCGTGCTGTAGTTTGAGGGCTACTCCATCTTTATCCAGCCTTATTTCACTGATATGCCGTTTTGAATCTGTGTATGATTACATTTTCCAGTTGCTTTGATTTTCCTTCTTTGTTTTTCCTGGTTTGGTTTGTGGAGGATGCGTTTCTAAAGCCAGATTAGCAGGTCTTCAGCCATGCTTGTGTTTTAGGACAGGGCCTCAGTTGTTTGGGTTGTGGTCTAGTCCTGTACTGTGATGTAATGCATGTGTGTATGCACCTTATCTTCCTCAGGCACCGCCAGACCATGTGATTCCTTCTCTCGAGGACCTCTATATCTACAGTCCACTGGGAACAGCGTTCAAAGTCCAGGGAGGCGACAGTACTGCCAAAAACCCCAGCATTGTCACAATGTAAGACCGATCTCATAAAGGCTTTTAATGCAGTGCCTTTCACACCCAGTTATGAAGTGCCAAAGCTAAACGCAGCCAGAATGTTATGTCGAGTTGATTACCAAAAGACAACCAATCAGAAAACAAAGCAATACTTGCCTCGTTCAATATTCATGGGCTTTAAACAGTAGTTGGATTTTTAAACGTGCAAGTGGCTTTACGTGGTGACATTTCTACAGATGTACAAGCAGTTATTATTACTTATATTGTGTGTGTGTGTGTGTGTGTGCAGCTTTGCCATATGGAACACAATGATGGGAACATCTATATTAAGTATACCATGGGGAATAAAACAAGTAAGTTAACTCGTGTGTGTGTGTGTGTGTGTGTGTGTGTGTGTGTGCTGTATTTATTTTGCTCACTGCAGGCTAAAGTGAAGATGCATTATTGTTGGCTCTGTTCTAGGCTGGGTTCACTCTGGGCATCATCATCATTGTTCTCATGGGCCTGCTGACGCTTTACTGCTGCTACAGAGTGTTAAAGTCCACTAAGTCCATACGTAAGCCCACCACATGACTTCACTCGAAGAAACAGCCAATCTTTCACATTCTTACACCCGCAGTACACAAGGCTCATAGTGGACTGAAGGTTTACTTGATCATCCACACACAGCTTTTCATTTTACATCAGGCTTTTGAGGAATGTTTATTTGTTCATGTAAATTTGTAAAACTACAGAGCTTTGACCATAACACTAAATAAATAAAGCATTTAAATATCATCTTAAAGACATATTTGGCAGATTAAGTGTGACTGATGTTTATGTGCATGTTATGTCAGTAGTCTGCTGTTCTACAGATCTTGATGATTGCAAGCTATCTCAATTTCATCATTTTTTTGGCCATTAAATATTATCCAAACTGCATATGTTTGGGGCTCTGAATACCTTATATTCTCACGATATCATACTATATGAGCCATAAATGCAGATGTATCAAATATTAACTCCACAACAAACGCTAGGACTCTTTGCCTAGAGGTTCTAGAAGGCCTAATGCTCCGGGATTTCCTCCATATGTCGGGTTTACAGGGATAACGTGACTTCTGTGTTTGCAGCTTATATGGATACCTCAGACTGGGAGTTTCCTGACGTGTGCAAATATTACTTTGGGGCATTTGGAAAATGGTCGAGCCTCGTCTTCTCACTGGTGTCACTGGTTGGTGCAATGGTGGTCTACTGGGTTCTCATGTCCAACTTCCTGTTCAATACTGGGAAATTCATTTACAGTAAGTGATAGTTTTCCCAGCATTCCTCGTGTATGGGATGTTGATGTTTTCTGGGAAGATCTGTGTAACTGCTTGTGTATTTTGCATCCACAGACTATGTTCACAATGTCAGCTCATCAGATACTTTTGGCACAAATGGAACAGATAGAGGTGAGTCGTCATAGTGTTTTTATGATTCTTATTAGTAGTAGTAATTGGTTTGAAGACGTGAGCCTGGTCTCTTTGGATTCCTCTAATAATACACAGGGTTTAATGGTTTGAATCTTTTGTATTTTTTTTTATTTGAACAAAACTTGGTAAGTGTCATTGGGACGATGCCCTGAAATACGGGGGTGATTTTGAGACGGCACCATCTAGTGGTTGGGAAGTTATGCATGAAACATGAGTCCGTCAGCCATGTTGCCTAGAGGAGGTTTTTGACAATCCTCTCACAAATTATGACCATTTTTTGCACCATATAATTTTCAGACATGGCCTCACCAAAATTATTCACTACATTTTTGATATTCCAAACCATTTTTGTGACACTAGAACAAATATGATCATGAAGATCACAAAAAGCAAGTATCTACTGAAGTGAAAATGTAAAAATTCTGTTTTTCTTGTTGCTTTAAAAAAAATCTACTTATAACTTTAGAGCTGATTTGCTTGAAAAATAGTTTTCTTAAACATTGGGATGATTAGAGATGTTTAGATATGCTCATTTGGCCATCGAAGCTGCAGTTCATGTCATCCATTCATTGATTCAGAATGAGCAGGTGTGTTCCTCTTGCACTAGTGATCTGCCCGTATCCAGATGTGGATCCACACGGGAACAGCAGCGCTCTCCTGCACGACGCGCGTGAGAACAGCACAGGTCATGTGTTCGACCTCTGGTGGAGTAAAACCAACACCATCCCGTTTTACCTCATCGCTCTGCTGCTGCCGCTGCTCAACTTCCGCTCCGCGTCCTTCTTCGCCAGGTTCACTTTCCTCGGTATGACCTTCATTTTCACAGCTAGAGGGATCATGTTTCGTCACAAATACTGTTTTAGGCAAGAAAGACATTTAGATATCAAGGCACATGGCAGATCCACTAGGAATTGAGGGTGTAATATTAGTCTGTCATGTGTGTCTGTCGGGGGTATTTCTTTATTAATAGTTCATTAATGATCTTGCACTCCTAGACGAGTATTTTGGACTTGATCTGATCTGGGATGGTGAGTTAGTGCAAGGAGTGTAGCAGCGACGTGTAAATACTTGGAGAGGTTAAATGTTGAACTGGGTCAGTTGCAGCGGTCAAGAAGACAGAGCAGAGAACGACTCAAAATCAACAAATCAACGTGAAACAGGACGGCTCTTGACACTCCTGTCTACTGAAATGGATTAGTCTTGCCAGTGGTGTGTTATGACTGATCTGAACCGAAGCTTGTGTTTTCATCAGTGTCAACCTGTTGTCTAAGAGGCTTTCATTGTTCCACAGGCACTATATCGGTGGTCTATCTCATCTTTTTGGTCACGTATAAAGCTATTCGACTGGGCTTTCACCTGGAGTTCCACTGGTTCGATTCTTCAATGTTTTTTGTTCCAGGTAAAGGAATCTTTTTTTTCTTCTTTTCCTCCAATCTGGCAACTTCTTGAGAAAGAAGTCATGAAATCACCTGTAAACACATTCTGAAGGCATATCTATGGTTGTTTATTCATTTCCTTTCACACGACTCTGTTACCCGTTGCAGTGACCTCAAGCGAGCCAAGCATCAAGCCACAAGCTCAAAAAAGTTTCAGAAAGCTAATTCAACTTTGACCCCATTTGCTGTTTAACTTTTGAAACACGACCAATAGCCCCTTTCACACAACAATCCCTGTAAATTACTGTAAAAATTTTGATTGCATGATGTTAAATGTCCAATTCAAGTGCAAAATCAGGCATCCACAGATGGAAAAGGTTTGCGAACCCACATTTAGTGTGTGTTTTCTTTCCCATGGTGTACTGGAGTCCGGTGAAAGAGAAGTGTGCTGGTGTGAATAAGCACACACTGATGTATGTCGTCTCTGGCTTGATTTAGAGTTCAGATCTCTGTTTGTTCAGCTGAGTGGAGTTCTCACATTAGCATTCTTCATTCACAACTGCATCATCACGCTTATGAAGAGCAACAGGCATCAAGAAAACAACGTGAGTGCTCTCCGCCTGTCATCATCACTGCATGATCACCCACTCAGCACATTCATATTCACACATTATACTTCTGCATTGTGTGCAAAAGGGACTGCTAACCTTCCACAAAGGGGAAATAGGAGTTGAGTCATTGTGCTGTCAGTAGAACAGGAATAACCTCACTGTCAGCCATTTTTCTGTCCATGTCATGATTCTTGGACTTCTGAGGAGTTTGGTCATAACGCTTCACTTCACATTGTCTAGTTACTGAGCAAACACAGGAAATGTTTATTATGGCAACATCTCTCCTTTTTTTATATTGGAGTGAGTCTCACAAAACCTTTTCAAGAATACCCAGATAACATTTCACCAAAAACAATGGGTTATATATATTGCATAAAGAAATTTTAGGACCGTTGAGATGCTCTAGAACAGGGTTTCCTAAACCGGGGATCGTGAAGGAACCGCAGGGGTCCACGAGCTGAAGAAAACCTAATAATCCAATCAAATCTAACATTAAAATAATCAAATTGGCCTGAACAATGAATTAAATAAATCTGAAATCGCGACTAAATCTCATCAAATCAAAGGCTGTGATTTACCTGAAGAGGCATAAAGTGTGTTGCTCCGTGTGTTTCTGAGTGTGAAGATGTTTCATTTACACACACGCTGCTTATCATCATATTATAGACCTTATTCAGAGCAGTGCCACGAGCCGTGAGGGACCGTCTTTTCAATGGCATTCACTGTAAAAGCTCAGGGATTACTTATCATTTTCCACAGATCATGTTGTCTGGAGTTTTGACTACTTAGTTTTCTTGTAAAGATATTTTTGCAGTGTTTCGTCAGCAGAATAATCCAAAAACACATTAAATAACAGTACAGCCCACTGACGAGATGTGTGTCTCTCTTCAGTCCTGTTGTTTTTATCATCATCATCATCAAGTATGTATAGTTGATTGCAGTATAATAGTAATGCTGCTTCTACAGTTGCTGTCACTGGTGTAGAGTGTATCTGAGTGTGTGTGTGTGTGTGTGTGTGTTCAGGTGCGGGATCTGTCCTTGGCGTACCTGCTGGTGGGACTGACGTACCTGTATGTGGGAGTGCTGATCTTCGCTGCTTTCCCATCACCCCCGCTGTCTAAAGAGTGCATCGAGCCTGTAAGACCTGCAAACGGAGCATCACACACCTTCAGTTGTTAGTAATGAGCCGTTTGAAGTGCAGACATGAAGTGGTCGTCTCCTCGATTACAGAACTTCCTGGATAACTTTCCCAGCGGCGATGTGCTGGTGTTCGTGGCGAGGACCTTCCTCCTGTTCCAGATGACCACTGTGTATCCGCTGCTCGGGTACCTGGTGCGCGTGCAGCTCATGGGACAGGTCTTCGGGGATCATTACCCAGGGTCAGTCATAGCTGTGGGCACCAATCACTATTATAACCCAGTCTCACTATCAACTACGACTTTTGCCTCAACAAACTCCTTATTACTGCTTATTGGTAGTTGTTAAGTTTAGGTATTGGGTGAATTATGGGATGTAGAATACGGTCATGCAGAATAGAGCATTAATATGTGCATTATACAGGTGAAACTAGAAAAATTAGAATATGGTGCAAAAGTTCATTTATTTTAGTAATTCAACTTAAAAGGTGAAACTAATATATTATATAGACTCATTACATGCAAAGTGAGATATTTCAAGCCTTTATATGTTATAATTGTGATGATTATGGCTTACAGATTTGAAAACCTTAATTTTGAATTTGGGGTTTTCATAAGCTGTAAGCCATAATCATCACAATTAGATCAAATAAAGGCTTGAAATATCTCACTTTGCATGTAATGAGTCTATATAATATATTAGTTTCACCTTTTAAGTTGAATTACTAAAATAAATGAACTTTTGCACCATATTCTAATTTTTCTAGTTTCATCTGTAAGTGCTAAAAAATGATAAGCAACTAGTTAATAGTGAGAATTGGACCCTAAACTAAAGTGTTACCAAAGTTGTGTGGATGGTAATGAGTAATGAGTAGTGATGGGTGCCTTTCAAATCTTTTGTTTCAAATCAGTGCTTTGTAACCAAGTCACCTGACTTCACATCATTTTGAAAAGTCAGCGCTTTTTTTTTTTTTTTTTTCTTGAGTCAGTTTGAGTAGAATTGTTCTTGGGATTCTGTCTGTAAGTGTTATTACAAACATGTTTGTGGCACTTAAAAAGTAACATGATATTTAATGGTATTTGCTGACTATAGAGTTCTCTGTAAAGACCAGACTTGCAGTTGTTTTGCGGAACAAGTGTTTGAACAAATTTTTGCTTTTTGTTTTTAAGCCAGTAGATGTCCTCAGCAAGTTTCAATCGCTTCGAAACAGCAAATTACTTGAAATAATTGTGAAATGATCACAAGTGTTGCTTCTGCCTTCCCTAAAGCTGCATGACACGTCCACTGAAACACACATGAGCTTCCCATCTGAGTCTTCATGGCTGTTTGGATGAAATGTTGCTCCTCTGAATGAAATAAGTGTAGAACAACAATCATACTGTCAGAGCTCATACATAAATATCATTATATGTATATAAAATATTGTCAAAAGGTCCACTTTTCCACTTTCTTGAACAGTAAACAAGCAGGCTTTAACAAATAACTGATATAAAGCAAAGTCTGTTGAGTCGCCGGTCATATTAGAGACGTCTTTCAGGCATCAAGACCAAGTCCTGTCTCACAATTAAACGACATCTTTCAAATCAGCAACGAAATCTGTCATGAACTGACGCATAAATGTAGTATCTTGTGCTCAAATAGCATTAAAAAAGCTTATTCTTCAGGCTAGAGCAGCCAATGCTGTTCTATAGTATCAATGTAATCTGGACGCACCATGATGTCATTATCATGTGATCCATCAGTGTCAGTTACGTCGCTTCTCTGCCATTCACAATCCTCTCCCGTGGCCTCTTGGGATAGTGTCCATCGTGTACTTCAGAAGGTCGTCCGGGGGCTTCCTCCTACTCTTTGATGAGTACATACTTGCTATATAGCGGGGAAGTGTGTGATCTCAGACGCAGCCTTTATAAGTGACCTTCTTTTATTTAGAAGGTAGGACTTATTCTGCCATATATTGTACATTGCCCTTTCTCCCATTCATTGTGGACCGTCTTTGTATAAAGTAACATTTAAAACCATCCGCACACCTAATGTAAAGGGTAATGAAACACACGTTTTTGAGATGCGTTTGCAGATTATCGAACAACATTAGGATCTGTTATTATTTTTTGCTCTTATTTTTAAGAGCAAAATGAGTTATTAATTTGAGACTGAGTGGCCTAATCCTTTAAGAAGGTGCTGTCTCATAACTATTCATGACATCATGTGACATTTGTCCAAGTTGAAAGATGGGTTGTGAGTGTGAGTTTGACTGTCTGCCACTGATCGCAAACATCACATTTGTAAAACGGTTAAGCCACAGCCTCACTCATTAACAATTACAAAACCCCATGAAAATGATCATACGCAATGCTTGGAAATCATATATTATGAGCAGAATATACAAGAATGGTCTTAAAGATTAGCCCGTCTTCATGATTGCGTCAATCCCTTGTTTCTCCATTGCTAGTTTCCTCCATGTGTTTGTGCTGAACGTGCTGGTTGTCGGAGCTGGAGTCGTGACGGCCCGGTTCTACCCCAACATTGGCTCCATCATCAGGTGAGAGAGCAGTGCCGTGTTAGCTCCAGGACCAGTGTGGCGCCGGCGCGTGGTGTTAAACTGCTGTGTTTGCCGTCAGGTACTCGGGGGCCATCTGTGGCCTGGCTCTGGTGTTCGTGCTCCCCTCTCTGGTCCACATGGTGTCTCTGAGACGCAGAGGAGAGCTGCGCTGGCCCTCGGCGCTCTTCCACGGCCTCCTCATCCTCCTCGGGGGGGCCAACCTGCTCGGACAGTTCTTCATGTGACGCGCTCCAGCGCTCACAGGAGGCCAGGCTGCGGGAAGCCTTAACCTACTAAACAAGTACACGTGATTTCCATCTCAAGAAACTCACCCGAAGGCACCAAACATCGAAGTTTGGACATTTTAAAAAAGTCATAGATCTGTCATAACTGCTCTTCCTAGCTCAAGACAAGCTGTTTCAACAGGGATTTGATCTTTAAAAAAAAAAAAGTATTTTTCTTTATAATCACAATAATCGTCATGATTGCATCGAGATTGAAGCGGTTTAGTTGAGTGCGGAGTTGATGAGCAGATGATGTGTACTGAACGCCAGTGGGTTCTGCCTAACATCACTGTTGCTTCCAACCGAGAGCGAGATGAAGTCATGTGATCTCACAGCTCTGCCCCGGGCCTCACTGTGACAGTGTTGTGTACTGAAATATAACCTGTGTGATTAATGGATACATAAAGGGAAACTTCAGTCTCTAGACTGGGTTACAGCGCACATTTCCTGATGACTGTCTTTGTGTCATTCTCCAGCTGAATCTGAGCGTACTGATGCATTCTGGGTGAGGTTATGTCACTTTATGAAGTATGTGCACAACAATAAGGGAAGCTTAAATTTGCACACTTTTGTGAGATTCCAAATCTTGAGTCACTTTTCTGTCTTATGTCTCTTGTGTGTTTTTAAACAATTAAATTGAAGTGACATTGTAACCTTTCTATATTTGAACTTGCATTTCGGAGTATAAAATGAACAGCATAGTCAAACCCTAAAACAAATCCAATACCAGTGTTCTTGTTAAGAGAGGGTGTTTTAATGGTTTCCTTCATAATGTTTCCACTCACTTCACAAGCGCAAAACTAAATATGCTGCTTTTGCACAGGAAAACTGTTGAACGTGTAAATGTGTTCATATCGCAGCCAAACATTTTTATTATAAAGTTTCGGAGGGAAAAAAAACTGCACAGTTCCAAAAATGTGTTTTAAACATCTGTTGTGAATAAAAAGAATAAACTGTTCATGTTCCATCAGAGTTATGATTTCGCCATTATTCCCGGCACACCCGTGACAGTCGGTTTGCGTTACACTGGGCCAGCTACAGTTAGTCCAGGAGAAATGAAGAGGGCATTTAGTAATCATCAACATCAGATCCGTTTCTGAAGTGGAAAAGTGTGTTCTACACGAAGGAACAGGCGCATATTTGTAGATGGAAAATTGCGGATTTATACTTTTCAGTTAAATTCAATACTTTTAAAACGGGGTGTTTATGAAATGTGAAACTGACTGTAATGAGAGTCATGATTGTGTGTTGTTCTGATTGATGTGAGAGTAGTGTGTGTGTGTGTCAGGTGAAGAGCTCGGTATAGTCCGCTGTGGCCTCGCTCTGTCCGTGTGTGTGTGTGTGTGTGTGTGTGTGTGTGTGTGTGTCAGGTGAAGAGCTCGATATAGTCCGCTGTGGCCTTGCTCTGTCCGTGTGTGTGTGTGTGTGTGTGTGTGTCAGGTGAAGAGCTCGGTATAGTCCGCTGTGGCCTCGCTCTGTCCGTGTGTGTGTGTGTGTGTGTGTGTGTGTCAGGTGAAGAGCTCGGTATAGTCCGCTGTGGCCTCGCTCTGTCCGCACGCCTGCAGCAGAAACTCCTCTTCTCCACACGAGCTCAGCGGCTCCACCTGGTGCCAGAAAACACAGTTACACACGGCTTAAGCTGAGCTGCACACTGACCCCAACACTGTTGTTTGATGAAAAAAGATATAGTTTCGTTATCTACGATCTGTAAATCTGAAATGGTAGGGTGAATATTTGAATTGAAATTAGATGTGATGGTCAATTCGGAGCAGCGGAGAAAGCCGAAGAAAGCAAGGATGAACATTGCTTCTAGTGTGCGCGCCGTGTTGGTGGAGTGGAGGACGAAATCCAGCGGGAACTGAAAAGTATTCTGAGAGTGTTAAATTAACACTGAGAGTGTGGATTATATAAACTCTGAGCAAAGTGTTAAATTTAATGAGATAATTAAGTGAATAATTGAGTGATGATTGAGCATTATTGAAGACACCTGATGTTAACAAGCAGAATCACTGAAGGAGAAAAACGTATTTTAAGTCACCATTATGGTGATCAATGTTCGCTTTAGTTGGGCTCTTGACCCTTAAATCATTCACTTTAGATTGTGTTTGGCTGCTGTACCTGAGTTATAACAGCCAGATGAACAAATAGAAAAGATGATCTGATGGTGTTGGTTGTGTTTTAACATAATAATTATTTGACCTGAATCACTGAACTCATTGAGAGCATAATTTCTGAGTTAAGTTTACCTTATGGATTATAGCAGGACTGTCATTGTAGAGCATACAGTTTTTATCCTTTTCAATGAAATCCAAATGATCAAATCAATAAACTAAAATAAAACTTCCAAAAAGTATTTTATGTAGGCACACACAGACATCAAGAATTAGCGTATGCATCAATAACCAATGTGGTGTGAGAACTAATATGTGACTCGAGCAGTGGTTTGTGTTAGCTGTGAACGCTGTATTGTGACGTTCCTTTCCTTTGTTTCTGGTGTAAGGAATGCACTCGGCGGCCCGTCTATTTAAACCCGATGACTCTCCGCCTATGACTGGCATGCAAGTGAACGCACATGTTTCCTGTTAGCAGGCGTGAGATGCCAATCCGTCTCTGTGCTCATTATCACCATGTTAACAATCACACTGAGGGGAGAAGCATCTCATTTAAACTGTACATAAAAAAACATCAATTCAATAGGAGTGTGAGCATTACATTTAGAATGAAATTATTAGTTCTCTAAAATAACTATAATCATTTCAATGCAACATGAGTCATACACATACTGCTGCCCACACATTTGAAGACTTTAAGGCTGATATTGTGGCACACATTAGACACCAATATCAGGACACCATATTGAATTTTACACAAGCTTGTGAGAGAGACTTATGATGTTTAAAACCACAAGCACTGTATAAAGGACATCACTTGTAACTTTCAGAACTGTTTTATGGTTGTTAAACAACAGTACAATGCATTGAACGCACTGTGCTTCTGTCCCTCACAACCTGATGGAATCTAGACCTCGGCCCAGTTTACCCCGAGTGGTGTGCGCAGTACGTCACCTGATGATACTCCACGAGTTCACTGAGTGATGTGAATCTGATCTGGTCCCCCAGGAGCATGTAGCAGTTCTCCGAGGCGTCGATCAGCAGGTGCTTGACTCCCTCTTTAGATCGGTAGGAGAGCACATATCCAAATATCCTCTCGCTAACACGCACCAGGAAGAGCCCGGGCCCGCCGTCCTTCAGCAGCGCCTCCGCCTGTTCACGAGATATTATACCTGAGGGATATGAGATGAGGCACATTACAGGAAAGCCAGCAGCGTTCGGTGTGGATGCAGTGCACACCACAGGGACATTCACTTTACATTTACCACTCACTCATTTAAACAGGAAAGACGCAGTCGTTGATTTTTCTTTTTGGGGAAAGATGTTGCTAAAAACAGTGTCAAATATCGCTGCAAGCTGCAATTAAGGGGCCAAGCACAACACAAATCTAAATGATTATTTTATGCAAGCATGGACAGAAGAGTCAGATTATGCAACACTTATTTTAGGCAAAGCGGCTGACAAATCACAAATACAATCACGTGATAGGATTTTACTTGCTTATCACTTTTGACCAATAGGTGGCGCTGTTACTAAATGGATGTTGTATGCTCAGTGTGAAGAGGCCAAAGCAGTGCAGAGATACAGCCTCAGAATCAGCTAGGCATCAAGCCATCAGTTTCGCTGATACGTTATTCCACAATGGTTTGGTCTCGCGATGATTTGAGCTGATTTTGGTAAATATCAGATCAACAGTTTAGGAACAGTTATTCTCTACATTATTCTCAATATGACTCAAGGAATCTACCAGACCAGTTTCAGACCAGCTAAATGAATCAAAAGCTATTCATATTTTTTCAAATTTCATTATAACTTTTGACTGAATCAAGAGACCAGTTTTACAATTTCAGAGGTTATAAACAAAAAAATGGCTATTTTTCATTTCTTCTGACCAGTAGGTGGCGCTGTAAAGAAACGCAGCATGTAGCCTCAGGTCATGCTTGTGATGACATGTACCAAGTTTGGTCTGAATACACTAAAGCGTTGGGGAGATACAGCCAGTCACACATTAATTTTGCCCTGCTGTACATTAAATTCATTAGCACATTATTCAAGAACAGTTTGGTCTATTAAAAAGCTTTTTCACAACTGTTTGCCAGTAAGGTCTAAAGATGATCTGAGACAATTTTGGTGAAAATCAGACAAACCTCCAAGGACGAGTTTGAAAAAGTATGTTTTTACAAAGATGCGAAATGGCTGATGATGTCAATCGAATCGTTTTGAGCCACTGAAGTTATTAGCATAAACATGAGTGCAAATTTGGACAGTTGATGGCGCTAGAGGGATTAAATTAGACCAAAATTGCTGTAGTTAAAGTTAAGATTGTCTATCTGTGCGCCGAATTTATAAATAAATATATGAAGAAATGTAAAGAAACAACAATATTTATACTTTTATTTTCTTATTTATGTATAATTGTATTTTTTCCCAGATTTATTTATTTTTCATTTATTTATTTATGCATTATTTATTTCCACATTTATTTATGTAGGCCTATATATGCATTTATTTATGTCTCCATTTATTTATGTCTACATTTCTTGCTCTGTATGCTAATGAGGGGGCGTGTTGTACCTCAGACATAGCAATCGAGCTCAGAGTGGCAGTGCAGAAGCGTTGAGGTTTGTGGTTTGACCAAACGAGCTCATTCAGCTCTGTTCAATTCAGGTTTTATTCTCATCCAATAGTGTCACTGCAGTCAGATCAGATCGATGAATATTAAGTGTCTTTTAAACCCCAGCTAAGCAAGTCAGACTCAGCAGTGAGGCCCAGCTCCCCCAGAACAGGAGCTTGCTGAGTCTGGGTCTGCCAGGTGTGTCTGAAGAGAGAGGACTGGAGCGGGTCCAGATGAACAGCTGTATCTCACCGTGAAACCAGCGGGCGATCCGGCTGTGGTCGCGCTGGAATCCTGCTCTGAGGGGGAACTGCTCCTCCCGAAACCAGCGGACGATATGATCTCGACTAGTCGTCGAAAACGAGCGCCGCATACCAGCCTTCCTGCCAACCACAACAGAAGACACATTCATCACATCCCTGTCCAATCCTGGATCATCACAACCCCAGCAACTGAAGCGGTGGGAAAGATATTTACCCAGGCTAAGACACTGAGCCCTACACAGGTCGTACAGTAGACATTGAGCTCTATGAGTAGCTCAGATTGTGAGCTATTGTGTTGTTCAGATGTGTTGAGGGGAAATTCCTGTAAATATGTACAGTCTGCAGTATGACATTCCTGAGATGAGTATGACTGATGAATGACGTACAATATATCACTATTAATAGCACAAGACAGGTGGCATTGCAGTTGTGGAATGAGTCAAGGTCTCGGCATGTACTTACATTATTGATTATTAAACAGATAGCAGGTTTTCAACATTGATAATAATTATAAATGTTTTTTGATCATCAAATCATCATATTAGACTGATTTCTGAAGGATCATGTGACGCTGAAGACTGGAGTAATGATACTGAAAACTCAGCTTTGATCACAGGAATACATTACACTACTATATATATTCACATAGACGACAGTTATTTTAAATTATAATAATATTTCACTGTTTTTACTGTATTTTTGATAAAAAATGCAGCCTTGGTGAGCAGAAGAGACTTTTTCCAAATTTTCAAAAAAATATTACCAGTACTGCACCACAAACATTTGATGTGAATGTGTTTCCTAGACATAAATAATTGCTATGTCATCACAATATAGCCCAGATATTGATATAATGTCATATTTTTGGGTTCCAAACGAATGTGGCTGTTGATAAAAGACACCGAAAAGTATTACTTTTGAGGAGGACGATTCCATGCAACCATTAAAGGGGTTAATTCACCCAAAAATGATCATCATTTACTCACCCTCATTTCATTCATTCACTTTCGTTCATCTTCGGAACACAAATGCAATCTTTTCAATGTGAAACGAAACGAAGTGAGGGCGAGTAATTAATAACAGAACTAACCATTTAAACAAAATGAGCATAAATCAATATACAGACGGGCTACAGCACCTTAAGAGTCTCATGAATGAGCAGGAATGCGGTTTAATAATTACAGTGCAATTACAACAACTGAACTATAATAACTGTCAAGAGCAAGCATTTCCAGTATTTCCACAAGAGAACAGCAGGTAAAAGACACGCAGCTCTTCACAGTTCATGTGGAATATGCTGATTACATGAATGCAGGAATAATCCAGTGTAATATTGAATAATCCCTGTATATTTGGGTCACAAAAATATTTAAGTATTTGTATATATTTTATTTAGTATTTATATATGTCTATTTCAATTTATTTACAGTATGTTTTATTTAAATTACTTTAATTATAATGAATTTGCACTGAATATTTCAGTTGCATTTTCTGAATTCTGAGTGGCAGTTGGGATTTGAGAGTTGCCATGACGACTGTGGCACATCTTCAAACAACAATACAGAGAGGACCACTGGAATAACACACAGTTTTGTCTCTCTCACTCTCATTTATTAATAAAGGGAGTACTACATAAACAACCTTTATTATGCAAACATGCTCACCATGACTTTCAAACCACCAGCTCTTCTTTTTAATTATGTAATTATTGTTGAGTTATTGTCACAGAGATGAAGGACACTGGCTGTGGGACTCACCGGCTGATGGCAGCGCTGGTGTTTCTGGGTTTGGGTTTCGGTGGAGGGTCTGGGTTTGGGCTGGCGAAGGCCTTTGTGACGGCCGCTACACGTCCTCTCTCCAGAGCTTTCACTGAGCGCCTGCGGTGGTCCTCCATCGTCTGCTTGGCTAGAGACCGTCTGCGCACGTCTGCGGCTTTTGACTTCTGCACTGGAACCACATATGCAAAATCACACTGTTAGTCCTACTGTACATGTATGAGAAAATAACACAAACACAACCGCAGAGAACAAAACTTCCCTATTCAGACTACAACTGTCATGTGTCACTGTCACCAACCTCAGATCAAATAAACAGTAGTTATTCTCATTATTCTCTGAGATGATTTTTAAATTCAAATATTTTTACTGTAAAGCAGAATAAAGCAATAATGCATCAGTATTTGTATTTACTGTATACATATATGAATTTGGCACATGCTCGATGATAAAAGTGTTAGTAAGCACAATAAGCAGTGAAGAAGAACTCAGCATAATTGCGGGTCTTACTGCGCTTGAACGGTCAAATACACAAGCAATAATGTCAAAATGCATTTCGTGTGGAGTAATCATGTAAACAGCTGTGTATCAGTATAATGGATCATGTGTGTTTGGTCTTAAAGTGACAGCAGCCTAATAATAGCTAACTAACTAATAGCACCGCAATAAATGAGAAAAATACTAAATAACTACAAGTAAAATAATCGGTTTGCTGATGGACATGCACTTGTTAATGCTGATGGTGAGGAATTACAGTTGCAACATCTCATAATGTCCCTCAAACTGAGTAGTGTATCACTGAGAAACACTGAGTGCTGCTCGAGTCGTCCTTGCGATGGAGGTTCGGGTTGAATAACTAGTTCTTCCCATGTTTCATCATCGCACTCGCGCTAGGATTGATATGGTCAAATCGACGTCATTGTTCGTTACCGTGTTTGGTAGACCAATCACAACAGACTGAGCTGTCTGGCCAATCAGAGCACAGTAGACCAATCACAACAGACCGAGCTGTCTGGCCAATCAGAGCAGAGTAGATCAATCACAACAGACTGCTGTCTGGCCAATCAGAGCAGAGTAGATCAATCACAACAGACTGAACTGTCTGGCCAATCAGAGCAGAGTAGATCAATCACAACAGACTGCTGTCTGGCCAATCAGAGCACAGTAGACCAATCACAACAGACTGAACTGTCTGGCCAATCAGAGCAGAGTAGATCAATCACAACAGACTGAGCTGTCTGGCCAATCAGAGCAGAGTAGACCAATCACAACAGACCGAGCTGTCTGGCCATCAGAGCACAGTAGACCAATCACAACAGACTGAGCTGTCTGGCCATCAGAGCACAGTAGACCAATCACAACAGACTGAGCTGTCTGGCCAATCAGAGCACAGTAGACCAATCACAACAGACCGAGCTGTCTGGCCAATCAGAGCACAGTAGACCAATCACAACAGACCGAGCTGTCTGGCCAATCAGAGCACAGTAGACCAATCACAACAGACTGAGCTGTCTGGCCAATCAGAGCAGGGTAGACCAATCACAACAGACCGAGCTGTCTGGCCAATCAGAGCAGAGTAGACCAATCACAACAGACTGAGCTGTCTGGCCAATCAGAGCAGAGTAGATAAATCACAACAGACTGAGCTGTCTGGCCGATCAGAGCAGAGTAGACCAATCACAACAGACTGAACTGTCTGGCCGATCAGAGCAGAGTAGACCAATCACAACAGACTGAGCTGTCTGGCCAATCAGAGCAGAGTAGACCAATCACAACAGACTGAGCTGTCTGGCCAATCAGAGCAGAATAGATCAATCACAACAGACTGAGCTGTCTGGCCAATCAGAGCAGAGTAGATCAATCACAACAGACTGCTGTCTGGCCAATCAGAGCACAGTAGACCAATCACAACAGACTGAACTGTCTGGCCAATCAGAGCAGAGTAGATCAATCACAACAGACTGAGCTGTCTGGCCAATCAGAGCAGAGTAGACCAATCACAACAGACTGAACTGTCTGGCCAATCAGAGCAGAGTAGATCAATCACAACAGACTGAGCTGTCTGGCCAATCAGAACAGAGTAGATCAATGACAACAGACTGAGCTGTCTGGCCAATCAGAGCACAGTAGACCAATCACAACAGACCGAGCTGTCTGGCCAATCAGAGCACAGTAGACCAATCACAACAGACCGAGCTGTCTGGCCAATCAGAGCACAGTAGACCAATCACAACAGACTGAGCTGTCTGGCCAATCAGAGCACAGTAGACCAATCACAACAGACCGAGCTGTCTGGCCAATCAGAGCACAGTAGACCAATCACAACAGACCGAGCTGTCTGGCCAATCAGAGCAGAGTAGATCAATCACAACAGACTGCTGTCTGGCCAATCAGAGCACAGTAGACCAATCACAACAGACTGAGCTGTCTGGCCAATCAGAGCAGGGTAGACCAATCACAACAGACCGAGCTGTCTGGCCAATCAGAGCAGAGTGGACCAATCACAACAGACTGAGCTGTCTGGCCAATCAGAGCAGAGTAGATCAATCACAACAGACTGAGCTGTCTGGCCGATCAGAGCAGAGTAGACCAATCACAACAGACTGAACTGTCTGGCCGATCAGAGCAGAGTAGACCAATCACAATAGACTGAGCTGTCTGGCCAATCAGAGCAGAGTAGACCAATCACAACAGACTGAGCTGTCCGGCCAATCAGAGCAGAATAGATCAATCACAACAGACTGAGCTGTTTGGCCAATCAGAGCAGAGTAGATCAATCACAACAGACTGCTGTCTGGCCGATCAGAGCACAGTAGACCAATCACAACAGACTGAACTGTCTGGCCAATCAGAGCAGAGTAGATCAATCACAACAGACTGAGCTGTCTGGCCAATCAGAGCAGAGTAGAACAATCACATCAGACTGAACTGTCTGGCCAATCAGAGCAGAGTAGATCAATCACAACAGACTGAGCTGTCTGGCCAATCAGAACAGAGTAGATCAATGACAACAGACTGAGCTGTCTGGCCGATCAGAGCAGAGTAGACCAATCACAACAGACTGAACTGTCTGGCCAATCAGAGCAGAGTAGATCAATCACAACAGACTGAGCTGTCTGGCCAATCAGAACAGAGTAGATCAATGACAACAGACTGAGCTGTCTGGCCGATCAGAGCAGAGTAGACCAATCAAAACAGACTGAGCTGTCTGGCCAATCAGAGCAGAGTAGATCAATCACAACAGACTGCTGTCAGGCCAATCAGAGCAGAGTAGATCAATCACAACAGACTGAGCTGTCTGGCCGATCAGAGCAGAGTAGACCAATCACAACAGACTGAACTGTCTGGCCAATCAGAGCAGAGTAGATCAATCACAACAGACTGCTGTCAGGCCAATCAGAGCAGAGTAGACCAATCACAACAGACCGAGCTGTCTGGCCAATCAGAGCAGAGTAGATCAATCACAACAGACTGAGCTGTCTGGCCAATCAGAGCAGAGTAGACCAATCACAACAGACCGAGCTGTCTGGCCAATCAGAGCACAGTAGACCAATCACAACAGACTGAGCTGTCTGGCCAATCAGAGCACAGTAGACCAATCACAACAGACCGAGCTGTCTGGCCAATCAGAGCACAGTAGACCAATCACAACAGACTGAGCTGTCTGGCCAATCAGAGCACAGTAGACCAATCACAACAGACTGAGCTGTCTGGCCAATCAGAGCACAGTAGACCAATCACAACAGACCGAGCTGTCTGGCCAATCAGAGCAGAGTAGACCAATCACAACAGACTGAGCTGTCTGGCCAATCAGAGCAGAGTAGATCAATCACAACAGACTGAGCTGTCTGGCCGATCAGAGCAGAGTAGACCAATCACAACAGACTGAACTGTCTGGCCGATCAGAGCAGAGTAGACCAATCACAACAGACTGAGCTGTCTGGCCAATCAGAGCAGAGTAGATCAATCACAACAGACTGAGCTGTCTGGCCAATCAGAGCATAGTAGATCAATCACAACAGACTGAGCTGTCTGGCCAATCAGAGTAGAATAGATCAATCACAACAGACTGAGCTGTCTGGCCAATCAGAGCACAGTAGACCAATCACAACAGACTGAGCTGTCTGGCCAATCAGAGCAGGGTAGACCAATCACAACAGACCGAGCTGTCTGGCCAATCAGAGCAGAGTAGACCAATCACAACAGACTGAGCTGTCTGGCCAATCAGAACAGAGTAGACCAATCACAACAGACTGAGCTGTCTGGCCAATCAGAGCAGAGTAGACCAATCACAACAGACTGAGCTGTCTGGCCAATCAGAGCACAGTAGACCAATCACAACAGACCGAGCTGTCTGGCCAATCAGAGCAGAGTAGATCAATCACAACAGACTGCTGTCTGGCCAATCAGAGCAGAGTAGATCAATCACAACAGACTGCTGTCTGGCCAATCAGAGCACAGTAGACCAATCACAACAGACTGAGCTGTCTGGCCAATCAGAGCAGGGTAGACCAATCACAACAGACCGAGCTGTCTGGCCAATCAGAGCAGAGTAGACCAATCACAACAGACTGAGCTGTCTGGCCAATCAGAGCAGAGTAGATCAATCACAACAGACTGAGCTGTCTGGCCGATCAGAGCAGAGTAGACCAATCACAACAGACTGAACTGTCTGGCCGATCAGAGCAGAGTAGACCAATCACAACAGACTGAGCTGTCTGGCCAATCAGAGCAGAGTAGACCAATCACAACAGACTGAGTTGTCTGGCCAATCAGAGCAGAATAGATCAATCACAACAGACTGAGATGTCTGGCCAATCAGAGCACAGTAGACCAATCACAACAGACTGAGCTGTCTGGCCAATCAGAGCACAGTAGACCAATCACAACAGACTGAGCTGTCTGGCCAATCAGAGCACAGTAGACCAATCACAACAGACCGAGCTGTCTGGCCAATCAGAGCAGAGTAGATCAATCACAACAGACTGCTGTCTGGCCAATCAGAGCACAGTAGACCAATCACAACAGACTGAGCTGTCTGGCCAATCAGAGCAGGGTAGACCAATCACAACAGACCGAGCTGTCTGGCCAATCAGAGCAGAGTAGACCAATCACAACAGACTGAGCTGTCTGGCCAATCAGAGCAGAGTAGATCAATCACAACGGACTGAGCTGTCTGGCCGATCAGAGCAGAGTAGACCAATCAGAACAGACTGAACTGTCTGGCCAATCAGAACAGAGTAGACCAATCACAACAGACTGAGCTGTCTGGCCAATCAGAGCAGAGTAGACCAATCACAACAGACTGAGCTGTCTGGCCAATCAGAGCACAGTAGAACAATCACAACAGACCGAGCTGTCTGGCCAATCAGAGCAGAGTAGACCAATCACAACAGACTGAGCTGTCTGGCCAATCAGAGCAGAGTAGATCAATCACAACAGACTGAGCTGTCTGGCCGATCAGAGCAGAGTAGACCAATCAGAACAGACTGAACTGTCTGGCCGATCAGAGCAGAGTAGACCAATCACAACAGACTGAGCTGTCTGGCCAATTAGAGCAGAGTAGATCAATCACAACAGACTGCTGTCTGGCCAATCAGAGCACAGTAGACCAATCACAACAGACTGAACTGTCTGGCCAATCAGAGCAGAGTAGATCAATCACAACAGACTGAGCTGTCTGGCCAATCAGAGCAGAGTAGACCAATCACAACAGACTGAACTGTCTGGCCAATCAGAGCAGAGTAGATCAATCACAACAGACTGAGCTGTCTGGCCAATCAGAACAGAGTAGATCAATGACAACAGACTGAGCTGTCTGGCCGATCAGAGCAGAGTAGACCAATCACAACAGACTGAACTGTCTGGCCAATCAGAGCAGAGTAGATCAATCACAACAGACTGAGCTGTCTGGCCAATCAGAACAGAGTAGACCAATCAGAACAGACTGAACTGTCTGGCCGATCAGAGCAGAGTAGATCAATCACAACAGACTGAACTGTCTGGCCAATCAGAGCAGAGTAGATCAATCACAACAGACTGAGCTGTCTGGCCAATCAGAACAGAGTAGATCAATGACAACAGACTGAGCTGTCTGGCCGATCAGAGCAGAGTAGACCAATCACAACAGACTGAACTGTCTGGCCAATCAGAGCAGAGTAGATCAATCACAACAGACTGAGCTGTCTGGCCAATCAGAACAGAGTAGACCAATCAGAACAGACTGAACTGTCTGGCCGATCAGAGCAGAGTAGACCAATCACAACAGACTGAGCTGTCTGGCCAATCAGAGCAGAGTAGACCAATCACAACAGACTGAGCTGTCTGGCCAATCAGAGCAGAATAGATCAATCACAACAGACTGAGCTGTCTGGCCAATCAGAGCAGAGTAGATCAATCACAACAGACTGCTGTCTGGCCAATCAGAGCACAGTAGACCAATCACAACAGACTGAACTGTCTGGCCAATCAGAGCAGAGTAGATCAATCACAACAGACTGAGCTGTCTGGCCAATCAGAACAGAGTAGATCAATGACAACAGACTGAGCTGTCTGGCCGATCAGAGCAGAGTAGACCAATCACAACAGACTGAGCTGTCTGGCCAATCAGAGCAGAGTAGATCAATCACAACAGACTGCTGTCAGGCCAATCAGAGCAGAGTAGATCAATCACAACAGACTGAGCTGTCTGGCCGATCAGAGCAGAGTAGACCAATCACAACAGACTGAACTGTCTGGCCAATCAGAGCAGAGTAGATCAATCACAACAGACTGAGCTGTCTGGCCGATCAGAGCAGAGTAGACCAATCACAACAGACTGAGCTGTCTGGGCAATCAGAGCACAGTAGATCAATCACAACAGACTGAGCTGTCTGGCCAATCAGAGCGGAGTAGATCAATCACAACAGACTGAGCTGTCTGGCCAATCAGAGCAGAGTAGATCAATCACAACAGACTGCTGTCTGGCCAATCAGAGCACAGTAGACCAATCACAACAGACTGAGCTGTCTGGCCAATCAGAGCAGGGTAGACCAATCACAACAGACCGAGCTGTCTGGCCAATCAGAGCAGAGTAGACCAATCACAACAGACTGAGCTGTCTGGCCAATCAGAGCAGAGTAGATCAATCACAACAGACTGAGCTGTCTGGCCGATCAGAGCAGAGTAGACCAATCACAACAGACTGAACTGTCTGGCCGATCAGAGCAGAGTAGACCAATCACAACAGACTGAGCTGTCTGGCCAATCAGAGCAGGGTAGACCAATCACAACAGACCGAGCTGTCTGGCCAATCAGAGCAGAGTAGACCAATCACAACAGACTGAGCTGTCTGGCCAATCAGAGCAGAGTAGAACAATCACAACAGACTGAGCTGTCTGGCCGATCAGAGCAGAGTAGACCAATCACAACAGACTGAACTGTCTGGCCAATCAGAGCAGAGTAGATCAATCACAACAGACTGAGCTGTCTGGCCAATCAGAGCACAGTAGACCAATCACAACAGACTGAGCTGTCTGGCCAATCAGAGCAGAGTAGATCAATCACAACAGACTGAGCTGTCTGGCCGATCAGAGCAGAGTAGACCAATCACAACAGACTGAACTGTCTGGCCAATCAGAGCAGAGTAGATCAATCACAACAGACTGAGCTGTCTGGCCGATCAGAGCAGAGTAGACCAATCACAACAGACCGAGCTGTCTGGCCAATCAGAGCAGAGTAGATCAATCACAACAGACTGAGCTGTCTGGCCAATCAGAGCAGAGTAGACCAATCACAACAGACCGAGCTGTCTGGCCAATCAGAGCACAGTAGACCAATCACAACAGACTGAGCTGTCTGGCCAATCAGAGCACAGTAGACCAATCACAACAGACCGAGCTGTCTGGCCAATCAGAGCACAGTAGACCAATCACAACAGACTGAGCTGTCTGGCCAATCAGAGCACAGTAGACCAATCACAACAGACTGAGCTGTCTGGCCAATCAGAGCACAGTAGGACCAATCACAACAGACCGAGCTGTCTGGCCAATCAGAGCAGAGTAGATCAATCACAACAGATTGCTGTCTGGCCAATCAGAGCACAGTAGACCAATCACAACAGACTGAGCTGTCTGGCCAATCAGAGCAGGGTAGACCAATCACAACAGACCGAGCTGTCTGGCCAATCAGAGCAGAGTAGACCAATCACAACAGACTGAGCTGTCTGGCCAATCAGAGCACAGTAGACCAATCACAACAGACCGAGCTGTCTGGCCAATCAGAGCAGAGTAGACCAATCACAACAGACTGAGCTGTCTGGCCAATCAGAGCAGAGTAGATCAATCACAACAGACTGAGCTGTCTGGCCGATCAGAGCAGAGTAGACCAATCACAACAGACTGAACTGTCTGGCCGATCAGAGCAGAGTAGACCAATCACAACAGACTGAGCTGTCTGGCCAATCAGAGCAGAGTAGATCAATCACAACAGACTGAGCTGTCTGGCCAATCAGAGCAGAGTAGATCAATCACAACAGACTGAGCTGTCTGGCCAATCAGAGCAGAATAGATCAATCACAACAGACTGAGCTGTCTGGCCAATCAGAGCAGAGTAGATCAATCACAACAGACTGCTGTCTGGCCAATCAGAGCACAGTAGACCAATCACAACAGACTGAACTGTCTGGCCACTCAGAGCAGTGTAGATCAATCACAACAGACTGAGCTGTCTGGCCAATCAGAACAGAGTAGACCAATCACAACAGACTGAGCTGTCTGGCCAATCAGAGCAGAGTAGACCAATCACAACAGACTGAACTGTCTGGCCAATCAGAGCAGAGTAGATCAATCACAACAGACTGAGCTGTCTGGCCAATCAGAACAGAGTAGATCAATGACAACAGACTGAGCTGTCTGGCCGATCAGAGCAGAGTAGACAAATCACAACAGACTGGGCCATCTGACCAATCAGAGCAGAGTAGACCAATCACAACAGACTGGGCCATCTGACCAATCAGAGCAGAGTAGACCAATCACAACAGACTGCTGTCAGGCCAATCAGAGCAGAGTAGACCAATCACAACAGACTGAGCTGTCTGGCCAATCAGAGCAGAGTAGACCAATCACAACAGACTGAGCTGTCTGGCCAATCAGAGCAGAGTAGATCAATCACAACAGACTGAGCTGTCTGGCCAATCAGAGCAGAGTAGACCAATCACAACAGACTGAGCTGTCTGGCCAATCAGAGCAGAGTAGACCAATCACAACAGACTGAGCTGTCTGGCCAATCAGAGCAGAGTAGACCAATCACAACAAACTGAGCTGTCTGACCAATCAGAGCAGAGTAGATCAATCACAACAGACTGCTGTCAGGCCAATCAGAGCAGAGTAGATCAATCACAACAGACTGCTGTCAGGCCAATCAGAGCACAGTAGACCAATCACAACAGACTGAACTGTCTGGCCAATCAGAGCAGAGTAGATCAATCACAACAGACTGAGCTGTCTGGCCAATCAGAACAGAGTAGACCAATCACAACAGACTGAGCTGTCTGGCCAATCAGAGCAGAGTAGACCAATCACAACAGACTGAACTGTCTGGCCAATCAGAGCAGAGTAGATCAATCACAACAGACTGAGCTGTCTGGCCAATCAGAACAGAGTAGATCAATGACAACAGACTGAGCTGTCTGGCCGATCAGAGCAGAGTAGACCAATCACAACAGACTGGGCCATCTGACCAATCAGAGCAGAGTAGACCAATCACAACAGACTGCTGTCAGGCCAATCAGAGCAGAGTAGACCAATCACAACAGACTGAGCTGTCTGGCCGATCAGAGCAGAGTAGACCAATCACAACAGACTGAACTGTCTGGCCAATCAGAGCAAAGTAGATCAATCACAACAGACCGAGCTGTCTGGCCAATCAGAGCAGAGTAGATCAATCACAACAGACCGAGCTGTCTGGCCAATCAGAGCAGAGTATATCAATCACAACAGACTGAGCTGTCTGGCCAATCAGAGCAGAGTAGACCAATCACAACAGACCGAGCTGTCTGGCCAATCAGAGCAGAGTAGATCAATCACAACAGACTGAGCTGTCTGGCCAATCAGAGCAGAGTAGATCAATCACAACAGACTGAGCTGTCTGGCCAATCAGAGCAGAGTAGACCAATCACAACAGACTGAGCTGTCTGGCCAATCAGAGCAGAGTAGATCAATCACAACAGACTGAGCTGTCTGGCCAATCAGAGCAGAGTAGATCAATCACAACAGACTGAGCTGTCTGGCCAATCAGAGCAGAGTAGACCAATCACAACAGACTGAGCTGTCTGGCCGATCAGAGCAGAGTAGACCAATCACAACAGACTGAACTGTCTGGCCAATCAGAGCAAAGTAGATCAATCACAACAGACCGAGCTGTCTGGCCAATCAGAGCAGAGTAGATCAATCACAACAGACCGAGCTGTCTGGCCAATCAGAGCAGAGTAGATCAATCACAACAGACTGAGCTGTCTGGCCAATCAGAGCAGAGTAGACCAATCACAACAGACCGAGCTGTCTGGCCAATCAGAGCAGAGTAGATCAATCACAACAGACTGAGCTGTCTGGCCAATCAGAGCAGAGTAGATCAATCACAACAGACTGAGCTGTCTGGCCAATCAGAGCAGAGTAGACCAATCACAACAGACTGAGCTGTCTGGCCAATCAGAGCAGAGTAGATCAATCACAACAGACTGAGCTGTCTGGCCAATCAGAGCAGAGTAGACCAATCACAACAGACTGAGCTGTCTGGCCAATCAGAGCAGAGTAGATCAATCACAACAGACTGAGCTGTCTGGCCAATCAGAGCAGAGTAGACCAATCACAACAGACTGAGCTGTCTGGCCAATCAGAGCAGAGTAGACCAATCACAACAGACTGAGCTGTCTGGCCAATCAGAGCAGAGTAGACCAATCACAACAGACCGAGCTGTCTGGCCAATCAGAGCAGAGTAGATCAATCACAACAGACCGAGCTGTCTGGCCAATCAGAGCAGAGTAGATCAATCACAACAGACTGAGCTGTCTGGCCAATCAGAGCAGAGTAGACCAATCACAACAGACTGAGCTGTCTGGCCAATCAGAGCAGAGTAGATCAATCACAACAGACTGAGCTGTCTGGCCAATCAGAGCAGAGTAGACCAATCACAACAGACTGAGCTGTCTGGCCAATCAGAGCAGAGTAGACCAATCACAACAGACTGAGCTGTCTGGCCAATCAGAGCAGAGTAGACCAATCACAACAGACCGAGCTGTCTGGCCAATCAGAGCAGAGTAGATCAATCACAACAGACCGAGCTGTCTGGCCAATCAGAGCAGAGTAGATCAATCACAACAGACTGAGCTGTCTGGCCAATCAGAGCAGAGTAGACCAATCACAACAGACTGAGCTGTCTGGCCAATCAGAGCAGAGTAGATCAATCACAACAGACTGAGCTGTCTGGCCAATCAGAGCAGAGTAGACCAATCACAACAGACTGAGCTGTCTGGCCAATCAGAGCAGAGTAGACCAATCACAACAGACTGGCAAAGTAGCTCGCGGAAAGGAGGGATTTAGAGATTGATTCATCTGACGAGTCATTTGAGAATCTTTAAAAATGTGATGATGTGCAAATGTAGGCTATATTATGAAGAAATTAAACAGTTTTTTGACCTTTGATGCATGTAAACCTGTTGTAGGAGACAACATTAGGAAACTGTAAAATAGCATAATCGGGGCACTTTCAAATAACAAGAATTTTGATGGAAATTCCCCCCAAAAAACTCTTAATTTTCTTTATTAGGTTTATTATTTTTTCCTTGTGGTTTTTGGGGTGATATATGACTTTTTTTGTGAGATGAACCATATGAACCCTTTAGATTAGATATTTGATAAGTGGTTGTGATCAGTAACTGAGGGCAGAGTGTGTGTGTGTTGTTTACATGTCTGCTGCCAGTGGTTGTCCTGCTGGTCGTGTGTGTGTTCTTGCTGCTTCTTCTCCTTCAGGCTGATGTAGATCTGCTGTTTTCTCTCCTGCTCCAGCCTCCTCAGATCCTCCTCAGCCTTACGCCTCTCCTCCTGACACACACACACACACACACACACACACACACTGAGACCAGGGCAGAACGCGTGAGTGTGTGTGTGTGTGTGTGACGGCAGTACCTTGAGTTCCTCGTCTGCTCTTCTCTGTTCCTCTCTGGCCTTCAGCTGATCCGCCAACACGACCTGCTCCGGCTCGAGACTCAGCCCAGAGAAGCGCTTCTCCAGCTCAGCTTCTTTCCTCGCCCTGGACAATTATACGCGGAAAACATTAAACATGCAGGCCACTTGCAGAGGTTATCAGAGGTCATTAATTATTAACTGAACAAATGTTGCTCTGAGGGGAGAGCGTGAATGTCACTGAGAACGTTCATCATGAAATGACAAAACATAAGTGCTCATGTTCACACACACACACACACACACACACACACACACACACACAATTCCTTTTGCTCATTGTCTAGTTGTCAACGTGAAAAGAAAAGCAGTCAAACGTGTTTTCCCACATATTTTCCATGATATTAAATCAGAGAGCTGTCAGTTTGTGTTGGATCCAAGCCCCTGTTTCATTCTGCAGTTGTTTAATGTTGCATAAACCGTTATTGTCACTAGTTATGCCTGGATAACAGAGCACATTTGTCTCACACCTGATGTTAAATCCTGCAGAAGCCTCTTCAGGGTTTGACCTTTGGCTCAGGGCAGGTCTCTACAACACACATTGCATCATGGAAATACAGATCATACAGGTTGTGCTTGAACTGATATACACCAAAACTGTGATTATCATAATCTCACATCAGAAGTGCCTCTAAAAACAGAAACAAATCCTCATATTAAGTTCTGATTAAGTTGTCCATGACGAGATCAGGCACACGAGGAGGAATGAACGCACAAGCCCTGTGTTGATAACATTCCTTTACTGGTGAAATATTAAACTAGCGTTGACCGAGTGGATTACTCTGTAGTTTATGCCAAACAATACATGTTCAAAGAATATTTATAGGTCAATTCAGCTATAAAGCAGCTCCAGAGTCATTATTCAGATCAAGGAAAGATTATTTTCTGATTTCTTTTTATTTACTCTTACAACTTTCATCACTTTTGTTGATTATTTTATTATTCTTTATTTTGTAATCATCATTTATGGATTATTGCTATAAATGTATCTTTTACTTATTAAACTTCGTTATTCCTTATAGGATATGATAATTTTTCATTGGCCCAGATCAGAGAAAATATTCTCTTTGATTATTTGTATTTCATCAGTTTTACCACAGAAATGATCTCTAATGTAACACAACACATGAGAACAATACTGAATAATATGTGCTGTTGAAGAGTATAACTGGGTTAAACTCTCAAAAATATTCATAATTCTCCTCAAAATTGAAAGAAATTAAATCTTAAGCCTATTCTAACAGTTTTATTTTACTTCTAAAATAAGTTTGAATGTATTTTTTAGGTAGATTATTCTAAACAAGGTTATTATTGTTACAAATTTTTTTTTGTTAATTGAAATAAAACTGAAATAAAATAAAATACAAATATTAGACGAAAAACTTAAACTAAACAAAATGTATAAATGTTTAATTTGTAGCACTAAAATTACTAACTTTAAATAGATAAAAAAAATAATTAAACTGTATTAAAAATAAAATAAACCAAAATAATAATATTTAAAAAAGTGACAAAAGCATTTTTACAAAATTACTAAAAATTAAACAGAAAATACAAAAATAAAAGCTACTGATTGTCAATAATGATTCTCATGATACAGTATTACATGACTTATTACTGTAATAATGTTTTTTTTATTAATTTAAATATGCATAAATTAAAGGCAGCACAATAAATAACATTATGAGACCGGGTATAGTTGTAACGCCATCAATCATCAGTTATTTTATAAAGAAAAATCTGATTTTGAGGTAAGAATATAACTTTTTTGACCGAAACTATATTTCGTTTAGTCCTTAAACTTTTGCAGATAAAATCATACAACTTATATTAGACTAAATTGTAGTTCTTCAGGCAAATGTTATGCATTTTTAACTTTTAATTTTAAATTCAAACCATTATGCTAATACAGCTAGCTGTGTTACTAAACTAGCTGTGTTACTAAACACAGTGTTACAACAATCCCTGGTTACTTTATTTTAAGGTGTCAGTGTTACACTGTAATTATACATTTAAGTACTGAGTAATAATACTTAACTACATGTACTTATAGGGTTAGATTAGGGTTAGTTACATATAATTATGCATGACTAATTTATAGTTAGTACTACAGTAACCACATCTAACATGTGTAACAATGACACTCTAAAATAAAGTGTTACCCTTACATACAACTCAGGACAGTTTCTTTGTAATAATCTTACAGAATGGCTGGATAATGGAAATGAAAGACAGATAAAGGTGTGCCGGACAGTGTTTAAAAAAAGGAAGTCGAGAGGTTTTAACGAAGGGCAGGACAGACAGATCAGTTGTGAAAAAAGCCAGTGGTGAGGATTATGAGACCTCAGACAATGAAATTGTGTGTATGGAGACATTTGGCAACTAAGCCAAGGGAAGTGTGTGTAAAATGTGTCCAATGCAGTTTCTGTGCCCAGCAAGCCTGCACTCCAGAGTTAACAACATTCATGTGTCACCATTGTGTTTCTGATATGAGTGTTCATTAAGGAAGTTTGTTCTAGTAGACTCATTTACACACACGCACGCACGCACACACGCACGCACGCACGCACGCACACACACACACCCACACACACACACACACACACACACTCCTGAGTCTAACAGTACTCTCTAGAACATTCTCGTTCACGGTTCCTTGCTGGAGGAACGGTCTTCCCACCCTCATCCGGAATGCAGAATCCCTGACCTCAATCAAAAGACAGCTGAAAACTCATCTCTTCTGTGAGCACTTAACCTCTTAAAACCCCCCCCCAAAAAACGTCCTTTTCCATGAATCCCTCCCTTGTCTGGCTTATGCTACTCTGAGCAATGTCAGAAACTTTGTATTTTGAGGACTTATTGCATTGTTTGCCTCTTCATGTTGACTCGCAGTATTTCGCAATTGTAAGTCGCTTTGGATAAAGGCGTCTGCTAAATGACTAAATGTAAATGTAGCCTATGTGGATTTGAGTTATGGTCAGTCACAGAGAGAGGCGTGTTTTAGGTTGTTCATATGGATTGATCAATGCACCTATTTTTGTAGCATATAGCATAATGTGGCCTCTGTTTTGTTTGTCTAATTGCTACAACTTACCCCAGCATGCATTACAAACTAAGATGCTGAAGCTGAATTTATAGTAATATAGAATTACTGAGAAGTCTTGTTAAATATAATTCTTTTGAAGTGTTGGTGCTTAAT
Organism: Rhinichthys osculus; assembly: GCA_029959095.1. Taxonomy (NCBI): domain Eukaryota; kingdom Metazoa; phylum Chordata; class Actinopteri; order Cypriniformes; family Leuciscidae; genus Rhinichthys; species Rhinichthys osculus. The sequence continues at coordinate 3,020,514 of JARWKJ010000024.1, read as the reverse complement.
GTAACACTATCTAGTGTAAATGATAAATCACGTTTGAGATTTGCGCTGGCTACTGTACAGGCACCAGGGCACCATACAGACTTTATCAAAGAATTAGCTGATTCTCGTGTAAACTTCATTTAGCCAAGGCTGGAAAGACGACTCTGTTACAAATACGTTAGAACTATCACTTCTGCCACTAAAGATTGCTTTATTAATAATATTCCTGATCAGTGTCATCATCTCAGCATCACAGATAGCTTAGAAGAACTCGATATTGCAACAGAAACTTTTGACTCTCTCTTTTCCAGCACTTTAGATGCAGTTGCTCCTTTGCGCTTAAAGAAAATAGTCCAACGCCATAGTACAACGAGCAGAAAAATGGACCGCAACTGGAAGATTTTTGCATTTCATGGAAAGAGAGCACGACTGCATACAGACAGGCCTTAAAAGCTGCTAGATCTGTTTATTTTTCAACCCTATTAGAAGAAAATAAACACAACCCTACTGTAGGTCTTTATTTGAAACAGTGGCTAAACTAAGGAAAAAGAAAGCTTCAACCCCAGACGTTTCCAAGCAGCACAGCAGTGATGACTTTATGAATTTCTTCACTTATAAGATCGATAATATCAGGGAGAAAATTATAACTATGCAACCGTCTACCACAGTATCGCATCAGGCAGTGCATTGTAGTCTCCCTGAGGAAAACATTTGATTCATTCATTGCTATAGGAGAGTAAGAATTGTCTAAACTCGTTAAATCATCTAAATCGACAACATGTATGTTAGACCCTATTCAGACTAAGCTATTGAAAGAGATGCTTCCAGAGGTCATAGATCCTCTTCTTAATATCATTAATTCATCTTTGTCATTAGGATACTAGCAAAAACTTTTAAGCTGCCTATGATAAAACCTCTTGTTAAAAAAACGCAACTTGATCCTTGAATATTAGTCAATTACAGGCCGATCTCGAATCTAAAAAAACAGAGATTCTAATTATTGGACAAAAAACTTCCACACGTAATAACCCAGAATACTGTCTAACACTTGATGGCTGCTCTGTTAAGTCTCGTCGTCGGTTAGGAACCTGGGTGTGCTCTTTGATACCAACCTTTCTTTTGAAAGCCACGTGTCTAGTATCTGTAAAACCGCATTTTTCCATCTTAAAAATATATCTAAATCACGCCATATGCTCTCATTGACAAATGCAGAACAGTTAGTTCATGTGTTCATGACCTCAAGGCTAGATTATTGTAATGCTCTACTGGGTGGTTGCCCTGCACGCTTAATAAACAAACTACAGCTAGTTCAAAACGCAGCAGCTCGAGTTCTTACCAGAACCAGGAAATATGACCATATTAGCCCGGTTCTGTCAACACTGCATTGGCTGCCTATTAAACATCGTATACATTTTTTAATATTGTTGATTATTTACAAAGCACTAAATGGTTTAGCTCCCCAGTACTTGAGCGAGCTCTTAACGCATTATAGTCCTTCACGTCTATTGCGATCTCAAAACTCCGGCCAGTTGATAATACCTAGAATATCAAAATCGACTGTAGGCGGTAGATCCTTTTCCTATTTAGCACCAAAACTCTGGAACAGTCTTCCTAACATTGTCCGGGAAGCAGACACACTCTGTCAGTTCAAAGCTAGACTAAAAACACATCTCTTTGACCTAGCATACACATAATACATTATAGACTTCTATAAATTCAATGTTAGGCTGCATAGATTAGGTCAGCCGGAACTGGGAACACTTCCCTTAAATCTTGATGTACTCGCTACATCATAAGAAGAATGGCATCTACGCTAATATTAGTGTCTTTGTTTATCCCGAGGTTTACCGCAGTCCGCCGGATCCAGGCCGTATCCAGATCTGATGGAGGACCTGCGCCTGTACACGACGACAACGCAGTCCTGAAGTGTCACTAGTCTCTCCCTGTGAAGGCCTTTTGAAGTTTGCGCAGAGATAACTTTTTTTTTCCACAAAGACATATTTTTGTGTATACAGTTTATAATTAATGATCTTTGCAACGGAAGTGAATCAATCAAAATTAACTTTAATAACTTTATGCTAGAGCTGCTGTAAAGCCAAAACAATCTATGTTACTTTAATTTCCTATTATCACTGTAAAGCTGCTTTGAAACAATCTATATTGTTAAAAGGGGTTTATAAATGAAGGTGATTTGACTTAAAGCCAAAAGTGTTACATCCATACCCGATCTGCTTATAGCGAGTGTGTAGTTGTGTTTGCGCTGCATGAATGAAGTGTGTGTGTGTTTCACCTGAGCTGCTCAGCCTCTCTCTGCGCCTGCAGCGCTGCTCTCTCGCCCATGATCTCGTCACAGATTTGATCGTAAGGTTTGTCGTCACGATGTTCTCCCATCACCCAAACCCACACATCATCATCAAGACCCTTCATCCATGACACAAACTTTCCTGAAACTGCACACACACACACACACACACACACACACACACACACACACACACACACACACACACACACACACACACACACACACACACACACACACACACACACAAATTATTTCTGGTAATATGTATGACAGATCCTTTGCCTGTATATTCACATCTTATTGTCAGTAAGGATGTGTAAATGAAAACCTTTTCTGTCTTTCAGGCGTGCAGCCTCCTCCTTCTCCAGCTGTGTCTCTCGCTCTCTCCATCTCCTGATCTGCTCTTCCCTCATCTTGAGGAACAGCACCTGTTTCTGCTCCTCGTTGAGCTCGGACAGCAGCTCCGGCTCGATGTACATGTCAGCCAGGATCTGCTGCAGCATCTTCACGCTTCACTCACAAACACACGGCTCACAGAACGGGCGTCTACTGGTCTCGCTTGCGTTTGGACTCTGTAAAACAGATTCAAAAGAAGAAGTAACACCACAGGACGTCATGCAGAGTAAACTATTCCAGAGAGAGAGAGAGAGAGAGAGAGAGAGAGAGAGAGAGAGAGAGAGAGAGAGAGAGAGAGAGAGAGAGAGAGAGGGCTGAGAGAGTTACAGACAGAAACATCAAACATACTATACAAATGTTACTTTTCAATTGGGGTTGTGAAACTAGCTTTAAGTTAAGTTCAGTTAAATAACTTAGGTTGTTGTTATATTTTTAAAGTTCTGTATAATTGTTAAATATAAACCTTTAATTATGCTGTTATGTTTAATGGCTTTTAAAGAAATTAAGGAAAAAAAGTGATACTTGCCTTCATTCATAGTACTTAGTTTAAAACACTTCAACAACAAACCCCCTAAAAAAGAGTATTAGGCTATACCATCATATTTTTTGTTGAAAAGTAAAATATGACATTAATGTATAAAATGAAAATAAAAACCATTTACTTTTATCATAAATATACAGTAAAGTGGAATTCAATTCTGCTTAATAACATTAAAAGAGGGATATCGGTGGTCAATCTCGACACACACATATTCAAACAAACAAACAAACAGAAATCTGATACAGCCACATTTGAATGTAAACAAGGAACAGGAAGCAGGACAAAGAAGAGCCGTCAATCAATCAATGGCAGCGACGCCGCTGGCACGCGCTTACCGCTTCAGACACGCTCGCGTACTCGCGCGAGGAGGACCAGTCCACAACACGACCAGCTGTACAGAACCAGAACAATCCCTGCTGAGGATAAGGCTTAGAGCTCTCGATACCTGTACAGAAAGGTAAATGTCGAGTGAAGTCTGTGGTAATGTAACTTACTGTACACACCCTCAACTCAACCCTAGTTACAGGTCAAACTATAGTTCCCTCCTACACACACACACACATTCCGGCTGCGTGCTACTGCTCTCACACACTCATGAAAGCTGCTTTTGTAGGCTATTTGTTTGTATGATCAACGCGGAATCTCTCCAGTAGGCTACACATCAATCTCACATTTATACATGCAACTTTAAAATTATTCAAAATAAAAAGTGCACTCTGTTGCTGTAGTAGGGTCTAATAACTCCAGCTTTCTTTCACACGTGTGACCATATCCATCCCGCAGTTTAACGACCCTCACACTGCAGATCATGACAAAAGTGTTGGTCAGTGTGTGGAGGATGGTTTAGTGACGTCTGACACGGATTGGTCAAATTTGACCCTCAAATTGTGACTTTCAACAAAACAAAACAAAAATCAGGAAGGAGTATAAATCAATAGATCGTGACTAAGCATGATCCACATTTTGCTACATCATTACAGCATCACCGACAGGTTTTGTAGTTTCTTGATGTGTGCACTAGGTGGCGCACGTGTCACAAACCTCCGTGGAACCGCACATGCCCGATGCTCATGCTGTGTGCCTATGAGGTTTGGGGCCCTAAGCAATTACAGTTACGGGCCCCAACTCACCAACTATGATCCTTTTACCCTCATAACCCGTATTTTGCTCTTTGCTCTTGTCTCTTTCTCAAAAACTTACACACGACACAGAACACTTACAAAAAATATTATTATATCAATAAATTGACACCTCCATTGAGTTATTGACTAAAACTAACTGATTTAAAAAGACAAAAACCTGTTTATTACAATGTTCAAATAAAGCAAAAATGCTAAACTTATTTTTATTAAAAGTATCGTATCTGTTTTTATAGGTGATAAAACAGCAGAGTCACTCAGAGCATATGAGATGAGAGACAAGAACGTGAATTAAGAAGGAAAAAGATAAAACACACACTAAGTTCTCCGTCTTAAACTCGCATTATGTAAAAGTCATTTATGAGGAATCAAAAAGAGATATATTAAAGATGCGGGAGTGGGTTTGGTTTGAATAGGTCTATTTGGTTCATATTAATTGCTTGTGTTAATGACAGTGTACCTTAAGTACTTCAAAAAGCGGTGTCCTGAAGATTATTACAACTATTTAGAAAATGTGGATAAAATCTGATCTTTAAATGGATCCATCCGTTTCAGATAACTGTGTATTCTGATGTGCACTGCCGTTAGTAAAATATCCTCGTGTTTGTTGAGGAAGACGTCTTCTCGCCAGAACCACTGCAAGTGTGATGATGAGCCGTCTCTTTTCAAGAGAAACACAAAAATACTCATTCTGTACATGTGCATCCCAGAGTGTTGATGACAAATATCATCCATATTTCAGCTGATGTATTAGCATATATTTTGGGTCCCGTAACTGGTTATTATTTTATGTTTTTATACTTTTTTAAAGAATCTTTTAGCTTTTAGAGTGACATGATTTTTTTTCCGTTATCAAATATTTCATGTAGTCTCCCAAATAACACTAGCTCATAAAACAGCCTATATAATAGAAATATAATAGATAAATATTTAATGAGTTACAGCTGTTCCCATTGCAGGACACTGCTGCCACTTCAACGGCCAAAATAACGGTGTAAGGGCTCAGCATTAAGGATTTTCCCTCAAAAGGAATGAAAAATATTTTTTAGCAATGCTCTATATTTGGTAGAAATATCTATATTTTTATATTCTTAAATAAATGTATTTACAAAAAAATTACAACAAGCCACAAATTATATACGATTTTAATGTGATTACTAGTAATTTTTGCAATTTTGACAAAATTGTTAGCAAGTTTGATACCCTGACAAATCAGCAGAATTTGAAACAATGTAGAACACAGAAAACCAGATGTTTGCAAGGTATTCAGATAGATCGAAAATAAACCGAATACAAGATGAAAGCATGTAGATTTCAGTGGCAGTGCGGCTGGGGTCACTTCTGTCACACACTGATTTTGAGCAAAAAACAACAACAACTAAACTGAAACTGGCCTTTTACACAGAAACCCCGAAACCTTGTTCCCCCTCTGTTTAAAAATGATTTACCATTCGCTGGTTTTATTTATGCTGTTGTTGCTGTTGCTTTTTTCCATTATTTATCATGTGGTGATAAATCACTTTATTAAAACATTTTTACTTGTTAATATGCCTATTTCTGAGTTATCACCTAATCTAGTTTATTATGGACTATCTTGTGGTTCACTATGTGTACAATTATTCTATTTCGTCAAGTCTGTGATTGTCATTGGTTTAAAAATGCATTTGAGTTGTTGCTCGAAAACCTAAACACAGTTTTACACATCAGCATGACTGTTTACATCAACCACTATTTGCTGAGATATTTTGTAAAAGCGTCTGCAATAGTATAAGTGTAAGGAAGAAGGCATTTCCTATTCAGGCTGGACTGGAGCTCTGTAATTTACCCTTGTTTATATGAGGCTGTGATGATATCTGGCTGGGGCTTCATGTGGCCTTGGATGTTGGATATATCAAGGGTGTGATTAGTAGCGATCCATGATGGTTTACATATTTGTCCCGTTTGATGTCAGCAGTGTTGGGAGGTGCAGTGTTACAGCATGAGGCGATCGCTGGCGGATGGGGGGAAGATGATCGCAGACGAACACCTCAGGGCTAATTCCTTCTGAAAGCTGAACTGCACTGGAGTTTCATGGTTGCAGTTTCTGCTGGTAGGGCTTATTGTGCTTAGGGGTTAAGCCTTATAAATGCACCAATGTGATTTAATGAATTGCCGAACAAACCAAATAACTGAGAATATATTTGGCTTCTGTCCTATAAAGGCCCATGATGTTGCCTTCTCTAGTGATGTCTTTATAGTAACTGGCTTTTTTGTGCAGAACAAATGGTGCAGACTGCTAGTGCAGGCAGTGATTGAAAAAGGCTCTCATTTGTATGATTTAAAGCTGATGTGTGTCATTTTCCTAATGGACGTGAGTTGGACTGTTTCTCTGACCAGTAAGACTGGGGGCGGAGAAGAATTGAGGTGAATTTCCATGTGTGAAATCCAGTTATTTCAATAGTAATCTGGTATTTTGCTTAAGGGAGAAAATATTTTGTAATGTTTTCAAGTTGGTCATGCAGATTCATCACATTGACCAGCAGAAAGATGCTTGGTGTGAAAGTGACTTCTGTGTGAGCTTTACTTCATACATCAGTACAATCCTGGCTATAGACAATGGACCTTTTTTCCTGCAAAATGTGACCTAAAATTTAGCTAATGTGACCTTTAAGTGGTGGAATGAGTGTTTGGGAAACCTGTTTGGAAACAATGCATTAAAGGATGCGTTCACTCTAGCAGTTCTGGTGCGCATCTGGGTTCAGTTCATTCGGATGATGTGAAGGCTGTGTTCTCAAGTGCGCGCACACGAACCCAACCCGAGTCCGCATAAAAAGGGTGGTCTGGGGTACGGTTGAAAGCAATCGCACTTAATCGCGGAAGTGAACCACTATTGGTGGTATATTATTGGATAAAACTGTGTGCTTGTGTGTGTGTTCTCACTCACTGTCCTGACAAGTGTGAGTGACACACTGCAATGAGAATTTGCGGTAGTTGCAAGTGCCGTTATGTGTTGACGCTTTGAAATCAAAACCAAAAGTTCAAAAACCAACATGTAAAAGTGCGGTGCAACCCAACTGTGTTTGGACCAGGAAATTGCACCAAGTGTGAAAGCACCCTAAGGGTACATTTACACGATACGCTTAAAACAGAGACGTTTTTCCTTTGAATTTTCCCTTGTAGAGACGACACCATTTTCAAAACGATCCCCATTCACACGGATCTGTGAAAACAGCTATTAGATGGCGATGAAACACTACAGACTGAACACATTATACTCATGTGCATGACGTCATCGTCTTCAGAGATTCGCGGTTTTATTGTTTACACAGAGACCGTTTTCAAAAACTTGCACTTTGAAATGCTTTTTTAAAAGTTTGGTTTTCAGGCTCCCAAAACGCCATTGTCGTGTAAACGAACGGCCAAACCGCATAAAACATTTTACGTTTTTAGTTGAAAACGGTGTCAGGTAAACAGCCCCTAATACACTATTTATGAAGCCTGCTAATCTAATTGTAAAGCCATAGACATGCCACTTTAAAGTAAATGTTTGTCCAACACATGGTGGTTAAAAAGTGTGGTGGTTTGGAGTGTGGATTTTCCCTAGCCACAGTCACCCTTGGGTTGCTCACTTGGGGCTTAAAAACATAAGCCTAACACATATCCCAATAATATTTGCTCCTTCCAGCGGAAGTTTACATATGAGCAACTGCTCCAGGTCACGACCCCACAACAGAGCATTGAGTCCCATTATTGAGTTCCACCAGACGGGAAGGAAGGTCAAAGCTGTTGACACAACGCACTGCTCCACATCTCCGGGAGTGAGGAGAAGAGAAGGCAGTATCTCAGTGGCTGAATGGATCCTCTGTGCGGGACATGAGAGACCTCAGCTGTCCCTGAAACCCTTAAAGAATGACTGCTTGTGTCTGCGCCCAAATAGAAAGTGTTTGAAATAGTGAGAGTTTTGTCTTTATCAGAACATGTTCATTGGAACAACAAAGATGGCCTTATTCTTCACAGGTCAAAATAATTCTGTGCAGATGCAAAAGACATTTCCTCAGTTGGTCAGCGAGCTCTGTGTCTATGGCAGATGTGTTTAAGGCCGGTTGCATAAACCGCTTAGACTAGCCTTACGAGAAAGTCATCAATTATTTTTCTTTAAGACTGTTCATAACTTTAAGTCAGTTACATAAAAACGTACATTGGCATAATTTGACACCGAAAAGTGAGACTAACCATCCCTTGAATAACTGCTAGTGGGTCATACTAGATCTTTTTATTTTATTAATTTGGTTTTATTAGTTTATGCTACTGGCCCCGGCTGTCATTGAGCATCAGTCGACTTCGTTGGTGTGTTGTGTTCTGCACCGTTGGCACTTTTTGGACCCGTGGCTTTACGAGCGATTGCGCATGTTGAATTGGCGGCAGAACCATTGGTGAGAGAGATCACTCTGATCGGACGTTCAGCTTAGAGACCAGTGCATGAGGGGAAGAAAAGACGTGACGAAAGCAAGCAAACAACAAAGTCAAGAGGGGGCACTCTTTTAATTACATCTTCATCTCATCTGTGAAGATGATTTCACCGAATCCATCTGTGGTGAGCACGACTGGTCTGAAAGCAAGCAAGTGCTTACGGATGGTCCACAGTCCTAGCACTTCTGGTTTCCTTTCGAGGTTTTGAGCATATGGACTGCTGCCACCTGCTGGTGTGGAGAGTTATTTCTTCTCACATGCGCACAGAACACACATGCTACTGTATTTGGCTGATGGATGTAGTCCAGGGATGGGCAACTTTGGTCCTGGAGGGCCACTGTCCTACAGAGTTTAGCTTCAACCCTAATCATACACACCTGAACAAGCTAATCGAGGTCTTCAGGATTACTAGAAAGTTACAGGCAGGTGATTTTTTCAGGGTTGGAGCTAAACTCTGTAGGAACGTGGCCCTCCAGGACTGACGTTGCCCATCCCTTGATTAAGTCTTTATGGTGTGTTCAAGCACAACTTTTGACCCAGTCGCAGGCGACGTAAGGTGACACCACAGTCGGCTTTCATCACCGCCAATGCTGTGATGACGTTTGGTTTGCTTTGGCCTTAATATTGTACTGAGTTAAAGTATAGTATCGATCTGAGTTGAATCAGATGTGTTTGATTAAGGAGACATGTGCAGTGCTGGGGATACTCCAGGATTGGGAAACACTGGTCACTATGAGTTATTGAGTTTTCCCATGTGAGCATCAGTGATGGGGTCTGTCCTGCTCTTCAGTTGATCCCGAAGGTGTTCAGTCAAGTTCTGGGATTTGTGCAAGTTAGTCAAGTTCTTCTACACCACACTTATTTATATATGGACCTTGATTTGCGCAGCGTGTGATTGTCATGCTGGAACAAAAGGAAGGGCATTTATAATGTACAGTCATGGCCAAATGTTTTGGCAGGGATATTATTTTCTGTTTCGCAAAGTTTGCTGCTTCAGTGGTTGTGGTGTTGATTCACATTGTTTCTAGATAATTGTGCAAATGTTCAGATGCATTTTAAATCATTGCAAAAAGCTTCATTGGCCCTGGCACAAAATGACCAGCTAACATCATTTCACTAATCATTTCATCAGCACATGGGAAAATGTGAATGAGTGCTGTCATGTGGATCACTCTATTACTGGATTATAAGTGCAGACTGATTGCTATAAAAGGAGGGAAGAAGTGCTTCCAATCACTGTGTTCATGCAAGAAATTGCTGCAAAGAATATTGCACCCGAAATAACCATTTACTGGATCAAGAACTTCAAGGAGAGGTTAAACTGCAGTGGAGAAGGGTTCAGGACATCCCAGTAAGCCCGGGACTTTAGGAGTCGCTGCAGAATCGTGTCTCGGCAGTGAGGACAAGACTTCTGGATGGTTTCAAGGAGGGCCGCAAAGAAGCCACTTCTCTCCAAGAAAAACATCAAGGACAGACTGAATTTCTGCAGGAAAAACAAGGATTGGACAGCAGAAGATGATGAAGACTGAAGAAGCTCCTTCTGACTGTTTGGGACATCGGAAAAATCAATTGTCTGGAGAAGAAAAAGTGAACGCTGCCATGAGTCCTGTGTCGTGCCAATAGTGAAGCATCCTGGGACCATCCATGTGTTGCTTTTCATTCAGCGGAATGGCTCTCTCACATTTCGGCCCAAAAGCACTGCCACGAATAAAGAATGGCATCAAAGCGTCCTGCAAGAGGAGCTCTCCCAACAACCTGGGGATGATCCGTGCATTTCCCAGCATGATGGATGACCATGCCACGAGGGAAGAGTGAAATGAAATGAAATGTGGCTCGGATATCGTTACATTGAAATTTTGGATCCTAGCCATGCAACTCCCCAGACCGTAATCCCATAGAGAACCTGTGGCCAGTCCTCAAGATGTGTGGCCGAGCAGAAGTGATCAACGCCGAGCGCTGACAGAGCAAGAGTGGATCGCCCAGACGCCGATATCCAGCGTGCCAGAGCGAACTGCAGAGGTTAAGAAGACAGGTCTACACTGTACATATTGAAATATAGTGAATGTTATAGGCCAATAAAAGCCTTTAAAGCTTATGAAATGCTTTTCATTGTTTTCCAGTAGAAACATGTGAAAATAATTCTCTACAAATACTGAAGCAGCAAGCTTTGCGAAATACAAAATTTATGTCACTGTCACGACTGAATTTAACAGATAAAGATATTGCGACAAGCCACACAATTCAACCCGTCCAAACACTCTCAAAAATACAGGTTTTTCTCTGCTTCTGTTGTTCCATGAAGAAACTTTAGCATCCATGGATCCTTTCCATTGCACAGAAGGTCCTTATAGTGGGGAAAGGTTCACACTAAGAAAACATGGCTAAGAACCGTTCACTGAAAGGGCATCGGGGAACCGAAAATGGTTCTTCTATCGCAGCACTGTGAAAACCCCACTCCAAAGCGCCACACACTGATCGTGATGTAAAGAACTGGAATAAGACCGCTGCACATTTTGTTAGCGACTTTGTCAGGAAACCGTACATGAAAGTGCCATTGAACCTGGTGTGAGTGACATTCGGTGAACAGGAGAGGCTCATGATATCACGAGAAACACTGAGCCTTTGCTAAAGTCAGCAGTCCTGTCTGGAACGAAGCGTACTGTGTGTGAGATGGCAGGAGCATTATGCAAATCTATCATTGCGAGAACTAGTTCAAGTAATGAGTCCTGATGCTCTTTTCACAGCTCAATCACAGTTTGACCCATTTCTTTATTTTAAGACACTCTCAGTCTGTTTCTCGAATCATCTTTGGCCTCTTATCAGTAGCAGGTTCATTTCAATCGTAGAATGCCCTCATTTTCTGAGCTGAACGGTTCTGATGTAACCCAGTTCACAATCCCACTATCATCAGTCCTGTCTCCATTATTTGACAGGAGGACTGCATGAGGTCAAGACAACACCGTCAACTTTATCAGGTGACACTAAACGCAGATTAAATTTCAGTGTGCTACCTTCTATCGCAGGTATAAAGTATGCAAATACTTGTCCATTTATCTTGAATCTCCTATACATGTGCAGTGCCTGAAACACACAGCTGTATGAACACTTTTAACATTTAACATCATTAGGACTGAGAGGGAACACAAAGCAAATAGTCACTTGTAATAGTCATACAATACTTCCTTAAATCAGAAGTCTTAGTGGACAGAAGACACTGATGATCTCAACAGACTAAAATTAGTTTTTCTATCACTAAATATCGATGTACTGTAGGTTTAGAGGTGTGTTGAATTTTAGGATTTAAGATGTCCTGCACTCAGTGCCTTAATCCTGCATATATTGGATATAGATATTTTGCAGGGCTGACTGTATAGTTGACTGTTGTGAATATGTTTTACGGCTTCAGTCACTGTTCCCTGGTCAGTTCCTGGACGTTCAGCTCAATAATGCGTGTCATGTGACTTTGACAGGCACATGCTCGGTCTTCTCTTCTGTAAAATCTCAGCTTTTTAAAAAGGCAGTTGCTAACAAGTAGATAAATGGCACTAGAGAGGTTGTTGGCATTAGCGCCATCACACCGAACAGGAGAATGAAGTCTCAGATCCTCAGTGTTGGGGATAACGCTCTCTCAGTTATGCTCGGCTCAGTTGTTCCTGTGTATGAGTTCTCATTAGTTGCTCTGGTGTCTGATTAGTTCATCTTGGTCCAGCTGTTTAGTGTCCTCATTTATATGTGTATTTATACTCCCTGTTCCGTCGGTTATTGTTTGTGTTAACGTGGTGGTGTGCCATTAGATTAAAGACTCTGTATCTTCTTCATCGTGCGTTTTCAAAACCACCGTAACAAACGCATTGCAAGTAATGTGAGTTACTTAATCAGATTACTTAGTAAAGTAACACATTAGCTTTAAATTTACAACAAAATATGCAAGTTACTTTTTCAACAGTGACTTTTCCCAGCTGTCCCCATGTTGGGAGAATCGTGAGTGCAGAGGTGTGTGTGTGTGAAAGCATGATGAGTATTGTAGACTAAATGTGAACATCCGTTTACTCATCTCACTTGCACAAAAACACATTCAGTGTTCCTCAAAATGAAGTGAAATGCAAACTCAGAATATTACGCAAACCTGCAATTATTTAATAGTTTAAATTACACAAATATACTTTATGTATTTAATCTCACTTTATTAACCAATGTCTTCGCTTCAGTGATCCAATGCAGCCATACAAATAAGCAAAAATCACTTTAGATAAACAACCCCAACTTCTTCTGTGATCCAGAATGGCAGCAACCGAAAGGTTTGTTTGAGCGGCGCCCTCTACTGTACAGACGTGAACTCGCATTTCCCCTTAGCCTGAGGCTTAATCATTTCACTTTTGGTGTGAAAGGGGACTTCTGCTTTAGTTTTTAGTTTTAGTTTTACTTTACTTAGTATTTAGACTTCAAGTTGTGTTCGTTGTTGTTTAGGGAACCAGGGTGATGCTAACTTTCGGTTTGGCCTACAAACACACCATCACTGCAGCACTTTATTCATCATAGTCTGATGAATCATGTTAAAGGTGCAATGTGTAACATTTTTGAGTATTAACAGAAATGCAATATGACATCCATAACTATTTGTTCAGTGGTGTATAAAGAACTTACTTAATAAACCGTAGTGTTTTTATTACCTTAGAATGAGGCATTTATATCTACATAACCGCGGGCACCCCCTTCTATGAAGGTCGCATATTGTGACGTCATGTTTCTACCGTAGCCGAACGCGAACACACACAGCGCTACAGAGCGAACACACAGCGTTACAGAGCGAACACACAGCGCTACAGAGCGAACACACAGCGCTACAGAGCGAACACACAGCGCTACAGAGCGCGTTTCGTCACTACCTTGAAAGAGAAGCAGCAGAAACCTAGAAGAAGCTAGTCATAAACACCGTGAGTAGTGATTTTTCCCTTGTCGGTGGTGTAAATATGTAGTTGGACTGTTTCATGTAACTTAATTCTTCTCCCTCGCTGTGTTATGGCTTTGCTATGTGGGGATAAATGTGCTGGCTAAGTTCGTGAGACAGCTGATTAGTAGGCTACTCTTGTCATTGACCGTAAAACAGTTACAGGAATCACCAACCCGTCGATCTTGGAAGCATTTTAAGTCGATCGAGTTTCCAAAATCAGAGAAAAAAAGCCTATTGTGTGTGTAGTAAGTGTGTCTAGGGGATGCGGAGGCGCGCGCGCTGTTACAATCACGTCATTTCTGCCGCGCGCACCTTTGGGCTCATGCGGACGCGTCGAGTTTAAACAAGGCTTTACGCTTTAACCAGCTCAGCCACAGTAACAGCTCATATTAGCCAGCTAAACTTTTACTACCCTGTTAGAAAAAATATATAGTTGCATAGTTTCATGTGGTTCTTCTACCTCGCTGTATTATGGGTTTGCTATGTGGGGAGAAATGTGCTGGTTACGTTCGTGAGACAATCAGCTGATTACTATCATTATATTATGTATTAAGACCCTTGATCCTCACCTGAAACTTTATCCATGATGTGGTTTATAATGGACTGTGGTACAGAAACTTGGTTTACGCTGGCTATTCCCTGCTGTCTCAGACGACGATGTTTGTCCCGTTTGAGCCACCGTAGCTTCTTTGAAAGGGAGGGGTGAGCGGTGGGCTGAGCCCTTAGTGTAAACTCGCAACCGAACCGCTAGATGCCGCTAAAAGTCACACACTGCACCTTTAAAAATGTTCTTCTTTGAAATAAAATACTTCTCCAACTATGTGTATGTACTGTATTTGGCTGGAGTGAGAAAGGGCCGTCTTTAGTTAATGCAGTTTGGGTGGATCAACAATAGGTGGACCAGTAGGGCTGCACAATTAATCGAATTTATAATTGCGATTACAATTACGGATGCCACAATTATGTACTCGTTTAAAGGCGCAATTACAAAAAAGTTCACTTACATTATTCTGTGTGCTTAAGATGTGTTTTTTTCTTTCTACAGCTTATCTTAAGGGTTTCCCCCTTTTAATTTTAGTTTTACTATAACATTATAATACCATGCATATATTTATTTTGGTTTGGTGTCTTTAAAGGGGTCATATAATGGTACATGCACTTTTACAAGTTGATTGTACTGAAATGTGTGTTGGCAGTGCCTGTACACAAACATCATATAATGATAAAAATCCATCCAGTGTTTTTGTTTTAATCTCCTTATATGTTTTCCCCTGCCTCAAATTGAGCCGTTCGTTTTTGTGACGTCAATAAAATGGACGCCCCTCCCACGATTGTTGATTGACAGGAGTCAGCACAGGAGTTTCCACACAGACCCGCCCTCGCTCGTCCTGTCAATCATAGTCTGCGCGGACCGGCGCGGTCATTGTTGATATGCCGGAGCACTGTCTATGAGCAGAATGGCTCTAGGCGATTGTGGTGTTCTGTTCTTGGGTGTAATAACGAACACAGTCATTTTAATGTTCCTAAATCCGAAACGCTGAAGACGCAGTGGCTGAGTTTGTTTTCGAAGGGAATATTCCACACGAGCAACGTCAATGCTCTCATGTTTGCCGAATCATTTCTCAGTGGACTGCTTTATAAACGAGGATCAGTGTAAAGCTGGTTTTTTTTTTATTTATTTTTTATTATATTTATTGTAGATTTTCAAGTTTTCAGACAAATAGACAATACAATCACAGGACAAAACCAAAAAAAAAAGAAAAAAAAGAAACAGAACAAACTCCTTCAGTTGGGATTCAAATGTGCAGAAAACCACATCACCAGGCAAGGAAGGTCAAAACAGATGTTTGCCTAGTAAGACATTATAAATCAGGTCATTGTACAACTTGACCATATGAGATATACATAGGTATCTTTACATTGAAGACAGAGATCCACAGAAATAACAATAAAATCCTAATAAAAAAACTATTTGAAAAATAAATAAAAATAAATAGAAAAACATTAAATAGCTTCATCATTATTGATTTTTAACAAATGATTGAAAAGAGGCCTCCAAGAGGCTTCAAATTTCTCTATATTTCCAGAAATAATATATCTGAGTCTTTCCACGTGCAGAGTGGAGGAAAGTTCTGACAACCAAAACTTGAATAGTGGCTTCGAATTTTTTTTCCACATGCAAAGAATAGATTTTTTGGCAATCATCAAACCATACTGTATAGGCAGTCGGGTAGCATTATTAAAGTGCAGCAAAGAGGCCGACCAGCCAAGAATGGCAGTCGCAGGATCCAAGGGAAGCTCACAAGCATAGGCTTCAGAAAGAAACTGAAAAACTTCTGACCAGAATTCACCAAGTTTTGGGCATGCCCAGAAAAGATGACCAAGAGAGCCCTCCGCAGACTCACACTTATTGCAGAGAGGGGAGATAGTAGGATAGAAAGAGTTAAGTTTAACCCTTGAGTAATGTAATCTGTGCAACACCTTATACTGAATAAGTTGGTGCCTGGCATTAATAGAACAGGTGTATATATTTTTAAGACATTTTTCCCAGTCCTCCTCAGAGAGCTGAACATCTAGTTCCTCTTCCCAAACGTTTTTCAGATGAATAGTGGAAAAATCTAACTGACTTGTGAAGAAGTCAACAAATTTTGTAACTAACTTTGGAGTGTTGGGAACGCAAGTAAGCAATTTATGTAATTCACTATCGGCTGATAATATTTCAAAATTTGGTACAGTGGAACGAACATCATTTCTAATTTGTAGGTATCTAAAGAAGTGTGAAGCAGGAAGGTCATATTTCTCTGTTAGTTGAGTAAATGTGGCAAATTTATTGTCAATATATAAATCTCTCAAGGTAAGGATTCCTTTTCTAGCCCAACCTGTGAACACTGGGTCTAATAGTGAAGGTTTAAAGGCATGGTTACAACAGACAGGAGCAAGAAAAGAGGTATTTGGCAATTTAAATGCCTTACCAATCTGAAGCCATATCCTAAGAGAATTATTAATCATAAAATGGGATCCTACTGTGGCTTTAAAAGTCGCTGGGACAGCAAAAAGTAATGAAGAGAGTGACGAATTTGTAAAGCTGGTTTTGCTAAGAAGCTGCACCTGAATAAAGGATCGGAACCTATTCGTCTTCCTGCTGAACCTTCAGAAGAACTAAAGTGAGTGTAACGTTTTATTAATCTTTATATTAATATTTATATAATCTTTGCAAATCGCCTGCTGCACGCGTTACGATGAATGCGTCGGTTTACCCTCAGGGTACATTACGGCATGTTTTCTATGTACGATGTTTTCAATATAATTCATAATCCCACGTTTATACTGAACAACGCGTTATGGTTATTGTGTTATTGTGTTACAAACGGTGTACACAGAACAGAGAGGCGGGGTGAGCAAAGCTCATTATCATTTAAAGTCATATGCACTGAAACGGCGTGCTGAAAACAGAGCTGTTTTTGACCAGGTAAAATAAGTGTTTTCTTACAATACTAATGAGAATTTTTAATTAAAGTATATTACAAACTTTTAATTTAGACCCTAAAGAATCATATTAGCTTGTACAAAAATGGCATTATATGACCCCTTTAAATATTTATATATATATATTTGACACTTGAGGCTTAATGCAATAGAAAAGCAAAAAAGTTTTTCAGGAAGAGTGTTTTCAGCTTGTTTATAACAATAAGGCACGCAGTCGCTTCAAACAATGGCATAAAGCTATTCAAAACATCATTCGATTTAAATTGTGATAATCGTAATTAATAATCGCAATTACATTTCAAGGGAATAATCGACAATTATGATTTTTGTCATAATCGTGCAGCCCTCATGATTCTGGGACTGCTCCTTAGTGAGCTTTCCAGAGCCCCTCTCACCAAACTCATAGGGATGAGCCTCTCCTCAGGAAACTGGAGATCATCATCATGGTAAGACTTCCTTCCTCTGGGTCCAGCTTCAGTCACTCTCCAGGTCCACCAGCGCCGGTCTCACACCAGCTCACGGGACGCTTCCCCCAACCGGAGAGCCTCTGCCAGGGCTCGCCAAGACCGTCTCTTCAAGGACGTCCAAAATATTACAATATTACGAGTATTGTATTGACACTCATAGCACTGTAACACTGGATTACAGTGAAACTACAGATCGGAGCTCTTCACTGAGAATCGAAATTAGGACAGCCGACACTAGATGAGACACAGATTTCCCTAATTGGATTTTACGTCGAGGGAAATCTGAAATCATGAGCCAGATGAGTCCTGCTTCAGAGGGGAACTCTTCCCTCTCAGCGCTGTGTCCCAAACTCAGCCGAGCGAGCTTCCTCCATCCAGGAGCGGGGCCGTGCGGCAGCGCCAGGACTGCAGGGACCCGACCCGCACCGGGCCCGAAGCCCCTCGTCCTCCCCCCGCCTCCCGCGGTCCCCGTGGTGAGCCTCAGCAAGCCTCGGGCGCCGCACACCAGCTGGGTGCACAGCGCCAAACAGAAAGAGGAAGCCTGTGCTCGGAGCAGAGCGAGCGAGAGGTCCTTTCTGTGCGCCGTCGCCGAGCGCTCCTCCAAGCTGTATGGGGACCGACACACACCTGTCCTGCAGCACAGCTCCTCCAGGGACGCACCTGACGCCGGTGTGACATCACGTCCTGTCCAGGACGCACCTGACGCGGGTATGACGTCACTTCCTGTCCAGGACGGCGCTGAGACTCCGCCAGTGCTGGCAGAAACACAGATCATCATGGTGCCGTCGGCCAGACTCAGACCTGCCGTTCCTGTCAAGGTACATGCGCTTTCCACTAATAATGCTTCTCTGACTTTAATTCACACTGGACATGTGTGCACATCTGATGGATTTACTTATATGTGGTATTATAGGTATATATTTGCATGTGTTCATCACAGCACTGTTTTAGACTGATTTGAAGAGCACTCTTTGGGATTTGAGTGTTGTTTGTCCCTCCACCCAGATGTGCTGATTACAGCTGATATCTGAAGCCCATCTTTGCCATTCCTCACATTAAATGGTCTAGAACCAATTTTCAACTTCCTCTTTTACTTTTACAAGTTTTGAGGATTGTACAATGGCCCTAAAACATATCTGGACATGTACTGTAGTTCATACTTAAAATGAGTGAATGTATTTGTATGGAGGAAATATGAAAGCAACTGTTATTTATTGTGAAAGCACACTGTAAGCAAAGTTTCTGACAAAAAAAAGTAAAAGTTTGTACATTTTGAAGTCTTGCGGTCACTTTGCTGGGTGAACTTGCCTTCATTTTCTATTGTTATGACATCAAGTGTGATTTAGGGTCAACACTTTTGGGGGCAGTGCATTCTTCCTGGCGAATTTCACTTCCTTAAATATGACTGATTTAATGAAAATGGATTTAACAACATTGCATCAGGTTTCTCATTCAAACATGATTGTATCGTGTGAAACCGACTTGAAACAGATACTCTTTGGGTTAACTCGATGTTTTCATGCTGAAAGAGAACTGGATTTCCACTTGCCATCATGCTTTGTTTTGGGCTGGTCAGGGAGAGCGATGCTGCGTCCCAAACCTCTGAGAAGGTACATTTTAATTTTAATTTACTTCGCAACAGGTAAAAAGAGTGCTCTACCTGTATAGTACTACATCTTCCATGTTGTTACTGCCAGAATCTGGCCCGAATATATGTATGTATTCGGACATACTACTCTGTTGGCGCTCTGTTTTTTACATATTATATTAGTAGGGACGTATTCAATTTCAGACGTAAGTGTTGTTGACATAGTGTTATTTTATGCATTTTTGGCAAGATGTGAAAATGGGGAGACCTGTTAATCTATTGCTTTGGTATTTAAAAGAGCTTGTGTTATGTTGGTGTTTCTGGGGGTTTAGCACGTGGTGACGTGTTGGATGTGTTTGGGTCGAGGAGGACCAGCTAACAAGAGTTCAAGTTGCATAAAAATGCAACTATATGGGAATGCCATGGATTAACCAGTACCATCCTCTGGTTGCCAACACCAATCATGTGAATAGAAAAGTATTTTTGGCTGAACTTTATTCAATAGTGGACAGTGGTTTCACATGATGGAAACATGTAGGATGAACTAAACTGAATTCAACTTCAACTTAGACGAATCCAGTAACTTGATTCAAGAAACTTTGTGCTATCTCCAAGAGATAACATGTTTTCATCGTGTGGAACCATCATGTTTTTCATCAGCCAAAGAGGTTTTGTTGAGTGCATGATGTGCTTGTGCTTGGAGGAGGCTTTCTTAGTAAAGTAACGCAAACATCACAACAAAATGAAGCAGCACAGACTACATCAAAAGATAAATCAATTACCATACTGGAAAAATCTAGAGGTAAACAAAGACCTGGTGGTCAGTCAGATACAGATCATTAATAAATCAATTTTGCAGATAGTTTTATCTTAAGCAACAGACACCTGAAGGTCATGATTAGTTCATGTGTGTTTGACTGAGTTTGGAGGCAAGCATTGCAGGACAGTGTTCATGTAATCGCATGTGTGCCTCCTGCGAATCAAACCCGTCCCTGCCGTTAGCAGCACATGCTCATATACAGGAGTTACAAAAGCTCGGCAGTTTCCCTCGACTCTACAATAAATGTTCAATTTAGCAATATCACAAGAGTACAAATGCTGCTGCAATAAATATCACTATGACAGTACAATAGCACAATTGTGAGTAAAAGTTAAAGGCTGGGTAGTTGATTTGTTCCAGAAATATGTTATGCTGGTTGAAAGTCTTCACATCCTGATAGCAATCACTAGTTAAGTGGTCTAAAGTTATTTATATATGTGTGTTTATAACACGGCTTGGTTGAATTCTAATGCAGAAGTCTGCTATTTCCTGATAACAGACGCTGCTAAGTATAACACACCGTTGCCATGAAAAACAGAGCGTTGCCATGGACGCAGTTCTGTTCACTCTGGAGGGTAAACTACTTTAAATCAATATTTTATTTCAACATTTTTTTACGCCGACTTTTACCTGCATTAAAAAGGTCCGGAAAAAGGACCTCCGGTGATACTGATCCTGTGCGATTAGACCCGCTGTAAATATGCACGTAAATATTTTGTCATTTCCTGTTTAAAAGTAGTTTCCCGCAGTTTTTCAAGTATGGAGACGCTTGAGAATTAGTCAGTTGTGTTCTAGACACTGGGACGAGTCTCTGGCAAAACTCAAGTGTTTTCCACACACCAGATCAGATCAGAGACAAGATCGAAAGCACTTGTTAGAGGCACGAAACATCTTTTAGCGATAGTGCCTATTACCAACACAATCCGATCTGAAGTTAATACATCGTTCGACCGGACGTAACTGTTTTATAAATATAGGTTATGTGTGTTTGCACACGTGATATCATGATATTCCTGGAGGAAGCAGCGTAATACACACTTGACGACAGGAGGGACGGCGGTGTGTAAATCGAGTTACTCTCCCGCTTCTGCTGGTTTTACTGAGATCTTATCCCGTGCGAATTGGCCATTAATATCACAGACGTCCTGTGGTAAAATTACATCACTCCCTCTACCCTTGTAAAGCTAATCCCGTCCGGATAGGGCTTTAGACAGACGGCAGTCACCGAGCGCCACAAACAGCAGTCGCCTTTTACAGTTCCTCCTGAACCAAAACAGCCAGCTTATGCTGCCTTCCCCCCCTAATACTGTACTCTGGAGAGATGCAAACCTGTGACGTTACACTCGAGCGGTTCGAGACTCGAATTTATGTGTTTCAATGGCAACATTATCATCGCCGAAATGAATCTGCAGCAGTCCGGTGGTCCAGGTCAGCACTCTGTAAGTTGGTTATGTTCATTATTATTGTAATGTTATGTGCTTTGAGACATTTAACGGCGTCTCTCGTGACTCTAGTGTGTGTGTTCATGTGTTTGGAGGCGCTCTTGAGACGCTCTGAAGGAAGGGTGGGATCTCATGCTTTCAAAGCTAGCTCGCTATTGCTAGCCGCTCAGAAAATTGCCTACCCTACCTTTAATACTGAGTAATTTAAATTTCTGTTAAAATAGGCAGTCATTTTGTGTATATATTCCTTTTTCCACTAATGAAAAAGAAACTTAAAGCACAAGCTTTGAACGTGGCCCTGAACATTGGGCCTTTCTAACAATAAGTGTGTATTTGAACCTTTTACACTCACATTTAATCATTAAGCAGATGCTTTTATCCAGAGTGACTTACAAAAGTGGATCATTGCAAGCAATTTATTAATAGGAACCAACCAACAGTGATTTGCAGTACACAGCACCAAGTTTCATGTGTAGCTATAGTAGGATAAAAGAAAGAGAGAACAAAATACATAAAATGTGTGAATAAAATTTACAGCTACAGTATATCAAAGATATAGCCTAATATTATATTAACAAATTGGCCACACCCTAAAAAAGTTGCTTTTAAAGAAAAGCCCCGGATGTCCTCAACATCTGGATTTAAAACAGCATGATGACGTCTGAGCGCGCGCGCACACGAGCACACGCGCGCACTCCCACAGGACTGTACCAACTGACGCCAGACTGAGGGGACGCGCAACAACAACACGCGCGCACACACACACTGCTGCTCTCAAACTGAGCTGAAGTAAATCACAGTGATGCTCAACATCCAGCTTTAAATGACTGTTGCTGAATGTAAACATTCTGCCGGTGAGTTTCCCTGTTTGTTTCGCTGTTTCGTTCAGTGTTTTGCACGATTCCCGATAACTCGCTTCACGCGCTTTCACTTCTGGAATACGTTACTCACTGTTGGTGTCATACATTCAGTTTCAATCTAAATGCGATTGTGTGTTTGACAGAAAACACACTTTAAGCATGTTTATGTGTGTAGCTGCTGCTTCTCGTTCACATATAGTAGCGAAGCTAACATACTTTAGCACAAGGATACCAATGAGTGAAAAATAAATGAGAATCAAATAGTGATGAGGAAGAGGAGGAAGAGGAGAAGAAAAACACACTGCGATTCCTCACTATATTCAGTTTTTTCGTCTTCATTCAGGACGGAGCTTTATTGTTGTTTGCTGGCTGGCGAGATGAACGATGATTTGATTTCCATGTGATGATGATGATGCTGTGCATTTGACCTAAATGCGCGTTATAACAGTGTAAATATACTGTAATAATAACAATAATAATAGTGTAAATCCGCTGCAGAGTTGAATGATCAGTGCTGGGTGAGAGTTACCATAGACCCTCAGTACTAACATCACTGTTCAGCCTTTGTGTTCATTGTCTGCTGATGTTTGATCAAACCAGCCAATCAGCGGAGTGATTCAGTGCGATCTGGTCCTGTAGGGTTTGCGTCCAGAGCCACAGCGCTGTCACGTGGCACACAGCTTCATCCTGAGGTTCAGTGTTTGGCACAGACAGTGCTTATAGTTCATGGATGAAGTATTTTCAGATTTGGTATCAGCAACCGTTCAGTTACCATCCCATCATTAACCACTAAGCTTGAGTGAGAGGGAAGAAAGAAACATCTGTCTTGGAAAACATGGATTTTGTTTTAGCATTTTGCATTCTTACAAATCGTGCCATGGGGTTATAAGTGTTATGGCAAATGCGTTGCTGTTTTTTGATTGAACTTTCACTGTCATGTTCGTTGATCATGTACAAATGTATGGCTTGCAGACTCTAAACAATTGTATATCAATGAGAAGTCGAACATTAAATGTAGAATTGTTCTGCACACTTAATAATTAAAAACATTAAAGGTTTTTGTGCTTTTAAAAGTACATTTTTGATAGTAATCAGCATATTGTGTATGTAAATGTTGCAATATTGATTTTCTTTTCCATCAATAGTGTTTAAAAAATAATGTTAATGTAAGCTAGTTGAAGGATAACGTCATATTTGTGTCGGGAATGTTCAGGGGTCATCGTATATAAAACCCTTATTGTTGAGCATTTGCATCATATCTGCTCACAGGGAATCCCCAGACGCTTTTTTTTGCATTTTTAGCGATTTCAACATACTCTAGTGTAGAGTAAAACTGAAACACTCTTATTGGTAGATTTCTCAGATTAGCCCGAATGGTCCAGAAACCCGCAGTGAACGGACAGGACAGCGTGTGTTCTGCCACAGTGCTCTCCCGGAGACATTGGGCAAGCTTTTGTACGGTTATTTCCTTCAGCATGAATTGCATCATGGTCTCTGGTTTCATGCATGCCACAGCATTGACATATTGGTCATGTTGCAGATGTTTTCTCATCCACAGCAACTGACAGTTTCCTAGTAAGAGCCGAGGACAGACCCTATGGAGTTACCGGACTCCTAACGTCTTGTTCAGGGCACAGTGATAGTAGGGCTGGGACTTGGCAAAAATCGATAGCGATATTTGGGCCACGATTCAATATTGTTGCGATTCTTAACATATTGCGATACAGCAATTATTGCGATTCGATTCTGCGATTCATGACCTGTCCTCCATATTATTCAAAGGCATTACAAAAAATGAGGAAAATAAGACTGCTCAACTCACTTCAAATGTCACATTTAATTCTGTGAACATTATCTTCTACACATTAAAGGTGCAATGTGTAATAATTTTGAGTATCTATTAACAGAAATGCAATATGACATCCATAACTTTGTGTTCAGTGGTGTATAAAGAACTTACTTAATAAACCGTAATGTTTGTATTACCTTAGAATGAGGCATTTATATCTACATAACCGCGGGAATCCCCTTCTATGAAGGTCGCCATATTGTGGTGACATGTTTCTACCGTAGCCGAACGCGAACACACAGCGAACACACAGCGAACACACAGCGCTACAGAGCGAACACACAGCGCTACAGAGCGAACACACAGCGCTACAGAGCGAACACACAGCGCTACAGAGCGCGTTTCGTCACTACCTTGAAAGAGAAGCCGCAGAAGCCAGAAGCCATAGACACCGTGAGGAGTGACTTTAGCCTTGTCAGTGGTGTAAAATATGTAGTTGGACTGTTTCATGTAACTTAGTTCTTCTCCCTCGCTGTGTTATTGCTTTGCTATGTGGGGATAAATGTGCTGGTAATGTCCGTGAGACAGCTGATTAGTACTTTATGTCATTGACCGTGAAACAGTTACAGGAATCACCAACCCGTCGATCGCGGTCGACAAGTCGATCTTGGAAGCATTTTAAGTCGATCGCGAAGAGTTTTCAAAATCAGAGAAAAAAAGCCTAGGCTATTGTGTATGTAGTAAGTGTGTCTAGGGGATGCGGAGGCGCGCGCGCTGTCACAATCACGTAATTTTTGCCGCACGCACCTTTGGGCTCATGCGGACGCGTCAAGCTTAAACAAGGCTTTACGCTTTAAAGGAACACTCCGACTTTTTGGGACTTTTGCCTATTCACCTTATCCCCCAGAGTTAGATAAGTCCATACATACCTTTTTCATCTCCGTGCGTGCTATAAGTCTGTTTGACGCACCCACCGCTAGCCTAGCTTAGCACAAAGACTGGATGTAAATGGTTGCAGCTAGCATACTAATCCAAATAAGTGACAAAATAACGCAAACATTTTCCTATTTACATGTTGTGATTTGTATAGTCACAGAGTGTACAAAAAACAAAGTCACATGAGACACAGACATATTTTAACCGTATAAATACTGGGAACTATATTCTCTGAAGGCGAAGCACTGCTACTTGGGCGGAGTGATAACCGCAGCACCTGAGACGTGCTCTCTCTGCTCCTCACCACGGCTCGTCTCAGGTGCTGCGGTTATCACTCCACCCAAGTAGCAGTGCTTCGCCTTCAGAGAATATAGTTCCCAGTATTTATACGGTTTATACCACAGAATGAGGTTCGCAATGGTACGCCCGAAGGCATGGGTTGAAGACCCAGTCAGTGACGTCACGATATGCAAATTTGTTTAAATTCATACCGACGTAATCACCATGACAAAAATTATCCTTTTTTTTTTACATTGAATCTTGAAAAAAAAAATATAGACCTACCTACCGACCCCCTTTTTTTTTTTTTTGCTGTAACTGCAAACCAAAATATTTTTAAGGATGGCCTCAGACGACGATATGTTTGTCCCGTTTGAGCCACCGTAGCTTCTTCAAAAGGGAGGGGGGAGCAGTGGGCTGAGCCCTTAGTGCAAACCTGCAACCGAACCGCTAGATGCCGCTAAAAACACTGCACCATTAACTGAAGTGCAAAAACTTAGGAGGATCGTGCTAAACTTAGTCCTTGAGCATTCAGGACACAGGACCTTATTACAGGACAGGGTGGCATTATTCGTGAACTGGAGACCTCTCGCATGAATGCTGAGCTCCCACCACATAACTTACAATTATTTAAGAGTAACATAAAGCAGACATAATAGAGTAACATAAACCTGAGGATAATCATATAAATAATGCCGAGGTCTTTACTATTCGCTTTTTGATGAAAACCGAAATTTACCCACACTAGGGGTGTAACGATATTTGAACCGAACCGAAAAACCGCGATACACCACCCACGATACTGGCGTCCCGAACACGCCCCGCCCCCTGCTGCCCCGCCCAGCCCCGCCCCCTGCTGCCCCGCCCAGCCCCGCCCCCTGCTGCCCCGCCCAGCCCCGCCCCCTGCTGCCCCGCCCCCTGCTGCCCCGCCCAGCCCCGCCCCCTGCTGCCCCGCCCAGCCCCGGCTCATTGCACCTCATGTGTTATGTGTACACAACGAATACAGGGTTGTTGCCTAACCACCATTAACCCCTTATAATCGCAATAAGCTCAGTGTTTTGTTACTTTTGATAATAAGCCAGGTGTAATCTTTCAAATTATGTCTATTTGATCACGAAATGCAAACAATAAATGCCGTTTTGGCGCTCTTAGATGTGGCGTGACAGATATCACTGTATGCATGCGGATCATCTCTTCCTCAGTTACAGAATAAACATGAATGGACACCCGAAGGTATGTTGAAAGATACAGTATACTTACTGAAAGGCATCATAACTCGTGTAAACACTCAATCAGTGTTTCAACAGCGGAAATACGTCAATAAAACGCTTAGTTTTTCACATAGCTTTATATTTACCTCAGGCAAGTCATTCAGTGTCCACAGCTTGCTGGTTTGCTAACTCTTTCACTAAATAAATGCTATATATGAGCCTATATATTATATTTTACTTAACCTGTTTATGATATCTTGATTATTTAATGTATGTTTAAAATGGTTGTCATGAAAATAACAGCAACTGTGTAAATTATTATATAACAATAACAAATTAGAGTAAAAACATGTTAATGCAAAAATTTCCTTATGTGCAGTTTACATGTTTTCATACAATTTGTTATTTGAGTCTTGATTATTATTATATCATTTAGGCTAAAAGTAGGCTCTGTTGTTAAGCTTTAATGTTATAGTAATGTGCAAGTAAGGGCTGTAGTTTACAGCATTAGCAGATAATTTTGTTATCCTTGAGAAACGTTTACTTGTAATTGAATTAATTTAAACAGGGAACTACACTAACATTTTCCACTGGTGGCACTTGCGCTACTTACTTTTTCAGTTACTAGCGCAAAACATGATTTGGTCGCACAAATTATTTATAGTAAGCTACTCTGGATAATAATGACCAATAATGAAACTGTATTGCATACAGATGTGCTTTTTATTTTACTTGCCATCTTTTAAACCAAATGCCTTCTTGTTTTCTTTAAAATTGATTGGGATAGATTTACTGCAATAGAAAATACAGTAGGCCTACACAATAAAGTGCTAAATGAATTTCTTTTGGATTTCAACATGACTGGCACAGATGGGCAGACTTCTGAACTCTTAAGGAAAAATAAAATAAATATAATCCACTTCGCGTGCTTCATACTGTCATTGTGAAGCTTCAATGATTTTTGTTTGAATTTTTTTGACGCAGTTACAAATTTGGACAGTCCTGAAGGCCCACAGAATTTACAGTAGGGCTGCACGATATTGGTAAAAAATGACATTGCGATATTTGATTTTTCTGTGATATATATTGCGATATAAAAACAATTTCAAACAAAAAGCTCTACTTGGAAAGAATGAATCATTCTAGAATGACTGGGGTGGTTTTGTCATGAAATCCACATAGAAACTAATATTAATAGAATGTTTTAATGTAGTTAACTAGACTTTAATACATGGAACCTTATTGTAAAGTGTTTCTGATTTATGTCTCTTGAGTTCAGTTTCTGGACAGATCAGTTGTTTTAACCATTCATTAAAGTGAATCGGTTCAAAGGAGTCATATTAGTTCGCGAATCGGACGTGTCATTAACGGACCACGGCACACGATGTGTGATTATCCAGGCAGTTTAGGACATCGCACAAGATTGGTCTCAACACAGAAAACATTTCATCACTAGATAGACTTTTTTGTTTTGTTTATTGAAAGTGCGGTTTGTCATCTGAATGTGTGGAAAGCTTTTCAGAGAAGATGAGGCAACGCTATTTTAGCACAATTCACAACCAGTGGTAGTTCAGGAAAAAAAAAACTTCGGTCTTCCGACCTTTTACCATCGTGTATTCTCAAAGATATTCAGTCAACTCAATTCATTAATATGAGCGAGGGCGGGAGAGAGAGCAAGGCAGTGTGAAGACGGCGAGAGAGTGCGCGCGGCTTTCACTCTCTCTCGTTCTCTCAGTTAAACAAGCGCGAAGCCAACTTGATGTGTTGAATGCTCAGAGCACGTTAAAAAACGTATTCTTAAAATACACATTTCTGTTTTAATAAATGCTCATAGTAGATCATAGCATATTGCCTAAAACATATAGTTACAAAAATAATCAAACGGTGATACATTTGCGACCCATTAAAAATTAGGGTCGCAATGGCATTTCAAAAGGTCGCATATGCGACCATTTTGGTCGCAGTGTAGTTCCCTGTTAAAGACAAGGACTCAATTTGTTCATTAAAGCACTGTTTAATAAAAAATAAAAGCAATTTTAGCTTTCTAAACCCCCCCACTCCACCGAAATGAACCGAACCGAACCGAGACCTCAAAACCGTGGGACGAACCGAACCGTCAGGTTTGTGTATCGTTACACCCCTAACCCACACGTTCGATATGAAAGCAGACGGAGCGTCGTGTTCAGCCGGCTGTGATGGGGAAGCCATTTTCATTTGAATCTGCTGTTGAATGCACACAACAAATTAACAGAGTAAACACAGAGAAAACCAATAGAGAAAACCTGAAAGTAAAACGGATAATTTTATAACTAAATATTGCAATACTTTGCGCTACTGTATCGATCGATATAATTGCATGCGCAGAACATGGCGATACTGAACAGAATCGATTCCCCCCACCAGTAAGTGATGGACCAGCTCAATGACTCTGGGTGCATGAGGATTATGACAAACATCATAGGCTAATTGCTGATTATTTCCCTTGATATTGTAATTGCATGAAGTAATTTGGATGACTTGGACATACTGTTGTGTAAAGCAACTGCGTGTTATATTCCTGATGTAGCTACACTTTCAAAACAAACTGTTCCTGAATTAATTATAATTCATCATATGTTTCAAACATCACTCAAAAAATCTGTTAAGTAACCATTGGCTACTATAAGAAGAAAAATAGTTGCCAAATTATTTTTTTAAGTGCAACATAAGAATAAACATGTTTAATTTCAGTCCTCCTCCACACGTCTACATCTGCAGCCTCAGCTCTTCAAGCGTCTCGTGGGTGTCCGGGGACTATACCGGGGACTATAATATCACATTATTCTCCTCATATTCTCCATTGTTGCGGCTCCTCTCTTCCCAGTCTGTCAGTAACGCTCTGCTTAGTTCCTGTCTCTATGAAGCCCCTCCTTCTGAAAAGCACACTGTGCTCTGATTGGTCGGCTGGATCGGTGTGTTGTGATTGGTCGAGCGCTTCGAGCGTGTTTGGGACATGTCCCGCCCCTTACCATTACCGCCATTTTCAACACACTACTGTTTTCCCTTTATTCTTTTGTAAATGAGGAATATTGTGACGTGTTCGTCCGGGAAGAAAATTCAAGACCACAATGGAGGCGTTTCAGGGAGTTCAGAAACAGTGCGCGCCAGGGGTGTGACGGTACACATATTCGCACCGGGTACGTGTCATTCGGTTCGGTACACATGTACCGATGAACACACACTCAGAGTTATTGCCCATTAACCACTTTTAACCACAAATAATCGCAAAAAGCTCTGTGTTTTGTTACTTCCAATAAGAAACAAAGTCTCATCTCTCAAATTCTGTCCATTTTATTCCGAAATTCGACGCTCTTTGTTTTGACGCTCATTGATGTGGCGTGACAGATCGCTATAGGCTAATATAGTGTGTAGAGTCACTATATTTTACTTAACCTGTCTTGATTATTTAATAATCAATATATGGCTCCCCATATAGTTTACTGCATTAGCAGAGATAGATTTTTTTATCCTTAAGATTTTTTTTAATTATAATTTAATTTAATTTAAAGGCACAGACACACTTTGTTGAGTAAACCACTGTTTAATAAAAAAGAAAAGTAAAAAAGCAATTTTATGTTCAGTTTTCTCCCTCGTGCGGTTCCAACCCCGTCCTGAACCGCCGTGTTTACCCCTGCAGACCCTCCCCTTTACCCCCGTAGACCTTCACCTTTACCCCCGCAGACCCTCCCCTTTACCCCTTTACCCCGCAGACCCTCCCCTTTACCCCCGTAGACCTTCACCTTTACCCCCGCAGACCCTCCCCTTTACCCCTTTACCCCGCAGACCCTCCCCTTTACCCCCGCAGACCCTCCCCTTTACCCCCGTAGACCTTCACCTTTACCCCCGCAGACCCTCCCCTTTACCCCTTTACCCCGCAGACCCTCCCCTTTACCCCCGCAGACCCTCCCCTTTACCCCCGTAGACCTTCCCCTTTACCCCCGCAGACCCTCCCCTTTACCCCCGTAGACCTTCACCTTTACCCCCGCAGACCCTCCCCTTTACCCCTTTACCCCGCAGACCCTCCCCTTTACCCCCGCAGACCCTCCCCTTTACCCCCGCAGACCCACCCCTTTACCCCCGTAGACCCTCCCCTTTACCCCCGTAGACCCTCCCCTTTACCCCCGCAGACCCTCCCCTTTACCCCGTAGACCCTCCCCTTTACCCCCGCAGACCCACCCCTTTACCCCCGTAGACCCTCCCCTTTACCCCCGTAGACCCTCCCCTTTACCCCCGCAGACCCTCCCCTTTACCCCGTAGACCCTCCCCTTTACCCCCGCAGACCCTCCCCTTTACCCCCGCAGACCCTCCCCTTTACCCCGTAGACCCTCCCCTTTACCCCGTAGACCCTCCCCTTTACCCCCGTAGACCCTCCCCTTTACCCCCGCAGACCCTCCCTTTTACCCTGTAGACCCTCCCCTTTACCCTGTAGACCCTCCCCTTTACCCTGTAGACCCTCCCCTTTACCCCTGTAGACCCTCCCCTTTACCATGTAGACCCTCCCCTTTACCCCGTAGACCTTCCCCTTTACCCTGTAGACCCTCCCCTTTACCCCTGCAGACCCTCCCCTT
This sequence comes from Rhinichthys osculus, assembly GCA_029959095.1. Classification (NCBI taxonomy): domain Eukaryota; kingdom Metazoa; phylum Chordata; class Actinopteri; order Cypriniformes; family Leuciscidae; genus Rhinichthys; species Rhinichthys osculus. Next base: position 2,989,269 of record JARWKJ010000024.1, on the reverse strand, counting down.
TACCCCCGCAGACCCACCCCTTTACCCCGTAGACCCTCCCCTTTACCCCGTAGACCCTCCCCTTTACCCCCGTAGACCCTCCCCTTTACCCCGCAGACCCACCCCTTTACCCTGTAGACCCTCCCCTTTACCCCCGTAGACCTTCCCCTTTACCCCCGTAGACCTTCCCCTTTACCCCCGTAGACCCTCCCCTTTACCCCCGTAGACCCTCCCCTTTACCCTGTAGACCTTCCCCTTTACCCCGTAGACCTTCCCCTTTACCCCCGTAGACCCTCCCCTTTACCCCCGTAGACCCTCCCCTTTACCCTGTAGACCTTCCCCTTTACCCCGTAGACCTTCCCCTTTACCCCCGTAGACCCTCGCCTTTACCCCCGTAGACCCTCCCCTTTACCCCGTAGACCCTCCCCTTTACCCCCGTAGACCCTCCCCTTTACCCTGTAGACCTTCCCCTTTACCCCGTAGACCCTCCCCTTTACCCCGTAGACCTTCCCCTTTACCCCCGTAGACCTTCCCCTTTACCCCGTAGACCCTCCCCTTTACCCCGTAGACCTTCCCCTTTACCCCCGTAGACCTTCCCCTTTACCCCCGTAGACCCTCCCCTTTACCCCGTAGACCTTCCCCTTTACCCCGTAGACCCTCCCCTTTACCCCGTAGACCCTCCCCTTTACCCCGTAGACCTTCCCCTTTACCCCCGTAGACCCTCCCCTTTACCCCCGTAGACCTTCCCCTTTACCCCCGTAGACCTTCCCCTTTACTCCGTAGACCATCAGGGTTTGACCTCTGACCTTTGGGTTACTGACCCTTCACCCTCTCTAAGATGCTACCATCATCGCCCTACAGTCAGAGATTATTATGATCCCTGCCGTTGTTGGACCAGCTGTACGAGTCGTGTCCAACAGTGCCGTGACATTGCCTCCGCTCTTGAGTTTGCATGATTGGTGTATGTTCCTGCAGTGATAGACTTAAACGAGCGGATAAGTTCATCAGCGCCGCGGTCGTCCCGGGCCGGATCGTTGGCAGGGACTGGATCCTCTCAGCACATGTTTCCACCTTTTTCTTAGCAGATGTTTCCAGCATTTCCCTCACTGTGACGCATCTGCATGCAGAGCGTGTGGACTTTCAGCATTTTCATTGACTGATTGCTTTTTAATGGAGTTATTTTTGTCTTTCATCTGCAGTATTGAAACCAGGCATAAGAATGGGACTGACTTTGCTGTCAATAATTCATAAAAAGCTGAGACTGAAGGATCATAATCTCCTAAACATTCATCTTAATACAGCCGCAGTCATTTAGAAGAATCTCACACGGTGTCAAGTGTTTTTATAATGGAGAACTGATCAAATCATATAACGTGCTATACAATAATTTTACCTCCTTAATGCAATTTATTTCCAAGTGGAAATAGATGAAATCAACAGTCATCCATAATAAAGTTGTGGATATTCTCTGAGGTCTGAGGAATAATGACGGATTTAGTTCTTTTATCCTTGGTGAATTGATCGGATGGTCATATGTGATAGATGGCTGTTGGAGGCGATTAAAAATAAGCTGTGAAGTTTCAGAGGAAAATAATGAAAAATGAATTTATTTAGATTTCATGTTGATTTGTAAGCATCATAAATATGTTTCAGACATAACTAGATCAGGTGTGTTTCATGTGTCTGGTTAGGGCTTCTCAATATGGGGGAAGAATGTTAAATGTGATATTATGAGTCAAATCAATTTCAGTAATTCAGTATTTAAATGATTTAAAGCAAGACAATTATGACACATCCAATACCTTCCCTAGTAATAAAGCCATCACTGCTGTTTCTCTTACTGAAGGGACATTGTGTTAAAGTATTATCACTATTGATGATATTTAAACAAAAAGTGCAATTCACTTTTTGCACATCAAGATGGGAGTAATAAATCCTTCAGAGCGAACACACGACGTACCAGTTACGTAATTTATTGGTACTTTTTGGTCATTTTCATGTATTACTAATTGACAATACATGCTTGTAATTTAATTTTCTCAGGCTAGTGAAGTGATATCACGTCAGACAGGACAGGAAAGTTAGCTTTTCTGAGGTGGGAAACTTTTGTTTCTTAACAAATTAGGAAAATAACGTTCAAATAATGACACTGACACATAGCCTCTCATTTGACAGCAGAAACTGAATCAGGACAGCATGTTTTTCTCTGGCACTCTTAGCCTTTACTTAAACTGTGTTCAAAATAATAGTCATTTTTACAGAATGCTGTTGTTTTGTCTACACACTTTGACTACACACTCCGTGATCCACTCAAAATGGTTTTGCAACCCACCGATTGAGAAGCGCTGTTGTGAACGAGGAGCCAGTCGAACTGGCCTGGTTTGGGAGGGGGGGAGGTTTCCCCAAGCTTGTGTGCTGGACGCTGCTCCTATAGCATGCTGAGCTTGAGCTGACTCGAGAGATTTGTTGCATTTTCCCTTTGAGAAACCACCCGCAACCTACATGATTGAGTGCACTCGGTTTATAACCAAAATACCCTCACAAGGTGCTTCCTTATGTTGACATCAGGCTTGGCACCGCTTGGCCGTAATGACACACTTCAGTGCACTTTAGGGGCCTTTCCCACAGTAGCAGCTGAACATTTCTGCTCTGCTGACATCAAAAATCTACTTAGTTGTTTAGAATGAACAGAAGATGCACCAATGGAAATTTTCTTGGCCGATTTCCGATTTTTTTGTAATGCCAAATGTTATTTTCATAAAAAAACAAGTAAAAAGACAGTAATAAAATAAGTTTCATAAAAATAATAATTTATAACAATCAATACTAAACAAATTTCAAACAACAGCACAAATAAATGTAAGAGAGAAATGAAATAAACACAGCTTTAAGTTTTTCCAGGTGGACATACAGTATATTCAGGCAAGAAATAAAGAAATAAAAATAATCAAATGTAAAATAACATCTTCATTGTAAAAATTAAATACAGATTAATGCATATAATTAGTTACAAAAGTCATTTAGGGAAGAGCAGCGAGTGATTTTGTTCTTTGATGAACATGGCAGACAGCAGCAGGTTTATTAGGCTGCTGTCACTTTAAGAGCTTATGCACTGATCCAATATACTGTTACACAACATGCGTTATCTTTCTCAACTAATTAGGTTTCAAAACTGACTGTTTAACTGAATACTCAGCAAAGATGGGCATTTTGACATAATTTAGTGTGTATTTGCGCACTTTTGGTGTGAATGCGAAACCTGCGGAATAGTAAAATGATGCGCAGTACCAGCACTATTTAACCGGAGGGAATGAGACGAGTGAGTGACAGGAGGCGGGTGTGTCGCTTCACACACAGAGAGATTGCCTGTGCCGCTGGTGCATCTCGGTTTATAATCCTTATTTCCTCTGGCTGATATGACAGCGGTCTAGGATTTTAAAGTATCTCTGTGGATCCAGGATCATGCAGACACAAAACATTTACTCCACAAGTAAAAGTGCCTGAAAATGAGATAAAGTGTGTGAGTAGTATTGGGCCAGTCATGTGACCTCAACATGGCAGTCACCATGAAGCTAACTAACTCGTTTTGGGTTTTGGGAATCTTTGTTACTTAGCTTACTTCATCTTTAAGTATTGCTATTAATAAGACTCTGGCTAGTTTTACATCAAATGCATTTGTTATTTTAAGTTGGTAGGAGTGCGGCAATCTATAGCCTATTCCATCTATACTTTATTTTTGTAATTCTTTTCCAAGTTTTTATGAGCTTATTAATATAAAACAAGAGTTTTCATAGGCCACATTCACAGTTTTTTGTATTAATTTATTCATTAACTTGTTAGTTTTTCAAATGGTATATTAATTTTTCAAATGGCATATGGTTATTATTCAGCCCTAGAGTGAACGCGGAAAACAATCCCCTTAATTATGCAGTCCTGTTCTCAAGTTGATGAATCAGCCATCAGGGTTACGGCTGATTCATAAGACACTACATAGAGTATTTGCATTTACAATTAATGTGTCTCTCCACATAACCATTTGTACTTAACTAGTAAAGACAAAAAGATTATTCTTTTTTTTTTTTTTTTAAATTGGGAGCAGTTTCAGGACCTGAAATGTACACTTAACCTTTTAATAAACGAATAGCCAACTCATTCGCTTGACTATATTCTGTTTGACGATGGCAGATAAAACTCTGATGGGATGAATGCGCAGTTTCGCCTGAGATGTTATACTGTAGGTGATCACGACACTTATTTGAATTGTATTTTGATTGTAAAACCCTTTAAAATGGTGTACCATATTAAATGTAGTGGAAGCTTGAACCGTGCTCTGCTGTAGCTCTGTTAGTCCTCTATTCTCTGAGAATAATTATTGTGTTAGAGGACTGAAGATCACAGGCTGACACGCTGTCTATGTGTCTTAAATACATGTTCTACCCTGAGGGCAAAGCTCAAGACTGCTCACTGCTAGGAAAAATCGGGATTGTCAGAATTGGTTCATCTTCATGGTTTTTCCCAGTTCGCCTCTACTTTGTGAACTTCTTGTCTTTAAAGTCCCCCTGTGGTGAAAACCAAGCTTTTAATGCTGTTTGCATGTCTATGTGGTGTTATTAATCTTTTTTAAGACAAACCATTAGGGGTGGAACGGTACACAGAAGTCACGGTTCGGTTCATACCTCGGTTCAGACGTCACGGTTCGGTACGATTTCGGTACAATGGAGGGAAAAGCAAAACAAATGCATAAGGCATTGTATTTTTTAAATACTTTTTTTAATAAAGGCATAGAACCTTTATTTATTATTTGTAGTGCACTGACAATAGTTTTATATAATTAGTTTATTAATTAAATTAATGAAAAGACAAAAAAGACCTTGCGATATGTTTGGTAATTGTACCTGAATTAATTTAAAATTATTTTGCTATATCTCAGATCAAAATATTTGTTTTTCCTTAATTTTAATTAACATTATTAATTGACAATGTAATATTATTCTCTTCTGAATTATAAATAATTGATTTCTGTATAAAATAATACTACCATTAAAAACGCATTCGATTTTCTTTTTTTAATCAATGTTGAATGTGTGAGATTAGTGCTCCGAGGACAAGAAATGAAAACCAATGCAATATGATGAATGTCTAAAAGATGGGACCCACAGACTGTTTTGAAATGGAGTTGGATAAATATGTTTTGCTTTTAAAACAGTGTGTGTGTGTGTGTGTGTGTGTGAGAGAGAGAGAGAGAGAGAGAGAGAGAGAGTGATTTTGGTTGGGTGACAGTTGTAGGTTACAGTTTGACAAGAGTTTACAGTGTGACAAAAGCACAATGTTGTTTTATTGCGAGTGTACACAAATATAAGTAAACACTTTGCAGGTTTAATGATCTGTATGAACAAAATGATGGAGTATGTTTTTTATGTTTCCACTGTTCGATCGCGCGCCTCTCTCTCTCTCTCTCTCTCTCTCTCTCTCTCTCTCTCTCTCTCTCTCTCTCTCTCTCTCTCTCTCTCTCTCTCTCTCTCTCTCTCTCTCTCTCTCTCTCACACTCACACACACACTCCAGCATTGCAATCTTGACATCGCAGCCTGTTCATTATGCGGTCACGGTCACACCAAACGCGAATAGAGCGTCAAATTCGCGTCAAATTCGCGTCTCGTTCGACGCTAGTCCAAAGCGAATAGGACGCGCGTATAAAGCCAACGTTTGAAGTGAACCCGCGTATCTAACAGTAGTTCCGCATTACATTAATTAATTTGCACGCGAGTTTTATTTATTTTTATACCGTGTATTCTCGTGTAAAGTCGTGCACCGAACCGTGACGCCCGTACCGTTCCGTTTCGGTACGAATACATGTACCGTTCCACCCCTACAAACCATGTGTAAGTTCATAAGTCGACAGCATTGCTGAGTATTTTCTGCTTAAAACTGCAGTGAACCAAAGACAGTCTCAAAAACACTAGGGATGCACGATATAGGATTTTGGCCGATATTCGATATGCCGATATTTTCAAACTAATTTTGCCCGATGCCGATATATTTGTATTTTTTTTTTAAGTGCAAAAAAAAGCTTATTAAAGCTTCTATTAAAGTTCTCAGTCAAGAGCAGTGAGTGATTTCCTCTGTGTTTTGTTGTTTTATTAACATTAACGAGATAGTTCTCCCAAAAATTTAAATTGTCATCATTTACTCTCTCAAGTTTCTTTCTTGTGTTGAAAATAAAAGTTATTTGGAAGAATGTGGCTAACCAAACAGTTGCTGTACTCCAGTGACTTCCATAGTATATTTAAGCACAAGAAAGAAATGAATCCAGGTTTGAAACAACATTAGTGAGTAAATAATGACAGAATTGTAATTTCTGGGTGCAGTATCTCTTTAAGGACAAGCGGCAGCATATTATTACTGTCTCTTTAAGAACTGCAGGCGACGCGTCTAATATACACGCATTTGACAAGCAGATTTTCTCTGTTTGCTTTCACTTTAGACATAACCAACTTTGTTTATGTAAACCTTGTGTGTATTTGACAGTATTAGCGCAATAAGACTCGAAAGATTAGTCCAGTATGCAGGCGCTGTGACAGGCTTTTAGTTCCTGTGAGCGTCGCGTGTACGCGCTCAGAAAAGCGCATGTTAGAACAGCGCATCAGCACGTGAATGACATGTTTACCAAGCAAGACTTTGACGCACATACAAACAATGAACTTTTGTGAGTTGCGGTGTCCCGTGAGTGTAACTCTACCTCTGCGTTTACATGTGATGTGATGTGAATGTACGTCGCGTTGTACAGTATGTTGAGATGAAGGCGCCAGAATTGAACTGATAAAATGGACATACTATGATTTTTCTTCAAAAGCAGATCGTGATGAGACATTTTAATCGTCCACCATCAAAAACCGCGTGAGACGCACACTCCTAGTTGGAAGTTTAAGTTGCTGGCGCTCATGCTTCGTTCACGGTCGTCACGTGCGCATAGGAAACACGCCACCCTATCGGCAAGACTCATCGGCAGAAATATTCATATCGGCCGATGATGGTCATTTTAAGCTTTTATCGGCCGATACCGATGTTGTCCCGATATCATCGTGCATCCCTAAAAAACACGGTGTGAAATCGCTGGTGTTTCTGACGTCACACACTACCTTGTAACCAATCAGATCAACGTGTGATCGTCAACCAGTGGATCTCTGAGCTGAGTGAGTGAGTGGAGGCGGGGCTCATTTGCATATTCATAGAACAGCACATACTAAATGATTTGTGGCAGGTGGAGGACATACAGTGTCCTAAATCAATTCAACACCAGTGTTTTCTCTGAAGGTACTCATTGTGCCACTGCCATCCAACAATGACTCCTGTGGCTACTCAGTTCTTCAACTCCATTTAGATCCCATCACATATTATTTGATTAACTTCATGTTTTCTTAAACTAAGCCTTCAAAAGGGACACGTAACGTAGAATAGGAGATGAATTGTGTATAGGAGTCAAAATCGGCTAAGAGGTAGGCCTAATTAAATGTAACAAATCATGTAAAATCTATCATCTTTTATTGGAAAATTAAACAACATTTTATCAAACTGTATTATTTGTTTTAATCTTATAAGCAACCGAGAAGATAATATTCAAACTACATTAATAAAATAAAATCAAGTTCATAATATATAATATCATGTCAGTATATAATATATTAAATCAGTCAAATTGGCCGACTACAGCGACTCGTCTCAGGATCACGCATTTAATAGTTCATCCGTTGCCAAAATTATTAAAAAAAGGTCAGCCAAAAATAGAAAATTGTTGAAAATATTCAAATCAGGAATGTCAGAATCAGATTGCGTAGTTCTTGATGATAAATGTCTGTAGAAACATCCAGTAGTGTGGGTTTTCCAGGAAATTAGTGAATTTCCTCAGAATTTTCTCTGCTTCTCGTAAATATGGATCGTAAGGTATTAATGATTTATTTCTTAGCCTATTTCTTCTCTTACTTTCTTATGACGGACGTGATAACATGCGTAAGAGGTGAACTAGCCTATGTTTGATTTTTGGCTAATTATAAAACATCCTGGAGAAGTTCGCAATGCTTTTTGTGTAGTTCATTATACTTATTTTATGGAATGATGTTTATTTCGGGGCTTAAATAAATGACATTTTACTCAGAGACTGACATGTTTAGCTTGTCAAAAATGTAACATTCAGCTGTCGCAAGTTCATTGACTTGAAAATCAAGTTTCCTTTTTTACCAGGAAAGGAGTGGTTTTGATGAACAAAGTATTCTCTTATAACAACAATCTTTTATTCAAACCCATGAAAATGCAGGTCCGGTTGTAAATAATAGTGAAAAATCACTTTTTTAAACTGTTGTTCCATTTTTGCAGATTTTGACTTCTGAAGGCAATTTGTCAGTATCAAGTTTGTTTGACAGCATGAGCAAAGCCTTGGATACATTTACAGAAGTTTCGTAACACATGCCACCATTTATAATCTCCCAGTTGGCAGAGTTGCAGCACTTTATCAACCTCAAGCTCCTCAATGTCACATTGTTCCTCTTTTGAAGAAGTGCAAAGACCTTTGTGAAACGTTTGTCTGTGTGAATGAAGTGTTCTGTTTAATAAATGTGGCTTTTCCTTCACATCGTCATTTGAACAATCAGTCAATGATACCATGAGCCTCGTGTGTGACATGAAACCGTTGTTGCTTCATCTGAAGTGACTGATTGAAAAGGCCACTCATTCATTGAAGGAATCGTCAGAAAAATAATTTGTTAATAATTTGTTGAGAATGTCCAAATAAGAATGTTCTTATGATTTTGAAAAACTTTTCATTTTAAATTTAAAATATCTAAAAATGTTGGTGTAAGCATCATGTAATGCGTAATAACCTATTGAAAAAAACTTGTATAGTATACTGGAGTTGTACCACATGACATTTTACAACCTGATAGAGGTGTCACAATATATCGCAATACAAAAATGCAACAATATGTATTGTGTATAGTTCACTCAAAATAAAAATAACTGTCTGAGAGAATTTTTTTCAGAGTTTTAGTGTCAGCACTAGATTAAACTGCTATAATGTTGAATATAATGTATAATAAGGCAATGGGGGAATATTTTATGTGTCCTGATGATGCCAAATGTCTTGTTACCAGTAAAAGTGTCCGACATTATTATAAATATATCTAGTCAGTGACAGAGAACAAGCATATTCATCTACAATAATTCAGTATTTTCAGCTCCAGAATCATGAATATTGTTATTCTGGTGTCTCTATTGTCCTGTGCTTTGGGTTTCAGCACCAAGTCCATCCTATTCATTTACACACACACAATGTAACACCAAATTTAGCGTTTTAATCAACAGTGCATTTGTTGCTAACCTTTCATCATGTGTCTTGGAGTATCGCAATAATATGGTATCGTGAGTTCAGTGTTGTGGTATCGAATCGTGACATGAGGGCATCGCTACACCCCTACAAACCTGGTTAACCTTGTTGACTGGGAGTGCAGCGGTGCGCTCTGATATCACTTCCTGTTTTGTGTTTTGCTTGTTTTTCTGCATGCTGGGTTTGCAGTGGATTTCACCCGAGGACATTCTGAGCAAGTCAAAGCTGACAGCACTCCTGTGTCTATGCCTACAAGTGCTGTCCCAGCATCATCTCACGGGCTCTGAGCTGCAGCCCTAACAGGATCATGAAAGCTCAAGGAGATTTCCTCATAACTGCTGCGAGAACATTGCATTCATTACGCTCAAGACTGTTTTCATTCATTTCACAATGGCCACAAGTAGATAACATTACTTATTAAACAGAGGTATCTCTTAGTGTTTCTATCTGCAATCACTGCTGACCTTTAAACAGACTCATGTCTTCCGTGGAGATCTAGTCAATAACTGGGTTTATCACACTAGATTCCTGACGGGAAGCTGCTGGTAATGTCAGTAGTGTTCCTTCACTCAGATCCGACTAAATCATGCGTTAGACTTTGAGCTTGTTTTATAGACGTGTCTGATAAAGATGTCTGATTTCCATAGTCTATGAACTCTGATTTTAACAAACAAGGGAAAACAGGCAAACCTAAACTCTGCGGTCAGATTTTCACTCATGCTCCCGACTTCTCTTGTGAAATTGAAAGTGGACAGTGTTTCGAGTTCAGTTCCAGTAATTCCTCATGCTCCGTCATGTGGCTAGAGTGTGGTCCATTACTCGCCAGATACAAAAGACACTGGAATTAAATAATCAGCCCTCTTCTGGAAACAGAAACATTCCTGGGCCGCTGGGATCGAGTCATAGTGACCGGCCACTCACAGTCTTATGCTCATGCTGGAGTTAAACCAACAGCTTATCCTAAAATTAAAATGTTAATTTACTCACCATCGGCCGAATTCTGTGTGACTGACTCTCTCCTGTGGATATCACATGATGTTTAGCACAGTGTTCACACTGTTCATCTCGTCTAGTCCTCTGAAGTCATATGTTCTCTGTGTGAGGCGCACACCAAAATAAAACTGTTCACAGAAATCCTTATTTGCATTTCTAAACTTGGTGTGTTTCCATTTAGCATCATTGTTGCGAAACCTGCCGCGGCACGCTTTGACTCAGCATATTTGAATATATACTACAAAATAGATTAGAGAGCAGTGGAGGAGGGGAGAGACTTTCAACGAAAAATAACAACTTCTCACAAAGCTTTTATATGGCATTTAATATTCAGCATTATTATTGATCTGCCTGCATTGACACCATTATATGAGAGCTGAACTGAGCTGGACGATGACATCACGGTTTTCTCCAGAGTGGCTATATATATAAATGAACTAAATTAATAACTTTTTTACAACAAAAATGAACCATCACTGAACTTATTTAAAGGGGTCATATAATGCCATTTTTGTACAAGCTAATATGATTCTTTAGGGTCTAAATTAAAAGTTTTTAATATACTTTAATTAAAAATTCTCATTAGTATTGTAAGAAAACACTTATTTTACCTGGTCAAAAACAGCTCTGTTTTCAGCACGCCGTTTCAGTGCATATGACTTTAAATGATCATGAGCTTTGCTCACCCCGCCTCTCTGTGCTGTGCGTACACCGTTTGTAACTCAATAACCATAACGCGTTGTTCATTATAAACGTGGAATTATGAATTATATTGAGAACATCATACATAGAAAACATGTCGTAATGTACCCTAAGTGTAAACCTTCAAGGCATTCATTATGAAGCGTGCAGCTAGCGATTTGCAAAGATTAATATAAATATTAATATAAAGTTTAATAAAATGTTACACTCACTTCAGTTGTTCTAGAGGTTCAGCAGGAACACGAATATCTGGTACCGATGCTTTTTTCAGGAGCAGCTTCTTAGCAAATCCAGCTTTATACTGATCCTCGTTTATAAAGCAGTCTGGTGTGTGAAATGATTCGCGCAAACATGAGAGCATTGACGTTGCTCGTGGGGAATATTCCCTTCGAAAACAAACTCAGCCACTGCGTCTTCAGCGGTTCGGATTCAGGAACATTAAAATGACTGTGTTTGTTATTACACCCAAGAACAGAACACCACAATCGCTTAGACGCCATTCTGCTCATAGACAGTGCTCCAGCATATCAACAATGACCGCGCCGGTCCGCGCAGACTATGATTGACAGCTCTCACGAGCGAGGGCGGGTCTGTGTTGAAACGCTGCTGTCAATCAACAATCGTGGGAAGGGCTCCGAATTTGAGGCAGGGGAAAACATATAAGGAGATTAAAACAAAAACACTGGATGGATTTTTATAATTTTATGATGGTTGTGTACAGGCACTGCCAACACACATTTCAGTACAATCAACTTGTAAAAGTGCATGTACCATTATATGACCCCTTTAAGCTGGACTGTGACGCTGTTTTCTTCTAGACACAAACTTTGTTGCATTATTTTCCTGTTATCTCTGTAAAGCTGCTTTGAAACGATCTGTATTGTAAAAGTGCTATAGAAGTAAAGGTGACTTGACTTGACATGAGAAGATGAATATAGCACACAAGTCATATTTTGTTTTGACAGCGTCCATCATGTAAAACTCGTTTGAACTTGTGTTTCTTTCTTTCAGTGTACTTTGAGCAGCACTGAATTTGGAAGAATTCCTCTCTTTGGTCATATGCACATCTTTTGGTAACTGAAAGACGGTGGGCCCTATTTTAAGGATCTAAGCTTATGGTCTAAAGCTATTTTAACGACGGGAAAAATGGCCTGCGCTCCCGGTGCATGGTCTAAAAGGGTCGTCCCTATTCTCTTAATGAGTAATGGGTGTGTTTTGGGCGTAACGTGCAGTAACCCAATCAGAGTCTCTTCTCCTATTCCCTTTAAAAGCCAGTTGCGGTCGTCCATGGCGGATTCGCTATTTACACGGCGGAATTTGCAAGCGGAAAAACTGAACGCTTCTCTAGCGAGGAAACAGATCTGCTCGTGCGCGAGGTTAAAGCTGTGTGTGTGTGTGTGAGAGGTTAAAGCACGCAAGCTGATCATCCACGGGACAAAGTGTAGCGTGTTGTGTACCCGCCTATAGGCACACATTACTAACCCGCTCTTTAAATAACAAAAAAAAAACTGCGCCATTGACTTTAGAGCAGGGTTCAGTTGGTCAACGGCTCAGTCTAGTTCAGTTCCTCAAACTGCAACGCTCCAGCGATGCGCCCGAACACACACCTGGTTCTCAGACCAGCAGCCCATGGGCGCAAATGGATTTGCTATTTAAACAACGTGGCGCAAGACGTGAAAATGATAACTGCGTTGGGCTGAAACTAGCAAAACACACAGTCTGCCGCTGCGTTGTGCCGAGTGTGTGATAAGGGCCATAGTCTCTGTTCTGATCTGACGTCCTCCTGCAACTGATGATGAGCCTATATTTGAACAAGCCTTGTCATCCCGTTCAGTTAATATGATGTCAGTGTAAAGCATGTGAGTTTAACTGTGTCCTGTTCTTGCAGGGAGAAGCGTTTGATCGTGTCGGCGGCTCCTCTGCACACGCACAGAGTGTTGCCAAAGCCAAGTACCAGTTTCTCTTTGGAAACGCAGAAGACACAAGCTCATCAGATTGCGGTACTGTATGTTCTTGCCTACTTTACTTGCATGTGATGTATTGTATTCTTACACTTGACCATTTTCCCTATTACTTCTGTGTGTGATGCTATATTTTCTGCTGCTAACAGTGTGACATCTGTGTGGTTCTTCATGACGTAATCATTAAAAACACTGATTTATTTTATTTAAAAAAAACACTGAATCAACCTAAATACATCCATTTATACCAACGCAACGTTTTATGTGTTAAAGCATATTGAAATAGCTCTTAAGATAACAATTGCAGGTTGCCACTCTATAGCAAACATAACGCTTTACTGGTGAAACCTGAAGGCAGTCGATGAAGTGCATTTGGTATTACAATAAATAGTCAATGGGGATATTTTTATAATTATAATAATTATACTCAGTCCTCATACATAATGCACTTTTGAGAGAGGCAACCAATTGGAGAGTAGATCATCAACAAGAGTCACCACCAAAATTGTGATTATTGATGTAGTGATAATTATAGCAAGATTTAGGGTTCAGTTGAACTAATTCGATGTCTGCTATTTTTGGCATATTATCCAGCCAACGCATTTTGTCTGGCCATTTTAAGTTAACAACTGTTGACTCATGAAGCGGCTGCTGGTAAACAGCATATTTTCTTTCAGTGGTGCCATTATAACGCATATTTGGGCTTTTTTGGGCATGTCAGACCCAGTTTTTCTAGCAAGATCTGGCAACACTGGTCTTTCCGGAGAGTAATGTATGGGATTTCCCGAAGACCACGGGGCTCATGGGAGAAACTTTGGTGAGAGAGAACATACCCAAAAAAAAGATTCAGTGAAGAAACATACTTTTGTTTAGCATCTAATGGCATCCATTTTTGAGCTGGCATTGTAAAAAAGAAGGCGATGTCACTGTGTTATCGGCTAATTGTTCAGATGTTATATAAATGTGATTGTCTCTGATGTAATTTAGTTGTTTAATGTGGATATCACTGACATGATTAATGAACTGTGCATACAGAACGTGATTAAACTCTCAGTAAAGACACGTTTTCAAGACGCGCTCCCCCAAGATCCCAGTGCTTCTGTATCAGGGGTGTGTCATGCCTCAGTGGCAGCGTTCATGATGAAACCTGTTTCAGGAGGATACACACATGAGTCACGAAGCTCAGAGGCTCAGAAACCTACAGAGCACAGCAGTGACCTTACGTCCCAATTCATACAATCTACTGTGCACTTGAAGCAAAGCTGTGTAGAGACCCCAGGGATTCTGCACAAAAGAGGGAATATTTCTCACAAGCAATTGGAAGTCTTTTAATGTTTGTCTTGATATTAATTGTTAAAGACAATGAATTTGTACACAAGCCCTGCTTTGTTGGCTGTAGCTTTTGGAAAGATTAATTAAGAAACCAGTTTTTCAAATCTAAAAAACGTCTCTTTGCCAAATGGTTTGCTTATGCCTGCGATGTTTTTCTTTACAATAAATGCCACCAGCTTTAATATTTTATATCTTTTGACAATCAGACATTTCTAAGTGTGGCTCATGTGTCTAATCTTAACCTCACACACTGTAAGAGATGTATTGTAAGCTTGATTATATTTCACTCAGTCTGTAAATCCTCTATAGTGAATGCTGCCCCCTGGTGAAGAGTTTCAGCAGTTCTCAACAAACATGACTAATCTGCATGATGCTCAAACAGGTTCACAGTTAGATGATTAATGTTTGACAGACCCTCACATTTCAACCTGTGCATTAAAAAAAGTACAATTCACACATACAATGACCTGATTACACTTTTTCTGTAATGAGCAATTTTTAATTTCTGAATTAAAATACATTTTTATAATTTTGAAATAGCATAAAGTAAAGAAATGTCAGGGTAATATAGTTGTCCAGATGTCATAGAAAAGTTCTCAATAAATTATGGAAAGGAAACCTTAAGTTTTTAAGTACATATTCTTTTAAGTGTTCATTCTTAGGGGTAAAAAAATGCTTATAAATAAATGAAAATACAACTATTAATACAATACAACTACTAACCACATAGTCAACATTATGAAAAAAAGTCCGTTGGTGCTTCAGTGACTACTTCGCACAGAGAAGCTGTCAATCACAGCTGTCAATCATGATGTCACAGCACCGATTTTATAGCATCAAATAACTAACTAAAAACTAACTTATTTTAAAAACAAACACTTGAAATTACATCAACGTGATAGAAACAGCAGTAAATGACAGAAACTATCTTTAGAAAAAAGACATGTGAAGTGTAATTTAATTGTTTAGTTGGTCTCGCGTCCCGTTGAATAACATGGGGAGGCGGGGTTTATGACCTATACTGGGACCGGCCTCTGTGGGGCGATCGAGACGTTTTGGCTTCACTTTTGAGGGCTTGTGCGGCACGCTTGGGGTCTGGCCTTAAATTCATGATACAGAATTTTTTATCACTTCCGTGTGCCATGTGAACCGGAATAATCTTGACAACGTTTTATCTGTACAGAGGTAAAGTGAAGGAGGCCTTCACAGGGAGAGACTAGTCTACATCGTAGTTGTCGTGGTGTACAGGCGCAGGTCCTCCATCAGATCTGGATACGGCCTGGATCCGGCGGACTGCGGTAAACCTCGGGATAAACAGAGAGACTAATATTGGCGTAGACGCTATTCTTCTTATGATGTAACGAGTACATCAGTATTTATGGGAAGTGTTCCCGGTTCCGGCTGACCTAATCTATGCAGCCTAACATTGAATTATAGAAGTCTATAGTGTGTTATGTGTAGGGCCTACACATAACACCGGTTCGGTTCGCGTAGGTCCGGTTCGCGTACCTCGAAGTGATAAAATAAAATTCTGCATCAAATTTATAGGCAAGACAAGTAGTTTGTTTAGGCATGGTTTGTTGGGAAATTACAAACCTGCGCACACATATTCAAACGAATATAACTATAGAATCAATGTTTAATGCGCATGTGAAGGCCATCAGGTCACAGGTTCGCGTTTAAAGTCTGTTTAGAGAGAACGCCGTCGTCTTAGTGGCCTCTAATGTAATAACAAATGATCATTTTGCTGGAAGTGAATCAATCAAAACCAACTTTAGCTGGAAATAACATTATTCAAAAATCACTATAAAGCCAAAACAATCTCTGTTACCGTAAATTGTATGTTTATCTCTGTAAAGCTGCTTTGAGACAATCTCCATTGTTAAAAGCGCTATATAAATGAAGATGACTTGACTTGACTAGGGGTGTCACGATTCTCCAAATCCTCCATTCAATTAAATTTTCGATTCGAAGGTCACGGTTCGATTCTCGATTTTTACATGTATTTTTTTTATCTCTATCTTACATTTGCTTCACGAGGCACACACGCAAGGTCTCTCGCTCTCTCTCCCTCTCTGCCGTGCGTGCACTATACGGTTTGGAGCACAGTCTCTTCTGTCTCGCATGCGCGCTCTTGCGCCCTCACTCGAGATTCCGGGAGATTTGAACTATCAGGGAGTTGGAGCCGCTATCAATATGCGGGAGACTCCCGAAACTACCGCAAGACTTGGGATGTCTTCAAACTGTGGCTTTTTTGAAGCGCGAACGTTGTCAACACAACTCACTGGAAATCCAACAAACTTCCACACCTGCGACTTCAATGAAAGAGGAGGGGGTTCCAGTTCTGTCGACGGGTCTCCTGCATCTGCAGGAAAAACAAAAGAACCGATTTGAAACTAGGCTCTGGCTCCGAACCAGCACCAGCTCTGCCTTGGTGGAAAAGGGGTATGTGAGTCAACACCTACTGATCTCTATTCTTCATGTTGTGTTTTCTCAAACAGTGACCTCTCCAACCCAAGCGAACCAGGAAAGCGGCTCAGGTCTTGAGGACGATGACATTGACGAGACGTCCCTCTTCCAGGAGATTGACCGTGAGCTGTCGAAGCTGTTGAGTGGCCTGAGCGCTCGCAGTCATGATGCCTCGGCCCAACTGGACTCGACGCCCGCCTCACCCATGATCCCCTGCAGCGGACACAACCCAAGCCCGACGCCAGCCCTGGACATGGCCAAGAACGGCCCGTCTGAGCTCGTGGGAGACTCTCTGCTGTTCGACTCGTGGTGTGAGGCGCTCATCAAGGACCCCAGCTCCGTCATGGCGGCCGCCAGCGAGATGGGCTGCTTCACACGGGACCCCAGGCCTGCAGCGCCCAGCCAGAATGACTCCGACGCCAGCCCGACTCCAGCTGCGGAAAACACTGGGAAGGAGACGGAGGGCAAGAGGGCAGGAGCAGAAGAACCCGTGGACGAGTCTCTAGACGAGTCCAACAAAATCCTGGCCGAGATCCCGGGCATCTTCAGCGGCTTTCTGGAAGGGGGGAAACTGCGGGACAAGCCGCCGAAGAAGCTGCGGTTTGTGGAGAGCAGGGCAGAGAGTGTGGCGAACGGAGACATGCAGAACTGCAGTGTGAAAGAGGAACCGAGTCGGGACACGCAGATCTCAGACGCCACAGGAGCGGCTCAGGGGCGAGAGCTCGATCACAGACCCGACCACACACACACAGGAGACAACGCCTCTGACAGGTACAGTGCCTCATCACACTCCTCCTCTCGCCGTAGGGACAGCAGATAGCAGAGAGAGACCGGGAGTCATTCATATTATTCACACTTTTCTATTTAAATCTAAGACATAGTTAAACCGGTGTGTGTTGAACAGGAAACAACCGTGTTCACAGGTAAATTAACTCCTTACATTTTTATTATTTTTGTCTTGTTTGCATATTTTTATGTAACTACATAATTATTTGGGTAACACTTTACAATAAGGTTCACATTAGTTAACTACCTTAGTTAACATGAACTAATAATGAACAATACTTCTACAGCATTTATTAATCTTAGTTAATGTTAATTTCAACTTTTGCTAATACGTTATTAAAATCAAAGGTTGTATTTGTTAACATTAGTTAATGCACTGTGAACAAACATGAACAAACAATTAACATTAAGAAAGATGAATAAATACTGTAACAAATGTTTTAGTTAGTTCATGTTAGTTAATTCATTATTAGTTCATGTTAGCTAATTCATTAACTAATTGTACCTTATTGTAAAGTGTTAACATTATTTACATTATTAATGTTTTTGAGCTATTATTCATACGTTTATTATACTTCTTAAATTGTTATTATGTGAAAAATCCAAAATAAAGCTGTAATTAAAAGATGTTTTTTGCTGGGTTGCCGAGTCCTCGGTGTTCCTGTGGTATTGGCTTCCTTTTTAACCGTTGCCACAAGTGGATTTACTTCCTGTGGGTTCAAGGTTTGACATTTTGCAAAAATAGTGTTTGAAATATTTGACCCATTTTATATTCTAGCAATGATCAAAACGTGCTAGAAAATATTTTTTTTTAGGGAAAGACACTGGAAGGAAGCCTTTCAGCTCCTGCGTGCTCATTTATGAAAGCACAATTACTTCTAGGGATTCTGAAATTGTGTATAATGCACAACGGTGCCTGTAAAATATGTATTTTAGGTGTGGGAGTGGCATATTTAGATTTTTGGGCTAGTTTTGTTACGCAGACCTGGCAACCCTCATTATCAGACGCTTTATCATTAAAATAATCAGTATTTAATTTCTTATCTCTTTTTAATAGCAATTTAACTTTTTTGGAGACATTTTTAAACGAACACAACATTTTTCATAGACAGCATCTTAACTAAGTGAAACGCTCTGCATGGGCTGTGATGTTTTTAGTATTAAACTGAAAAATTTGGATATTTATAATTTGCATTTTTCTTGACTTGTTTTGCTGTCACATTGCATTTCGGTTTTGCCAAAATCTAGAAGGCAATATCATTTTGCTGTCAACCTTTAGGAGTATAGCCGTCAGGTCTGGAGTACAGCTATCTGCATATACTGTATATGTGTATCTCTCTCTCTCTCTCTCTCTCTCTCTCTCTCTCTATATATATATATATATATATGTGTATATAGTCCACTTTAGACCGTCTACTCTCCGCCTACTGACCTAATGTGTAAAGTTACACTATGGGACGCGCTCTAGCCAGACGGGATTTAAAATTTGTTGACTGGAGACACAAGTTTGGTTTGAACTTTGAAGATGAAAAATGTACCAAGCTCAATGTTCTCTCACCATTCCCGATTTCTAACACACACTCGCTGTGTTCGGCTGGTCTTCGGCTGTCAGAGCAGAAACTAAAGCTGATGCTCTCTGTGTGTTTCTCCTGCAGTTCATATGTAAGTTGCGTGAACAGGGCCATAGAGACACACGCCTGCACTTTACACACTGCAGAGTCCAAGCGCCCTGTTCATCAGCTCATTACTGTATACAGTCGGTTCTTTACGGTTTCACTTCCTTTATTCTTTCTGCCTGGTGTTCGTCAGAACTGGTCAGGCTCAATAGAGGAAGCGTTGTTCACTTTCAGCTGTAAGAGGAACCAGGCTTGTGGCTTTATAATGGAATCGGGCATTTCTAACTTCCTGTGGGCGGCTCTCATGAATTTGTTTAGAAAATATACAGATCATAAATAACATCTAGCATAAAGTTGCATTGTCATGGCAATTAACATATCTGTTGTACGACCTTAAACTATGTGTTAAATTATAAATTATAATTTTATAAGTCATTGGTAACACTTCACAATAAGGGTCATTAGTTAACATTAGTTGATGCATTAACTAACATGAACTAACCATGAGCAATACATTTGTTACAGTATTTATTAATCATTGTTAATGTTAGTTAATAAAATCCAGCTGTTCATTGTGTGTTCATGTTAGTTCACGGTGCATTAACTAATGTTAACAAATTAATTTAAATGTTGAAATTTAATATGAACAAAGATTAATAAATGCTGTAGAAGTATTGTTTATTCTTCATGTTAACTAAGGTAGTTAACTAATGTTAACTAATGAACCTTATTGTAAAGTGTTACCCAATCATTGGTAACATAATACAGTATTTCTAATAAGATGCATAAATGCTTTATGGAAATGATAGTTTGAGAAGAAATGTGCTTCATTTATGAACTATGATCCTAAAAGGCTATGTATTTTTTTTAATGCAACTGTAATTCTTCTCATTCTGGGGTGAGATCATGTGACCCTCCCTGTTTTCGTGAAACTCACTCTTACGGCGTGTGTTGCCAGATTAGCATATGTCGTAGCATACGCTTGAGTTTTACCCATCATGAGTTCTCCTGAAGTAGGACATGTAAAGGTACATGTGTCACAAAGCCAGCTTCTGTTGAGGTGTTCCTGTTTCGCCCTGTTGTTGAGGTGTGTGTGTGTGTGTTCCAGGAGTCCTGAAGGCGAGAGTGACTCCACAGATGTCTTCAGCTGCCGGTTCGAGAGCATCCTGGAGTCTGAGCGTCTGCGGGCGACTCTCTACAGCAGCATGGACTCGCTGGACCCTCAAGCTGAAGCTGAACCCGAACCCCGGTCCCAAACCGCCCCGGAGCCCTCCTTCGCCCTCGACATCCCCCTCACGCCCATGATCCAGCAGCGGCTGAAGGACAGAAGCCTGTTCCTGGCCCCCCCGGACCCGAGCTCGGACACTGAAGTGCTGAGCGTCTCCAAGCCGAGCGGGGGGGCGGCGCTGGAGCTCACCTCGTCCTTCCTCTCCACAGCGAACGGTGGAAACCACAGAGACTGGCTGACGGGCTGTTTAAGGTAGCGACACACACTTCACAAAAAAACCCAACTCTTTTTGACTTTCACATGGTTGCAAAAATTGTAGATGTGTAGCTTTTTTTTTAGCACTGGGCATAGTTTGATTAAAGCTGAAGAGCGTGTGTGTGTGTGTGTGTGTGTGTGTGAGAGAGAGAGAGAGAGAGAGATAGAGATTATATGGCGCCCTCTGCTGAAAAGTCTTATAAACTGCACTTAAACTCCCCCTGTAGTCAATAATTTTATCCCTTCAAACTCATCTTTGATCACCAAAATTACATATTTAAGTGTTTTTTTTCTTGAGAAAAAAAAAACTTCATGCCTTAAAATATCTTGAATGTAACGCGACACCCTTGCCTCATTTAGTATACGCGGTTCTATGAATATGCGAATGAGCCCCGCCTCCACTCACTCAGCTCAGAGATCCACTGGTTGACGATCACACGTTGATCTGATTGGTTACAAGTTTGTTTGTGACGTCAGAAACACCAGCGATTTCACACCGTGTGTTTGAGACTGTCTTTGGTTCACTGCAGTTTTAAGCAGAAAATACTCAGCAATGCTGTCGACTTATGAACTTACACATGGTTTGTCTTAAAGCACATTAATAACACCACATAGACACATAAACAACATTAAAAGCTGGGTTTTCACCACAGGGGGACTTTAACTAAAACCATAAAACACCTTCGTCACTTTAGATAAAGTAACTATCATTTTTATACATTTATATAACTTCTATCATTTCAGCTAGTTTCCTGGGCAGCATTTCTAATGTTCATCTAGTTTAACTTGATGTACTAAAATAACTAAAACTAAAACATTGAAATTTAAAAACTTACAAAAAAAACAACTTTAAACATATTTTATTTCAGCTAGTTGCGAAGGTTTTAAAAAAAAACTAAAATAGAAAAACAAATTATAAATAAAAACTATATACATAAATTAAAAAAAATATTACTGTAAAAAACTGTAATAAAAGCATAAAACTGTAAAAAAAATTATACTAATCTCAGTGATACTAAAATAATTTTTCAGAAAGTCTTTTTTCAAGATAGCTGTAATCCATAAATAAGAGTTGAGAAGTGATAAAAGTTGTCTGAAAGACATCAGACTCTAGTACATCACAACAGTAGTATAGTTATTATACAGGGTTCCTACGCAGTTTGGAAAAGTATTGATAATATTTGTGTTTCCAGACTATTTCCCCTATTCAGTTTTCTCAAATATAAAATTAGGAATTTCTAAAAATAAATTGATCATACAAACAGAGTGATTTTATGGCAAAAGTTTAGTGATTAAATGTATATGAAGTTAATGTAACTGATGTCAGAAAGAGTTGCACACTTCCAGTGGCAAGAGTGTCAGCGAGCGAGTGCTAGTGAGCATCAGCAGAGCTCAACTTTAGGATCAGGAGAGCAGAGTACCCATAGACCTGTTCGGATCCGCTGTGTTTTGTGATTGATCGTGTCGCATTACACACATTTTTCCCGGTCAGTGTGGACAGAATAAGTGCTTGTCGCTGGAAATGGACTGGTTAGCAGCACTAACTCAAGCGGTTTCATTGTAAAGCATCATCTCAGGTTGTTCATTTTACAGTGTCGTCAAGCAGGGCTCACCCAATCCCAATGTCCGAGTCAGAGCTAAATCATTTATTACATCCGTTACATATGACCTTATTTGACTTTCATTACATTACAAATATGTTTATTGATCTTTTCTTACTATGGTCTTTTTAAAAGCCACCATTTGCAACTGTTGCTTAAATTACTTCCATTGATTCCATTATAAAATCAACTGTATTAATAATTAGTCTTATTTAAAACTGGAACAGAAACCCAATAGATGAAAACTTATTTTTGATTTTGCTGATGTCGATACTTTCATATTTATTTTTAGAGGTGTTCTTTACAGTTTCAGTACACTTTCATTATTTCATATTTATCGTGACTGAAGCTCATTTTATACACTTATATGCTTCCTCTGGCCATATACACCCTGCAAAGGGACAATCGCATTAAAGAAATACGGGAGTAAACTCACAGCCGTGATAATCAAAGCAACATCTTCAAGCCTTGTGGATGCAAAGAAGAAACCAGACATGCATTTAATGTCCGATATGTTTATTAAACCTCTGATGACAGAGCCAGTGTATTATGTTCTTAAGGGTTTTAAAGCTTTTTAATGCCAAGGACCCTTCAGGAGGGACCCTTCATAAAATATAAAGCAGCTACTGTATACACAATTTATTTGATCAAAAATACAGTAAAAACAGTAATATTGTGAAAAAGTATTACAATTTAAAATAGCTGTTTATGTGAATATATATAGTAAAGTGTAATGTATTCCTGTGATCAAAGCTGAATTTCCAGCATCATTACTCCAGTCTTCAGTGTCACATGATCCTTCAGAAATCACTCTAATATGATGATTTGATGCTGAAGAAACATTTATGATTATTATCAATGCTGAAAATCGTTGTGCTGATTCATATTTTTGAGGAAACTGTGATGTTTATTTTTCAGTATTCCTTGAAGAATAGAAATTTCAAAAGTACAGCATTTATTTGAAATAGATATCTTTTGTAACGTTATAAATGTCTTTACTGTCACTTTTTGACAATTTAATGTGGCTTTGCTGAATAGAAGTTTAATTTTTGTAATTTTTTTTTTTTTTTAAAAAGTACCGTTAAAGGTGCAGTAAGCAATTTCTGTTGAAAGTGGATTGGACCGAGCACCACAACACACTTGTAGCCAATCAGCAGTAGGGGGAGTGTCCACTCATGATGGGGGAGAGAGAGTGAGCCAATCAGCAGTAGGGGGTGTGTCCACTCATGATGGGGGAGAGAGAGTGAGCCAATCAGCAGTAGGGGGCGTGTCCACTCATGATGGGGGAGGAGAGAGTGAGCCAATCAGCAGTAGGGGGAGTGTCCACTCATGATGGGGGAGGAGAGGGTGAGCCAATCAGCAGTAGGGGGCGTGTCCACTCATGATGGGGGAGGAGAGAGTGAGCCAATCAGCAGTAGGGGGCGTGTCCACTCATGATGGGGGAGAGAGAGTTAGCCAATCAGCAGTAGGGGCGTGTCCACTCATGATGGGGAGGAGAGAGTGAGCTAATCAGCAGTAGGGGCGTGTCCACACATGATGGGGAGGAGAGAGTGAGCTAATCAGCAGTAGGGGCGTGTCCACACATGATGGGGAGGAGAGAGTGAGCCAATCAGCAGTAGGGGGTGTGTCCACACATGATGGGGAGGAGAGAGTGAGCTAATCAGCCGTAGGGGGCGTGTCCACTCATGATGGGGGAGGAGAGAGTGAGCTAATCAGCAGTAGGGGCGTGTCCACTCATGATGGGGAGGAGAGAGTGAGCTAATCAGCAGTAGGGGCGTGTCCACTCATGATGGGGAGGAGAGAGTGAGCTAATCAGCAGTAGGGGGTGTGTCCACTCATGATGGGGAGGAGAGAGTGAGCTAATCAGCAGTAGGGGGCATGTCCACTCATGTTCGGGGAGGAGAGAGTGAGCTAATCAGCAGTAGGGGGCGTGTCCACTCATGTTCGGGGAGGAGAGAGAGTGAGCCAATCAGCAGTAGGGGGTGTGTCCACACATGATGGGGAGGAGAGAGTGAGCTAATCAGCAGTAGGGGGTGTGTCCACTCATGATGGGGGAGGAGAGAGAGTGAGCTAATCAGCAGTAGGGGCGTGTCCACACATGATGGGGGAGGAGAGGGTGAGCTAATCAGCAGTAGGGGGTGTGTCCACTCATGATGGGGGAGGAGAGAGAGTGAGCTAATCAGCAGTAGGGGCGTGTCCACACATGATGGGGAGGAGAGAGTGAGCTAATCAGCAGTAGGGGCGTGTCCACACATGATGGGGAGGAGAGAGTGAGCTAATCAGCAGTAGGGGGTGTGTCCACACATGATGGGGAGGAGAGAGTGAGCTAATCAGCAGTAGGGGCGTGTCCACACATGATGGGGAGGAGAGAGTGAGCTAATCCGCAGTAGGGGGTGTGTCCACACATGATGGGGGGGAGAGAGAGACTCTGTTTGCCACTGTGAGAGTATGCTGTGCATGAAATGGCTGCCGCTTCTCATCGTTATTCGCTATTTGTTGTTTTTGTTAATCGTTTGTTGATCGTTTCATCATCAATTGTTCATGTCAACGTGTTGTTTTCTTCTTTGCGACACTGCCCACTGTCTTGGGTTTACCACTCTGTACTCTCGGTGGGTAAGTTTCCTCTTGTTTATTGAGTAGTGTTTCTTTGTGGTTCTGCCTATTCGGGCCTGGCTAACGTGGAGTGCTGTGGCCTCACTTTACTGTTTACCGCGATCCCTCTACCGCTGCATATCCCTGGGTCCCATAACATCTGGCGCAACCGGTAACCAAGTTTCCACTTGTTTGGCGAGCTGTTTTGTTTGGTTTTGTGGATCACACCTAGCGTCAGCTGGGTTTGGCTAATGTGGTGTTGTTTAGGGTGGCCATACTGCTTTCTGTGAGTGCTGTCTTAAACTGTGCAAGGAGATGTCTTTTGCTATTTAATTACTCTCCGGCATTGAGACCGCTGGCCCTAGTCTTTTTTGGGCTTGTTTTGCTTCTCATTGACGGTAGGGATTTTCATTATACTTCATTCAATATCAATATCAATATCAACTTTATTTGTATAGCACACTTAAAACAACCAAGGTTGACCAAGGTGCTTCACAGGACAAAAATACAACAAGGCACACAGTAAAACTACAACCAAAAACATTACAATATACAGTATACGATATATAGTGAAATTAAGTTTAAAATTTGCCAGGAAAGATAACAAACTTAGCTGAGAGGAAATGCCAGAGAAAAGAAATGTGTTTTTAACAGTGATTTAAAGCGTGCGAGAGTTGGGGCAGTTCTAATCTGGAGTGGCAGGTTGTTCCACAAGTTTGGGGCAGCTACACTGAAGGCTCTATCGCCTCTGGTTTTAAGTCTGCTTCTGGGCACATCCAGGAGGAGGAGATTGGTGGATCTCAACACTCTAGTTGGAGTGTGAACATTAAGAAGCTCTGTTAAATACAATGGAGCCAATCCATTTAGGCATTTAAAAGTTAAAGGGGGGGTGAAACACTCAGTTTCACTCAATCTCATGTTAATCTTGAGTACCTATAGAGTAGTATTGCATCCTTCATATCTCCAAAAAGTCTTTAGTTTTATTATATTTATAAAAGAAAGATAGGCTGTACCGAGTCTTTCCGGAAAAACCCGAGCGGGTGGAGGCGTGCCGTGTGGGCGGAGCTAAATAATCACGACACGAGCGCGCGAAGCTTTTGCGTTGAGAGCTAGCTGCTATGGTTGAGAGCGTCTGGAAGCTGTGAGTGACATCCGAAAATAAACCATGGCTAACAATCAGATAGTAATCTCATGCAGAACAAGGATTTAAACAATACTAAGGGCTCGTTCATACAGAACGCGTTTTTGGGCAGTGAAATGGGTGAAAACCATAAGGTCTCGAGCGTTTTTTTAAAAATAGAAATGATTTGAACTTGAGCGCAGTGTTTTTAGAACACCATGTCATGCGCGAGTTTTACAACATTTGTGTGTTGTAAACAGACAGACTCGTGGTTCATGAGGACATGATTTATTTTTACAATAAACAAACTGACACCTACAGTGGCCAGCTAAACAAATGTATTTAAACACACACACACACACCATACATCGCATGCTCCATAGATACATTAACTGTATGTGATCATGTTGTTTACTTGCTGTGCTTACACGCCGATAGTTAACAACTCACAGACATTTGAAGCAGTTTTACTCACCGCCTGCGGTTCCAACGCACGACCGTGAACCTTTATCGTTGGGACTGCTCCATCTTTAAGTATTAGGCGATCTGCAAATCCGGCGTTGAACTGGGCCTTGTTTATAAAACTATTACCGTCGAAATGAAGGGAACAAACAAAAACACTTGCACAACTCCGTTGCTGCTCTGGAAAAACAAAATCCATCCACAGGTCCCTTAACGCTGGGTTCTTTGGAAATTTGTGCAGTGTTGTCTTGCCCTGGCAACCAAAAACACACTTTTTTGGTGCCATTTTTTAATTGCAGCGCAGCCGACCGAGCCCAGCGCTCTGATGGGCATAGGCGTACTCTCGCACGCACTAGGCTACAGATGCGCGCGCGCCCTTCCGGGAGAAGTGCCCTTAAGAGCCGTATAAGGAAATTCCGGCCACTCTGACGTCACACACGCCCGTATTCGAAAAAAACTTTCCGAAACTTGTGACAACCCGGAAGGAGCATTTTTGGAACAGAATTACTCCATCAAACTTACAACTTCATTTTTGAAACTTTGTCCATGTTTAGCATGGGAATCCAACTATTTAACAGTGTAAAAAACTCACTATGCATGAAACAGCATTTCACCCCCCCTTTAAGAGTAAGATTTTAAAATCAATCCTGTAATGAACGGGAAGCCAGTGGAGGGAGCGCAACACAGGTGTGATGTGGTCTCTCTTCTTTTTTCCTGTTAGGAGGCGGGCAGCAGCATATTGTACCAACTGCAGGCGCTGAATAGATGTCTTGTCTAAGCCCACATATAAGGAGTTGCAGTAGTCAAGGCGAGAAGTTATAAAGGCATTAATCACCCTCTCTAAATCTTTATGCGGGAGATAGGCCTTTACCTTGGCTATAGTTCTCAACTGGAAGAAGCAGGATCTAAAAGTGGTGGATATCGGTTTATCTGTAATTCATTGCAACTGTATAACCTAAATCGTCCCTCCCGACTGGAAACCTCTAGATTTGATTGGTGTACTACCCTCGGAACGTTATATCCATCTGTCTGCTAAACGTCGCTGGTCTTATGATTGCAACTCCTCTCTATCAATACCTGTGATCTGGTCGCAGAGATCGAAGCGTTACCATAGTAACAATGTGACTTCATCGTGCCAGGACTCTCGTACCCCTAACCAGAGATACGGTCTACTCGTCAACGCATGTTCCCCATCGACACAATTGCGCTCTTTTGAACACTCGTTCTTGACTGGCAAGGGTACACTGCTGAATAAAATTACAACTGATTTTATTGAACTGAACCTTTTAACCCCTCCTGGATATAGTTTTCTGACAAAACCTCGACTTAGTGGCAGAGGTGGTGGCCTGGCTGTGATCTTTAAGAACAATTATAAAGTGACAAAATACGACGTTCTTGATGTTCCTAGTTTGAATGTCTATCACTTAAACTTGCTGGTCCCGCTCCGCTTCTGATTTTGTTGTTTATAGACCCCCTGGGACATAATACAAACCTTTTCTCTGAATTGACTGAACTTCTCGCTCTCGCCTGTGCCCAGCATGATACAATCATGATGCTGGGTGACTTTAACATACATGTTGATTCTGATTGTACTTCTGCAAAAGACTTTGTCTGTTTTGGATTATTTTGAAGTATCTCAGCATATTGATTTTCCCACACTTTCTCATTCTCATACTCTCGATTTGCTTTGTACTGTTGGTATTGACAATGTGCATGCTCAGGGTCATGATTTGGGCATAAACTAATTGTCTTCGACTTAACACTTCCTCTTGTAAAACCAAAAACTAAAACTACTATATCTTACCGTAACCTGAGATCCGCTCTGTTGACAATTTCTCTGCTACTATTGCTGTCTCTTCTCTTCCTTCCTCACTCAACCTCCTGAGTCCTGATGAGATAATTTCAACCTATGATGAGTCTATTTGTAATGTTTTGGATGATCTTGCTCCATTTAATATCTAGAACTGGCCCGTCTACCCATTCCTCTCCTTGGTTCACCCCTGAGCTTAGAGTAATGAAAACAAGTAGTCGTCTTGAAAGACTTTACAAAGAATCTTCCCTTCTGGTCCATGCCATGGCCTTTTCAGATTCAGTAATGAAATATAAAGCAGCACTTAACATTGCGCGTGCTGACCATCTTTCTACTGTTATCAACAAAGCCAAGTGCAAACCTAAAGCTCTTTTCTCTGAGATAAACAAACTGGTCAAACCATCATCTGTAGCTATTACTGGCTCTGTTGATCTCTGTGAAAGTTTTCAGTAATTTTTCCTACAAAAAATTTATAACATTTATTAAGCTTTTTAGCCAACTGCCTCTTCCTATTCAACTCCATATCTGATAGGTCGTCCTCTCGACACTTTTTTACTCACAAATACATCTGTGGTTGAACAACTGATTATCAAATCTAATTCTACTTCCTGTACACTTGATCCTATTCCAACATACCTTCTAAAAACCCTTTTGCCTTCACTTATTCAACCTATTACTCATGTTATAAATAGATCTCTTGCCATTGCCTATGTTCCGCATGATCTAAAAGTAGCGGCCATCGCTCCAATAACTAAAGAAGTCAGTTATAGACAACAATTATAGACCAATATCGAACCTTGATCCCGTACCGTCACTATTTCTCATGGTGTACCTCAAGGTTCTGTACTCGGTCCTCTTTTTATTTCTCATCAGACTGCATGGTCTCAACTCTCTTAGTTACGCTGATGTTATTAATTTATTTCACGGTTAAACCTAATTCAGCTTGTCCAGCCGCTTCTGTTATCTCTTGCCTTCAGGAACTTAAAACATGGATGTCTGATAACGTCTTACAGCTTAATGCTGGCAAAACTGACAAAAAAACAGTTGATTGGCCCTAAATCACAGAGCATGACATTTTCATTTATATTGATGGTGTCCAGACATCAATGAAAATGTCATGCTCTGTGATTTATTGATCAACTGTTTTTTTAGGGCCAATCAAACTGTTTTTTCAGCACACGAATGAGAAATAATCGAGGACCGAGTACAGAACCTTGAGGTACACCATGAGAAATAGTGACGTACGGGATCGATTCTCACCAAATTGCCGTCTATCCGATAGATAGGAAGTTAACCACTGAAGAGCACCCTTCAAAAACTGTGCGGAATCTGGGAGTTTTGTTCGACGACTCGTTGCGTTTTGACTCACACATTGGTCAGATTGTTAAATCATGCTTCTTCCACTTGCAGAATATTGTTCTTATTGTATCTTGCTTTTGGAGATGCTGAAACTGTTATCCACGCGTTTATAACCTCCAGATTGGACTACTGTAACTCCTTATATAGCGGCTTACCCACCAAAGCTATACATCGCCTTCAAATGGTGCAAAACTGTGCTGCTCGAGCCCTTACATATAATAAAACATCTGCACATATTAGGATCCGCGTTAATACTAGAAAAGCTGCCCAGCGCTGGACAGAGCTCAGCGGGAAGGCCTGATAACGTCCACTTGTGTTGTTTCTACTCCACACGTGAGTAACACTGGTTTTGCTTTGTTTCACAGAGCCAAGATATGCTGCTGTTGTAATGTTAGCTCTAGTAACAGGACAGTTTGAGTGTCATTGTTTGCCTGGAGCTGCTGGCGACTAACAACATACTCTTGCTTGCTTGTATATACTCTTGTGTACTGTATGTTCATTTTTTGTTCTTCCTTGTCGTTCGTTTGTCATCTTTGCTTTATTTTTCACAAAGCATTATCTTGCTTGGCTTCAGAGAGACATCCACTCTTGCATTGCGTATTTGTGCATTTTGGTGTTGAAACAATGAAGGGAGGGTGTGTTTGTTTGGGTCGATTTCAAACATCAACAGTGTTTCTCAGAAACCGCTCACTGCACCTTTAAGATATTGCAGGGCTGATGGGAAACGATGGAGTACAGAGGAGTGAGTCAAGACACAAACACCTGTTACAGGATTTTATAGAAAATCGTTTCCAAAAGAGAGGGATGTCACTGCATAAGAAGCTATGTTCAGTTTGGCGCATTTGAAGTGAATTCAGTTTTTGTGGATTTGGAATGAATGTTTTGTACAATGTGGTTGTGATTCCTGTACATAACCAAACTGTGTGTGTGTACAGAACAATATTAAACACTCGGAAGACCAATGAGATACTGATCAGCTGAGTTGAAACTGCACAGAATTGAAGCAGCTCGTGTGTTTTGTGGACGAGTAAATGCAGCTTATACACTTAATTAAACCGGCTGTTTACTGCATTCATTCAACCTCTCATGTGGATAATTTGATGAATCAGTGCTTATATATGGATATAATATAATTTGTAAAGCACATTTGAGACCAACATGCAGCAAGAGAAACACACTGTACCACAGCATAACAACAGTGATCAGTAAACATGCGTCCTCGTCAGAAATCACGCTACATCTCCTCATCATCAGACCCATCAACCCTGCTGTTATTTATAGCTCCGGCGCAGCATCAAACCGCAGGCTGCAGCCTTGTGCCCCAGAGCATGATGGATGTAAACAAAGCACACACACACACACACACTCACGCGTGTGTTTGGCCCAGCCCCCGGCCGGCCCGCAGATGGAGTGAGACGCCGGAGTTGAGCTGTAGTGATGAGACTCGCTCCAGTAATGAATAAGCACAAGCAGAGCGCCGTGTCCATGTAGGTCAGAGCCGAGCATCAGGAGTGTGTCCACACACACACACACACACACGCCAGCTGACGGTCATGGGCTCCGTAGTGTCGGCCTGCTTCTCCCAGCCGGGCCTGTCCGACGCCGAGAGTGTGTCCGTCCAGTAAGTCTTGACCTTCGGCTTGCATGACAAACGCTGTGGTGATTCACGCGTGCAGCATCTCCCAGCGTGTGTGTGTGTGTGTGTGAGTGAGTGTGTGTGTGACTGCAGTGACGTCTCAGCACCAGCCCTCGTGTCTGTCCGCTGTCAATGTCCTCTACAGCTGAAAGGTTGAAGCTTTCTGTGTGTGTGTGATTCTCCCCTCCCTCTCGACTCCAGTGGGCTGATCCTGAAGCACATCATGAATGATAATAACTCTAAACACAGCTGATGCTTAGTAATGGTTATAAAGCTGCTCGTATTGTGTTATCATTACTCATGAACTGCTGAGTCACAGAACTGCAAACCTTTACCTATTTCTGCTGTTCATTCATTGCTGTGTAACTTGAAGAACTAATGAACAATTCTGTCTTGAGTGCAAATGCAGGTCCTTTAATTGGGACTAAAAACAAACAGGCTCGTATTAGGGTAATGGTGTGGACACATTAGTGACATTTCAGTGAAACAAAGGCTTTAAGATGCGGTCACATGTAACGTAGTCTGGCAAATTTTGCTAATCCAGTCATTTCAATAGTAATCTATGCAATTTGGAATTTCTTGTGATTTCTCCACATAGATTTTGCATTGGGTTCAAGTTTATACGAATTCTGTGAAATTTTACGGGCAAAAAAGCTCCGTTGTCTATTGTCATTAGTGTAGTGGTAGTGTAGTGCACAGCTCACACAGAAGTCAGTGTCAAACCGAGCAGCTTCCCGTTGGCCAACATGACGCATCTGTGTAACCAACTTGAACCTGCTGCAAAATCTGTCGGGGGAAATTTCCAATCATTTTGATTTCAAATTTAATGACTGGATTTCGCAGAACAACAATAAATGTGATGGTTTGTTCTAAACTACATCATCTTGATAAATGTTTTCTAATGACGTCATTAGTACAAGCAACTTAACTCATCATTACTGTAATGTAGTCTGCGACAAACTGTCTAGATTAGTAATGGTGTGTTTTAGGGCTGAATGATATTGAAGAAAAGTGCGATATGCGATACGATAAAGTGTGTAAAATAAACTTAAATTATCTTTCAAATTATATAACCTACATACTTGTTTCACATTCTTTTTGCTGTGTTATTTTAACACCAGTGTACAGCACAGGGTTAGGGTTTCAGGTTATCCTACATTAGAAGAGACTGAATAATCAAATGTAAAAATAAAACACTGCTTAGTCTTAACTGTATGAATTAAATATATACTGATTCTTCTTAAAGCTACAAAAGTTATTCAGCCAAGAGTAGCGAGTGATTTTCTGTCTTTTGTTCATGACCACAGTTATTGCAAGCTGTTGTGATATGCATATTGCGATATACACATTTGCGATATTTCGATAGTTTCGATATATTGTGCAGCCCTAGTGTGTTTGTGGAATGGGGCTGTTTAAGAGGAAATGCATTTTACCTGTATCTGCTGTTAAATCATTACTGTATAACTTTCAGAACTAATGAACAATTCAGTCTTGAGTGCAAACCGGGCTCATATTAGGAAACCAAACGGGCTCGTATTAGGGTAATGGTGTGGACACATTTGAGTGAAACAAACGCTTTAAGACAAACCCTAAACCACCATGCTCTTTATATTCCTCCGCGCTTGTCCTCAGAACATGCGTGTTGTTCTCAGTGTGGCTGATTAAAGCAGTGATCAGCACTTCTGCCATCCTTTACGTCCACATGGCCACACACTCCGAGGTACACAGTGTGTGTGTGGCAGGTGCTGATGTCATGTGACGTGTCTCTCAGCAGTGTGTGGGTTTGTGCCAGTGCTGGAGGTCTCGTTTCGGTTAACCACCCTTCATGTGCCTGTGGCTTGTCTGAGTTTTCTGTCATGACATGTGACAGTATAGGCTGGTACTGAGTGAAATGGGGTAATGTGTCTCAATGGGCTGATTTACACTTGGCCACTTGATCGGATAGCTGTGTGAATGGCCTCCGAAATTAATTGGAGGGAGTATTCTCTCCCGAGTGCTGATGCCACTCTCTCTTATTGCAGATTTTGACTATAAACTTAGCTGATGATGAATGAAATGCTGCACATATTTGTTACTCTTCATGATGTGATCCTGTTGAATTTGCAAATTGCGCAGGAATTGGAGATCAGATTCATTCATGAGATAGAGTTATGTGGCAAAGCTTAAGTGGAATAGTTGTAATTAGGGGGGTAACATATTTCCAGTAGAGGCAATATATTGCAAAACAAAAATGCATCAATATGTATCGTGGATAATGACACTATGTATTGTGGATAGTTTATCACTCTGTGCGAGAAGAACATTTTAAGTTTTCAGAGTTTTAGTGTCAGCACTACATTAAACTGCTATAATGTTGAATATAATGTATAATAATGCAATGGGGGAATATTAGTGGGTCCTGATAATGCCAAATGTCTGATGTTACCAGTAAAAGTGTCCGACATTATTATAAATATATCTAGTCAGTGACGGAGAACAAGCATATTCATCTACAATAATTCAGTATTTTCAGCTCCAGAATCATGAATATTGTTATTCTGGTGTCTCTATTGTCCTGTGCTTTGGGTTTCAGCACCAAGTCCATCCTATTCATTTAAACACACAATGTAACACCAAATTTAGCATTTTAATCAACAGTGCATTTATTGTTAACCTTTATCATGTGTCTTGGAGTATCGCAATAATATCGTATCATGAGTTCAGTGTCGTGATCGTGACATGAGGGCATCGCTACGGCAAATGTGTTTTCCTATTCATCAGGCTGATCTGCACTGTTGGGATTGAAGGAATCAGCACACACCCTGCTAATCACCTGACCCGGGTGAGATCTGACCTGGAGGAGGGATGCTGTGTGTGTGTTGGCTGACTCTAGCGAGTCGAAGTCATTGCTCATCAGCCTCATATTTCACCGGCCTGCCCTTCTGCTCAAGGCTGAGTGTTTTACAGCCACCACCTCATCTCACGATACAACACCACAAACAGCCTCAGATATCTGCACAGATCCTTATAGAGGACACACACACTCTCATGTGCTTTTACAGGGACTCTGCTGTTGAACTCTGGGAAGCGTTCCTGTGGTAATCTGTGTAAGAACAGGCTGGATCGGTTAGCGTGTCGTCGTCTGCTGTTATTCCGGCATTCTGTGCACGCCTGGAGAGAATCTGAGGTCAATCTCAGTGTGCTGAAATGTGGGAGCGGGAATAGGGAAGTTGGAGAATGTTTGGAAAGGGTGGGAGGCCGACACGTGCAGGCTTTCACTTCATACTTTCAGTGCGAGGGAATGAAGAACACTAACTTTGCTCAGTAGTATAGATGGAGGGAGGCGCTTTCAGAGCTTTCTCTGGACTCCTCTGGTCTGGTGCTATTGCAGACTCTCTGGGCAATCGTTTGGACTTTAGTCTGTTCTCAGGTCAGTGGCTCTCTTGGCTCAGGATGGTGATGCGGTAAACGTGTTGTCTGTTACCCAGGGCTGTTTGTGCAGGTGATCTTCAGTGTGTGTTCTGCTTTCTCTGCTCGTTCTCATTGTGTTTCAGCCTTCTGTGATTGAATTAACTCCGTGGGCTTTTATTCCAGCCGTGTGTTGTGGAAGAATGACTTCCTGCTTGAGTAGGATCATGGGAGAGTAAATCATTTCATATTCCCACGATATAGATCCTGCTGTGATATTTGTAGAGCTCTCTGCAAGAACTGGTCCTCTAAAGATGACATGAAATAACTTTAAAAAGAATCATAGTAGGATTCTTGAAACTCTTGATTGTGATTGGTTGATTGCAGTAATTACAGGTCTGTTTTTTCCAAACACTCTGCCAGTGCCTGTCAAATGCATCAGTTTGAGCATTTTGATTAAAATTAAATCAAGCTTTTAAAACGGAATTCCAAAAAATGAAAATGGAAAACACAGAATTTCAGGATGCTTAAAATTGACATGAAATGGAAATTCACCATGTATTTTGTGAATGATTCATCCAACAATTCATCAGCCTACGTTTAATTTATTTTTCTTACTGTGTTGTTTTTTATGCCTGTGTTTGTTCCAGTGTCCTCCAGTGGACGATAACATTGTTTATTATAAGTGTGCGCTGCAGTTATATCATCTGTTGCTTTAAACACTCGAGCTCTTTAACGCTGGTTCATTTCTGATTGGCTGTCAATGTATATAAAATAAAAATCATTATGATTTCATAATGATTCATAAAAAATCATTATGAAAGTGATTAAAACAATACCGCTCTTCTGTGTCGTTATCGTTACAGCGGTTGTGGACTTTCTTATTCTCAGAGTTGATTATTAAAATTTGATATTTATAGTTATCGTTTATAGTTATCGTCCTTGATGCGACAGCCCTTTAATCTGTGCATTAGTGACTCTGAAATCGACACAACAATAGGTGGCGACGAGTGACTAAGTCATTGAATCATTAAGCAACCTATTCATTCAAAAAACTGATTAATTCGTGAATGCCACTACTGGGTTGCTTTAAAGGGTTAGTTCTCCCAAAAATGAAATTTCTGTCATTTATTACTCACCATCATTTTGTTTCAAACTCCGTAAGACCTTTGTTCATCTTCAGAACACAAATTAAGATCTTTTTTGCTAAAATCTGAGAGCTTTCTGTCCCTCCATTGACAGCAATGCATAGCTACCACTTTCAAGGCCCAGAAAGGTAGTAAACACATTGTTAAAATAGTAATAATTTTTAAGTTTAGTAAATGTAACTACTTCTTTAAAAAGCATTATTTTGTTTTTAGATCGTGATGTTGCAGTGTTGGAATGTAATGTGATTTGACCCCTTTTTGGATAGACTGCAAGGTTACATTCACTATGTTTGTTTTCATAGCCTTCAATATGAACATTGTTTGTAGGACAATATAGATCAGGATATGAAATACATTTTTTTTATTTATTAAATACAGATTTTTTAAACAGAAACGAATGTAAATACTGAGATTATACCATACATCGCCATTTAGCCCACAAATTCAGATTTCTTTGGCAATTGGCTATTGCCCAACCCTACCTTATGGCATGCTTTAGATGCTGAATTTTCCATGTTTATCTAAGCAGTCGACTAATGATTCATCATTATTATCACATCACTGTTACATGGTTATTTAACAATTAGCCTACATTCTGTTCTGCATTAATAATTCAGTTTGTTTGCGCCCTGCCAATTCATTTTAGCACCAGCCGCCACTGGTTTGATGAATATCTGTCCTTCACATAGTCAAAACAACATTTATTCAGAGTCCTTCACCATTTCTCACATTATCACAGTTATTCGCTATAGTTTAGAAAATGGTGATGAAATATGACGAACTCAGAGTGATCAGATCAGTGGATATTTCACTGGTTTTGTCCGTCCTTCTGTTAGACTCTCACAGATGAATTATGTTGAATATCTGTCAGCTGTTAAATTTAACTCCACAATTAGATAATACCAGTTTAGCTCAACCAGTGACCAAGCAATGCTTCATGTCTGTGTGTAAAAAGAGCATTAGCAATTACAGAAAAAACACCCAAATTTTTAGTCCCAAATTTTAATAAATGTTACTGGTAGTCGCTGTATGAAGAATTTTTGGGTGTAATATGTCACAGTTTACTTTATTTGGCTCTCCTCACTTACATAAATGAACTATAGTGTCCTGCACACACTAGTAAAACATGATATCTGGTTTCTGATTAATCTTTGGTTTGACTGTAGGTCTTGAGTTCAGCTAAATACTCCCAGAGCAGCTCTCCTTGTGTTCTCCATTTCCAGTGAGAGGTGTGGTCACTCTCAGTTTTAGTTGTGCTTCTCTTAAAATGTTCTATTGTTTTAGTTGTGGTTTTCACATGCCAGAAATGAAGTCACTTCTCTCATCCCAAACTATGACAAAATTAGCTTTAAAAATAGTTCCATATTTTTTTTTTTTTACTTGGTTATTATTAATAATAATAATAATAATTCATCACATTTATATAGCGCTTTTCTGGACACTCAAAGCGCTTCACATAGAAGGGGGAATCTCCTCAACCACCACCAATGTGCAGCATCCACCTGGATGATCTGAATAATAAACCTGAATAATCATCCAGGTGGTTATTATTGAATGTTATCTGTGATTTCATACTGGTAAGCACAGGATCTCTGTAGTAAGAGTAAGAGATCTCTGCAGTTTCTTTTTGTTTCAGATAGTAATCTAGATACATCAATTAATGAGCACATTTTTTATGTGCTCATTAATTTGTTTCTAGTTTTACTATCTGAAACAAAAAGAAATTAACTCTTTTAGTATGTATGTAATGCCATGTTGGTTGTGTTTAAAGCACCATCGACTCATGCGTACTTCACAGACACAGACATTATCATACTACTTTCCTGCTCAGTCTTCTCTCAGTTGTTTTGAGGAGGAATAGTTTGCAGAGGATGTTCCCGCTCTTCTTCTCCTCCTCCTCCTCTGAGGTCGGGCTGGGAGAAGCAAGGGTTTGTGGGAAATGCTGGAGTCGAGAGATGAGCTGCAGACACACTATGCGCTGAACTTTAAGCAGCGCTTTATTGTCCTACTTTAACCGGCGATGTGTGAACTTTACCGGCGCGTTTGAGCTCGCGTCTCCGTCGAGATGTTCGTGAACGCGCCGTGTGAGAGCTGGAGGTTTGCGCTATGGACGTGTACGTGAAATCTGCAGGTAAACAAAGACACTAGTGAAAGTTTGATAACTGCACGCGACGCGACGCGACACATCAGAACGCAACGCGCGCTTTATACTCGATGATGTTGTGAATAGTTGACGCGCATGGGTTATTCAAACAAACAACTTCGGTTATTTTAATGGGAGCGTTGCGGTCGATTGTGACGGGACGCGTCGCGTCGCGTGCAGGGTAAACGTTGGAGTGAAATGTTTTAATGTTTCTCTCTTTGGTAAGTTACATTGCGTCTTCCTTAACGCAGAAACTAACTCCTTTTTTCATTAAAAAACATGTTTTTGTTTGGTCAAACGTTTATCAGAGATGTACACAACGCGCATACTTGAATATTTGGAGTATCATCACTACTATCTATTATTATTATTATTATTAGATACTCTTGTTGTGTCTGGCCATGGCACAGTGAATTGTACACACACACACACACACACACACACACACACACACACACACACACACACACACACACACACTTCACTTGTCCAATAAGTTGTGAATAGGAACACATACGCTTTTTAGACATCATGCACTTGTGCACTAATGCCTAGTTGCAATGTTTAACCACTGCTGAGACGTTGTGTGTGTGTGTGTGTGTGTGTGTGTGATATTAAGCTGATATCAAGGGTGTAAACTACCCAGGAAAAATGAGGATATGAGACCTTCTGCCTGGACGTCTTGCTTGTTTTCACACCTGTATTGATGTGTGCTGTGTGATGTTTTGATGGACTGGTGTAGTGTGGAAACAGATGTTTGGATGATCTGTTATTATGACTGCCTCCCTGTGGAGAAACACTAGACTTACAACACCTTCAATATCACAAACACTTCTCTTTTACTCTTCACTAGATAAGAGCACATTCAGAGTGTGTGCAGTTACGCTGTAGAGCAAAACGGCAGAGTTCGGTGAATTATTGCTTCAGACATTAAAAACAAAACAAATTTTCAGTTTTAATAATCAAGTTAATATTTTATTTTGCCATGTTTTTGCTCTTATAAATTTCATGGTAATATTATTATATATTTCAGTGCTTGACTTTAAGATTATTATTTACTGATGTTTATTTGCTCATTTGAGAATGGGGATGACAAAAACGTAACTTAATACACAGCATAAACTTCTTTTTAAAGATTTAAATAAAATACTGCTTGTATCCTGTCTGGGCAATATTGTGTAGCAGTAGCTTGTGTAACTACCTGGCAACATTATGGAAATATATTTATAACAATAACAAGAGAAAGGCATTTTAAATGCATAAATAGTTTGCCTTTGTCGAGTTTTTCTACCTCTATTGTAAAGCCATAGTGTAAGAGAGAAAAGAGAAGACATGTGATCGCAGTTGAACCTGGGTCCACTATTATTCACTATTTTAGCATTATTTTGGATAAGTGTAAATAAACAGAAGGTTTGATCTCAGTCTCATCAGTCACTCGTCTCAGCGCAGTGTTTGTGTCTAACTCTACTAGTATCGGCTCCAGAATAACTGGTTACCCTGGAGTGATTTGCCTTTATGCAAATGCTTGATTATTAGCTATTTGCATTCCTGAACTTAATGCTGAAGAGGGCAAACACATCCTAGACGCTAATAACGGCAGACTGGAGTTTAGTGCCTTTATCGATTATATCCTCCTTGTTTTTTGAGTGTATGTCCGTTAGGATGTGATACTGAACCCTTAATGCTAATAGTTGTGTGTCACTGTTAATATTAGTTTTCTATGGATCCCAATGTATAAAAAATAATAATTTTGTCATTTCAGTAAATGTAAATGTCTGTACTGTTACAGAGTGATGGCTTTTGAATAAAAGTGTGGCAAGATACGTCCTGAATAGATAAAGATAATCAGATTAGTGTTGGCCAATAGATCAGTGTGACCAAAATATTAGTGATTGATTGTGACAAACTCATGTTACTGTACACACAGGTTTTGTAAATGTAAACCAGTAGGACAAAAAGGTCTTGGTTGATATCAAAAACACAATTAACTAGCAGTGTAATAAATGTTGTCTAAATAGACCTGGTGCTGTTAATTATGACAAATATTAATCAAATAACTATAGTGACTAAAGGAAGAAAAATACTTGAGGCAATGTTGACTTCATTCAGAAACACTTGAAGGCTGAATACATTTAATGTGTTTTTGATTGCAGTATTTAGACTGTATTTCACATGTACTTATGTGCTATTATGAATAATTTGTGTTTATGAAGACAGTATTAGCATATTTGTTGCATATTGAAGAAATAATTGGCTTCAGAAAGTGAAATTGAGAAACGAGTTCAGCCACAAACAGATGTGCAGATATAGTGTCTCTGTTGCATAAGACGCTTTCACACTAATGTTACAGTCTCTGTAAATTGATTTCTAACAATTACAAGTGTTTCATCAGTTCACACATGATGTTTAAATGGTAAAATGTCTTTAAAAAGTATTTTCTGGATTAGTTTAGATGGTCTCAAAGTCTCGTGCAAGTGTCTCAGATCTTGAGTTATTCGTCACATTCATAAACTGCCCTGCGCAATCTCTGCACTCATACTAATATCATTTTGTTTTGTAGGAGATGTATCATGAAGGTAAATTTAAATTCTGTCATTGTCTATTTTTATGCATGTTTGCCATATTGATATGCCCAGTATTTTCAATAATTAAAAAGTTCTAATGATCTTATTTTCTAATTCTGTAATGCATGTTACATCATCTGTGCAGTATTAGTCCTAAATCATTTTTAATGTTAAATCCCTAACAGTCAGACTACAAAAGCTTATAAAGTTTCAAACCGAAATCATGGACAACTGTAAAAATAAAGTAGTTTTTTTTTTAGATCTTAGTTTTTACAATTAGCATAATTTACTGTGGACGTGTTTCTAAACTAGGGAAACAGATAGTAGTGTAGTTTCTATTTGTTTCTGTGTCACTGTTTATACAGTGAAGAAGAAGTGACAGCGCTCTTGTCCAATCAGATCCCTGGAGCAGAAGAACCGGTTGCATAACACACATCTCCTACAGTACATCAGGAACGTCTCTTTTCCTTTCTGCTGTCATTTGTTCAGGCACTCAACAGATGGCGCTGTTACACTGTGCTGAGCCCTTGAGGATAGCTGATACTGTAATACAGTAAATATCAGATGAAATGAATTACAAACAAGCTCTTCAGAAACCAACCTCAGTGAACAATACTATTTAATTAAAGTTTTCATGGTCATTCATGTTATTCAGTGAACCTCCTCAGTGCATCTCGGTGTCACGTCTCGTGTGAATGATCATCACCTGCTTCAGATGCTGTCCTCATGACACAGCTAGTGTTTGTCTGCATGGCCCGAACAGAATAACACAGATTGGACTCTGAGATCATTGATGTGGGAGGGCCGCGGGTGATGGTGCTGCTGGTTACATGAGTTTCGGCTGCCGTCTCTATTGGCAGAGGCCTGTGTTGACATGAAATGCGTCCGATGATGCGGTCTAGACACTGAGATTTCAGATATGTCTGTTACTGTTCGAGATATCAGATGCTTCCTCAAAAGTCGTCGACAGAGTTCAGTGGATGAACCGATTGAGATGTTTTTTATTTTTTTATATACTTTATGAGTTTCAAAACAAAGCAAAGCAAAAGACAAAATCATCTTGAATAATAATATCCAGAAAAGACTCAAAAAAGAAAGAAAAAGGGTAAATAAAAGTGTGGCTTAACAAACCAATGAGAGTGCCAGTCTGCATGATTAACTGCGTTCACACGGTCTGTCATCTTTGATATGAAGAGTACAAAGTACCGTATTTTAGCAACTGTATGAAAGTGAATAGCACATACCAGGCACAATAAACATGAATATTGGTACAATATCCATCACATGACTTAACTTCTGTGATCGTTTTTAAATGCGTCCGTTTTGACAGTCCACACTACAATGCTAAAACAGCGTTTTCAAATTTATCCACTTTGAAGGGCGTTTTCATGAATATAAACGCGGTCTCAGTGTGGACGGAAGGCCAAAACGCAGAGCAAAAGATGACTTTTCAAACGGAAACGTATTCGTGTGGACAAGGCCTAAAACTTAGAAGAAAAAACGTTTTTTTTTGTTTTTCCTAAATGACTAGCCGGTTGATGTGTGATTGTACCGGTGTAATGTACGATTGTGTGTTGTAGCAGCGATGCAGGGCTGAAGGACGTGCTGTCGGACTGGGACTCAGACATGGACGCTGTGGACTGTCTTAAGGACTCAGATGTTCTCCACAATGGCAGCCGGAGTGACCATGAAGCGGCGCGGCGTCTGGCCCGACGGCTCTACCACCTCGAGGGCTTCCGGCGCTCCGATGTGGCCAAACACCTGGGCAAGAAGTGAGTGCTTTCAGACACACATTCAGTTCGGGGTTTTCCTCCTTTTTTTGATTGGATACCCGTTTTATAACCACAAACCAGAGGAATATGAAATCATTAGCCTCTAACTTGAATCCCAAGAACGACAACCTGCAGAAATGCATGTAGATGCTTGCTTTGAGTCTGATTGGTTGGCAGGTAGATTGGGGTTTGTTGACCACATTACACTTCTGTATCACTTCACCATGTTCTCTATGAATTCTCTCTGACAAAGCCACTGCAGAAACCAACTCATCGACCGTTTAACCACTGAACGAGTCCGGCATGTACCTTATGTTGCTAAGCCATCTTCTTAGTTAAGGGCACATCACATATTAATTGTTATTAAGGTGAAAATGTTTTATTTGCAACCAGAGCATGATTTCTGCAGTTTAGAGCACAATTCAAAAAGGAATTTCCATGAGCCAGGCAACGCTTGCTGTCGCAGCATTAAAACGTAGCATGGCTAGCCTCGTGAGGTTAGCGTACCGATATATAGCGCGACTCCGGCGAACCGAGGTCGATTCCCAGCTCGAGGTCCTTTACCAATCCTGTTCCCCTCTCTCTCTACCCCACGCTTTCCTGTCAACATCTCTACTGTTCTATCCAATAAAGGCACAGAAAGGCCAAAAGCATAACTTAAAATAAATTAAAAAATAGCATGTTTAAAAGCATTCCCAGGTCATTAATTTGCTCACACTAAAAGAGTGTGTAGGCACACAGTCCACATATTTATGCCAGATTTGTAAAAAAATAAATTCCAAAGTTTGCGTAAAAAGTGGTGCATGAATGTTTCCATCAAATTGTTTTGGCGTACATTTACACTTCAGACGCCTGTAGTTTTTCATTCCTTGGCACAGTCAAGACTTTGACTTGCTCACTTGGGGTTTACCGAAAAATACATTAAGGCTTCATTTTTTTTAACAGAATTTAAGCCCTCATTACTGCAGTGTTACTCTGTAAAACTGCTTTGAAAAGAGCGATATATATATAAATGCTGTGAATTTAATGTCAGAGGTGGGTCCAGTTGTGCATGTGTAAACCCTATTCACTGTATTCCCACTTGATTTTGAAACTGGCACAGCTCTGTCCATGCCTTTAAAACAAATCTGACACCGTATTTATATTTTCTTAACAAATATCTTGTAACTACAAGCTGATTATAATGGGATTCATACACTGCATAGCCTGTATAAGAGCATTCAAAACAGCTTAATTTAAGTCATCTTCCAGTTTACTGCGGTAAACTGTGTTCAGTGTTTTCTCAGATATGGTTCTGTCAGATGTGTGTGTGAGCTCAGGTCAGTGACTGCACTGGAGCAGTTAAACACCCTCAGTCCTCTTAAAGAACGGCCCTCAGCCCTCACATTCTCACTCAGATTTGAACATACAGGCACTCATCCATATTCATAAGCACTCTCAGTGCCAGACACGGTCCTCCAGAGGAGAGCATCATTACTCCAGTGTGCTCTCTAGCATCGCCTCCACAGCTGTCTCACTCTCATCCTGTCTTAC
Source organism: Rhinichthys osculus (assembly GCA_029959095.1). Taxonomy (NCBI): domain Eukaryota; kingdom Metazoa; phylum Chordata; class Actinopteri; order Cypriniformes; family Leuciscidae; genus Rhinichthys; species Rhinichthys osculus. Next base: position 2,945,447 of record JARWKJ010000024.1, on the reverse strand, counting down.
TCTCCTGCTGTCTCACTCTCCTGCTGCCTCACTCTCCTGCTGCCTCAGTCTCCTGCTGTCTCACTCTCCTGCTGCCTCACTCTCCTGCTGCCTCACTCTCCTGCTGCCTCACTCTCCTGCTGTCTCACTCTCCTGCTGTCTCACTCTCCTGCTGCCTCAGTCTCCTGCTGCCTCAGTCTCCTGCTGCCTCACTCTCCTGCTGCCTCACTCTCCTGCTGTCTCACTCTCCTGCTGCCTCACTCTCCTGCTGCCTCAGTCTCCTGCTGCCTCACTCTCCTGCTGCCTCACTCTCCTGCTGTCTCACTCTCCTGCTGCCTCAGTCTCCTGCTGCCTCAGTCTCCTGCTGCCTCACTCTCCTGCTGCCTCACTCTCCTGCTGCCTCACTCTCCTGCTGCCTCACTCTCCTGCTGTCTCACTCTCCTGCTGCCTCAGTCTCCTGCTGCCTCACTCTCCTGCTGTCTCACTCTCCTGCTGCCTCACTCTCCTGCTGCCTCACTCTCCTGCTGTCTCACTCTCCTGCTGTCTCACTCTCCTGCTGCCTCAGTCTCCTGCTGCCTCAGTCTCCTGCTGCCTCAGTCTCCTGCTGCCTCACTCTCCTGCTGCCTCACTCTCCTGCTGTCTCACTCTCCTGCTGCCTCACTCTCCTGCTGCCTCAGTCTCCTGCTGCCTCAGTCTCCTGCTGCCTCACTCTCCTGCTGCCTCACTCTCCTGCTGCCTCACTCTCCTGCTGCCTCACTCTCCTGCTGTCTCACTCTCTTGCTGCCTCACTCTCCTGCTGTCTGTAGACCATCACTGTCCACAGCATGATCTCATCCTGTCTTACTCTCCTGCTGTCTCACTCTCCTGCTGCCTCACTCTCCTGCTGTCTCACTCTCTTGCTGCCTCACTCTCCTGCTGCCTCACTCTCCTGCTGTCTCACTCTCCTGCTGTCTCATTCTCCTGCTGCCTCACTCTCCTGCTGCCTCAGTCTCCTGCTGCCTCACTCTCCTGCTGTCTCACTCTCCTGCTGTCTCACTCTCCTGCTGCCTCAGTCTCCTGCTGCCTCACTCTCCTGCTGCCTCACTCTCCTGCTGTCTCACTCTCCTGCTGCCTCAGTCTCCTGCTGCCTCACTCTCCTGCTGTCTCACTCTCCTGCTGCCTCACTCTCCTGCTGTCTCACTCTCCTGCTGTCTCACTCTCCTGCTGTCTCACTCTCCTGCTGCCTCACTCTCCTGCTGCCTCACTCTCCTGCTGCCTCACTCTCCTGCTGTCTCACTCTCTTGCTGCCTCACTCTCCTGCTGCCTCACTCTCCTGCTGCCTCACTCTCCTGCTGCCTCACTCTCCTGCTGCCTCACTCTCCTGCTGCCTCACTCTCCTGCTGCCTCACTCTCCTGCTGCCTCACTCTCCTGCTGTCTCACTCTCATCCTGTCTCACTCTCCTGCTGTCTCACTCTCCTGCTGTCTGTAGACCATCACTGTCCACAGAATGATCTCATCCTGTCTTACTCTCCTGCTGTCTCACTCTCCTGCTGCCTCACTCTCCTGCTGTCTCACTCTCCTGCTGCCTCACTCTCCTGCTGCCTCACTCTCCTGCTGTCTCACTCTCCTGCTGCCTCACTCTCCTGCTGCCTCACTCTCCTGCTGCCTCACTCTCCTGCTGTCTGTAGACCATCACTGTCCACAGCATGATCTCATCCTGTCTTACTCTCCTGCTGCCTCACTCTCCTGCTGCCTCACTCTCCTGCTGTCTCACTCTCCTGCTGTCTCACTCTCCTGCTGTCTCACTCTTGCTGCCTCAGTCTCCTGCTGTCTCACTCTCCTGCTGCCTCACTCTGTCTCACTCTCCTGCTGTCTCACTCTCCTGCTGCCTCACTCTCCTGCTGTCTCACTCTCCTGCTGTCTCACTCTCCTGCTGTCTCACTCTTGCTGCCTCAGTCTCCTGCTGTCTCACTCTCCTGCTGCCTCACTCTGTCTCACTCTCCTGCTGTCTCACTCTCCTGCTGCCTCAGTCTGTCTCACTCTCCCGCTGTCTCACTCTCCTGCTATCTCACTCTCCTGCTGCCTCAGTCTCCTGCTGTCTCACTCTCCTGCTGTCTCACTCTCCTGCTGCCCCAGTCTCCTGCTGTCTCCTTCTCCTGCTGCCTCACTCTCCTGCTGTCTCACTCTCCTGCTGTCTCACTCTCTTGCTGCCTCAGTCTCCTGCTGTCTCACTCTCCTGCTGCCTCAGTCTCCTGCTGTCTCACTCTCCTGCCTGTCTCACTCTCTTGCTCTCACCTTCTCCTGCTGCCTCACTCTCCTGCTGCCTCACTCTCCTGCTGCCTCACTCTCTTGCTCTCTCCTTCTCCTGCTGCCTCACTCTCCTGCTGTCTCACTCTCTTGCTGCCTCAGTCTCCTGCTGTCTCACTCTCCTGCTGTCTCACTCTCCTGCTGCCTCAGTCTGCCTCACTCTCCTGCTGTCTCACTCTCCTGCTGTCTGACTCTCCTGCTGTCTGTAGACCATCACTGTCCACAGCATGAGCTCATCCTGTCTCACTCTCCTGCTGTCTCACTCTCCTGCTGTCTCACTCTCCTGCTGCCTCAGTCTCCTGCTGTCTCACTCTCCTGCTGTCTCACTCTCCTGCTGTCTCACTCTCCTGCTGCCTCACTCTCCTGCTGCCTCACTCTCCTGCTGTCTGACTCTCCTGCTGCCTCACTCTCCTGCTGTCTGACTCTCCTGCTGTCTGACTCTCCTGCTGTCTCACTCTCCTGCTGTCTGACTCTCCTGCTGTCTCACTCTCCTGCTGTCTCACTCTCCTGCTGTCTCACTCTCCTGCTGCCTCACTCTCCTGCTGTCTGACTCTCCTGCTGCCTCACTCTCCTGCTGTCTGACTCTCCTGCTGTCTGACTCTCCTGCTGTCTCACTCTCCTGCTGTCTGACTCTCCTGCTGTCTCACTCTCCTGCTGTCTCACTCTCCTGCTGTCTTACTCTCCTGCTGTCTGTAGACCATCACTGTCCACAGCATGATCTCATCCTGTCTTACTCTCCTGCTGTCTCACTCTCCTGCTGTCTCACTCTCCTGCTGTCTCACTCTCCTGCTGCCTCAGTCTCCTGCTGTCTTACTCTCCTGCTGTCTTACTCTCCTGCTGTCTGGAGACCATCACTGTCCACAGCATGAGCTCATCCTGTCTCACTCTCCTGCTGCCTCACTCTCCTGCTGTCTCACTCTCCTGCTGTCTCACTCTCCTGCTGTCTCACTCTCCTGCTGTCTCACTCTCTTGCTGCTAAGGGTGCTCCGATTGATCGGTCGCCGATCATAATCGGCCGATAATTGCTTTGGGATGTGTGATCGGCGGTCTCTATAAAGGCCGATCCAGAAAAGCCGATCAGATGACGCAAAACTCGCGAGACAATTTTTTTACGCGCTGGTAAAAATGGCTTCACCGGTCTGGCAATTCTACAACAGGACTCTCAAGTGTCACTCATTGAGCGTGACAGTCACTCATTTCGGTCTTTTGTCACGCTCTCCCGCCACACATTGTATTTCTCACGCTGAAAAACTATTTGTAATATATTTAATATGCCGCAGCGGCCGAAACTCTGGCCGCGCCGCTCTCACTGTGGAACCGGCATGAATCAAGCGCGTTTCCTCTGGTGTTGTTCGTCGAGCTACACAATAGCCAATCAGAAAATAGCACTATTGTATCTGGGTAAGATTTAACGCAACAACCAATGACAAAAATGTATCCAAACCCCCCCGTGCGTCCGTCAAATCACTCGTACATATTTTTTTCTCTCATCAAAACTGAATATGTTCATCAGCGGTTACAGTTATATCAAGCAAGGATACGTTTGTGTTTTATTTTGTGATTTCACCGGAATGAATAGAGTCCGCAACGGCGATAGATTGAAGCGCGCGTCCGATTGAAGACTGCGCGAGACCATGCGCGAGAGCGAGGCACAGAGCACTGTATCCATGACACTGATCGCCGCGGACACGAGCGCACAGCTTGAGTTCAAAAACACATTTTAGCGCTAGATTTCTTATTTAATAGCGAACTAAATGAATGATCTGCTAGTTAACTGAAGATGTTTTATTTATTTATATTAGCTACATGGTGGGACAGACTTCACTGGATCTAAAAAAAATCAATCTAACCATAGATATGACCAGTAGTGGTGGCTTTCTTAATCTGTTTAAAATAATTTTGCAAGGGAATTATTTCACACACACACACACACACACACACACACACACACACACACACACACACACACACACACACACACACACACACACACACACATACACAAAAGGTTTCTCTACCTCTCTCTTCCTCTCTAAATGCCCACAAAATCTGACTAAGCATCCCAGAAAAAAGCAAAGTTATAGATACAGATATGGAAGTTGTTAGTTTTTGTTTTGTTTGTTGTTGCTGTGCACTTTACTACCTGTGGTCCTTTAGGTGTATTAGAAAAAGTGATGGCTGACTGACTCAAAACATTATTTTGGCTATAGCCTTTTTTGTTGCTGTTTTTAGTTTAAAATAGTCCAAAGCTAAATTTAAAGACTCAGATGTTCTGTCTTTTATTAATTTTATTTTATATTCTACAGGAAAGTTGTATGTCAAGCCCTAAGCTGCTCCCAATAACCAAGCTGCTATGTTAATTAGGGGTGTAACGGTTCACAAAATTCACGGTTCGGTTCGATACGATACACTTGTGTCACGGTTCGGTTCGGTACGATTCGGTACGTTTCCGATACAGCAAAAAGAAAGAAATGCCTCAGTCTCCTGCTGTCTCACTCTCCTGCCTGTCTCACTCTCCTGCTGTCTGTAGACCATCACTGTCCACAGCATGAGCTCTAATATCTAATATCAGTATAAGGGAGATTTTTGTATATATATTTTTATATATAAGGCACTTAAATGCTAATTTCTAAAGACTTATGGGAACAGACTGTATTACTTAGTTTGTTTCTAAGCAGTGATTAAATAGGGATTTATTATGTGGGCTCTCCCTAGGGAGGTCCGGGGGTATGCTCCCCCGGGAATTTTTTTTTGAAAAATAAATCATTAAATGGCACTTTCTGGAGAGTTTTGTGCAAAGAAATTGAGAAAATGAGTCTTACATGATATGTGAAAAACTGCAAGGTTAAGAGCATATACTTTGCATTGTTGTAGTATCAACAGGTATTAGGACATTTAGCATTTACATTACTGTTAAGTTGCCGAATGGATTCATTTGGAGACTCCGAAATCGGCAGAGATAGGCAGGCAATGCAAAACAAAATCTTACATTGGGAAATAGGGGGGGGGGGGGAACTTCGATTTTGAAACGTATAATGGCTCCTACGCCCCTGAGCCATACAAATATACATGTTTTTTGTTTTCTCTGTAGTAATGTAATATATTTCTTATGTTTGCATCCACAGTAATGACTTCAGCAAGATGGTTGCAGAAGAGTACCTCACATTCTTTGAGTTTACAGACCAGACATTGGACCAATCGCTCAGGTACGTCTCATGTCATCATGTGGGTGATTCATCCTCTGATGTGTGATTGACTGCATGCTTCACTGTTAAGGTGGAGCTCATTAGTAGTGGCTTTTATTTAATACATATTTCCATGTTAGGACTGCTGGATGGGATAACATTATATACCATGCATCAGTAAAATGCAAAGTGTGTCACAAGTGAGTGCTTCTAGTGTAGTGTAAGAGCAGTGATGCTGTAACTGAAGGCTGGTCACAGTTGCCAAGCAGCGTCTCCACTAATGTGCAGTCATACGGTCCATATCGCTGCTGGTTTGCAATGTCTAGAAATGTGCCTCATCTGGTTAAATGTTTACAGTCTTTTGTTTTTAACTCAAGTGTTAAATAGTACAAATGAGTTTTTCTCGCAATGACGATCACTGATTACATATCCAGGGTTTCCGCGGGGTCTTAAAAAGTCTAAAAAAGTCAAAAATTTCAAAATCACAATTTAAGGCCTTAAAAAGTCTTAAATTTGCTGAAGTATTGTGTTCTAGGTCTTAAATAATTTTAAACAGGTCTTAATTTTCCTACGTCCTCCCGCAGCGCTTTGGAATGTTTTTGTTTTTTTATTGCGTGGTGTTATAGTTCCTTATTTCGCTAGTCCAGATATAATTCACTTTAATTACGACTACAAAATAGACCAACATGCAACAGCCAATCAGCTTTGTGCATCCATCTAAATTCTAAGCTGTCTTCAGTACTGTTCAGTTTGAATAAATTAATTTACTTTGCAAGTAATTTTGAGACTCTGCGTTTCCTTTGTACGTTTTTTTTTTTTTTATCGTGATATAGGTCTTAAATTTAATTCATAATGGTCTTAAAAAGGTCTTAAAAAGTCTTAAATTTGACTTTGTGAAACCTGCAGAAACCCTGATATCTCTCTTGGTCCTCCAAAAAATCTAATCACATAAAATTTAATTTGTAATATCAAAAATAGGAATACTTGTGTAATAGATTAATTAAATTTCCAGCAAAAATGCAATATTGTGATAGATTTTGTTATATAAGATTAGTCATACTGCAATGTGATTTATAGAACATAGGTTTCAAAGTTGTGAAAGGAGTATGTGCTGTTTTTGCTGAAATCTTCATTGCTGTTTCAAGATCATCAATCAAGATCATCTAGGCAACCAGGGCTTGACACCCGCCAACCCGCCTAATGCGTGTGTATTTCAGCAGCGGAGTTGGCTATATAAAACAGTATAATGGATCCGTGCGTCAGGTCTTAAAGCGACAGTAGCCTAATATACCGGCTGCCAAATTATGAGATAATATTAAAATATCTATATGGCCGGTTTTCCTTATGGGTATGTCAAAATTGTGGCCAGTGAAAATGCTGAGTGGCCAGTAACTTTGGAAAACCAGTAGCCACAGTGGCTGGCTGGTGAGCAAAAAAAGTTAATGCCAAGCCCTTTAGGCAACAAAAAAAATGATGAAGATTATTGTGTTGTTTAAAAAAGTCTATTTTTATTATTGTTATAAAGTTACTTTAGGTCAGTGCCGGATCACAGGTCAGGAGTTAGTTCAGATAATCAGCCAGTGTTCACAAACTTTCTCATTCATCTGTTTGTGTGTTCCTGCCCACACACATCGCTCCTGTTTTCTGCTGTGATGTTGGTGTGTCTTGTGATGGTCATGTTATATTGCTGTTTTTCTGTTGCAGATGTTTTCTGAAAGCATTCTCACTAATGGGCGAGACTCAGGAGAGGGAGCGGGTGTTAATTCATTTCTCTAATCGGTATTACCAGTGCAACCCAACCGTCATCACTGCACAAGGTACTGCGTGTCCACCTCATGCACTCACTACTTACAAGATTAGTATTTCACATCAGGATGAGAATATGTGGTGCAGACGTTCACTTTGTGTTTGTGTCCTGATCACCCAGCTGGAGTTTATTTCACTATACTGACTGTGACTGTACATCATGCTGCTTATTGCATGGCTACCTGCCAAATAATAGATAAATGGATATTGATATGAGTTTAAATGAATAATGCAAGAATAGGAGAGGGTGTTATTCCAGTTAAAATGTTAAACAGATATTGATAAACAGTTTCATTTCAACTTTCATGACTGTAGTAAATCTTTGTATAAATTTGTGATAATTTCTTCTATTGCATTGCCATAAAAATGTGTATATTATGATATATATTGTTATGAACTGTATTTTAAGATTATTGTGATACATATATTTGGTAACACTTTAGTTTAGGGTCCAATTCTCTCTATTAACTAGTTGCTTATTATCATGCATATTACTAGGATATTGTCTGTTTATTAGCACTTATAAAGCACATATTAATGCTTTATTCTGCATGGCCATATCATACATCCCATAATCCACCCAATACCTAAACTTAACAACTACCTTACTAACTATTAATAAGCAGTAATTATGAGTTTATTGAGGCTAAAGACATAGTTAACAGTGAGAATTGGACCCTAAACTAAAGTGTGACCACATATTTTGTCTTTCTTATGAGAGAAGAAAGAGAGTGCGGAGTAACACAAAATACATGAAACTAGCTGGACTATTTCAGTGTTTAATGTTTTGGCATATAGAATTCGCTCCATATGAAATATTGTGGTTTTGCACAACATTAGTTTTCTGTTCGACAAGTCAAATCAGTTTAAATCCTCTCTTGACTAATTCTCCATAAAGCATGATTGAGTCTAATCACTCATTCAGTATCACAGTGTTGCGTTTCCTCCATAGCAACCATCTTAGTAACCGCTATGACCAGTATATGGGTAAAAAGCTAAACCATCTCCTTGTTGCTAAGAATGTTGCCATGGAAGTGATGTTAGATTTTCTCCTGATGCAGAGATGCATATGTGTGTGTGATATCAGAAGTCATGATAAAAATAATGTTCTGTCTGTTTGACCTGTGAGTGAGTGTGTTGATGATGTTTCATTGATGCTTGCAGATGGAGTTCATTGCCTTACCTGTGCGCTAATGCTGCTCAACACTGACCTTCATGGCCATGTAAGTGACCTCTGACCCTCTGGTAGGGTTCCTCGTATTAGCAGATAAATGAGAAATGACAGTTTGTTCCCTCTTTGCCACAAGCACATGAAACTAGACGCCGTTTGACCTTATCAGCGGATGTAAAGATCCCACTGGAGGAGGATATGTCTGTGTTATATTTACTCAAAATTAGCTTTTGGGGGAGAGTGCATCAAGGATGTCAGATTTTGTGATTTATTTAATTATCTGTGATCAGATATTGAAGGGGAAACCTGTCAAATCTGCAGCTGGTTGTAACCACAGGAAGAAAACAAAAAGAATTGATTCGGGTATGTGCCATTGGTAACTACAGTGAAGGAACGAGAAAGTTTCGCACCCCCCACTACTTCCTAAGTGAAATGTGAGGTGCATTGTGGGTACTCTAAGAATAGCTCCTCTCATTGGTCTCCATGGAGTTTGATCATGTGTCTTGGAGTTGGTTCGACACATTCAGTAGGACGCATGTGCCGTGGAGACGTGGAGATCTCATGCCCACGCCACAGCACTTCTCGAGACGCATTCATTTCAAACATTGTTTGGTTTGGTGTCATGTGGGTGAATGCAGCTGAACGCTGCGCAGCCGCGGATCTGTGCAGAGATGTATGCCAGACACCCACACACACATACACGACTGCGTTGTGCACATCACACAGCTTATATGAGACGGAGCAGGGATTCTCCTCGAAGCCTGTCCAGGGCCCATTAAACCTCAAAAAGAGAAAGTTTAAGATTAAAGAAGATATTTGTGTTTTATGTTATAAAATAAAACAAACTTATTTTGTTGAACCATTTTTAGCTTTAAGGTCAATTAGATTGCGCTCAGACTGCTGGAGAAATGCCCCAAATCTGATTTTCTTCTCTCTCAGACCACATGGGATCTGATCTTTGAGGCTGCGTTCACACTGCGAGTCTTAGTGCTTGTTGTATACAACTTATTTTGTTGTATAGCTGTTTCACATTGTTGTTTTAAATGTGGCCAATATCAGATTCCAGTGTGAACAGATCCTGGTCCTGGACTGACCAGAGCGATGAAACGCGTCACGCAGCTCGCTGTCATACGGAAGCAAACACAGAGGACATTAAAGTGAGTGATTACGCATTTATTCATAGGGTGATCCGCCGCGGGAGCCAGCAAATCTATGCACAGGCAATATAAAACACAAAGACGAGGGTGAGAGAAAAAGTTTATAATGTTTTGCTTGTAGAGCTTTCACTATACTACTTATGAGTTCTGACACTTCACTGTCCTTCACTTGACTACCTTTCGCAAGTGTTTTGATAACGTCGGGTGTGTAAAATGTTTGAAGTGACTCCCATGAGCAGAACTGTGGCGAATCTTGATCTAGAGTGGCGCAAAAGTCACATGATTTCCAATATGACTGTTCAGACTCCGGTCACATTGCAAAGCATCTGACCTGTTTTGGATTTAGTGCCACATACGGAAGTTGCCCAAATCTGATTGAAAAGGTCCGATTCCACGTTGTTTGTGCCTTGTTTACACTGTCAGTGAAATGTGACCTTATTCTGATGTTTTGCTCATATGTGACACAGATCACATGTGTTCTCTGACCGTGTGAACAGCTAAATAACGCATGCATTCGGATATTTCGAGATCGGTTTCAGGGCTCATTAATATGTGGAAATAAATCAGATATGTGCCATTGCGACTCATGTAAATGGGCAGATCGGATTTTCTGAGGCATTAGGCCAGTCTCCGCGGTTTAATGATGAGAGAAACCCCGACGCGCATCTGCATAGGGACGGACGGCCCGACCAAACGTCATGTCGCCGTAGGAGAGGAGTGTGGACACGCGTTGACACAACATATCAAAGGTTGGCTTGCTCATCCTAAAATTTCGGACCCACTGTTCCTCGTTAAAGCCCGCCACAATATGCTCCCGCCAGTCCTGAGGTCTCTCTCGCACACAGTAACTGAAGCACATACACAGGCAAACTTTGCAGATATATCGCAGAGCTAGCATCAAGCATATTTGGCGTTCGTCCATCTGTGCAAGAACCCCCTTTAAGCATGCGCGATTTCAGATAGTATGGCAAGTTTAATCACATGACTCGGATATGGGTCACAATTGAAATAATAAACGGGTGGTCAAAAAAATCGGATATAGGCAACAAATGAGAATTGGGCATCAAGACCTGCAGTGAAACGAGGCCACTGTCATGACAAAACCAGATCTGAGTCACATGTGAGCAGAACAATCAGATTTGGGCCACATTTACCCGCAGTCTGAACGAAGCCATTCTGATATTTTACATCACTCTAGAGCAACGTTCATCACAATTCTGCACTCATGGGAGTCACTCCAAAGATTTGCCACACCGGTAGTTCTTTAGTCACTGGGTTAATAAGGAAGACGGCAGTGAAGTTAGTCAGTGAAAACTCTCTCTCTTTCTCCTCATCCGCAGCTCAGTCCTCCTCATAGCCTGCGCATGTGTTCGTGGACTTCTGCAGCACATCAGCTTATAGATGAGCCCGTAAGACTGACTTCAGTCAGCTCAGTGCTTGCTTCCGCAGGACAGCGGGCTGCACACACTCTTGTGATTGTTTTCCCGGGAACATGACCTGTTCAAACTCAAAGCTGATGCAGATCTGAGCAGTTCATCAGGACTGAGCGCTAAGGCTCGCGGTGTGAACATAGCTTTACTGTACTCCTGAAAGCTGTCAGAATGGACTCCAGAGATCCAGATGTTTGTTCACTCGTGCTCATGTGTCCAGTGGCAAACAGCGGTGACATGACTGAAGCCTCTTTGGTATTTCCAGACCTAACGTCCTGTTTCAGGACGCATTACACTACCATTCAAAAGTCTGCAGTCAGTAAGAGTTTTTGTTTTTAAATTAATACTTTTGTTCAGCAAAGAATGATTAAAATTGATTAAAAATAGTAAAGATATTTCCATTGTTATGAAAAATGTCTAAAGAAATTGTTCATTTGAATGGTTTCCAGAGAAATATGAATCAGCACAACTGTTTTCAACATTGATAATAATCAGAAATGTTTCTTCATCATCAGATCATCATATTAGAGTGATTTCTGAAGGATCATGTGACACTTAAGACTGGAGTAATGATGCTGAAATCTCAGAATAAATGACATTTTACTATATATTCACATAGAAAACAGCATTATTAAATTGTAATAATATTTCACAATATTCTTGATGTAATTCTTGATCCCATAAATGCAGCTGTGATGAGCATAAAATAAAAAACAGTGTACGTCAATACAGGAAAACAAAACCGCACTCATTTCTTTTTATTAGGGCATTGTTTGTGACCGGACAATTAACTGCATTTTCCCATAATGCAATTTCATTACACTTACTGTAAAACGTAATGGGACTCATCCTTAATGAGAACAATGTTTTTTTAGTAACAAATATCATTCAGTATAACAAATGCTAACATGATTCATTCAGAATGAAATAAAATATGAGATAGCCCTTTCTTGCATTACAGTAATGAGAATTAAACCCTTTGCCTTGTATTTATGAGTATGGTATATGGTGACTGGGCAGGACTCAAATGTTTCTTTTAAGAATGATTTATTGTCCTTGCAACATAGTGACTTTGCTGACTTTGTGATCTGTGCATTGCAGATCCATGCCGAATCGCACAGAAAGAGAGCAATAGCTGTTAGAGTGATGGATGACGCGAGGCGATCGCGCCGTCGTGATGAGACCGCAGTGCGAGATCTTGTGGAGTCGTGTTTTTGGAAGCAGCCTGTGTGTCTCTCTTTGATTTCTCGTGCCAGTCTGAACATTTGTCAGTGCCATCCACCTACAAACTCGGCTGGTGCTGGCAGGAACAGTAAAGTCAGTGGAACAAACACCGTCTGCGCTTTATTTTAGAAGCCAGTCTTTCTCATGACTTTATAAAAGCAGCAATCCGAGAAATCACGGTTCTGACAGAGTAATTGCAGACGTGATTGTCTAATAGCAGCAGTCAGTGTATGTGGTTACTGTAGGCGCTTGTGAGAAGCCTGAAGCTCACTGTAAACGCTGAGTTATATCGCAGACGGCTCATGTGGTGAGATGCAGCTCTGCACATGAAGAAGGGATAGCAGCGGGTGTAGAACTGAACCGTTTGTTTGTTTCTGCGGGATCTGTCATACAGCGCTGGTATGAAAATAGTTTGGTGCTTATCTATTTTTGTACTTTTGCTTTCTCACAGAACACGTTTGTCACGTATTGTAGAAAGTCTGCGTTCACACGGCAGCAGAAGGCAGTTGTCGGTCCTGTATTTGAGTCTTTAATACGGTTAGGTTCACACACAGTTCAGATATTCACGGGAAGGGCACCCGCTTTCTATAACCGAACTCACACCTGGACATTTTCAGGACTGACAACAGTATTCTAGGAAAACCCGCGCTGTGTGTACAGAACCGGCCTGACATCTGGGTCTGTCAGCATTCAAGACGCTGCTGTAAGTCTCTGTTTGAACGGGACATTTAGGCTACGTTCACACTGTCAGTCCAAATCAGATTATTTGTGTATCCGATTGTAATCCGATCTAAAATGATTGACTCACTGTCAGGTATCGGAACTGTCCAGGTCCCAGTTGTGTGTCCATGCAGCGCTCTCGTTTTCAGGAATATCTGCATTGGTTTCTGTGGCATTGAAGTTGCGTTAGTAGGAATACGCCAAAAACAACAACAGCCGCACCATGGAGGGGTTTGCAATAGAGATGTGGTCTTATTTAAATGTAACAACATGTAAATGTGCAGCTGTGCACTGGACTATGTGTCTTCTGAGTCGCATCGGACCCGGACGAGGCTGGCGTGAGCTGTGCTGTCGTCTCCGCTATATTGTTAACATTTTCTGCACTTTGCAACAACATAGCCTTGTTTCTGCAGTGACTTTTCGCAGTTTCCTATAACAACGCCTCACGTTTATGTTTAACGTGGCGTGAGAAAGTCACATAAACTACATGAAATCCGACCAGAGCGGTCAGACTGAAACTGATCTCCAGAAATGCGCATATGTATGTAGCTCGAAACGGATTTGTAAAAATCGCATTTCATTTTCATGTGATTTATTGCTGTTCACAATAACTCATTCTCATCAGATTTCAAGCGGATATGCACAAAAATCAGATTTGGACTGACAGCCTGAACGTAGCCTTTAGAGACTCGCACCTGTAAGTAAAAGCGGCTGTCAATCCCAGAAACAGAGGCACTTTTCATTGGATAGTTGATGCTCTAACATAATGCAAACTGTTTTAGTGATTCAATGAAAAGTTACATTTTTATTATTAAATGTTTTATATAAAAACATTCCAAAAATAATATGTATGTACACAAACTGTAGAAAGAGCAAATATTCATGGGCCGTCAGTAATGACTCACTCATTAGTGAGCGATTACACAGTACAGTTAAATAATATTATGTTATTAGATCAGATCAGTTCCGGCGCTGTAATTGATATTATTAATCCTGTGCGTTATGTCAAAGACGTCGCCTCCTCCACAGAGTTTAGTCCACCGCTTCAGTCCGTGGATCATTGCATGAGCTTCCCACTGTATGATGTCAGACATTCATTTATAAATAACCTTTATAAAGCTTTCCATCCATCAAGTTACACATGCGCAGAGAAAGATATCAAATAATATCAAGTACTTTTCATTTGCAAAGCTATTTATTGAATTATCCAAGAAGATGCATTAACACATACACACCACCGTTCAAAGGTTTGGGTCTATATTTTTCTCTTAATGTTTTTGAAAGAATTCTCTTTTGCTCACCAAGGCTGCATTTATCTGATCAAACATATATGATCAAAATTATTTGACTCAAAGTATCTGTTGTCTATGTTAATATATAGTAGTGTAATGTATTCCTGTGATCAAAGCTGAGTTTTCAGCATCATTACTCCAGTCTTCAGTGTCACATGATCCTCCAGAAATCAGTCTAATATGATGATCTGATGCTCAAATATGATCATTATGATCAGCTGCTTCATATTTCTGTGGAAACTATGACACTTTGTTCAGAATAGTTTATAACATGATGTTATTTTTATTGTCACTTTGATCAGTTTAATAGATCCTTACTGAATAAAAGTATTAATTTCTTTCTTTCTTTTTTAAATCTTACACTAGTGTGTTTAAAATATAAACCGTTTTAGATTGAACCTCCAGCAAAGACAACTACATAGTGATAGAAACTGTGATATAAGATCTCATATGGCTCCTTATTTTACATGGCAGATTCTCTCCTGTAAATGTGATGAGAAAGCAGGACTGGCTGATTCACCGCGGATCTGCTCCGGTCCCGTCAGCCTCACATCAGTGCCATCCTGTCCCATTAACAGACCAATAAATGTTTCTCATGCCCCACAGAATATTGGGAAGAAGATGACATGCCAGGAATTCATCAATAACCTGGAAGGACTCAACGAAGGACAAGATTTCCCCCGGGAGCTGCTGAAGGTAAGACTCAAACACTTCTCCCAGCATTCCTCTGTGAGATCACGTGTGCAAGGACACATTACATTACAAACCCATGTGAAGGATACAGAAAAACTCAAAATGGAAATCAGCTTCTCCGGGTCCGCGGAGCCCGTGATATTCCATAACACACAATGCCGTCTTCTTTCCCCTGCTTTCAGAAGATCATCTGATCCTTACTAATCAATCACCATCACCCTGATGTTTGCACACCTGATACAGGTTCAGGACCAAAGCGCTCTTGCCTTGGATTCATTAGTAATGCATGCTGTTATTGGAGACCGACAGGGGCGTTTGGAGGCTTTATCTAATGCAGCAGGATGGTTAAAAGTGAAAACTAAAGTAAAAATACAAATATATCTCGTGGGAATGCTGAAAGCAATGATATCAAACTTGTGTGGCTAGAAGCATCTGCGTTTACAATAAGTCGAGAGGTTTATGTGTTTTACACCAGTCTTTTTCCTCTTTATATGGAGTTTATAGTTTATGTACAGTTTCAGATCTTGAGTTGTTTGTGAATGTAAGTAACGCTCACACAGATTTAAATGTATGTATTTGGCAGGTGCTAATCTAAAGCTTTCGACGTTACGTTGTTGTTTGAGCTACAGGAACAACAAAAGTAGCAGTAGATCAACACAAATGAATACAAACTGTTATTAAACCATATTAACTAAAAACAATTTACAAGCTTTTTAAAGAAAAAAATAATGCCCTGAATTGAATTATAATCCACAAATATAACTTGTAATTTATTAAATGCATAGGAGGGTTAGACACAGGCTGGCTTAAACAGGTGTCATGTAGAAATGAGAAGGCCTTGTTATTAGCGACACCGGTGGCCGTTGAGTGAACTGCAGTCAGCTGCTTATTGCTCGCGCTCACGAGACTGAACGTGATTCAACACCCTGATATACTTAGTTCAAACTTCTTTTTCGTTCTTTGTTTAGAAGTAAAAGTTGGAAATACCTTTAACAAACATCCCTACGCCGTCATCGATGCTGAGAGCGACGTTTAGATGAATATGTGCTGTGTGCTTTCCTCAATAACAAGATAAACAACAGCATGACAGCGCTGAGAAAACAGCAGTTCAGAAAGCATCTGATCATAGCGATGAGGATATGAATCACCAGCATCATGTCGACAGACGAGGTCTTTCAAATTACACTGTTACGATAGTTGATTATAAAGTATAATTAAGACTGTGGACTATATAGATCTGGCTATGTGAGACTATAGTTTGAATTAATTCCTTTTCTCTGCATGACACATTACAGTACAGAACGGCTCTTTCTGCGTTATCCTGAACATCCGCTTTCGGTTCATGTGTCACTGAACAGAAGAGGCTCTCAGGAGCGTAAACGTCACGTCCTTTAGATTAAAATCAGTCTACAGGCTTTCATACACACCCGAGGGACTCTGGGAAGGTCTCGGTTTCTTTCTTTCTTTGCCAGAGGATGCTTAGATATTGCCACTTATTTCGGCACATGGTCAGAATATTGCCATGACCAAGTAAAAAATGTAGGTGTTTGTTTTGTTTGACCGAGAGCTGAAATTTGATGAGCAGTTTAATGCTGTGGTTAAGAGTTGCTTTTTCCAGGTTAGGTCTATTGCTTGTTTAAAGCCGATTCTGTTGAGAAACGATTGCAATGTTTTGTATGTGGGGTCCTGTCAGACAACTATATCACGCTTGCAATTAGATCCGAATGCTGAGAAAAGTCCTCGTATTTCTCTATTTTCGCTTCTCTCAGGGATTTCAGGATAAAATATAAACCTCTGCTGTATGTTTTTACAGCAGTGCATGATGGGATAGCTCCTGCTCATGTATCTGAGCTCATTGCTCTTCATCAAGCACCTAGGTCTTTACGTTCAGATAATAAATCATTGCTTCCTGTCCCTCGATCTGATTTGAGGTTAAAGGCCTGTGCCGTCGCGGGTCCGAGGCTTTGGAATAGTCTGCCTCTTGAACTTCGAGAGATCACATCTTTAAATGTTTTTAAAGCTCGTTTTAAAAATGCTTGTTACTTCTGCGCCTTCGAGAGGTTGGGCTAGTATCTGTGTTAGTAAGTTGTATGTTGTTTATATGTTTTATAAGGGTGCTCCGATTGATCGGTCGCCGATCATGATCGGCCGATAATTGCTTTGGGATGTGTGATCGGCGGTCTCTATAAAGGCCGATCCAGAAAAGCCGATCAGATGACGCAAAACTCGCGAGACAATTTTTTTAAGCTTCACCGGTCTGGCAATTCTACAACAGGGCTCTCAAGTGTCAAGCATTGAGCGTGACAGTCACTCATTTCGGTCTTTTGTCACGCTCTCCCGCCACACATTGTATTTCTCACGCTGAAAAACTATTTGTAATATATTTAATACGCATGGGCCGAAACTCTGGCCGCGCCGCTCTCACTGTGGAACCGGCATGAATCAAGCGCGTTTCCTCTGGTGTTGTTCGTCGAGCTACACAATAGCCAATCAGAAAATAGCACTATTACAGTTATATCAAGCAAGGATACGTTTGTGTTTTATTTTGTGATTACACCGGAATGAATAGAATCCGCAACGGCGATAGATTGAAGCGCGTCCGAGTGAAGACTGCGCGAGACACAGAGCACTGTATCCATGACACTGATCGCCGCGGACACGAGCGCGCAGCTTGAGTTCAAAAACACATTTTAGCGCTAGATTTCTTATTTAATAGCGAACTAAATGAATGATCTGCTAGTTAACTGAAGATGTTTTATTTATTTATATTAGGTACATGGTGGGACAGACTTCACTGGATCTAAAAAAAATCAGTCTAACCATAGATGTGACCAGTAGTGGTGGCTTTCTTAATCTGTTTAAAATAATTTTGCAAGGGTTCTTCACACACACACACACACACGCACGCACGCACGCGCACACACACACACACACACACACACACACACACACACACACACACAAAAGGTTTCTCTACCTCTCTCTTCCTCTCTAAATGCCCACAAAATCTGACTAAGCATCCCAGAAAAAAGCAAAGTTATAGATGCAGATATGGAAGTTGTTAGTTTTTGTTTTGTTTTGTTGTTGTTCTGTTGTTTTGTTGTTTGCTGTGCACTTTACTACCTGTGGTCCTTTAGGTGTATTAGAAAAAGTGATGGCTGACTGACTCAAAACATTATTTTGGCTATAGCCTTTTTTGTTGCTGTTTTTAGTTTAAAGTAGTCCAAAGCTAAATTTAAAGACTCAGATGTTCTGTCTTTTATTAATTTTATTTTATATTCTACAGGAAAGTTGTATGTCAAGCCCTAAGCTGCTCCCAATAACCAAGCTGCTATGTTAATACATGTTGCTTGCAAATAAATACACAGGTGTCAATTCATGATGCATTGTCTTCTCTTAAATGTAATACTTAATGTACATTGTTGTTAAATATAGTTTAATAAGTAATGCTACATGATAAAAAGAAGTCTTCAAATAGACCCTGTAATCGGTGATCGGGTGATACAGCTTCCAGTAATCGGCGATCGGTGATCGGCCCCAAAAACCCTGATCGGAGCACCCCTAATGTTTTATGCTGTTGATTGTACAGCACTTTGGTCTGCAGGTGCAGTTGTGCAGTGCTTTATAAATAAATTAAAGTGAAAGGAAAGTTTCAATACAAACTGTTCTCAAATTTGCAATTAATACATGAAGTCCTACACTGCATGCACCTTCTAGGGACACTCAGCATTTACAGTCTGTTACTTGAGGGAATATCATTTGCCAGTTCATGACGAAACATAACACGAGTGTTCAGATGAGATTAATCGTAAAAGCAATACCCCGTTATTGGAGGGCTATTCAGATGTCTACTGGAAACTGATTGGGCTTTGTAGGGTCACTCCCCCTTTTTTGAGGTGGTTTGATTCCCCGTCAGATCTGTGGCCCTGCTGCCAGACTATCTTTGTCCCATGATGCCTCTGCGATGTCCGGTGCTGGCACAGTCCCTGCCGCTCCCTCAGCTCGATCAGCCACAGGCCGAAGCGGCCCGCACGGACTCCGGCTCCAGCAAGTGTGAGCTGCCAGAATCAGTGCACACCCCCCACTACCAGCTCTTCCACCCCTCTGTCCCGCTTTATTAAAATGAAGACACTTCACACACTAACAGAATGTGTATGTGTATTGCATGCTTAATAACTTGGCAGTAACTTCAGTGCGCACTTTATATGACGTTATGTAAAGCTGCACCAAAACTGAGTGCCCTTGCCGAGCGTCTGTCGTGGCTGTCCTCTGCCAACTCCATGCGGCGCCTGCGTTCATGAGCGGCTCGCTAAGATGGCTAATGCTTCTAAAAGAAGTCTCTTCTGCTCACCAAGGCTGCATTTATCTGATTAAAAAATACTAGAAAAACTGTAATATTGTGAAATATTATTACAATTTAAAATAACTGTTTTCTATTTTAATATATTTTAAAATGTAATGAGTTTTCAGCATCATTACTCCAGTCTTCAGTGTCACATGATCCTTCAGAAATCACTCTAATATGATGATCTGATGCTTAAGAAACATTTATGATTATTATCAGTGTTAAAAACAATTTTTTTTTCAGGATTCTTTGTTGAATAGAAAGCTCAAAATAACAGCATTTATTTGAAATCATAGATGTCTTTTTTTGTAACTTTTGATCAATTCAATTCATCCTTGATGAATAAAAGTATTGATTTATTTTCTTTCCCCCCAAAAAATAAAAAATAAATTCTTACTGGCTCCAAACGTTTGAACGGTAGTTTATAATGTGGCAAAAGCTTTCTATTTCTGATAAATGTTGTTCTCTTGAACTTTCTATTCATCAAAGAATCCTGAACTAAAAATGTAAATAACTGCTTTCAACACCAGTGTTGGGAACGTTACTTTAAAAAAGTAATTAGTTATAGTTACTCACTACTTGTTTCAAAAAGTAACTGAGTTAGTTACGGAATTACTCTATAATAAAAGTAACTCGTTACCAGGGAAAGTAACTATTTGCGTTACTGTTAAAAAAAAGTTGCTATATGTCAAAGAATTTGGATTTTTTTTAGCAGTTTTCACAAGTCAGTTGAAATGAGTAGAACAGACAGGTGTTTGTACGTAACTTTCGATATTTATTGCACGTCGACAGACAGCAAGAGGTTTATCCTGCACCTCAAGTATTATCTTTGTAAGAAAAGTAAACAGTTACACCATATAAAGTGCATTTAACTCTAGCGAATTAAATCAAACTCTCTCAACCTGTACTTCCAAGTGTTTTGTTCACAACAAAAGTAAACTTTTAAACTACAAATTCTTAATTAAATAAATCAAACTCCCAATATCAGACAAGTGGTCTGGTAGACATTCTGTACTTCAAGTATTTTCTTCAAAAGTAAACAGTTAAATAATATAAAGTGTGTTTGCAGTAACTGTAGCAAATTAAATAAATCAAACAAACTCTAACAACCTGATATAAATAGTCTGGAAGACATAGGCTGCTGTATTTCTTTATCTTCATTAAAAAAGTAAACAGTTTAACAAGATGGAGTGCTTTTAAAGATTGAACTTTAGCTCCTAGATATAGCTGTATCTATATATAGGGACACGTTTGTGTGCATTTTATTTTGTGACTTCACCGGAATGAATAGTCTCCGCAACGGTGATAGATTGAAGCGCGCGTCCGAGTGAAGACTGCGCGCGCCGCGAGCCACAAGAGAACAACTGTATCCATGACACTGATCGCAGCAGCACGAGCGCTCAGCTGGATCTCAAAAACAACAGATTTAAGCGCTAGATCTCTTATTTAATAGCGAACTAAATGAATGCTCTGCTAGTTAACTGGAGATGTTTTATTTATTTGTATTAGGTATCCGTTCTATGACATTAGAATATTTTTTACTAACCGTATATTTACGTATATTGCGTCGTTGTACCCAGCACTTCCGAATGCGTCTCTGTCCCCCACACATTTCAAACCAAACTGACGCCCATGAATCAACGCATAGTAACGCACCGCATTTAACGTCCAGTAACGTTAACGGCGTTGTAACGGCGGAAAAAGTAATTAGTTAGATTACCCCGTTACTGAAAAAATAACGTCGTTACCTAACGCCGTTCTTTTAAACAGCGTTATTCCAAACACTGATCAACACTGATAATAATCATAAATGTTTCTTCAGCATCAGATTATCATATTAGAGTGATTTCTGAAGGATCATGTGACACTGAAGACTGGAGTAATGATGCTGGAAACTCAGCTTTGATCACAGGAATACATTACACTTTACTATATATTCACATATACAACAGTTATTTTACATTGTAATAATATTTCACAATCAATCTTTAATCAAATAAATGCAGTCTTGGTGAGCAGAAGAGACCTATTTTAAAAACATTAAAAATCTTACAGATCGTAAACGTTTGAACAGCAGTGTGTGCTTTTTTGATGTTAGTCTGGAGAAGTCTTGTAATGGACGCAGATGATCTTGTCTCGGGCGAGCTAGCTCAGTGCTGGGAATTAAGCATCTCTGCATCTTTGGCAGACGTGCCTCGCTCATATTGATGTATCAGACGATCAGACAAGTTTATTACGATCTGAGAGTGCAAGGTCAGAATCATTTAAAGTTGTTTTCAGCCCATTTCAGTGACACACTCTGAGTGCAAGGTCAAGTTTTCTGTAGTGTGAGTCACTGTCTTGTTTTCTGCAGTGAAATCAACCTGCCAAAACTCAAAATATATTGATGGCTTATATTGTCCTTTCATATTTCTAGGCTGGCGTCTGGAGGAACTGGCAGACTGAGGCTCATAGCGCCTGTAGCAGAACTCAATGCTTCATCTAGGGTGGGCAACCATTCGTCGCATCCAGAATAAAGGTTTGTGTTTGCATAATATGTGTGTGTGTACTGTGTATGATTATTTTGTATATGTAAATTCACACACACATGCATGAATATATTTAAGAAATATTTGCATGTATATAGTGTATATATATATATATATATATATATATATATATATATATATATATATATTTATATTATATATAAATAACAAATTTTTCTTAAATATATACATGCGTGTGTGTATTTACATATACAAAATAATCATACACAGTACACACACACATATTATGCAAACACAAACTTTTATTTTGGATGCGATTAAGCGCAAAGCCCTAGTTTATTTATTTGCATTATTAAGCCATAGTTTTGATTTATTTCATGTGTCAGTATCTTAATAGTGGCTGATATATATATTTTGGGGCCATCAACTTAAGCGATTAATTGCATAAATGATGCAGAAAGACACTATTTTTTTATATTTTTTTTATTTATAACTAAAAATAGACAGGATGTCTAACACAAGTAGTTATTTGCAGTTCTTAGAAATGTACTCTTCTCTTTGTAGAATCAACACCTGGAATACAAGCGAGTGTATTCATCTTGATCATAAATATAGTTTTTAAATATATTAAAAGGTATAGGTAATTTTTTTTTGTTTAAATGTGTCTGAATTGGTAATTGTTAAACATAAAAAAAAAAAATGCTTTGATCTTTTGACATATAAGAGGTCATTCTACTATAAAAAATACCACGTTTACCAAAATTATCCTCCTGTGTCCAAGCTGCTAAAATCAGTGGTTTTCTACTTCCTCCGCACTGTGGCAGATATTAGCATCTGACCACAACACGTCAACTCCCGCTTTACCTTATCAGTTCCTTAGCCCGTCCAGCATTACATGTGCATGTATGCATTTACCCAAGCCATTCCCTTCCTGTTGCTGCGGGCAAGCCAAGACGAGCACCAGAGACAGTGTTTCTGACAGAGGGTCGGGTGAGGTGGGAATGAGCATGTTTGCACATTTGTAAACTGTATTTTAACTGTATTGTAACTGTAATTTATTGATTAACCGATTTATAAATGCAATAAGCTCTGTGAAGCTGTGGTTTACAGTGACCAGCTGAGGAGGTTTTAATCTGCTCCAGATCGTGCTTAATAACGACGTTATAAACTCACTGTAAACCTCGGCGTCACGGGCCTTATCGCTTTATTAAAGTCCCTGTAAAAGCAATCCTAAAAAAAATTCTAAACACATTTTAAATGTCTGAAATGTATTGCTAAAACATTTTATAAAGACTGTGAACTGTGAAGTACTGAAATGTGGAGTTAGACCGTTAAACAGTTTTTCACCATTGCTTTGTTGAGGATTTTTTGGGCGGGGCTAAAACGGGGCTCGATGACGCACGGGAGCCCCTGAGCTCCTGGACACGCCCCTACTTGATGACGCACTGGAGCCCCTGAGCTCCTGAACACGCCCCTACTTGATGACGCACTGGATCCCCTGAGCTCCTGGACACGCCCCTACTTGATGACGCACTGGAGCCCCTGAGCTCCTGGACACGCCCCTACTTGATGACACACTGTAGCCCCTGAGCTCCTGGACACGCCCCTACTTGATGACGCACTGGAGCCCCTGAGCTCCTGGACACGCCCCTACTTGATGACACACTGGAGCCCCTGAGCTCCTGGACACGTCCCTACTTGATGACGCACTGGAGCCCCTGAGCTCCTGAACACGCCCCTACTTGATGACGCACTGTAGCCCCTGAGCTCCTGGACACGCCCCTACTTGATGACGCACTGTAGCCCCTGAGCTCCTGGACACGCCCCTACTTGATGACGCACTGGAGCCCCTGAGCTCCTGGACACGTCCCTACTTGATGACGCACTGGAGCCCCTGAGCTCCTGGACACGCCCCTACTTGATGACGCACTGGAGCCCCTGAGCTCCTGAACACGCCCCTACTTGATGACGCACTGTAGCCCCTGAGCTCCTGGACACGCCCCTACTTGATCACACACTGGAGCCACTGAGCTCCTGGACACGCCCCTACTTGATGACGCACTGGAGCCCCTGAGCTCCTGGACACGCCCCTACTTGATGACGCACTGGAGACCCTGAGCTCCTGCACACGCCCCTACTTGATGACGCACTGGAGCCCCTGAGCTCCTGGACACGCCCCTACTCGATGACGCACTGGAGCCATTGAGCTCCTGGACACGCCCCTACTTGATGACGCACTGGAGCCCCTGAGCTCCTGGACACGCCCCTACTTGATGACGCACTGGAGCCCCTGAGCTCCTGGACACGCCCCTACTTGATGACGCACTGGAGCCCCTGAGCTCCTGAACACGCCCCTACTTGATGACGCACTGGAGCCCCTGAGCTCCTGGACACGCCCCTACTTGATGACGCACTGTAGCCCCTGAGCTCCTGGACACGCCCCTACTTGATGACGCACTGTAGCCCCTGAGCTCCTGGACACGCCCCTACTTGATGACGCACTGGAGCCCCTGAGCTCCTGGACACGTCCCTACTTGATGACGCACTGGAGCCCCTGAGCTCCTGGACACGCCCCTACTTGATGACGCACTGGAGACCCTGAGCTCCTGCACACGCCCCTACTTGATGACGCACTGGAGCCCCTGAGCTCCTGGACACGCCCCTACTCGATGACGCACTGGAGCCATTGAGCTCCTGGACACGCCCCTACTTGATGACGCACTGGAGCCCCTGAGCTCCTGGACACGCCCCTACTTGATGACGCACTGGAGCCCCTGAGCTCCTGGACACGTCCCTACTTGATGACGCACTGGAGCCCCTGAGCTCCTGGACACGCCCCTACTTGATGACGCACTGTAGCCCCTGAGCTCCTGGACACGCCCCTACTTGATGACGCACTGTAGCCCCTGAGCTCCTGGACACGCCCCTACTTGATGACGCACTGGAGCCCCTGAGCTCCTGGACACGTCCCTACTTGATGACGCACTGGAGCCCCTGAGCTCCTGGACACGCCCCTACTTGATCACACACTGGAGCCCCTGAGCTCCTGGACACGCCCCTACTTGATGATGCACTCGAGCCACTGAGGCTGGCTGGACCCTCCTCTAACAATAGGCAGTAGAGCACATTCGCATCAGCTCGCCGCTCAATCGCGAGTTACTGTCAGTACTATTAGTTACTACAGCCTACAGTTTGCTAGCTAGCTATGCCTTCGTCACGGAAATGCGTACTACCTGGATGCGATCATGTACAAAACAGAAGGGTGTCTTTATTAAAATTTCCGAAAAACGATCACATCAAGAAGAGGTGGATTAATTTTGTGAAGTGCCAATCTTGATGGAGAGCTGAGGATCACCACCAACACCCGCCTCTGTAGTGATCATTTTACACAGGATAAGCTGTTACTGGTGAATGGGGCCGAACCGACTATCTCTCGCCTCGGCCTTCATCCTCCCGTCCCGAAAGCAGTTTCACCTAATATCAGTGTCGGTAGCTTTCCCGCGAGTGGGCGTGGTTTCAGCGCATCCAGCGGACACCCCCCCACCCCCCACAGCGGACACGCCCCCAGCATACTGCTCACTTTTTAAAGATTTTGATAGCTTATTTTATTTACTTGGCGGCTTTTTATCATTCAAATTTTTGTCTGGGTGGCTAATAACACATTTTTCTGTGGTGTGACAAACTCAGAACACATACTTAATTCGGACTTTGGAGGGACTTTAAGCACTGAAACAGTTTTGTTAATGTTTCTTCCTTTAAAATATTAGAAGAACATGCCAAACTATTTAATAAGGTTTTCTTTTCAAGAGTTCTTGTAACGAGGCATTTTCCACTGTGATTTAAGGGCAGTTTTATAACCCGAGCAACATTGTGGTTTGTTAAGAGCGTCTTTCCCAAGGACTGTGGCTGTGGACACAAATAAACATGAAAGCCTCAGTGTCTGTAACTGTGAAGGTCTGTAACTGTGTGACTTCGTGTCTACAGTAGATTGGCAAACACCGTACACATGGAACAATTTCTCTCTTATCTCGCATATCTCTTGCGGTCTGCTTTGATATGTCTAATATCTCATTTCTCATCTGCTCTAGTTACAGACTGTAATTTGATGGCGGACTGTTGTGTATCATCTACAAGTTGAATGCTTCTGTGTTTATGATCATAGCCTTGTTTGTAGTGTAGTCACGATGATCAGCCATGTACGTCACGACTGATATCCAGAGGAAACTTCATGCCTCTATATTTCCTCACTGATACCATTGTCACATTAAAGTTTCATGTTGCTGATTAATGGCTGTGTGTTCATGAGACGGACAGCATCTCTGAATATCTCCATGTACTTGTGTATTTGTCCCTAACCCTAGTTAAGCATAGCTGAGCCTGGTTTGCTGATTAGTGTTGCTTTATGAGCTGCTCATTCTTAAGTTTAGGGGTTTGTTCCCTAGCTCGAAATATTACGCATTCACAGCATTGTGTCAGAGTCTGGAAAGGTCATGTGATTCCTCTGTCATCCTTCAGCGGGCTTATTATGCGAGCTCAGCTTTATACTTCACCATGTAAGGAGGGACCTGAGCCCCGTCTAGAGATACAGACCAGGGGTCTCGTTTATAAAACTGTGCGTAGGATCCTTAGTAGTGTGTGTGCGCCCAAACGTTAAAAAGGGCTTACGGAAAAAAATATTCAGACTCAGGTAAATATGAGATACCAATGTGCCGTCACGTTACGATGCTAAAAATAATTTAGTTTTTAATCAAAGTTTTTCTCAATCTTTTAAAACACAATTTTTAAGTGCATTATATTTTTAACGGACACAGATAGGCCTTATTGTGCATTATTAAACACTATTTGCTGGAAAATATTTTCTCAGATAAAGAGTTCTGCTATTATCATGCGCTAAGCAATCCTCGCTGTAGTTAAAACATTAAAACACAGCATGCCACAGGAAAAGTGTTCAAAAGCAGCGCATCCACTACAAGCATTTATATTTATTAGAATATAATTTTTTTTTGTAACTTCTCGGTAATGATTTTACTGTATGTAATTTGAGTGCTTAATGAGAATGGCATATTTAATCTAAATGTGTATATCAGATGTAAAACAGTTTAAATCATTGTTTTATTTATTTAAATGGTTATTGTGAGCATGCACTGTATTAATGATGAGGATCTAAAGTGGTTTTCCTTCATCAGCCGTCAGTCCCTCAGATCACCATCGGTGTCGCCAAACTGATCGTACGCACGTCTCAGAGTTTACTCACAGGTGCGCACATTATCCCGTCAAGCTTGTTTTTAGTTGCGTGGGAAATGGCGTATGCACGTTTCCAGACCCGTGTTTATAAATGAGACCCCAGAATATCACAGCCTCTTCTGAGCTCTTTTGACTGTGGTCAGGCATTAAGATGTTTATGAATAGTGTTCACACTGAAAATCCCACACAGAAAGTGCACACTTTAAACACCCGAATGATGCACCTAATTAACGTAAAAAGCAAGGTGTGGAATATTGGACACTTCATGCACTCGACAGTCACAGCTTTAATCACGAAGCATAGGAGGGGAGGGGCTGTAACAAAACTACCGTACAAAACTCATACACTACACAGTTACATAGTGTATAGTGCGTCGTTTGGTATGCAACTTGAGAGCTCCCTAGCATCATGGCGGTGAGATTTACCCTGGCATTACTCACATTCCTCAGGAAATGTAAACATCTTGTTTTTATTGGCCTATATATTTGTCTACTGCTTTTGCACACATATGAAACTACTTTATATCTGATCCCTGTTTAGGCAATATGGCTTATTTAATTTAGTATTAGTTGGAATAGTTCATATTTGTGGCATTTTTAATCATTCATTTTAGTATTCAGTACCATACTGAATATAAACTGATTATATATACTGCGTAAAGCTGAAGCGTTGACGGGATTAGCGGCAGTAATGTTTGAATGCTCGAGTCCGGGTATATTGAAGACCCTTGGCTCTTTGGATTTGCCTGAACTCTGGCTCTGAAACCGAGAGATGATTGACAGCTGTGTAATCAGACACCGATCACTGCCGACACACACATATGACGCTTCTATTCTTATCAGACCTATTTTAGCTGAACTCCACACACACATAATGTTGAAGGTGTTGGGCAAGACAGTGACCTGTGATGACTTCAAGAGAAACACAAACTACATCCATTGCATTTTCCCGCCTTATCTAGTTGTCTCTATTGCACTACAGTTTAATATCTTGTTAGAAGCTTTGATTGGGTGAGATCAATAACTGATCCGAATGATTCTGATCGTCCAGAAGTGTTTCAAGTGTGTCATCTAATAGACATTGTTTGTCTTCACGGCAAGATTGTCTGAAATCAGGTTTATAATCGGCGCAGCTCGTCTGTCTGAAAATAAAGCGTTAAATCAAAGGTCAAAAGATTAATAACTGTATATTAGATGGGAAATCTCAGTGAGTATCTTTAGACACCGGCTGCTTTGCTCAAACAGAGGAGAATACTTGAGCTCATTCTTCAGGATCACAGAACACAATGTTGTGATGCTTTTGTTCTTTTATTGCTGACAGGAGTTCAGAGGTATGAAGCGTGCATATAGAAAGTATTCGTGTGTGTTTTTTTATTACACCATTGAAGAGGATTCATATATACAGTATCAGCAGAACAAGTGAAAGCTAACTTCTACAAAAGTATATCAAATAAATCTGCACCAGTTGCAAGCTGGCCAGAGACTTTATTACTCGCACTTGCTGTGTTCTGCTTTAGCCTGGTTGGCCTGATGGCATGAAGCGTCAGTGCTGATGAGGACTCATTAAAGGCCTGTTCATCGGGATTGGCAACACTGCCTCACTGATTACATGTTTTAAGTATTGGTTTACCGTACTCAAAGTGGAAGTCTTCTTGAATCCCCTGCTCTGTGCTTTTCAGTCTCCTTTCCAGGGAGTTGCTCTGAGGGTTCATGTTTCTCAATGTGCTTATGTGGTCATGCAAGTGCATGCAGATGTAAACCTTTCATTCCTACGCAGGTTTCTCACTGTCATCAAGAGGTTTCTCGAGGAGGACTGATATGCTGAAAGTTTTTCCGACAAATCTAAATGTGATCTTTAGCTAGGAGAACAGCGTTACTGAAATACTGATATTCTTGGTGATGAGATAAATTGATAGCCTGGTTAAATCCAGAGCATTCTCAGTTGTAACTGAGTTATGGTCTGGCAAAGCGTCATAGACAAATCATTTCCAGAGGGGCGTCACCAACGGACGTCGCGGATAGACCTAAACCCAATCAGAGCGATGAAGGAGATGGCGTATGCAGAGCGGCGGAGACACATCTCTGAGTGTTGTTCTTTGCTCGGTTTTTAACTAAAAGGAAACGTTCAAATCGCTTAAAACAGACGCGATAGCTGATTGGAACGAGTGATGTTCGACGGCGGCATCCATCTCTGTAATGTAGGCTACAAAATCTGCTTCAAAATCCCAGCGCTGTCGTCATCGTGTAAAGCCCGCCCCAACGCTTCTGATTGGTGCCGTGATTTCGACGGATTGGAAATGGGCTTGAATGAGCTCTTTGCCAGACTAACTTTCAGAGCAAATCTAAATTTGCCAGAAGTTGTCTGGGTTTTCCCAGGCTAATAAATTGATGAAATTTATCAAAAATGCCGAAATTCATCGGTCCACTGATAAAGCTCACATTACTTGCATCTTAATCTGTGTAAGAACTAATGAATCACTCATTAAGCCATGTAATTAAAAGCAGTTTTTACAACATACCCAAAGATTCTGGATCATTAAAAAAAACACTTTCTTCAAACGAGGGAGACGATGCAGCATTTGGCATTAACATTTGACATTTATGCTTTTGGCATATGCATATATTTATATTTAAATTTTTTAAAATCTGCTGTTATTTTGAACTTTCTATTCATCAAAGAATCCTGGAAAATTAAATGTATCATGGTTTCCACAAACAAAATAAAGAAGCAAAAACTTTGAAATTAATAAGAAAAATTAAGCTTTGCCATCACAGTAATGAATTACATTTTAAAATATAAATAAAATAGAAAAGTTATTTTAAATTGTAATAATATTTCAGTTACTGTTTTTACTGTATTTTTGATCACATAATGCAGTCTTGGGCAAAAGATACTGAACGGTAGAGTGTGTGTATATATATATATATATATATATATATATATATATATACACTCACCGGCCACTTTATTAGGTACCCCATGCTAGTAACGGGTTGGACCCCCTTTTGCCTTCAGAACTGCCTCAATTCTTCGTGGCATAGATTCAACAAGGTGCTGGAAGCATTCCTCAGGGAGTTTGGTCCATATTGACATGATGGCATCACACAGTTGCCGCAGATTTGTCGGCTGCACATCTATGATGCGAATCTCCCGTTCCACCACATCCCAAAGATGCTCTATTGGGTTGAGATCTGGTGACTGCGGGGGCCATTTCAGTACAGTGAACTCATTGTCATGTTCAAGAAACCAATTTGAAATGATTAGAGCTTTGTGACATGGTGGAAGCAGCCATCAGAGGATGGGTACATGGTGGCCATAAAGGGATGGACATGGTCAGAAACAATGCTCAGGTAGGCCGTGGCATTTAAACGATGCCCAATTGGCACTAAGGGGCCTAAAGTGTGCCAGGAAAACACCCCCCACACCATTACACCACCACCACCAGCCTGCACAGTGGTAACAAGGTATGATGGTTCCATGTTCTCATTCTGTTTACGCCAAATTCTGACTCTAACATCTGAATGTCTCAACAGAAATCGAGACTCATCAGACCAGGCAACATTTTTCCAGTCTTCAACTGTTCAATTTTGGTGAGCTCTTGCAAATTGTAGCCTCTTTTTCCTATTTGTAGTGGAGATGAGTGGTACCCGGTGGAGTCTTCTGCTGTTGTAGCCCATCCGCCTCAAGGTTGTGCGTGTTGTGGCTTCACAAATGCTTTGCTGCATACCTCGGTTGTAACGAGTGGTTATTTCAGTCACTGTTGCCCTTCTATCAGCTCGAACCAGTCTGGCCATTCTCCTCTGACCTCTAGCATCAACAAGGCATTTCCGCCCACAGAACTGCCGCTCACTGGATGTTTTTTCTTTTTCGGACCATTCTCTGTAAACCCTAGAGATGGTTGTGCGTGAAATTCCAGTAGATTAGCAGTTTCTGAAATACTCAGACCAGCCCTTCTGGCACCAACAATCATGCCACGTTCAAAGTCACTCAAATCACCTTTCTTCCCCATACTGATGCTCGGTTTGAACTGCAGGAGATTGTCTTGACCATGTCTACATGCCTAAATGCACTGAGTTGCCGCCATGTGATTGGCTGCTTAGAAATTAAGTGTTAACGAGCAGTTGGACAGGTGTACCTAATAAAGTGGCCGGTGAGTGTATATATATATATATTATACATAAGCTGTAAAACATCAGTTAAAGCGCTCCCTGGGACCCGACCCCATGACCGTGGCATTGTTCGCACCGTGCTCCACTGGTCTGACTTAAGGACATGACGGCAGTGTGTTGATTCTCTGATATTTCGCATGAGAAATGACAGCAGCTGTGACCTTCACAAAACTGCTCTGGTTTATTGTGTTGTTAGAGTGTGCTGCGAGATGATTGCATCGTATGGCATGTACCCGCTGTAAACCGGTGGAAGTGAAGGTGGTTTATTCTGAGCATCAGTGCTTGCCCCGTCTGTGTGTGCTCTGAGACGGCTCGACTGCTGCCAGCGCTGCATCCTACACATGCATGTCCACACCATTTCAAGAGGTTTATTTTTATAGATCACACAGACACTGACACGGCCTCCTGTAGATTGTTGAGAAGCATTGTGTTTTGCGCATGCATGTCTTCATCAACTATGAGCTGCATGTATACATTTAGCAACAGTGCAATGCTTTCACTTGATGTCTAATAAAACCAGTTCTGTGATGTCATTCTGAAAGTGGCCAAAACGTTGTTTAGACTGAATCTTTCTCAATGCTTGAACGATCAAGATCTGAATTGCATGTGCGCTGCCCATTAACCTGTGGGTCACACTGAGCCGCGCCGCTTTAATGAGGGTATAAAACAAGGTGAGTTTAATGGTCAGCAGGAAATAAACAGACCCTATAAAGATTTCATTCAATTAGAGTGCATCAGCTGTGAAGTGCTTTAGTTCAGTATATCAGGCGGTCTTAACTGCGGGAGGGAAGAGTCCACAGGTCACCATGCTGTAACCAGGCGCTACATGACGAGTGCCTAGCGTCAAGTCATTTTTTTGTCCTCATTAAATGCCATTAAAAGTAGCAAAGTCACAGTCAGTCACGAGGTTATGCAGAAAGTTCAAGAGCAGTGAGATTCACTGTGGGCGGAGCTATCCAACTAAATGAAAATATACTATTAAAATGGGTTTTTGTCAGTGGTCGACCAATATATTGCCACGGGTGTTATATTGACTGATATTTAGCATTTATTTATTAACAACACAATACGTTTTTCTGTTTGGCCGATAAGTGTGTGACTTTTATTTTGACAGTTACTGCATGAAATGATATTTAAACATAACATTTTATTTAGATAACATTTAAACCTGTAGCATTTTTATTTCTCAATTCTGATTTTAGAACTCGTAATTGATAGTTTATATCACAATTCGGAGGAAAAAAGACAGAATAACGAGTTTAGATCTCACAATACTGATTTTTTCCTCTCTTAATTGAGATTTAAATTAAGAATTGCAAGGAAAAAGTCACAATTGTTATGTATAAACCTCGAAATTACCCTTTTTTACTCTTTTATTCCATGTCTTCCATAGACTGGTCCTGCAGATCTGTCACTTTCTGCCATCAGGCCCACTAAACACGCCAGTCATCACACGTCAACACCTAAACTCACACGCACACACTTTAAACCCTTCGTTTCAAACTATGCTGCAATATATACAGTTTGCCGCCATCATATTCAAGTCATATTCACTTTGTACTGTATATAAAATTAGGTTTAGCTGGTCTTTATTTGAGAAAAAATTATGTTGGTGTTGGTTACGATGTTTAATTTGTGAAAATACCACAATATAGGGAAGCTTGTTTCCGCCACACAATAAATATAAGAAGGTAATTAAGATATTTTATCTCACAATTCTGACTTTTATCTCAGAATTGAGTGATATAAAATCGCAATTGCGAGTTATAAAGTCAGAATTGTGAGAAATAAACTGGCAATTATGACTTTTTTTAGCATTATATATGGAAACAAGCTTCCGTAACAAAAGGATTACACAAACAAGAAGATTTTTTATTTCTAATTTTGTAAGTATTATGTAAAATAAATATAAATTCCATAGCAGCACGTGTTATTTACGGTCTTTAAGTGTAGTAAGCAGCTTTAAATCAGCCATCGGCCACCCTGCTCTTTAAAATCTTGGTATCGGCCATCAAAAAATCCATATCTTTCTATCCACCAATTTGCGTGCATAAATTATCATAGCGGGTTATGAAAAGACGGATCTAGAGAGTGATCGCTTGTTGTGCTGGTCGTGCCTATTTAGAACGCAGGGTAATTTTGTCTGCGCACTGACAGCAATTAAATCATTGTGCTCGGGCATTCATCTGCCGTGTCCAGTTGCACACACTCGTCTTCACACACACTGCTGGCTCGTGCTCGATCACCTTACTGCTGCACTCCTGCATCCAATCACAACACTTTATATCCCGCCTCTAGTCCCAAATTACTTTTAAATGTCAAGTTGTTGTTGTTTTTTTAAAGTAGAATGTGCATTAGCTGATCTGGCCTTAAACATGTTGTTTTTTTCTGTGCGAGCTGATATTAAGAAGCACACAATATCATCGCATTATCTTAGGCAGTAGCTGGCCAAGGTCGTCATGAATCTGGCCACTGAGGGACATGACACGAGGGTCATCGCCACATCACTGTTCATTTTACAAAGTTCATATAACTCAACTTTGTTGCATTGCCAGAGGTCGTTGTTGCTCATGTCACCTCAGATCACAGACGTCCATGGCTTTGTCTCTGTAGATCAGCATCAGTATGAATGCCTTTAATGAGATCACATGATTGCTGATGCGTTGCGTGACAGGGCGTCAGTACCAACATAGTCCAACATTTACACTCAACAGGCACTCAATGCAAAAAACAAATTGGCTTTAACAAATATTATCAGTTAATGTAATCTGCATGAAAAGAGAGAGATGTCAGTCTTTTTCCTTTCAGCTCATTATAGCGTATGACGTGTTAATCTGACCACGCCCACTGAGAGCGCGCGCTATCCAAACACAAATGTTGAGGCAAGCCATGAAAACGCCCACATCAGCTGGATAAAACATCCAGTTTAATAAGAATCTTGTACTTTACCTCGTCTTGCTGCGCTGTGAGGAATAATACTATTGGAATAATCCTGGAAAAGTTACCTCAGAAGTGCTGCTAGTTTCATTTCGAGGAGCAACGGATTCAGCTGATGTAGTAAGTTATTTATTCTTAAGTGCTTTGTTCTAATCACGTTATTGAATAGTGTCTGTAAACTGCACAAAGACTGTTTAAATATGAATTTTAACAGTCTGTGTGTGAATGAATGAACGGCACAGACGCGCGCGCGATGTTGTTTACTACAGATGTACATCGCATCTGTGCGTTCATTCACTCTCGCTCCTACTTTAGTAAACGTTATTTTTACGTGAACACATCCAAACTATATTGCTATAGCCAACTGAGATTTGTTCTAATCGCGATATAGAATAGTGTCTGTAATGACAACATTTCGTTGACTAGTTTTGGATAGATTATAAAGTTTTTACTCTAAAATAGACATCAAATAAGCTTTTGTTAGACAGTTTCTGCTCATATGTTAAATATATAGTATGTTTTGTCAAAAATAAACTAATCAACTGTTATAGTGTTTGTTCCAATGCAAGCTAAGCTATATCAAAATAATAAATCCTTAACTTTGAAATATGTATGATAAAATGTATTGGCCAACTTTAAAAAAAATAATACTTTATAAGAGATTTTATGAAAAAAGACAATTTTCTTTTCAAGATATTTCCAACTCTAACTTTGAACCAATTCTATAGAATGGCCCATATAACCTATTTGAACAGGATTTGTTTCCAGGTATGACTAAAAATGTGCTTTTGACTTTCATTTATATTTTGATTATATATATATGTGTGTGTGTGTGTATATGTATATATGTATATTGTCCTCCCATTCTTTCTTGTGTGACACACCTGAATGAAAGGCTCATTATTATGGGGGTCTTTGTCTTCTCAGGTGAGAACCACCTAATTATTCATGAGGGGGTTGGGCCGTTCTGGAAATACTGCATTTCCAAACAAAAATAATGTTTTTCACAATTTAAAACAATCTATTGTTTTAAGTGAATGATTAGGCAGGATGATTTTCAGATCATTTTGAAGCAAAAACTCTAGGCGACAACATCCATTAGTCAAAAGTCTTGTGGACACATATTTAGTATGTGTTTTGTGGCCTTATTTCAGAAACTTTAATTTTTAGTTTTTTTTAATAACCACGCATAAACAATATTCTCTCAAAAATACAAACATGTACATACATGTTGGTCACATATTATGGTAGCCCTATTTGTGCTAAATAGAGTGTAATTACACCTTTGCTATTAATATGTTTATAAGCAACTGAAAAAAGCACAAATGTCAGGGCATGTCAAAACATCTCAAGGACCCCAAAAACACCTTGGTCCCCAGAGGGTTAATGAGTGAGTGAAATACAGATTCTGGATTCATGGATTCTGGAAATGGCCCAATTGAGCTTAATCAAAATCTTGTTTTGTGTTTTTACTTAAAGATATCTGAATTACCTTCCAAAAAAGGGGGATTTATCTTAAGATTTATCTCCGGCAGATCAGTCAGAGAAAGTAGACCTGAAGTCATGCTACTGTAAAAACATGGTTTCACAACTCACAAATCAACATTTATTGCTTTAATTCTGCAAAATGATTTGCTTTGAAATCCTCCGCATCGTGATGTCCGGATGTGTTGTTCATGAATATCCCCACCTCCACGACACAAGTTACAAATATGCATTTGCTGTGAAACATTTCTGTCATGCTTTCAGAGTTTTTTATAATCCAATACAAAATGGTAGTAAAAGTGGATTTAAATGAGATCATGGTCTATTAGTTCACTTCTCATAAAGGGATCACGAAATGGAGAATCAAAGTGTTCTTGATATTTACACATATAAGATTGTTTTGATTTGCCAATATATGTATGATTAACACTAGAAGTGCCAGAATTCCATAACTACTAGAACTGACACAAGCGGTGGGTTGATTTGACCGTTAGATTGCAAAATCTATATCTTTAATGATAAATACCCAATTGAGAGATTAATGCATTAAAATTAAATTAAAAATTGTATTAGGGTATCTTTTGAAAACAAAACAATACCAAACTGTACATTTAAACAAGTTTAATTATACATTTATAAATAATAATATCATTAGTAGGCTAGCCCGTAATTATCGCATATTCACAACAGATAGGCTAGGCCTATTCCATATCCATTCAACATAACTCAGAACAAGATAATAACAACTAAAAGTATCTTATTTACATATTCTTTTGACAGTGAGAGAGACAATGTCACGGTTTATGAATTCGCTGTCCCTTTTCTCGTCTTGTTGTGTGTGTGTGTGTGTGTGTGTGTGTGCGTGCGTGGTCGCTGATCATTGCCGCTGATTAGCACGCCCGCTGCTTGAGATCAACTCGCCAGCTATAGCGGATCAGCGATCCCTTTTTAGTGTCACTGTTGTCGCCTAGTCTTTGTCAGACCGATGTGGATGTTTCCTGCGTGTTTGTTCCCTGCCTGTGTCCATTTTCCGTGTGTTATCCCGTGTTCAGCACTCCTGGTTCTACACGCAGCGTCCCATAAGCTGCCAAGGGCTTCATACCGGACATGTGCACACCTTAACTCTCCCAGCAACTGACCAGCTCTCAAGAAACATCTGTCATTTTGCTCTTCTGATTATTTTCTAACAGACAAAGGTCAACCGCGGGAAATGTAACAAAAGAATACCGCGAAATTCAGTGCGGTCAATATGACCATGTATGACCGAAATAGGTAAATTATGTTCATTTGTTTTTTTGCCTTGTGTGTAATTTATATTAAAAACATTTTAAATTAAAATACAGACACTTTTAGGAAAAGTCAGGTACCGGAAGGATTTTATTTATTTTTTCAACAAAGTTATTGCAGATATAAAATTCTAAGCGGTCAAAATGACCGGCGTGGCCGTTCTAGTGTTAAGAATTGTGATTTATCACAGATATCTGTGTTTAATGAGTTAATTTATTCACAATCCTACAACATACTTAAATACAATTATATAAGTTTTCCAACTTTGTTTTTATAATTAATTGTATTCTATTTTTAACTCATTCTAAATATTGTTTAATACTTTATGTTGATTATTTCCGTGCAACTATTAGAGCAGGGGCCTGTACCATGATGGTAGTTGAACAAACTCCGGTTGCAGGATTAGTTTTGAGTTGACAAAACCAAACCAATCCCACCAGGCTTTGTTGGCACCATGATGCTGATCATCACCTCTCTCTGTCCGCTCAGGCTTTATCCTGAGTTTAGGAGTTCAGGTGTGAGTGCAAGTAAAAGTTGTTAGTTTATACAGTTGATAAAGGTATAGAGAGAATTGAACATTTAAACTCACACGTAGTCATTTTATAGCTTCATCTATCGATTGTAAAGCGTATTTATGTTACCTTTATATATTTATTAATTTAAAATCTGTGTAATAATAATTGATGAACTAAAATTGTACATGTGTGATCGATTAAGGGTATAATAATTACATAAGTTCTAAATCATACAAAATTATTATTCTAAATAAGCATTAGTAAAAGCCAGACGATTTTGTCTTTAATAATCATTTGCTAGTGATCTTTAATTTGGAGTGGAAACGGGTGGAGTGACTTTATAGCGTCAGA
Organism: Rhinichthys osculus; assembly: GCA_029959095.1. Lineage (NCBI taxonomy): Eukaryota > Metazoa > Chordata > Actinopteri > Cypriniformes > Leuciscidae > Rhinichthys > Rhinichthys osculus. Next base: position 2,907,681 of record JARWKJ010000024.1, on the reverse strand, counting down.
CATGTGACACTTTGCTCACAGCTGATTGGTCCAAGTCTGGTCTGTAACCTCTCACCTGGAGCATCACCTGACCCGGGCCAGTTAGCCGTGGAGCGTGAGTTACTATGGCGATGAACGCTAAACGCCAAACCACTTTCATGGTGCCTAAACCCAGGGTTGGTGCAAACTAAACTGAAACACATCGGGCTAGCCGCCTAAACCGGCTTCATGGTACAGGCCCCTGATCCTGCAGGCGTGAAGCGTTGTTGTTCTTGTGGTTATTATTCTGTAGATGCGCTCCTCTGTCCTGTGCGAGTGACGTGAGTGTGTGCTCTGCTTCTCACTGTGGGGAACAGATGGACATGATGATGCATCAGCCCGTTAGCTCACTCCTCACATTAAGGCATATTGTCTGGCAAGTGACCAAAACGTCTTAAGCAACCCGATGACAACCCTGCTGAGAATATAATGAATAAAACCTTTGGAAGTGCTATCTTTTGCATTATATGCACTATATAGTCCATATTAACTAATAAAGTAGGATATAGATTTCAATCCTCGGGGTCATAAATCTTCTTCTTACAGGACCGGTTTGGATGTTCTGAAGATGCAAAACTTGAGGGAGATTGAGCAGATTGCATAAAAGAGGAATAAACTTGGATTTTCCTTTTTGTTATTATTAATTATTATTCGGCTGTCATGACACCGGAATTTCTAAGCAAAATCGGAAGATAACTGGTTGAAATAAAAGTAACATCCACCCGTTCATCCGTCCATCCATCCGTCCGTTCATCCATCCATCCATCCTTCTGTCCGTCCATCCGTCCGTTCATCCATCCATCCATCCTTCTGTCCGTCCATCCACCCGTTCATCCATCTTTCTGTCCGTCCATCCGTCCGTTCATCCATCCATCCATCCTTCTGTCAGTCCATCCACCCGTTCATCCATCCTTCTGTCCGTCCATCCGTCCGTTCATCCATCCATCCATCCTTCTGTCCGTCCATCCACCCTTCCGTCCGTCCATCCATCCTTCCGTCCATCCATCCATCCACCCGTTCATCCATCCGTTCATCCATCCATCCATCCACCCTTCTGTCCGTCCATCCACCCTTCTGTCCGTCCATCCACCCGTTCATCCATCCGTCCATCCACCCTTCTGTCCGTCCATCCATCCTTCCGTCCATCCATCCATCCACCCGTTCATCCATCCGTTCATCCATCCATCCATCCATCCATCCACCCTTCTGTCCGTCCATCCACCCGTTCATCCATCCGTCCATCCATCCATCCATCCGTCCATCCATCCATCCGTCCATCCATCCATCCACCCGTTCATCCATCCGTCCATCCATCCGTCCGTTCATCCATCCATCCGTCCATCCATCCATCCATCCATCCATCCACCCGTTCATCCATCCGTCCATCCATCCGTCCGTTCATCCATCCATCCATCCATCCGTCCATCCATCCATCCGTCCATCCATCCATCCACCCGTTCATCCATCCGGCCATCCATCCGTCCGTTCATCCATCCGTCCATCCATCCGTCCGTTCATCCATCCATCTACCCTTCCGTCCATCCACCCGTTCATCCGTCCGTTCATCCATCCATCCACCCTTCTGTCCGTCCATCCGTCCGTTCATCCATCCATCCACCCTTCTATCCGTCCATCCACCCTTCCGTCCCTTCTGTCCGTCCATCCATCCAAGGGGGACAACGAACTCTAGGGCGATTCAATTGAACTAAATGAGGCAGGCTTTAACTGATGCAACCCTTCTTTCTGTGACTGCCTGCTCCAGATCTACATTAAATTAGTAATTTTTCCCCATTATCCATTTGTCCAGTAGTTTTTACTTTTAATTGGTCACATAACAAACAAACACACACCCTCTCTTGTTTTGTTCTTTAATTCTTTTGTTCTCGTGTCAAGTGTAGCATGGGGTTTGGCTACAGTCAGTCCTGTCTGGCAGCTCGGGTGATTAAGGGTTTCATGTTGAACATTTCTTACCTTGGTTTTGTTTTGTTTTTTTGGTAGAATTGACTCATTCAATGTCATGTGACTGAATCTGGCATACAGACAAGTGAATAATAAATGTGCATGCTACTTTGTTTGGATTGAAAACTATCAAATGAAGTATAATAAATAATAATTGTGCAGGTTTAGGATGGCATAATTCTCTCTCCAGATCCACATGCTCTCAGAAGAGGAGCCAGCCGCCATGTGCTCCTCCTCTGCTGGGCATGAGCAGGCTTTGGCTCCACTTTCTCTGTCGAGAGGGAACTGATCACTGTTTCTACTCAGAGAGACAGTGCTGTTTTGACAGCATCCTCGAATGAAAGCCGCAGTCTGTGGACACGCAGAATACACACATGATCCTCAGTAGCCTTTACGCTGCACTGTCAGTGACTCTTGACTGCAGACACCATCCATCATGGCACGGATACTGTAGTCCAACTTATTTACATAGAAAGTAAACTACAGTCTGTAGTAATAATGAACACTGAGGGGGAAATATGTTCCTCTAAAAGAGAATCGTAAACCTGGCGGATGGCAGTCCAGCCCCATGAATGAAATGCTATGCAGGAACCAAAAGTGTTCAGTCACAGCTTTGCCAGTTTTGAAGCCCTACTTTCAAACTACTTCATTCTAACATAATGTAAAAATGTGTAAAAGATCACTGGATGACGTCCTTTTGATTGTATTTGCACTCCTCATCCTAACGCCTTGCTTTCCTAGAAAGCGTGTGTAGATATCATAGACTAGTTCCGAATGCTGCTTTCTTCTTTCTGCTTCATTCCCGTGGGATGTTTTGTTGCTGTAATTAAACTGTATGCAGATCTGATGCTCTTCTGGAGTTCAAGCAGACATTCAGAGAGGAGGGAAGTGTATGAGATATTCCTGCATCCTACATATGAAGCCTCTGCTTGAATCATTCATGAGGTCAAATATGAAATCGTCTCACATTATTCTGGCCAAGATCTGCCCATTTGGACAGGAACAGAACGTGAGACCTGAATCTTTATCATGACAATCATAGGTAGGTCAATGATAAGAAGGAAAAACTTTAGATAATGACCCAGGAATTATATTTTGTCCCCAAAAGATTGTACGATTTTGAAAATGTGTGTACACTTTTCAAACACAAATTATACTTTATGTATAGATTATTTCACAGCTATTTCTCTGAAATGAAAGTGGAACAGACTAAACTATTTTTATAGCTCTCAATAAGAAATGCAAACAATATTAAAATGTTGGCTGATAATCATTACGTTATGCACAATTACCAATAAATGGCCAATTTTAGATATCTATCAAATTTCAGCACACTAACTCACAAAAATTACAAACAGTAGTTCCAAATGCTGTGAATCTAGGCATCACAACATTATAATGTACAGAATGAAAGACAGATTGATGTTGAAATATTGAGATCTACAAAATATACGTTGAAGCGTTTACTGAAGGCAAAGTTACCTAAATGGAAATATCGGTGGATAAGAACATGCACCGTTAATTATCCAATATCAGCTGTACAATACTTGCTGATACTGATCAATTTAAATATAAGAAACCCACTAATATCAGCTGATAATTGGTATGGTGGCAGTATATATTACACCTCTAAATCTCATCATCTTATGATTAAGTGTCCATTGTGTAGCGACCTTGTCTGTCAGCCAATCGGATTAGAGCTTTTGCCGTTTTTGAGACGGCTATTGAGCTTATAATTACAATTCCACATCTGAAACTTAAATGATTAAACCTGCCTGCTAATAATTTGTTTTATTTCAGCCAGTCATGGTGTGTTTCTAGCATTAGTATGCGCTTTGAATTATAGATTCAGATGAAATCAGACTGAGGTGATGGATTTCTCACAGTGGATCTGTGAATTACTGCCTAGAGCAAGGCATGTTTGGAAGAATTGCAGGTCTCGAATTGCCTCATTATTCCAGAGATGTTGTTATTATTCTTATTATTATTATCATAAACCACCTCAAGACACCCAGAGTTGTGCGTGAAAGTCTTATTGCGCTCAAAAGTGGAATCTCATTTGGCCGTTTCTCCAATAAACTGCATTATTAGCATGCGTAGTGTATGCATGCCTCAGGGGCAGCGCTGCGTGGTTGTTTGGCTCGTGATCATGTGAACGAGAGTAAATCTGCTGGTGATCTTCTGGGTAACATCTCTGAGCAGGACCAGGACGGCCTGTGTTCTCCGAGTCTGTTGGGCAGCTCGCATCGGCTGTGTGAAATGTAAATGAATCGATCTCAACATTGGCTCACTTCAGAATGGGAGGAGCACCTCCTCTCCCCTTCTCTCTCTCTCTCTCTCTCTGTGTGTGTGTGTCTGACTCTACCAGTCACTGACGTGTTGCTCCCAGGGAAACTCGCTCTGTATCCACACACTCCGGCGAGCGATGCGGGAGGAAGCAGCTTCGCTCGTGTCTTGAAGGCAGGGACGTTTGTGTGCCGTTCTGCTGTGCTCGTCTGTTGGTTTCACTCTTCTCCACTCCGCTGCCTCCTCACACGCTCGATCTCCTCTCTCGCTCCGCGCGTGTGTGTGAGGGCTCTAAGTGCAGGAGATGATCGGGGTGAACAGTGTTCAGGGCACGGGGAAGGTCCGCATGCGGCCCGGCGGGTCCGTGAAGTACGGCAGGGAGGAGTCGCTCAGGCGTCAGCCACAGCACCGCTCCAAGTCCCTCAAAGTGTCCAATTCTGCCGAATTCAACACCGGACTGCCCAAGAAGGAGAAGGTAACCAGCCTGGCGTTTGCTGTGGTGTTTGTGTGCCTGGAATGGAGATGATTTCTCGGGCATTGTGATGCTGTATTAACACAATCTCTGTGGTTATTGGACTCTGGTGTTTTTGACCGCAGCTGTTCTGCACGCGCACTAACGCTCTTCAGATAGCGCTGCTGTTAAGTGCGGCTCTGGTGCTGTGTTCAGTGTGTCTGCGGCACTGGACGCAACACTTGCACTCCACACAATACTGCATTTCCCACTGGATGAGACATGTCTGTGTTCTTACACTGGAGTTATGTCTGTACCTCACTAAACCATGATAGATGGCTTTTTTGCTGTTATTGAATGACATGCATGCTGTTGTTAACATCTGTTATTGTGACGGCATTAACGTGTCACCTTGACCCGGGTTAACAGCGTCTCTCTCTCTGCCTTATTGGTCACTGTGTTTGATTTATGATTCACAGATATGGTCATGCCAGCGTAACCCGCTCCCTCCTTTACACCCGTGTGTTTTCTGTTCGGTCTGATGTGTGTGCTGTCCTGCGGGCGGCATCCCGCTGCCACTGACACACACACAGCTCATGTGAGAGGAACATGGCTTTGTGTTTGTACACACATGAACATTGGCACTTCTCACTGTGGGTGAACTAACATGGGGACGTTACTACACACGCATACAGTAAACGGCTGTGCTAATTGTTTGTGCATTGGTTGCAATTCCTTTAAAGAAAACTGATGATTTAGCTGGATTTAGAGGCTTAAGTGATACGAGTTGGAGCATATTGGAGTTTATGGCTATATTTGAAAAATGTTGTACTGTATAGCTTTTGTTAAGTAATCACTGATTCAGATTTGTTTGAGTGTATGTACATATGATATATGTATATACACACACAAATTGCAATATTATTTATATTTAAGATTTTTTTTAATTGTGTTTAATTGTATTTGAAATAGATTTGATATCATTGTGAGCATGTTGCTCCTGTAGACGTACAGTACAGTATAGAGTTGGCAGGGAGCAGTGTGGGAGAGGGCGATGGGATCGGAAAGCTATATGTCGGACTGGAGCGACGCCCACGCGGCTAATGACTCCGACAGATTTTTTTGAAACATGGTATTACTATTTTTTACATGCATCAGATCACATTTTTTCTGTCATTTAAAATTATACGTCACTAGTGCCAAACAGAAAGACAAAATAATATTTTCAAACAGGTTTCAATTCAATGCGTACACACTTAATCATTCAAACTCACGCTATTGGTTTGGTCTCAAACAAACATGTCAGTGTTTTGGAAACGCCACATTGTTTACACTCTTCCAGAAATCAGTCTAATTAGTTTTATTATTTAAATATAAAATATAGTTGACACTATTTTCTGATTTAGCTAATTGTCTGTCCTAAAGTGCCTTACAGTACAGTATGCATGCATTATCCTTGGCAACTTAAAACCTTCCAGTTCCAGACTAGCTAATTAACCACTAGGCCACATGGGTAACGCTGGGTTCACACTGTACGATTTCGCCCATGATTTGGCCGTCTGAGACTAATTTTGTGAATCCTGAAAGATTCCTCGGATGCTTGGCCAAAATCTGATCCTAGACCAAAATCTGTTCACCGACAGCCGATTAATGACCATTGTGATCAAACTTTCCCCCTGATGAAGATCTGCCTGTGTGAGAAGGTTTGAGGCTCAGTCCTGCAGTGTGACTTCTCCTGCGCCAGACGTCAACCCAGAGACCAATAGGAGCGCAGAACCTGATGACGCAATTAGTGACACAACAACAAACCAACACTCGCTGGAGATTGTTTTTGCTTGCTGGCCAATATTTCTATCCCGCATGTAAACGCTGCACTATTGAGCACACTCCATTTAGAAAGATAAATATGAATATTAAATTATTAAATTAAAACAATGGCTGGAATGTAGCTTCAAGTATTTGTCGGTGAAGTAAACGCTGCTTCAGATTTTTTTGTGTAATTATTCAAGTCAACAGTCAAAAAGAACGGAGAAATGAATTCTACGCAGTGAGTGTTCTCTGTTTCCTGCAAGCATTATTGTTTGATTAATATTAGATATATCTAATGCAAAGATTTTATATTCTGACTAGTGCTAGGCATTTGTGTTTACATACATAGTATATGTGTATACTGTGTATAATTATTTTGTATACGCACATATGCATATTTTCATAATTTATATTATATATAAAATATTTTATATATAAATAACACATTTTTCTTAAATATATACATGCATATGTGCGTATACAAAATAATTATACATAGTACACACACATATACTATGTAAACACAAACTTTTATTTTGCATTTACATTTATTCATTTAGCTGACGCTTTTATCCAAAGCGACTTACAATTGCTATATATGTCAGGGGTCGCACGCCTCTGGAGCAACTAGGGGTTAAGTGTCTTGCTCAGGGACACATTTTGGATGCGATTAATGACTGCCCAGCACTAATTGTGACGCATTGCATGATCTACAACACTGAACTGGTTTGGCATTGAAACCTCGCACGAGCCAGAAGTGCGTTTGATCATCCACATCAGTGTTCACAATCACGTGTGCACTTAGACATACATGCGTTCACAAGCAGCCGTGTGTCAGTCAGAAAGCACAGACTGGTTTCATGACGTTAGTGTTTTTGCACCAGTACGTCCCAGTACTACAAGGGAGTGTGTTGCAGACCACAGACATACGGTCATGACCCATCGTGTGTGGTCTCGCAGCGTCACGTAACATCAGTGTTATGAGAGATCCGCCGTTTGAGTGTCTTCTCGGGGTCACATCAGTGTTACTTCATGTGAAAAGTGTATCAGATGACAGTCTGTCTATTGTATCTCGCATGCTCATGAATGTGGCGAAGCCCGTTGGTCATTTGAGACCTGCACGGGTGTGTGGCGTGGTTCTGAACGTGTGCATGTGCTCTGTGCCCTAATATCCATGCTAACAAATGAGATATCTGCAGCATTTTGAGGTTTAGCTTGACCTTTTCGCTCATACTTCACGCAGGAGTCTGGGTGTGCATTTGCATAAATACTGCAAATGAATTGTGTGACATTTTCACAATGAATTTCACTGATGGCACTGCATGAGAAAGATCCATTAGTGTCCAGAGGAGACAGTGTTTCATTATAACCGATTCTACAGTGGCTGACTTCATAATAACTCAGTGAGATGGTGTATTAAATTAAAGACCACACGCATCGTTCTGGTACGTTTTACACAGCCATGATGTTACAGTTGCACAGATCACACATAACAAGGGGCAGATCTCACATGTTAAGAAAAGAACAGTTATTTCAGAAGGTTAAATGAATATCTTCTACGTCAGGTGAATATGAATTATATTAAAATATGAATGCATACCATACTAAGCCTCTTTCTTTCCCTGTTTTTCTCCATGCAGGTGTTGTATAACTCCATCAAGAATGAGAAGCTGGAATGGGCCGTGTAAGTACTTACACATTCACCACCACCATTCATGTCTTTTAAAGCAGAAATAAAAAGAGTTAACAGAAAAGTGTGGAGAAAAAGCAATGAATTGTGCTTTATAAGATCTGGAAATGTGCAGGCTGGCATTCCCATGAGCACATGCAATATTCACTGGCCCGCAGATCCTCCGCCAGCACCTTTCTAAAGCCTCAAGGCCTTACAAGGGGCGAACGAAATGAGTGGTTTTATTTTTATCTCCATCATCGCTGGCTCTGGTGCCCACAGCTCACCAATACACATCAAATACATGCTCCAATTAAGGCCCAAGTGTGTGATGGTGTGCTTTTCAGTCAAATGATTAGATTGGTGGCATTTGAGACATGAGCTGTAATTATGATCTTGAAAACATGACATTAGACTGACAGTGTGCCTCACTGATAACAGTCATAGAGCGAGACATCGTCCCGTTGTGCCCAATCACAGCCAGCCCTCGCCAACTCTCTGCTCCAACCCAGGGCTGTGCGATATTGACAAAACATGATCTCTCTCAATATTTTCTGGGATTTTATCGATAACGATAATTAGACGATATTTTGCTGAGTGTGTTTATTGTGCTGGTACCTTGACAGGTTTGGGACTGCCATGGACTGTTGACTCATATTCAGTTCACAGCAGGGACAGAAATAATTTTTTCCAATATGTTTTAATTGATTTTTACCTTTTATGGGCATTTTTACATTTATAAATCCATTTTTTTAAAAACCTAATTATATGCATGCATCATCTTTTGTGTCAATTTCATAAATTAAATCAAATTAAATTATAATAATAAGACACAATAGGGCTGTTACCAATCAAATGAATTTAAGTATGAACAGAATTCATCTCTGCATTGCAGAGGAAACACAGGCTGCATTTGAAGTGGCATTTAGATGCTTTTACACAGACCCGTTTAATGAAGCTCAGAGGTGACAAACAATTCATTCAAACGGTTGATTCATTCAGGAGCGAAGCATTTAACTGCATCTGTCTTAATCCATCTTAGTCATTGATTCAACTGATTCGTTCAAAAAGCTGATTCGTTCAGTAAGGAAACGCCTGTGTGTCGCTCAGAGACGCAATTACAGTGCTTTGGTTTTGTTTTGGACAATATTTGTTGGCGAAATAGAGCAAAAACAGGCAATATAGCAAATATTAAGTCACTTAATATTAACTTCTTGTTTATTAAACTTCAAATCTAAAATCAATATCACATTTGTTATCATGCTGAAAACTGCACTCTTCGTGTGATACTTATAAACTATATTAAATGATATAAATATAGAGTAAATCAGTCTAAATGCGCACCCGCTCTAGTCTAATCTTCAAGACTACATCACGTAGTGAATGCATGCGCTCTATGGGTGTGTGTGAGGGATATACTGGATAATATCAGATCGCACATCGTTAATACAACAATTACGATATTATCGCAGACGATATATATCACACACCCCTACTCCAACCACAAACCAGATCTCGCTCTGCCTGAGCCGGAGGAAACGATCCGAACCGTCAAACCCATCTCTGTTGCTGAAACATGGAGTGGACTGCAGTTATTTGCAGATTAAATATTAAGTCATATCATGTTTGAATATATTGTTTATTATAATAATATTGTTTATTTTAATTCACTAATAATAAATAAATATTCACTAATAATCAATTAATCAAAAAAAAAAAAAAAAAGAACTCCCGCACACTATCAGTACTTGCAAATGAGTATCAAAATTTTATTAGCAACGTTTCGGTCTCACGGCCTTCATCAGGCATATACAAATATTCAAACTCAATCCCATTTAAAATAATCACATGACAAATCAACGCACAGATCCATTTGTAACCAATTAGGTTTAATGACTGAATACATAATTAACACCACATCATCATAAACAGGTGCAAACATAATAATGAAAAAAAAATAAATAATAATAATAATAATTTAAAAATCCACCACACTTCTTAGAACCGGCAGACAGGGTTGGTAACATTACAAGTAACACAAGTTATGTAATCAGATTCCTTTTTTCAACTAATAAATTAACACATTACTTTTAAAATTTACAAAAAAAATATCTGTTATGCATACAAGTAAGACAAGTGACTGTTTTCTCATGTATTGACTGACAGCTCTATTGTCCCCATGTTGGGAGAAGCGTGAGTGCAGAGGCGTGTGTGTGATAACATGATGAGTATTGTAGTTCTAGACTAAATGTGAACATCCGTTTACTCATCTCACTTGCACAAAAACACATTCAGTGTTCCTCAAAATCAATAAAAACGTGAAAAGCAAACTCTTACGCAAACCTGCAATAATTAAATGCATTAAATTAGACAAATATAATTTTTGTATTTAATCTCACTTTATTAACCAATGTCTTCGCTTCTGACCTTCAATGAATAAATGAATGAGGCATTTATATAGCGCTTTCATATGTACTACTGTACACCCAAAGCACTTTACAATCATATCAGGGCTTCTCTCCTCAACCAGCACCAGTGTGAGCATCCACTTGGATGATGCGACGGCAGCCACAGTACAACGGCGCCAGTGCGCTCACCACACACCAGCTATAGTTGGAGAGGAGAGAGAGTGATAGAGCCAATTCAGTGGATGGGGATTATTAGGAGGCCATGATTGGCAGGGGCCAATGGGTGGAATGTGGCCAGGACACCAGGGTTACACCCCTACTCTTTACGAGAAGTGCCATGGGATTTTTAATGACCACAGAGAGTCAGGGCCTCGGTTTAACGTCTCATCCGAAGGACGGTGCTCTTTGACAGTATAGTGTCCCCGTCACTACACTGGGGCGTTAGGACCCACACAGACCACAGGGTGAGCGCCCCCTGCTGGCCTCACTAACACCTCTTCCAGCAGCAACCTGGTTTTCTCAGGAGGTCTCCCATCCAGGTACTGACCAGGCTCAGCCCTGCTTAGCTTCAGTGGGACACCAGTCGTGGGCTACAGGGTGAAATGGCTGCTGGCAAGGGTTCCATGATCGAATGCAGCCATATCAATAAGCAAAAATCACTTTAGCAATAAAAACACAAATGTGATGTTTATCTAAAGTAAGAGTGCTGAACTGTCTTCTCCTGCATCCTATTCTTCTGTGATCCAGAATGGCAGAGCAACTGAAAGGTTTGTTTGAGCGGCGCCCTCTACTGTACAGACGTGAACTCACATTTCCCTCAGCCTGAGGCTTAATAGGCCTATTTCACAAGATGGCCCCCGAGACCGGAAGTAGGGTAAACTCTTTTCCGGTGAAAGCGCTAGCAGTTACAGTCGGAGGACAAATGCGGAAACTATAAGCGGGTTAGTCCTGTTGCTTACCTTTTTTTATGGTGTTTATGTCAACCCAAAGAAGAAACAACCCTATTTATCAATTCACAGCTTTCCGTGTCTTACGGGTTTTCATGGAACAACTGGGGAGACGTTAAATCACGCCAGACACAGACGGCAAAAAGACTACTGGTCGCGCCGCACGCCCGAATCGCTATTCATTTTCAAAATGGACTTTGAACAGCTTGTTTTCTCTCCCAGTCATTCATATAACGTTATCTGACAAAAGTAAGAATATCAGATGTTGTCCGTTTTGTTGATAGTTTTCAGGGAGTTGTGAAAAGATCGAAATTGGACAAATTCTTGACGTTTGCTTAGTGCTCACATAAAAAAAGTTCCATTCATTTTTGGCATGACACTTGATGACTAAGCTCACATTTAACGTTAATATATCGAAAAACAATAAATAAATAAATTGAAATGATGTCTGATTGTAGGCTATGAGTTAAATCTAGTGGCTTTTGTTAAAAAAAAATCATGTTATTAAGTGTTAGTCCAGGAGATTGCAGCAATCTTCCACTACTAGATTATGGCTCCTTTTTCATGTTACCATGAATGAAACTAAGAATTGTACATCTTTACAGTGAATTTGACCTAACGTTGCTAGTATGTCTAATAATGAAATTAAGGCAAATAAAAAAATATTTAGACTAAAAACATAAATGAAGTGATTGATTTTACATGTTTAAAAAAAATCATGTTACAAAATAATATTTAACTGTCTGGGGTCCCCTTATGAAAAGAAAATATTCCCAATATGAATGATCAATATATGAAATGGTTTAACAGTATATTTGAAAACATACAGAATAATATATGGTGATAATATATTACAATATATTGAATGAAACATGTCATTCAAGTCACTTTTTGCATAGAAACAAGTCATTTTCATATATTTAAAAATGTGAGAATATATTTACTAATATATAATGTAATTTTATATTCAGTAATACACAAAAAAATATATACAGGGATTAAAGTTATCCGTCGCTACGACGGACTTCCGTTAATATCAGGTTTCCCCCTGTCCTTATGTCTTAAATCACCCTTTTCATTATTTTAAGGCCGTAAATATGCTTATATTTCTCAAATAGTGTAATAAATGTCTTAATTTTAGTTCGAATGGGTCGGAAGGACGAGGTGTTTACCCGCTTAGGGAGATGTGATCAAAGCCTGGACTGGAGCAAAAGCCCGTTCCTCTCTGCACAGAAGCGTTCAATTATCACTCCGCTCCTGATCCACTCCGGGTTTTCCAGTCCCACTCACGGGAAAAACTGCTCCGTGTTCAAACAACTTTAAAAATGATTCCAATATGTTTATTTTTTTAAACCACAAACGTCTGAATTTATAAGACTATATGTAACGGTTTGGAAAGTATTTTACACGTTTAATAAATGTCCCAGCTGCCCTTGCTTGCACAAGTAAACAGCAGGCCTGGCATAGCGCACCCAGGTAAAACGGAAAGAAAGTTACAGAAAACAACTTCTACAAACAATTTTAATTTGCCAACAGGTAATAATAATAAATAAAAGTGCATGACGTGCAAATCGGGTAACAATCAAGTGCAATATAAACATGTTTTGTCAGGGCATCAGTCCCGAACCGGCATCAACACTCCATTTCAACATCTGCTTCCTCCTTCACACGCGCCTGGCGTGATTTAACTTCTCCCCGGTTGTTCCATGAAAACCCGCAAAACACGAAAAGCTGTGAAGTGATCAATAGGGTTGTTTCTTCTTTGGGTTGAAACATAAAAAGGTAAGCAACCGCTTTTAGTCTCCGCATTTGTCCTCCGACTGTAACTGCTAGCGCTTTCACCGGAAAAGAGTTTACCCTACTTCCGGTCTCGGCGGCCATTTTTGTGAAATAGGCCTATCATTTCACTTTAGGTGTGAAAGGGCTGTTACATTTTACCCGGGAAATCCAGAGTTATCGCGAGAGCACAAATTGAAATTGCTCAGCGAGTCACTCTGGCATTGAGTAATGATGCTCATTAACTGCCCTTGTAGCCGAGCTGCACCAATCACATCGCTGTATCTGATATAGCGGGCCAGAGGCGAGATGACGACAGCGCTGCGACGTCGAAGTCATTAGTAAACATTGCAAGATGGCGATGGATGAACACCAGTTGTTGGAAACGGCTTTGGCCGCTGCAATGAACGAGTTAGACTTGGCTTTGTATCTAAAAGAGGAACAGAAGACGGCGCTCGAGTCGGTCCTTTGCAAGAAGGACTTTTTGCTGTTTTGCCGACCGGATACGGCAAGAGTGTAATCTACCAGTTAGCGCCGCTGGTAGCGAAGCGTATGGGGCGTATTGCTGTGATTGGTCGTAGTGTTATCCAATTGCGTCCAGTGTGATTTTAAAATGCATGCGTGTGCCGCCCCTCGAGCTGGGCCATTTACATTACTCAATGCCAGACCCTTAATCTTTCAGATTTGGGTCTGGATTTCCAGGCTAGTTACATTTACCAAAAATGTACCGTGTGTGTGTGTGTGTGTGTGTGTGTGTGTGTGGGTGGTTAAAAAACAAACAAGCAAGCCCAGTCCAGGAGAGAAAAAGTGACGCTAAAGTAACATAATGCATTACTTTCCATAAAAAGTAACTAACATAACTAGTTACCTTTTAGCGAGTAACGCAATATTGAAAAGCATTACTTCTAAAAACGTTCCCCAATATGACTGCAACGATTCGTCGACGTTGTCGACAAAAATCGATAGTAGAAATAGTCGACGATGAATTTCATTGTCGAAGTTGTCGCCAGACATCTCTCTTCATTAACGTTACAATCTCTGCCGAGAGTCGCACGTGCGCATTAGCTTCTCTGCTGAGCGATAACATACAGAAATGGCGGCGTCCAACGCAGCAGCTGCGCGTACCAAAACATCTAAAGTTTGGGAGCATTAGCCTGGATACGGCGAATAAAAAGATTACCTGCATGGTTTGCAAAGCAGTCCTTGCGTATCACGGCAGCACCTCGGTGATGCACGAACATTTAAAGAGAAAGCACGTCGGACAGTTGAATCGGAGTTTGACTCCCCTCGGTAAGATTTAAATAACATGGAAGCCAATACGTTTTGTTTTGGATGTACATTGTACATTTTATAAGCGTATTTTCGGTAAAAAAGAAAAAAGAAAAAAAAAAGGATTTAACGTTATGCCCGACTGTGCCTGACAAAAGTATTTTAAATTACTGTTTTATTGCTGCTAATGCCCCTGGTTTACAGGAAGAAAATGTTTACTTGATTTTAATTTATTTTTTCTTATAAAACAAATGTACCTGTCCTTTATAAAAATGATAGAGTTTCTTTATTTATGTATTTATGTCTATACTGACCGAACACTGTGCCTAATTGGTTTTAGACAGGGCATTTTTATTTACTTTTAGTATGAATCGGCCTATCAGCAGCAAAGTTTAATAAAATATGCATTTTTCATTGAAGTACCCCCTTCTTTCTTGTGTTTACGATCATTTTCCACAGAATTAAAGCAATCTCATGCTAAATTTTAGAAAAATGTAATAATTATTCGATTAGTCGACTAGTTGTTTCAATAGTCGTTAGTTGCAGCCCTATTCCCCAACGTTGCCAGCAGAACACCAGAAAATACCGTAACGGACTGTTATTATATAACCTCTCAGTCGAGAGCACTGTGGTGAAAGTATGCGCACTCTCCGTGCGACATCATTTCCGTCATCAGCAGGGTCCGTCCACTGTCGTGTGCAGCCCAATGTCTGTGTCCACGCGAACAACAGCACATGTGCAAGTGACTTGAGTGACAAAGTCCACTGGAGCGCCTCTTTCCAACGGAGTACACTTTGAAAAACTGTGTAAACTGTGCGCGAGACGGAGCGTAACGCGGAAAATGAAGTATACCCTGGCCTTCAGGATGATTTTAAGAGATGGAACAGACCCAAACAGCTGCGCATATCAGTCCCTCACCCCCAGTCCAATGGAGATGTCTCTATCTCACCAATCTCAGCCAGTCAGCTGGATCTATAAGGGCTGCAAACGGGCCAAGAGCAACACACAGCCACAAGCCCATAATGCCTAGCGACTCCCCTGCTGCCAACCAACAAATACGGCTTGCCGTCTTCGTTTACAAATCTTATGAGTTTTGAGAATATATTTTAACATCTAAAGTAATTTCATTACGTTTTCAGATATTTCATATTGTCTTGGGGTAAAATGGACACAAATGCATCTTTCATTTCTTTGGTGTTCAAGGTTACAATTATACATTGTTCACGTGTGAAATAGCCTTTGCCCTCCAACAACGGTGCAACTCTTTCTGATTGCTTTGCTTTAGAAGCAGCACTTATTCAGTCTGGCACTAAATCAGAGTGAAAGAGCCAGTGGAAACACATGCAACCTGTGAACGTTTGGTCAATAGCTGTAAATAATCAACTCATTTAAAAATGTTTGCTGCTGTATTTTATATTGTATTAGAAAACCATAAACGAATGCAAATGAAACCGCTAGCGTCAGATGTAGGAAATGTATCATCAGTTCCAATTGATATTTTAATAGATTGTCAACATTTCTCATCTGCTGATGGTTTAATATGTAAAGTATTTCTTTGTGTATGTTGCGCAGACGTGTTTCCAGCCCTATTTCATTAGATGGTTTTATTTAAATGTGCAAAAGTGCGGCCGATTCCGATGTGTTCCTAAAGGCTGTTCATTTGTCTTCTTGCTGAAATAATCTGTCTCCATCATCATAAATCTGGGTTTTTATAGCGTTTTCTAGAGTACGTAGAGACTGAGCACTAAACGGAGAGAGGGAGAATGACAGGACCTGTTGTAATGTGAAGTTGAAATGAGGGTGAAATGAATTGTTTTCTGATCTGAAGTATGTTGATGGTTTATTTTGCGAGTAGGTAAATCCCATCTGCCGGTTAATGGTGTGATTCAGCTCGAGTAAGTGCAGGAGAACTTCTAAAAGGGTTATTTATGCGCGAGCTGCTGTGAGTCCGTCTGCAGGCTGAGACTGCGTTGACTCGTTGCCTAAATCAGTGTTTATTAATGTTTCCTTTTGTCAGCTTTTCTTTTGAAGAATATTCTGTGTACGTAAAGGGCATCTTTGAGCATTCCTCCTGACACTCGGCTAATGTCACAAAGGAAATAGTGGTCTCGAGCTTCAAACATATGATTGCAAGCCGAGGTAAATGGCTGCTATTGGGATTATTAGTTTCCTAGCAACGTGACTGACAGAAGCTCAAACCTTCAGGACAGAGTCCGGCACAGTGCTCGCGTTTACTTCGTCCCTTCATCTCCTCAACCGTTAATATATAGAGACGGGGGGGGAAGTGTCCGTTTAGTGGCATGTGCCCAGTTGCTCTTCAAGGTGTGACCTCTGATGGTCACATGATTAAAGCTGTCTGTCTTTAATCTTCTCCTCCTGCTGTGTGAAACAAAGAGAAGGACACCAGATTTACCACTGCTGTCTTCTACGTTTAGATGCACTTAGATTAAAACTTAATGGATATTTCACCCAAAAAACGATTTTTTGCATCTACTGTGGTACACAAAGAAGAAGTTTTGAAGAACTGGTTGCAGTAAATGAATGGGCATAGAAGCTCTCAAGCCTTGAAAAGGATCAAAAACACCTTAAGAGTAGTTTATAGCCTCTTCTCAGAACAGACCTAAACTAAAGTCAGTACTGCTGTTCAAGAGCCGCTTCTGCTCACCAAGCCTGCATCTATTTCAAATACGCAAGTTTGATACAAATACAGTAAATACTGAGAAATATTATGACAATTTAAAATGTTTTCTATGTGAATATATAGTAAAGTGTAATTTATTCCTGTGATCAAAGCTGAATTTTCAGCATCATTACTCCAGTGTCACATGATCCTTCAGACAAGAAACATTTATGATTATTATCATATTTATCATTATTATATTATCAGGATTGTTTAATGAATAGAAAGTTTTAATGAACAGCATTTATTTGAAAATAGAAATCTTTAAAAATATATATCTTACTAACCACAAACTTTTGAACGGTAGTATACATTCATCATGCATCAAAGGTTAATCACAAAAACAAATTTAAAGTGTTAAAGTTGGAAATAACAATATAAATGACGCACACATGGGGATTCTCTCAGAATTAATATCTTTGCATTATCTATATGTGTTGTTTTGGGACTCAATTTACTATTTTGCTAATCAAATAATCGCACAGACATGGCCAGAAAATGGACCATTATCTATAATATAATACATTATATTATAATATAATCTTTTTTATACAAAATTCAGTTTAGTGTGTTAATTGCAGCAGGCATATAGCTGACTTTTGTGAATAAGTTGCTATAAAAGAGCTTATGAATTACATTTGCGAGAATGACAATGACTTGGGGTGTGTTCACACTGGGCAGGTTTGGTTGGGTTAAAGCGAACTCTGGTGCGATTGCTC
The DNA here is from genome assembly GCA_029959095.1 of Rhinichthys osculus. Lineage (NCBI taxonomy): Eukaryota > Metazoa > Chordata > Actinopteri > Cypriniformes > Leuciscidae > Rhinichthys > Rhinichthys osculus. Next base: position 2,889,690 of record JARWKJ010000024.1, on the reverse strand, counting down.
TGTTAGTGCGGTTTATTTGAATAAGTGTGAACGCTGCCATCTGAACCCTGGTGTACGCCAAACAAGCGAACCGAGACTGAAGAGATGGGTGTGGGTCCGCTTCCAAACTAACTCTGGTGCGGTTCCACTGAAATATGAACACAACACAGGCCAAAGACATGTGAACGAACCAAAAACAGGACATGATGTCATGAGATGCCACCCTAAAAAGGACACATCTGTCGCGATGTTGGCCATCACAGTTCGGACCGAGATCTCAGCTGGTCATATGTGCAGGCACACGCAGCACCAGAACACAGCATTGGTTTAGATGCTCAGTAAGTTCAGTCGCAAAATTTACTTCATAAAAGCTGACCAATCAGGTTGTGAGCATATCCCTGAGCCTTTAGGTTCGGCGTGACAAATGCTAATGTGAACGCTAAGCAGACCAGGACTAAATGTTTTTTGGCTCCGAACCAAGCAAACCGATCTACACACCCTTAACTACACATGGCGCAGCACTATATCTGGTTGAGTTGTAATAAGTAAATTGTAAACTGAAATGCACACCAGTTTCATCCCAACTCTATTATTGGGAGTATTTACATTTGCTTACTTAATGCGTTTCTATTGATCGGACAGGTCTCTGGTCATAAAACACCAAGTGTAAAATCCTGCCAAGACTCTTTCGGGATAGACAGGAGGATGGATATATGTGTAAGAGCGCTGCCATGCATGCATGAGTGAGCAGTCATGATGGAGGGACTGTGCAACACTAACTGCCATATGGGAGCGTTGCACAAGTGAACTCAGTAATAGCTGCATACGTGCATTTAGATCCATTTTGTGGAGAAACATCTATGTGACCTAGCATAAATTGGACTGTGCAAACCAATCAGACGCATGAATTGTCTTTATTTGTTTTTTTGCTGTCATTTAAATGCATGCAAAAGAGACATTTAGATGCAGTCAACTGCTTTTTCCTGCAAATGACAGATGAGTCAGTGTGTTTATGTGGGGATTCCTGCAGTGGTGTTAAATAACGGCAGACTCTCCCACACACCAGACCATCAATCTTTTACATTAATGCACACAAGTTGTATTTCCACACGTACATCGTACAGAACCTGTTCAAACTCTCACTATAGATACTTTATAGATGGTCAGGGCTATGGAAGAGTTGTCATGCATGCATTGATGGGATGTGTGTGTGTGTGTGTGTTGTAGTGATGGAGATGAGCTGAAGAAGTCTCTGTCCGAGCTGGCCGATAAGAACCACCACTCTCACACTAAGAGCATCAGTCGCATCAGCAGCGGCAGTAACCCGTTCCTGGACATCGCACACGACCCCAACGCTGCCGTCTACAGAACCGGCTTCCTGACGCGCAAAATACACGCCGACATGGACGGCAAGAAAAGTAAGATCCAATCCAGAGTTCTGAAGTTTGTGCTGTTTCATCTCCAATACGATAACTGCATGTAAAGTGTATGATCCATGCAGCAAGATTTTGATACGGCAATACAGTAAAGTACTCTGAAACTGTATTGTTTAACGACTTTAACCGCATGATTTATTATTTTTAATTAAAGTTTAAAACACCATGATAAAAAGCAGTTTGACTAAACATTTATTTTGCTAAAAAGCTGGACAGGTCGTTTGAATGACTTTGAAGCATTTTGATGTATTAATTCTGTGTAATTAAAAGCCTTTTTCATATATTTATGACTCTCCACAAGTAAAGCTTCTGGGTATGCAGGGAAAGAGCATTAAATAAATGCTGTGTAATGTGATCGAGGGTAAAGCAGGTGTGATTCAGTGCTTTGGCAAGCACACATGGTGAGATGGGATTTTGGCCGTAGTCTCTCATATATTATGCCCACTTATTTTTCCTTCCTAATGAGATTCTAGAGTCACTTGAAAACCTGCTGAGCTGTTCGTGTCTGTTTGAAGAGACGTAGCGATTTCAGCTCGTCCAGCAATGACCAATCTCAAATACGGACAGTTGATATGATCCAACGGAACGTTTAAGATGACTGAAAACTGTAAATATTTCTGGTTTTGTATTATATACACTACCGATCAAACTTATGGGATCAGTACAATGCGTTACATTCAGCATGAACGCATTAAATAATCAACAGTGACAGTAAAGATATTTATAACATTAATTATATAAAAGTTATTCTTTTGAACTTTCTATTCATCAAAGAATAAATAGAGAAAATTCAGCAAAAATTGTTTTCAGCATTGATAATAATCATAAATGTTTCTTGAGCATCAGATCATCATATCAGAGTGATTTCTGAAGGATCATGTGACGCTGAAGACTGGAGTAATGATGCTGAAAACTCAGCTTTGATCACAAGAATAAATTACATTTTTGATTATTTAAAAATAAATTGTTATAATATTTCACTGTTTTTACTGTATTTTTGATCAAATAAATGCAGATTTAGTGAGCAGAAGAGAACACATCTTGCTGACCCCAAACCTTTGAACAGTAGTGTGTGTACCCTGTCTAAACGGGTTAGATGTATAATAATATAGAGTCGGTGTTTGAACATGTCTAACCGGGTTAAATGTATAATAATATAGAGGCGGTGTTTGAACGTGTGTAACAGGGTAACTGTGATTTACTGGCCGGCTCTGGCAGAAGAGTTTATTGGGCACGCCACGCTCCAATGCCAGCCATGCCAGTGCGGTCTAATGAGCGCATTACATCCAGGATAAAAACAGCAGGGCTTTAGTGATCTGATGCATCACATGCTGAGAGCATTCAGGCCAGGGTCCCAGAGGTGCCATCAGTGCGACGCGGCACACTTCTGAGAACCGTAAAGCGCCCGGATGCTTCCCAAAGCTCCTAAAGCACTGCCGTAAATAAAGCTGTTCTGCAGAGACACCTTCACGGAGTCACTCGACAGGGAACATGCTAGTAATGCCCTTCAGAGCTGGAACAGAGCGCTGAAATGCTCATCTAGGTTTGACCCTTTCTAACACAACACCATGGAAAATACAGGACTAAAGGAACACATAAATATACACAATGCTTGAGTGGAACACACAGTGAATGAGAACAGATTCTGTTGAGCTCCAAAAGCAGAACAAAGCTAGTCCATCTTACTTTTACTACGATGTTGCTGATTGTGCATACGGTACTATCAGTGATTATCCGTGAATAACACCTTAGAGATAGCCTGGGTTTCCCCATACCCGATTTTATTCACGCAGCTAGACAGTCTGGATACCATGGACCAGATTTTCGCCTCAGCGAGGGGACCAATCACAGAACGGGGAGGGAGCAGCAAGACGATGACGACATCTATGCGACACAGCGAAGCAGTTTGTTTATAACTATGGATCAAACATGGCAGCAGACGCGAAGTTACCTTTCGATGCAGCTTTAGATATATACATACATAAATCTCTGACCCATCGTCTTCGTCCTCGTCTAATGTCTGTCGCTCTACATACGTCATCTGGTATAACTGAAACGATTGGCTATGAGCTACGTACAGGCGCATTTAGACATTCGTAGCACCCAATAAACGGCTCTGGGCATTCGTAAACCACGCCTCAAATACGAGAAAATTTACATGTGGTTCCCCGACCCAAGTCTCAATGTCAATGAGGCGTGGTCTGACGTTAGCCAGGCTAGCTTAGAGATGCACCGATATGAACATTTTGGCTGATAACGATAACCGATAATTCTTTATATCTGAAAGCCGATAACCGATAAATTGGCTGATAAATCTAAATCCAAATTTTTATATAATTTTTGAGAGCCTGATTACAAGAACAAAAGTCTCACCATTAAAAGCCATGCACACAATTATAATGTTCTCATAATAATTCTATGTAGCCTATATGACAGATTTGTGATGCACTGTATTTTCCTTTTTTGAAGGGATTCCAATCATATTTCAAGCAAATCAAAAACATAATGTTGAACAGTGCGCGTCTGAAGAGTCTCAGCTGGAGGAAATAATACATTATTTATCGACTTTAATATTTCTGCCGTATTTTCTCATCGGTCCGATAACGATAACGTTAAAAATGAACATATATCGACCGATGCCGGCTGATATATTGTGCATCCTTAATCTTAAATTTGAGTTTGTTCCTCACACAAAGCATAGGACTTCAGAAGACTTGAAAAATGGTGCATGAGTCATATATGGACTACAGTTATGTTACTTTTATATCTTTTTATTTGTGGTTTTTGGAGTTTAACAGCCATGGTCACTGTGAACTGTTATTGAGTGGAAAAGAGTCGCATATCCTGTGAATATAAAAAGTCCACACACCAGTTTTTGTGATGTAAATCATCAGATCATTTCAGAACTTTTGCATGTTTAATGTAAAATTACAACCTATGCGATGCCACTGAAAACCAGAATGCCACGTTTTGCATGTCCTGTGCACAGGTGTTCAGATCTGACTGGGTCATTCAAACGTTGATCTGTCTTTACTGAAGTGTTTCTGCTGTGGGTTCAGATCGGTGTTTTGGGTCAGTCATGCTGAGGTGGAAGTTCTCTTCATGTTCAGCTCTCTGTCCGATGCCAGAAGGTTCTGGGCCAAAAGCTGACTGGTTCTTGGAGCGACCCATGATTCCCCTCTCCTCCTTCACTGAAGCCGGCTACTGCACCATCATGCTTCACCAGGGGCAGCAATGCTGTTCACTTTCAATCTTTTCACATGGTTTTGGGAGAGTGGATAAAGCTTTTTGCAGAGTTTAGTCAGGCTTTTTTTGTGTGTGTCAGAAAGTTTTGCATATTGCCATTCTGCCCAATAGCCAGACAGATGGAGAATATGGAGATAGTCGAACCAAAAAATATTCACTAGTGTGTGCAGGACACTATAGTTATATATAACTGTGACATATTATACCCAAAAATTCTTCATACAGCGACTACCAGTAAAATGTATAAAAATTTGGGACCAAAAATGATTCAGACACTTCGACCTGATCATGTTTTGCTGAAGTGTGTTTTCTGTAATTGCTAATGCTCTTTTTACACACAGACTGAACAACATGAAGCATTGCTTGGTCACTGGTTGAGCTAAACTGGTATTATCTAATTGTGGAGTTAAATTTAACAACTGACAGATATTCAACATAATTCATCTGTTAGAGTCTAACAGAAGGACGGACAAAACCAGTGAAATATCCACTGATCTGAGAACTCTGAGTTCGTCATATTTCATCACCATTTTCTAAACTAGAGCGAATAACTGTGATAATGTGAGAAATGGTGAAGGACTCTGAATAAATGTTGGTTTGACTGTATGGAGCAACCAGTGCTTGCCAGAAAGAGCCGTCTTCTCATCAGTTTCGGCCCTGTTCTTGATCACGTGACTGTTGTGCCGCACTTCTCCACTTGAAGACTGTCTTCACAGCGCTCCATGGTTCATCTGATGCCTTGGAAATGTTTTTGTAGCCCTTTCTTGAGGAAAACCTTTGAACAATGATCCATGGCTCTTGTAGTCGCAGCAACTAAGAAGATCCTCCACGAGCAGCCGAGGTTTATCTGGAGTTAATGCTGAAGACACCGAAGCTTGACCATTAGTTCATTCTCAACACAGTCACATACACATTTATAAAAGGCTGTGCTCATCTATGCAGTTTGGGGTGGTTTTATTTTTGTCTTTTTTCTCTGAAATATGTCACTTTGGTTTTCAGTGGCAATTCATATAGGCTGTAATTTCTACATGAATGGAGCAAAAGTTCTGATTTGATTTGTCTTTACATCACAAAACCAGTTGTTTTAATGCCATGGAGACATTTTTAACCCCCCTGTAATAATGTTGCAGAATACTATCATCATGATTTTAATATTTACATTGTTTGTCTTCTCTAGCACCAAGAGGAAAGCGAGGCTGGAAGACCTTTTATGCTGTTCTCAAAGGCATGATCCTCTATTTGCAGAAGGTTTGTTTTTCCACTCTTTCATTTCCCCCTCCTCGCACTGCTGATTAATCAAATTTCCATCATTTCCTGCAAACATGATCAATAATAATTTAATTTCTCCTCCTGGGAGACTCAGACGGTGAGAGGTAATCACATTCACACGTTTATTTCGGGTCTGACGAACCTATTCAGAGCCCATCAAAGGAAGAAGCGCCACACGTTCTCCAGTACAATAGTTTATTAATGCGCTCCGTTTGCTCTGGCATGAGTTGCCCGGCTGTGCAGTGATGCAGAAGTCACCGACGTGAGGCGTGTACCTGTGCTTATATTAGTGCTGGTGACGGACTGTCCCGCAGCCTCAGGGTTCAGGCTTTATCAGCTAATGATGTTCAGCAATCACACCGAGCGACTCTCATCAGAGGAGCAGGAGATGTGCTGCCGGATGGCTTCCTCATTATCGTTTACTGTGGAGGAAATAATACGCTTTGAAAGATTAAACTTGTAGTGGCTTCCTTTTGTTTGTGCCGCTTCTATATGGGAAGGTGTATTTGATTCTACTCCAAACCAGTTTGAGCAAAACTTTGTTTCAAGCAATTAAACCTTGAAAACAAAGCTGTGAATAAAGGAAGTTTTAATAGAGGTAGACACTGTCTCCCTTCCCACTTCACTTCCTGTTTTAAATGGCCGTCTGCAGGAAATGCAATTCATCCTGTTTACCACTGAAAACTAAGACATATAATGAATTAAGTAATAGACTATGATTAAGATATTGTGTAACAATATGATATGTAACTTTATGGCTCCAGCATCCTGGTCCCTTAATTGACGAAAATTTATTTTAAGGCACTTAAATATGAAAATATTCATATATTGAGGAACCATGAAAAGTACATAGTGCATTTACAAACACACACACTCACAAACACACTCTCTCAGAATCACTCACTCATACACACACTCACGCTCTCTCACACACACACTCACGCTCTCTCACACACACTCACGCTCTCTCACACACACTCTCTCACTCATACACGCACTCACACTCTCACTCACTCACGCACTCTCACTCACACACACACACACACTCACGCTCTGTCTCACACACACACTCACGCTCTCTCTCACACACACACTCACGCTCTCTCACACACACTCAAGCTCTCACACACACACTCTCTCACTCATACACGCACTCACACTCTCACTTACTCACGCACTCTCACTCACACACACACTAGGGGTGGGCGATATGAGCAAAAATTCATATCACGATATTTTTCACTGTCCGGACGATATCGATATTATATCGCGATATGAGAAAAAAAATTGGAATCACATTTTAGTACACCTTAGTTAAATTACAGGCAAAATATGTATTTTAACAGTAGATAACTAGAAACAGGTGAGGCATTTCATTGGACATAGACCTGAAATGTATTTGTTTTTTTTTGTGCCATTTTTTTTTTTCTCAAAAAGTGCAAACATGCCACATGAGGTAGGCCTGAATGCACTTGTTATGTCTTTCCACTTTTTGCTCGTCTTGTCATAATGAGAACCGGCAGCGAATGAAGACTTTATTGATTTCTGAGTGAGAGCCGTCTTCGGGTGTGCTCTGTCTCCGGGAATATCTGTTGTTATAGTTTTGCTTTTTTAAATTAGTTTTTATTTTAATATCGTTTTCAATTTTGCTTTAAATTTCAGTTTAGTTTTAGCTAGTTTCATTAATGGTTTTGTTAGTTTTTATTTAGTTTTATTTTGCAAACACATTTCTATATAGTTTTTATTTTATTTAGTTTCAGCTTTAGTAATTATAGTTTAGCTTTAGCAGAGCGAGCAGAACACTTCCAGTGTAGACCAAAGCGAGACGTTTAATTTAAGTTTAATGTTTGCACAGATTACAGTTAACTCTTATGCAGACATCTTAATAATAAAAATAAAATAATGGTTTGAGATTGAACAAAGCACCAAATAAATAGAACTTAAAAGTATACAAGAAAAAAACAATGGAAATTTTCATACAAACTAATTCATTAGTGTAAGGAGACAGAATAAAGGCCTACAGTTTGTACAGTATTAAACCCATTACGTCTATGGAGAGTCCCCACAAAGATAGTGGACCAGTGTGTGTGTATGCGCGCGCTTGTGTGTGTCGTGTCTATGCGCGCGCTTATGTGTGTGTCGTGTCCTGTTATTCATAGCCTAACGTTACATTGCGGGGAAATGTCTCCACGTGGATAATATTATTAGCAGTAAATGTTTTGTAAAAACAAAGATAATAACAGCAGCTTTCAACCTTCATGAAAACATGACATCTCAAACATACAGTAGCCTAGAACTTTAACGTTTGTTGTGCTTGACGAACTTGTTTTGGTGTTGCACCCGCGTCTCGCAAATGAAACGGCATTCTAAAAATGCTGCGCTCCAGTTAAAAGTCAAACTTGCGTCTCATTACCTTGTTATTTCCCATTCCACCGCAAAAGATGCATCCTTTATGAACAGCCGCTTCGCACTAGCGATGTGTTCTACGTTACGGTCCTTCATTGAACGCGTCACAGGACAGCGGTTAATCGCCTCAGCAACTTCACGCATGCAGCGCCAAATCAGCCATTTCCTTAAACAGCGTATTCGATTCTGTATCGTCATTAGTGTTAACAGTTGTAAAGAGTTGGCTACCAAATTGACCAAAACAATATAACTGCAAAATTTGAATTTATGAATACGGTATCCTCGGTATCGCAAAATCCATATCATGGCACAACATAATACCGGTATTCACGTTCATACCGGTATAGCGCCCACCCCTAACACACACACACTCACGCTCTGTCTCACACACACACTCACGCTCTCTCTCACACACACACACACTCACGCTCTCTCACACACACTCACGCTCTCACACACACTCTCACTCATACACGCACTCACACTCTCACTCACGCACTCTCACTCACTCACACACACACTCACACACACACAAACACACACTCTCTCACTCACACACACACACACACACTCACACACACACTTCTACTGAATCTGTAAGGAACTGTAATCTGAAGCAGTCAAGTGTAATTCCTCCAGTTTCCTGTGCCGATCGGTTGTTCATCAGTGTCGTGTGTGTGTGTGTGTAGGACGAGTATAAGCCGGAGAAGGCCCTGTCGGAGGACGATCTGAAGAACGCCATCAGTGTGCATCACGCTCTCGCCATCAAGGCCATGGACTACGAGAAGAAGCCCAATGTGCTGAAGCTCAAGACGGCTGACTGGAGAGTGTTCCTCTTCCAGGCCCAGTAAGATCCGCTCGCAGACACCGGCACCGCTACACACAAACACTGCACACGCAACCACACATCTAATGTCATGCTTTCGGTGGGCTTTTATTCCTGCGTGAGGCCGGCTGTGAGTTGGCACAACTGTCGTCATGTGAGCCTGTGAAACCTCTTCTCTGCAGGAGCCCTGAGGAAATGGAGGCCTGGATTGGGATAATAAACTCGGTGGCGGCCATGTTTTCGGCCCCGTCCTTCCCCGCTGCCATTGGCTCTCAGAAGAAGTTCAGCCGCCCGCTGCTGCCGGCCACCACCACACGCATGTCTCAGGTGTGTTCACGAAGAGCAAAGCCGGTGCACACTGCGATTTATGATCGCCTTTACGATTGTTGCTTGTCAGACTATACGAACATGATCCTCGCTGTGAGCCATGGCACACTGTAAGATCTCAGGTGTCATTAATACCAGATGGGTGACAGTCAAAACTCATCTGGAGTTTTACATCACTAATCAATGACGCGGGCTGCATTACACGCGGGACTGAAACTGGCTACAAACAAATCTCTAACGTTAATTTTGGTCACGGCTTTTCTTGAAAAACAAAGACAATTTGATGGTCGTCAAAATTAAGTCAAACTGCAGGACTGAGAGTCGAATAATCTGACACCGCCAGAGTTTCATCTGAGGTCAAATGTGATCGCAACGGTCATTAATCGGCTGAACATGTCAAAGTAACAATCAAAGACTTCACATTTTAGCCTAGGATCAGAGGATTGTTTTAGGACTCGAGGGGCTGTGACGGGCTGAGGTCTGCGCTAACTGGTGATGGTTTGATGTGTCTGTTGTGTTTCAGGAAGAGCAGCTCAAGTCGCACGAGGCCAAGCTGAAGCAGGTCTCCACAGAGTTAGCCGAGCACAGATCCTACCCGCCAGATAAGAAGGTCAAAGCCAAAGAGATCGACGAGTACCGCTTGAAGGAGCACTACCTGGAGTTTGAGGTAGGCGCCCTTGCCTTTTTACGATCAAGAGACACAATCAAGCATCTCAGGGTTACCTTGGCCGTATTTTACCCTCGCATTCATAGTCTTTGACGTTTCCTCATCTAGACTGTCAGGGATGAACTTGCAGAGAACTGATGGAGATGCGTTCACTGAAGCCGCTTCGTTTTCTGGCTGAGATTGATGGTTAAGGTCAGAGGAGGAGAGTCAAACTGCACTCCTATCAGAGAGGCTGCGCTTTAAACATTAACAAGATGCTGTGTAAATACTTGTTTTCATATTTAATGATTCAAACCAGCGCTTTTTGATGTAGCCTTAATAATTTAAAGCATAAATAATAATTAATACGGTAACTATTAGAAACTTGTTTGCAGATTTTGTCTAAAACATCTCTAAAAATCAAATAATCTTTGAAGTCCATTGATACACAGTTGTTGTGTTGACGGTGTGCATCAAGCGCCGCCATTCAATCCTGTTATCAAAGATGTTTTTGATCAAAATCATCAAACAAATATTTTCTACCGAGAAGCAGCTTCATTTAGGCTAAATGTGCAAAAAAAAAAATATTACCATTATGGTTTTTATTTTTATAAATTATGTTAACATCCATTGCTAGAGAAAGGCAACAAATCAGGGTTTTAAACAGTATTTATACTTGAAATTAATAAAAAAAAATAAAAAAACTTGTATGATATAGCAGCATCGTTCACAAACAATTTGTTAAAAACGATTTACTTACAGCGTATCAAACCCAGTTTTGTACCCATTAGTGTAAAGTGTCTTCTACGATCACTGAGATCAAGGAGAAGTAGCCTTGAGTTATGAAACCATCCCACACTTCTCCAGCCATGAATGTCATCCTTGACTCTCCCTCGTGTCATTCCAGTCCTGTATGAGCTGCTTTCTCCAGTGGAGCACAAAAGAAGTTGGGAACCAAACCGTTTCAGTTCCTATTGACTTCCATTATATTTTTGTCCATTTATTGGAAGTCAATGGGAACTGAAACGGTTTGGTTCCCAACATTCATCATCTTTCAACACTCTTCAGACATCTTCTTTTGTGCTCCACTGAAGAAAGAAAGCCATGCAGATTTGTAGCGACATGAGGCAGAGTAAATGATGAGTGTGAGCTATCGAGCTGCGTTGAGTGAGTGAGTTGAAGAACAGATGGATAATGGCTCGTCATCAAGCGCAGGGGAGGTGCGATGCATGCCATAAATAATACAACACTGAGACACAAATATATACACATGTAGATTATACACTCTATTATGGTGGAATGATGTATTGGTTAAAGTGAACTCAGTTTTATTAGTTCACTGCTATTGCGGTGTATTAACTCTTCCTAATAACAAACTGGACCAATCACACATCGATGTAACACACACCCACTCTGATAAAAGAAACGCCTCTGTGGGAAGACACACACCCTTTAAAGTCCTTAGGCCAGGCATCAGGATCAATATCCAGTCAGTGTGTTTTACAGGTGAAGGGTAAAAGGCCCTCCTGAACGTGGAGCTTTACCTTGGACCACCCCTGAGAAATCTGTGCCATAATCAGCTCGAGATGAGATTTATTGTGCACTTTTGTAAGTTAATGTTTATTACACTGTGTTTAGAGTTTAGCTCTGTTCCTGACATTAGTGATTGGTGTGTTTAGGCAACATCTTCAACACAACAGCTGTTCGAAACTGCAGGCTCGGCAGCATCGCATATATCCTTCCCAGATAAGCCAATCCCAGAATGCACTGCAACAAGCTCAGTGAATAAAATTAATTCCAAATGGTAGACACTGAGGAAAATTATAATAGATTTATTATAAATAGATTTCATTCAGTACAGAAAACGATCAACAGAGAAGAGTCCCGCGTAACAAAGTTTTACCCAGTGTGCAATTTTGTGCTGGAAAAGCAACATGCTGAAATCAGCCGAGGAGTGCGGTTTGTGTGCTTTACGACAAACATCTGCGGTTTCACCACACCTCCCCAACATGCGTCCACACCACCTGAAGTTGTTTTGTATTACAGGTTTCTGAAATGTTATGTAATGCAAAATTAGTACTATTAAATTAAATTTGCATACATTTCCAAGACAGAAATCTGAACATATTTTATAAAGTTCAAAATTCTTGTTTCGTTTTGTTGACATGTTAAAGTGAAAGGTTTTTACAGAGGGGATTTTGGATCTCTTTTTATCATAAATTGAAAAATGCTGTCAACAGAAAGAAAAAAGATACGTTTTCACCAGGTTTTTAGGAATAAAACGTATAACATATACAATAAGGCATATTATACATGAACAAACCCCTTCAGAACACACACAGATGAGGAATAAAACTGTAAAGTTTGGTGTTTGCAACAGCTGCTGATGTCGATATTTCGGACTTTCTCAAAATGCCTTCTAAGATATGTATTGTAATTTAAATCTACAGACGCAATAGATGAAGAGTAATAAAATAGACTCTTACATGTGTATTTAGGATATTCTCTATCCACTAGTCTGAAAGAAGACTTGTTATGGAAGCAAAATAGCTCAATATCTCAAAATTGGCCAGTGCATGAAAAACAGTGGTCTTGCCTTAAAGGAGTAGTTCACTTCAGAATGAAAATGTCCTGATAGTTTACTCTCCCCCACGTCATCATCAAGATGTTTATGTCTTTCTTTCTGCAGTCGAAAAGAAATGAAGGTTTTTGAGGAAAACATTCCAGGGTTTTTCTCCATATAGAGACTTCAATGGAGTCCAACGGGTTGAAGGTCCAAATTCAAAGCGAATGTGCAAAGACTAAGTCAAACGCCATTTATAACGCGAAAAAAAAGATAAAACAACGATGTTGGACGATTTTGAAGTTGGAGGAGAAAATGAGATGAAGTTTTTTCCCCTACTCTACATTTGTGAACCGGAACACGCGTGACCTTTCAACGCGATGTGTGTCGCATCACAGCGAGTGCAAGACCAGCATTTGTGGTTAAAAGTATATAAATGTGTATTTTGTTATAAATGTCCGCTGGTTTGTCTAGATCAGACTCTTATTCCTCGGCTGGATCGTGTCGAGACTTTGAAGCTGCACTGAAACCGTTGGACTCCACTGAAGTCTCTATATGGAGAAAAACCCTGGAGTGTTTTCCTCAAAAACCTTCATTTCTTTTCGACTGAAGAAAGAAAGACATGAACATCTTGGATGACGTGGGGAGAGTAAACTATCAGGAAATTGTAATTCTGAAGTGAACTGCTGCTTAAACGAGTGACTCGCGAGGTACTTCTCCAAAGGTTCGGTGAGTGCCAGGGTTCAGGGCTGAGCTGTGGTTGCAGCTCTTGTGTCGTTGGGCTGATGACATGATAATGGAGTCTAATGGGTTTTCTGAATCCTCTCTGAAGGAGAACCGTTACGAGATGTACGTGAAGCTCCTGAAGGAGGGTGTGAAGGAGATCCTGACGGCCCGGGACGGGGACCCAGCGCTGAAGAAGTCTCAGTCCAGCCCTTCTCTCAACCAGGAGTCCCAGCCGGCCAGCGCCAAGGTCAAGCGCAACACGTCCGAGCGCAAGGACTACCGGCCCGAGACGCCCAAGCTCACATAGAGCCGCTGTATATCACGCGTGACTGTATTTTGATGTAATTTATTTACCTGCCCGACAGTTGTATCAGGTAACATTTGTGTAAAATGTAAATTGATCAATTGATTGGAAGTTGTAAATCTCTAGGTCTCCCTTGACCAGCTGGTGCTTGTGGAGCAAATAGTGTGCTTTTCTTTTTATTTGTAAGCGTGTAAAGATTTCATGGTCGCATTTTATTTTACAGTACGAGTGCGAGCTAGTATTAGGTAACTACCTGGGCTAAGGATAGTTTCAGGGTTAGCATCTAGTTATTACCCAGTTACTATAGTAAGTGCATGCAGAACGGGACTGTAAAGTAAAGTGCCACCGGTGTCGTTCAGAGAACGCGACTCTCTTGATTGTGCTGTCCCCTAATTTGCTTTTCTTTCAAGAGAAGTATTTTCTTCAAGTTAAACGTCCACACACATACATATGCTAGGCAGTAGATATAGTCTCACTCGGAGCATTAACTGTTATTTTAATATACAAACAAGCGGCGGATATAAACCGACAGTGGCGGCCGGGTGTAAAGCGAGAAGGGTTTCAGGATTTGGGCGCATGTTTGCGGTGCCGAAAGCGTCCCGCTGTCGCCGCTGATGTAGTCCACTACCGCTGTACTAACCACCTACTAACCAGCCACCGAACTCTCAGTGTAATCTCTGCTCACACTTAGCGTTAATGGATTGTACCAGCATGTCGCAGCAATGGACCGAAACTCTACATAGATTATTTTCTAATGATGATTTGGAGGTACTTGCTGAGTTGCGGCAGCGTCTCAGACTGCGAGATGATGTCAATCGTGACATCATCAACTGTGCAGTTTGTGCCATTTATTTTTTTATCTGTTTGTTGAAGTAAAGAGTATACTTCTGCTTTTTCAGTAGTGTAAATGCCAATGCTCCTTTTGTGTATTTTATAATCTTATATATTTGAATTTTTAATTCTCAGTTGAGAGCATTATTGTTGTAAAGATGACAGTAGTATTTATAGTGCACTTTATTAGTTCTTTTGACTCTTTTAGAGAGCTTTATAAAGGGTAGTGATATGTTACTTCATTATATCGCAGGTTTTTCAAGCATAACCAAATCGCTGGTTGATTTTATTGAAGGTACACAGCCGAAGGTACATTTTCACTCGTGTAAAGTTGTGTGTGTTTGTCTGTGCTTGTGTATTTTTGCTGTCATGTTTAGGTTGTTCAAAGACACGTTTTCTAGAAGAATTTAGAGCATTTAGGTTGGAAACTGTTGCTTTACGTGATGCTGACCTTGACTTTACGATGTCATTTTCATTACAGACAGGACTGACGTGAACACTATATGAACGTGTTTATTACACACCAACAACGATCGTCAATGCCGGATCTATTTACTATCCATTTTAAGGGTTTGAAAGGAATCTAAATGAAAAGCTATTCACATTACAGATATTAGTCCCTGCCGTCTATAATGACATTTGTTTACTTGAAATATTTTTAAGGACACTTTATTTTTTGTTAGAATTTGACAAATAGAAAGGATTCGTTCATACCTACGTTGTGTTTTTGTCATTACTAGCTCTTATAACAGACTTTATATTGTTGCTCACACAGAAGCACTTAGACGATGTTTATTTTTATTTATTTAATGCTGTTTAGAACAAAAAAAATGCAATTACTTTTGAGCAGTATATACACACTTGGTAATGAATACTACAGAACTGTCATTGGTATGAATGGTGATATATATGAAGAGATGGACTCTTCCTTTCATGCGTTACGCTGTGTTATGTTGGTTGGTGTTCACCGCTTCTCCAGACCAAACAGTTTTCTGTGAGCTGTAACTCTGGCACTAACCCTTTAACAGTGCACGTTGTACACAGATTTAGTCCTTTTAAATAGTTTGTTAAAATTTTACATAGGATGAGGAGAACAATAAAAGAAAAAGTGTTACATAAAGATGATGGCATGCAAGTGCACTGTAGGGTTTCAACATAAGAACAATAACAACGCAAATGAAATACTGCATAAAAGTGTGACTTGCATAAGTGAAGAGGTTTGAAATGATAAGTGGAATATCTTTCTTTCTTCATGACAATATTTTGACTGGAATACTCCTTTTAATCTCCTGGGTGCAAATGCTCATGTTTACCATGATGTTTATTTTTCCAGGGATGTCATCTTTGTCCGTTTAATCTCTATCAAACCCTGTAATGTATGATCTCCTCTCAAAATGCAATTGTGTGAGTATTGAAGGAGAGCTGCTGGTTTTAATGCGCCTTAGCCATCAGTTGGGCCGATTGGTGTCCAAACTCAGATAGAGTGAAATACCTTTTTTAGCTGTGATCCTGTACCACTCCTTTCAATCTGTAAATGTTGTTAAATATGCCTGTTGCCCTGTGTTCAGAAGACTGGATGTGTTGGTTGTGGTCTCTCGGCATGCGTGTCTTACGCCTGCCCACTAAGATCAGGGGCACAATGTTGGCTTCAGTGAATAAAATACTGTATTTAATCGTTCATTGCATCTGCACTCATTTGTCATATAGTGTATGTGGGACAAACTCAACAGCTTATTATAAACCAATTTCCTCAAATAAAAGTTAGCCTGCTTATTGTAAGTCAACATATTGAATTAGCAGGTGTATAAAACAAGTGGCTGTACACTTGAGGCGGCAAGATCAGGTGTAAACCTTGACCAGCAACTATACATTACTATAATAGCTATTCTATTCATCAGGATATTGATATTTTTCCTATTATCACTGTAAAGCCGCTTTGAAACAATCTATATTGTTAAAAGCGCTATATAAATGAAGGTGACTTGACTATAGCAACTGTTGTTGTGCTCATATTTTCTTCTCTATTGTGACGTATATGTCTGAGTGAAAGACTTCTGGAGCAAGAGCAAAAGTAGGGCGGGGCTTCAGTTTGTCTGTGGTTTGCTATTGGTGGATCTGATGTGATTGACAGGTCATTGCCCCGCCCTCGTCATCAGAGAAAAGAAGAGATGAGCTGCAAGAGGGAGGGGACGTTATTCTTGTTCAAGATTACCAGGAACATGAATTAAAAAAAATTGTGTTAAAAATCATTTATAATAAACGCTGCAATATTCCATCAAAAAATAAGAATTGTCAAGTTTTGTTGACTGTAATTGTCATTCAAAATGTTCTTGTCTTCTAAGTGGACATTTCTCTGACACAGAAAACATGCAAGGTCTGAGGTGAAATTAATAGGGTTTTTTTTCTTCAAAATAATGTATTATTTATAAAGTAACATTAACATGACAGTAATTTGATAGATAAATGTATTCTATTAAGTTTATTTGAATAAAGTTTGTGAGGAGCGTGTTCAGATAATCCAGTCAATCAGCTCAAGAGGAAGCCTTTATATCGGCGTCTCTCACCTCTGTTCCTCGACAGTTTTCCGGCATTTGGCCCCGCACATCATGTCCCAGATTGAGCTCTTCATGTCCGATGAAGAATCTTTGGTCTCTTGAGGAGTCTCCGCTGCAACCCACCGGCTTAAAGAGCGAGTCTCCTCCGCCTAACACCCTAACGCTGCCGTCGAGCCCCTATCGTCATCACGAGGGCGCCAGCCTACCCCAACGCCAAGACCCCCACCGGCGAGACATCCGCCATCTTCCTCCATGTCTTCTACTACTCTGGCACATCCAGCCATCCCTGCCATAGAGAAATGGGTAGTTAAAGCACTTAGACAAGCTCTGATCAATCCAGACATCCAATTCTCATGCACTATACAGTATTGCTTCTCTGCGGTGTGTTAACCCTTCTCCCGAAGCCATCCAAACTGCCAGTGGAGTGAGTCTGGCTCGTCAGGCCCTGAGCTCGTGTTCTGGGGCAACGGGGGACTTCCTCCAGGGGCGAATTCATCCCAACCCTGGTACCTCCTTATCCAGAGCTCATCTTTCCGTAAATCACCCGCTAAAACCACTTCTTGACGTCTCCCTCAACTCCATCCTACAAGCGTCTCTCCAAGAACCCTCCAAACCTTCTGGACCGCGTGGAAGACTTTAGATAATTACCTCATCTACAACCTGTTGTTTCCAGATTTTTCCCTTCTATTAGTTCATTTCTTATCTGAATAAGAAAGCCTTAGCCTCCATGGATCCATCAAAGGTTATCTGAGCGGAATCCAGTTTTTTCATTAATTAATTTACAGCGAACCCTCTTCGTCAATAAGCTTTAAAGGAATCCAGATAACCCAACCTGCCTGTCCAATAGACACTAGACAACCCTTAACTATAGACTTACTCACCACATGTGTCTCCACTCTCCGCCTGGGCTACTACTGTCAATACTGCCCGTACGCTCAACACAATGTTCATTTTAGCTTTCACCTCCAAAATTTGCCATCACCTCCAGTTTCAACCCAAAGGTCAATCCTGCAATTTCAGATCTGCTGGTATTAGACAATGAAACCATTTCCTTTTTCATTAAACAAAGGCCAAGCCAAAAAGGTAATTTTGTTTACATCGAACCACATTGAACCATAACATTCGCTCTCATCAAGTTAAATCCCCATTCAAGCCATTTGTTAATCCCTTACCAGCCCTGCGTGGCTAATGGTTCCTGTCCCAGCCAGAAGTCCAGGCCCCGAGGACAGCAAGCTAAATATGCCTACTCTTTACCTTATCTGATGTACATGTTAACTCCTGAAATATATTTTTCAATGTTAATATGCTTACATAAGCCATGCTTTTGTCACCAACATGCTGTTTGCCGTCGGATAAGACACCAGCTTTCGGAGTGAGCAGCGGGTTACACCACATCAACAGCTGTGATTAGGAAACACTCCTTCACATCCACTGGAAATGAATGCAGTGGAGCCTGATTGCTTCTAATGAAGGAGGTAAGGCTGATTACACAACACAGGTTGGACACTCAAATGGAAAAGGAAAAGATTTCCAGGAAAAACAGGAAATTAACTTGCCTGGCCAAGCGGAAAATTGCCAGGCCATTCTGGGAAAACAAGCGCAGATCAAACTGCAGCACATCCCCTACATATATTTCTTTAGATTTTCGAGTTTTCTAGAAAATAAGTTTGTTGAGACAAACTTTAAAGCTGCAGTCCGTAGCTTTTTTGGGGTTAAAAATTATCCAAAATACATATTTGAGAAAAAACATAACCAGCCACAACCATAATACATAACCAGTGTTCAAAACTATCTGCTTGCCTTAGCTCGATTCAAAGCGGTAAGCTTGTAATAATGTTTTTAACTCCAGTGGTACTGGTGGATTTCAGCGGGAGATTCGAACATGTCTTTGCGTCATTACATCACATCTGTACACACACATCTGCACACACACATCTGCACACACACATCTGCAAACACACATCTGTACAAATAAAGAAGAGTCTCGCGTGTGAGGATGCTGGAGGTGGAGATTTATAGCCTTTTCTCACAGCACTTGATATAATTAAACTTATCAATTTGATGGCGGATCCAGAAAGGTTCAAACGACAATCACCAGTGACAACTAGAGATTCACCCGCTGTAAAATGCAGAAGACTTCGTTCGGACTTCGGAGTGGCTACAGAAAAAAAGAGACTGCAACCGGCCCATGCGAAAACAAGGATAATATCGGAAGGACATTACATGTAGTCACGCAATGCTTGCTGACGTTGTTAACATTAACAATTTGAGAACAAAGTATAATTTGCACGGTTTTACGTGATATGATAACTTATAAGCGATTGTTAGATTTAATCAGCGCGATTTACTGCAATGTCAGAACCAGAACAAAAGTGGATGTTTCTTACTAGCTCACACATTTTCCGATGAAAATTATTTTATGTTGGTCATACTTCCAAAAAGAATAATCTGTGATTGTGAATGCCAGTATCCACACCGGCGGGGTGACTGACAGCTGCACACTCTCCTCAAACATTGTTTTCATCCGTGCTGTGCCGTGTCGAGGGTGTTGAAGTACAACTCACATAAAGTTGATTCCGCGAATGACTGCAATTGCAGATTTCGAACAGAGATTGCGACAAAGAGGACTTAAAGACTGCAGCTTTAAGTAGGCGTGAGAAAGTCGGATCAGAAAGTTTGAAGTAGACTTAATAGCTTTAACTCGTACGTTTTTAAGTTTGAAGTAGTTTTTTAATTGAGGAATTAAGAAAATGGCTGGATGTGCCGATGTAGTGACAAATTGGGTCCCCCCGGAAATCAGGTCTCCTTTAGAAGCCCAAGCGATCCCATTAGTCCAAATTGCTTTTAATAGGTACTCTCTTTAGCACCTGATTACAATTCCTCTCTTCCTCGCATCTCCCCAAAGGTGTTCTGTCGGGTGGAGGTCAGGCCAGTCAAGTTCCTCCACACCAAACTCCTCATCCATGTCTTTATGGACCTTGCCTTGTGCACTGGTGTGCAGTCATGCTGGAACAGGAACATCCCCAAACTCTTCCCACAAAGTTGGGAGCATTAAATTGTCCAAAATGCCTTGGTGTGCTAAAGCATTAAGAGTTCCTTTCACTGGAAGGCCCAACCCCTGAAAAACAATCCCCGCACCATAACCCAGTCAGGCAAGTACCGTTCTCCTGGCAAACGCCAAACCCGGACTCGTCCATCGGATTGCCAGACAGAGAAGCGTGATTCTACATCCTCTACATATCATCAAGAGAATGATATCAGCTGCTGTTCACAATGTGTGCAAACTCATCTAAACGCATGGCTGATATTTCAACCCTTCAGCATCATGTTTGGAGCAATGTCTAGAGTAATGAGGAAGTGTTTTGTGATGTGGAAAAGGTTAGTTAATAGTGAACTTTAGATTATTAGGGTCGTCTAACACAGCGCTGGACCATGAAAACGCCGGATTACACTCTCCTCACGGAATCAACTTCGTCCTTCACACATATCACACACACAAGCCTGAAAATGACTCTAAATACAAGGTTTATTGTTTATGATCAATGAACTACAGACATAACCTGTGATTGCATAATATATTTAGCAAATATTGACATCTGTCTGTTCTTTTCATTCACTCCAATGTTTGTATACAAACAAAACGTACTCGGTTACTAACGTAACCTCGGTTCTCTCTAGAGAGGAAACGAGTACTGCGTAATAGCTTACGCTAGGGGAAAACCTCTTTTCCACAAGATATTGAAGCCAAAAATTATCCTTAATCTCTCGTACTGCGTAATAGCTTACGCTAGGGGAACACAATGCAACACGCCGTGCGTACAGGGATCCAACACCAAAGTCCCAGGGGCCGAAGCCCAGGGCTCATATAGTGCATAATCACCATAAACTCACATAGAATGGAGGAAGAGAGGCTGGAAGCGTCATTCCTTATAGCACCCAGCGGGGCTATCATATGACAATAAAACGCGCAGCCAGGGTGAAAGCTTTCAGCCTGATCTGGGTAGCCATACGTGTGTCAACACTCATGGGGCTGCAGTAAACTCAGCATCTGGGCCGCACAGCGGGGCAGATAGCACTGAATTTTAGACCGTCAAAAGCTTAGCTTGTAAGGCTGGTACCTCCAGGTTATAGTATTTTATAAATGTAGACGGCGAGGCCCAGTCCGTGGCCGTACAGATATCTTGCAGGGAAACCCCGCTAGACCATGCCCATGAAGAGGCCACGCCTCTCGTGGAGTCCGCTCTGACACCCAAGGGGCACTGCAGGCCCTTTGCAGTGTAAGCGAGCACAATGGCATCCATTATCCATCTGGATAGGCTCTGTTTTGAGGCGGCAAGTCCCTTGGAGCGCCCGCCAAACAAAACGAAAAGCTGCTCAGTCTGTCTGAAAACAGACGAGCGTGACATATAAGCTCTTAATGCCCTGACGGGGCAAAGGAGACTCGCGTCCTCCTCCTCATTGAGAACCGGAAGGGCGGACAGGGAAATTACCTGGGCCCTAAACGGTGTATTGAGGGATTTCGGCACATACCCGTGCTTGGGTTTGAGAATGACCTTCGAGTCATTAGGCCCAAACTCCATACATGATGCGCTTACTGAAAGCGCCTGCAAGTCCCCTATGCTTTCAGCCACATCTGCAGTGGGCGTATGCGAAGCAAGCCCAACTGGAGTACAGAGGCCGCTGAGGCCATCAGCCCCAGTATTTTCTGAAACCTTTTGAGCGGAACTATCGAGCCGTGGCGGAAGGATTTCGCGACGCGCTGAATATTTAGTCCGCGCTCTGGTGACAGGCGTGCCGTCATGGATAGTGAGTCTAACACTGTTCCCAGAAAGGAAATTTTCTGACTGGGAGACAGTGAGCTCTTCGCCCAATTGACTGTGAGAACCAGCTACTCGAGGTGCTCGAGTAATGCGGCCCTGTGTTCTATGAGCTCCGATCATGATCGAGCTAGAATCAGCCAATCGTCCAATTAGTTCAGGACTCGCATGCCCTGAAGTCTCAGGGGTGCGAGCGCCGCGTCCATGCACTTCGTGAATGTACGAGGTGCTAGGGACAGGCCGAACGGCAGGACTGTGTATTGATATGCCTGGCCCTCGAAAGCGAATCTCAAGAATCGCCTGTGATGGGACGCTATTTGTATTTGGCAATAGGCGTCTTTCAGATCTATTGACATAAACCAGTCCCCGTGGCGCACCTGCGCGAGGATTTTCCTGGTCGTAAGCATTCTGAACTGGCGTTTCACAAGCGCTCTGTTCAGCTGTCGCAGATCTAAAATGGGTCTGAGACCCCCATCCTTTTTCGGTACCAGAAAATATCTGCTGTATAGGCCCCCTTCGCTCTGAGCCTGAGATAAAGGTTCTATAGCCCCTTTGCTCAGTAGTTTCGCTATCTCGGCACGAAGTAGATGAGACACTTCGTTTTTCACCGTAGTTTCGACACGCGCCGTATAACGGGGAGGGCGTCGAGCGAATTGTAGCGAATAGCCTCTCTTTATAGTGTTCAGCACCCATTCTGATACCCCGGGAAGCTTTGACCACGCATCCGTGTGAATAGCTAGAGGCAGAAAGAAATCCGGGCAGCTCGAGAGCCCTGGTATACTGGGAACACAACACCGTGTTTACAGCGTTCGAGGCGGGGGGCGCGCTGATCACAGCGGGCAGCCTGGCCGCGCTCAGCTTATCTATGGCAGATTGTGCAGAAAAAGTGAG
Source organism: Rhinichthys osculus (assembly GCA_029959095.1). NCBI lineage: Eukaryota > Metazoa > Chordata > Actinopteri > Cypriniformes > Leuciscidae > Rhinichthys > Rhinichthys osculus. The sequence continues at coordinate 2,866,868 of JARWKJ010000024.1, read as the reverse complement.
CGGGGCAGATCCCGTAGGATTCGGCGTGTCTGTGAGAAAATGTGGGCGCGGGACTGCGGGCACATTTACTACACTGAAAACATTGTTGGTTAGAGCCGACTGAATGTGTGTTGGTTTCGTTTTTACAGAAACCAAGGGACACGCAGCATGCAGTGTAAGCGAGCATTGTGACATGGGCACGTTCACTACATTGTTTGCACAATCGACCTGAGTCGATTTTATTTGTGCTAGCCCTGCACCGTGGCGGGCTGTGTCTGGGTGTGGGAATGGGCACTGGGGCGTGGGCATTCTTACAACACTCATAACACCATCGGCCATGGCCGGAACACCAGAAAATGCACTCTTTATTGGATTTATCTGGGTAGCCGTAAAAACGGCTTTTGTGCGCAGGCAAACGGGCTGAGACACCGGCTGGCTCACTGCGAAATACACTGGGACAGTCGCGATGCTTGGAACTGACCGAGCGAGAAGTTTTGGTGGAAATCCGGCCGCAGCGGCCTCGGCCTTGATCTCAATCCTCGGCCAGGGCCCGCGCTGAGGGGGGTGGCGTCCAGCAGAGCGAGAGCGCGGTCTTTGGTCTCGGGCGTGGCGGCGCTGTGAAGCGGCGGCGGCGGGTGGTGCAGGCTGCGGCTGAGAGCTTCGTGCAGACGGCTGTTTTGAGCGGCCTGCAGCGGAGCTCGAGCGCTTCGGAAGGAAGTGCTTCATAGCCTGCGAAGTCTTCTGCACCTCCATGAATCTGTCCACGAAATCTTTGACGGCAGATCCGAAGAGGCCCACTGGTGAAATGGGCGCGTCAAGGAACACAGAGCGCTCGGCTTCCGTCATCTCGGACAGCGTCAGCCATAAGTGTCTCTCAGCCACGGTGAGAGAGGCCATATTCCATCCTATGGCCTGTGCAGCGGGTTTAGCAGTGCGAAGAGCGAGGTCTGTAGCGCTTCTCAGGTCCGCCACGCAGATCACTTCGGGTCCTTCCTCGTCCAGTTTAAGGAGAAGGTCGGCCTGGAAGATCTGCAGGATAGCCATAGTGTGCAGCGCTGAAACTGCTTGCCTGGCGGCGGTGTAAGCGCGTCCGTGCATGGCTGACGTCACTCGGCAGGCTTTAGATGGTAGCGTCGTGTGAGCGCGCCGTCCAGCGGAGGGCGGGCAGAGATGAGACGCTACAGCTGGTTCCACAGGGGGAACGGAGAGGTACCCTCTGTCCTTTGCGCCATCCACCGAGGAGAATGCAGCAGAGGTACGGAGCCTGGCGGAGATGGGGGCGTTCCACGACTTAGTCACTTCCTCGTGTAGTTCCGGGAGGAAGGGCGCGGGTCTTGACTTTGACGGAGCCTCGTCATTTCCGAGAAAGCGTCCGTCCAGTCTGTTGCGCGGCGGTTGCGCGGGCGCCTCCCAGTCGAGGCCGATGCTTTCCACGGCCTGAGAGAGCAGACGCATCAGCTCAGTCTCAATGCCGGCTCTCTTACCAGTGGTTTGGCGGGAAACGCTAGCAGAGTGGAGGTCCACGGAGCTCGCCCAATCCTCGCTATCAGATGCCAGAAGAGAACACGCCTCGGTGGGTTTGTCGAACTCGTGGACGGACGCGGCGGCAGGCGGCGGCCGTTGTCCGTCAGTGAGCGACTAGAGCGAAGCCGGCGAAGCTGGCGGGCGAACCGGCGAGCTTTGGCGGGCTGGAGAGAGCTCGGGAGCGCGCTGGGCACGGCGCTTCTTGCGGCGCGGCACCACGGCGGGCTGTGGTGAAGGCTCTGAGAATGATGCCAGGCGAGTCCTCAGAGTCACCATAGGCAAAAGCTCGCAAAGAGGGCATCCGCCGTCAGCGAGCGCGATGGCCGCGTGATCCTCACCCAGGCAGGACACACAGATGACGTGACGGTCCCCGTCACTGAGTGGGGCGCGGCACGAGCCACAGGATGGCTTCTTTAAAAAGACGCAGCTCTTTTGTGATGAGAAGTGTGAGTCGCGTCAAGTAAGCGAGCAAACACTCTCAGCAGAGTAAGGATACAAAGTGATATAAAAGGATGTAGAACGCCGGAAAGCGCAGCAGGTACGGCAGTTGAAGGCGGCGAGGCCAGCGACTCCAGAGCTCGTCCCGCTGAAAAGCTTGCTTTGACGGCGCGGCTTCTCACTCCGGATCCAGCGATGCGTGTGCTTCGCTGAAGAGATGAAAATCAGCTTGTACCAGCCTAACGAGCATATTTATAGAGTGAGACCACGGCCTTTCTGGCGGGACGTGACGATATGGGCGCGAGTTTCTCTCGATAGGCTGCTGCATTTGCCGCAAGAGCAGCCAATAGGCGCGTGAGCTGTCTCGCCTGTGTCTGATTGCTGCTGCAAAGCGTTTTACATTAATAAAAAATTAAGGATAATTTTTGGCTTCAATATCTCGTGGAAAAGAGGTTTTCCCCTAGCGTAAGCTATTACGCAGTACGAGAGATACTCTCGTAAGAGAACTGGATGCGCGCGTATTCAGGGAGCAAAACCGCTAACATCTGTTCTGCCGAATTATTTATCACCATTAATGAACCCCACAAAGAATATTATATTATTTTTAAACAGTACTTGGAGGTGCGTGCAATTCTTGGCATGTAACGTTATGCAGAACTCGGCATAACACCTGTAGAAGATTGTAACGTTAATCAACCATTGTAATTAACGTAGATTTCACATTGTTTGTAAATTCTTGTTGATTCAATAATAAAATGTCATTTCAGAGTTGGATCTGTTTGTTTGTTTCATTTGCATATTAGTATAACTGTAAAACGTTAGCTTACAACAGTTGACTAGTAGGCTAAGTTATAACGTTAGTCATCGGGTCTCTGAATGAAATTGTCCAACCAAGTTAGCTAATCATAAAAACATCACATACCCTATGAATTGGTTTTGTTGGTTGTTGAGGCTTTCCATCCTAAATGTTTACGACAAGGCTACGTCACGATCCGCCACATTTGAAAGAAAGCTGATACTGTACAAGCCATGAGACGTGTGACTGCTAGCTAGGTGTGTGACAGTGAGGAAATCGATGGCTAGCATCATTACTTTGGAAGCCTATAGCGCAGACTCCGCCGGTTATATTAAGAAATTAACTCTCAGTAATGGTGAGACATTACCTGATCCCTACGCTATTTCAGACCACGAATGGATCACAGATATGCCCAAGTGGCCCGCAATCATAGGGCCGATACATACACTTATTTACATTGGACTGTTTTCTATTTTCATATATAGTAAAGTGTAATTTATTCCTGTGATCAAACCTGAATTTTCAGCATCATTACTCCAGTCTTCAGTGTCACATGATCCTTCAGAAATCACAGAAATCCGTCTATACTGGGGATATAACCAGATGAATGCGTAGAAGTCACATAAACAAGGGCAACATGAACAGATTTATTCATAGTAATTATTGACCATGATGAGTAATCAAGTCAAGTCACTTTTATTTGTATAGGTCTTTTCACAATACACATTGTTTCAGCTTTACAGAAACTCAGATTGTGAATATTATGCCATTGAGCCGTGTAAGAAAAAATGATGCGGTCGTCGAAGATCTCAAAAATGAAGTTTATTACAGCATAGCAGTGGCAAGGTACAAGAAAGCACCCTGGGTTCACCGGCATCAGAATGAACCCAGAACATCCAAATCTCAAAACTTTTATCCTGTTACAGTTGACCACTCAATGTAAATGAAGTTGCTCTTGTTGTAACAGCTGTGGTCTGTATGTTAAGAATAACACATTTGTCTTCTCTCTCAGCATGGAGCTAAAGCTCTGTAAATTGAGGATAACAACAAAAGTGGTCCCTCTGTGCCCACATCTTTGATATCCTCTCAAATAAGTTTAAGGTGATAACATATATTTGAAGTCCCTATAATCAAGATGGTTCTCGAATACCCGCTGCCGCTCCCACGCTATAGGTGATAACCGTGACTCTGTGATAATATTTACAAATTACTGCGATTGGAAGGAATTGTTTCTATGATGAATAAGCTCTTTTAAGTGAAGGAACATTTCAATATATATATTGGGAAGTTGGATCGGAGCAGACTATAATTTCTTTTAGCCGTTTGGAGCTGGGCTAAAAATCGGATAAAGCTGTGTATATACACTCACCTAAAGGATTATTAGGAACACCTGTTCAATTTCTAATTAATGCAATTATCTAACCAACCATTCACATGGCAGTTGCTTCAATGCATTTAGGGGTGTGGTCCTGGTCAAGACAATCTCCTGAACTCCAAACTGAATGTCAGAATGGGAAAGAAAGGTGATTTAAGCAATTTTGAGCGTGGCATGGTTGTTGGTGCCAGACGGGCCGGTCTGAGTATTTCACAATCTTCTCAGTTACTGGGATTTTCACGCACAACCATTTCTAGGGTTTACAAAGAATGGTGTGAAAAGGGAAAAACATCCAGTATGCGGCAGTCCTGTGGGCGAAAATGCCTTGTTGATGCTAGAGGTCGGAGGAGAATGGGCCGACTGATTCAAGCTGATAGAAGAGCAACTTTGACTGAAATAACCACTCGTTACAACCGAGGTATGCAGCAAAGCATTTGTGAAGCCACAACACACACAACCTTGAGGCGGATGGGCTACAACAGCAGAAGACCCCACCGGGTACCACTCATCTCCACTACAAATAGGAAAAAGAGGCTACAATTTGCAAGAGCTCACCAAATTGGACAGTTGAAGACTGGAAAAATGTTGCCTGGTCTGATGAGTCTCGATTTCTGTTGAGACATTCAGATGGTAGAGTCAGAATTTGGCGTAAACAGAATGAGAACATGGATTCATCATGCCTTGTTACCACTGTGCAGGCTGGTGGTGGTGGTGTAATGGTGTGGGGGATGTTTTCTTGGCACACTTTAGGCCCCTTAGTGCCAATTGGGCATCGTTTAAATGCCACGGCCTACCTGAGCATTGTTTCTGACCATGTCCATCCCTTTATGGCCACCATGTACCCATCCTCTGATGGCTACTTCCAGCAGGATAATGCACCATGTCACAAAGCTCGAATCATTTCAAATTGGTTTCTTGAACATCACAATGAGTTCACTGTACTAAAATGGCCCCCACAGTCACCAGATCTCAACCCAATAGAGCATCTTTGGGATGTGGTGGAACAGGAGCTTTGTGCCCTGGATGTGCATCCCACAAATCTCCATCAACTGCAAGATGCTATCCTATCAATATGGGCCAACATTTCTAAAGAATGCTTTCAGCACCTTGTTTAATCAATGCCACGTAGAATTAAGGCAGTTCTGAAGGCGAAAGGGGGTCAAACACAGTATTAGTATGGTGTTTAGGTGAGTGTATATAGTATAGTTGCAAGTTGGAGTTATTAATTGGCTGTGCAGTGATATGGAGGATTTTTAAATCTGATTTTGTTCAGTTTATAAGAATTTACTGGTATGAAAACCTAAAAACTATTTGTTTTTTTGTATCACTGCTATAGTTAAATGAGGCATATTTACAATGAGATGGTCTAAGATATTGGTTGTCCATAAGCAGATTACCTGAAAAGTTAATTGAAAGTCATGCCTAAATACTTACACCTAGTATATAATACAAAATATCTTCAGTTGGATTGATTGCATTTGTGTAACCAATTTACATCAAAACTCTCCTTTTAACACCACCCTCTTTTCACATATTTAACATTTCATATTTCTAAAAGTAAAAAAAGGATCTTAAATGTTGTTAGACTTTTGTCATATAGCTTGAAGCTAGCTGGTTCAGTTCAGGTTTAGTTTAGCTCAGTCCATTTTTCTATAGTAGTTACATTTTACGAGTAGCTTTCCCAGTTCTGTGGACTGAGAAGAGGTGGAGTGGGTAGAAGAGGAAGAGAGGGAATAGGAGGAACCGATGAAGAAGAGAGGGGGGAAATGGAGGAGGAGGAGAAAGATATGGGAGAGAATAGGAGAGGATGTGGGTGAACAAGTGGAATATCATTGGTCTGACAAACTGGCCGTTCACACAGAACGCCTTTTCCCATTCCACTGCACTACTTTCCCAGTCTTTTTCCACTGCGCTGCCTTTCCCGGTGTTTTTCCACTGCACTGCTTTCCCAGTGTTTTTCCACTGTGCTTCTTTCCCTGTTTTTCCACTGCACTACTTTCCCAGTCTTTTTCCACTGCGCTGCCTTTCCCAGTGTTTTTCCACTGCGCTGCTTTCCCTGTGTTTTTCCACTGCGCTGCTTTCCCAGTGTTTTTCCACTGCGCTGCTCTCCCAGTGTTTTTCCACTGCGCTACTTTCCCAGTGTTTTTCCACTGCACTGCTTTCCCAGTGTTTTTCCACTGCGCTACTTTCCCAGTGTTGTTCCACTGCGCTACTTTCCCAGTGTTGTTCCACTGCGCTACTTTCCCAGTGTTTTTCCACTGCGCTGCTCTCCCTGTGTTTTTCCACTGCACTGCTTTCCGTGTTTTTCCACTGCACTGCTCTCCCGGTGTTTTTCCACTGCGCTACTTTCCCAGTGTTTTTCCACTGCACTGCTTTCCCAGTGTTTTTCCACTGCGCTACTTTCCCAGTGTTGTTCCACTGCGCTACTTTCCCAGTGTTGTTCCACTGCGCTGCTTTCCCTGTGTTTTTCCACTGCACTGCTTTCCGTGTTTTTCCACTGCACTGCTCTCCCGGTGTTTTTCCACTGCGCTACTTTCCCAGTGTTTTTCCACTGCACTGCTTTCCCAGTGTTTTTCCACTGCGCTACTTTCCCAGTGTTGTTCCACTGCGCTACTTTCCCAGTGTTGTTCCACTGCGCTGCTTTCCCTGTGTTTTTCCACTGCGCTGCTTTCCCTGTGTTTTTCCACTGCGCTGCTTTCCCTGTGTTTTTCCACTGCACTGCTTTCCGTGTTTTTCCACTGCGCTGCTCTCCCGGTGTTTTTCCACTGTGCTGCTCTCCCGGTGTTTTTCCACTGCGCTGCTCTCCCGTGTTTTTCCACTGCGCTGCTCTCCCGGTGTTTTTTCACTGCGCTGCTCTCCTGGTGTTTTTCCACTGCGCTGCTATCCCGGTGTTTTTCCACTGGGCTGCTCTCCCGGTGTTTTTCCACTGCGCTGCTCTCCCGGTGTTTTTTCACTGCGCTGCTCTCCTGGTGTTTTTCCACTGCGCTGCTATCCCGGTGTTTTTCCACTGCGCTGCTCTCCCGGTGTTTTTCCACTGCGCTGCTCTCCCGGTGTTTTTCCACTGCGCTGCTCTCCCGGTGTTTTTCCACTGCGCTGCTCTCCCGGTGTTTTTCCACTGCGCTGCTCTCCCGGTGTTTTTCCACTGCGCTGCTTTCCCGGTGTTTTTCCACTGGGCTGCTCTCCCGGTGTTTTTCCACTGCGCTGCTCTCCCGGTGTTTTTCCACTGCGCTGCTCTCCCGGTGTTTTTCCACTGCGCTGCTCTCCCGGTGTTTTTCCACTGCGCTGCTCTCCCGGTGTTTTTCCACTGCGCTGCTCTCCCGGTGTTTTTCCACTGGGCTGCTCTCCCGGTGTTTTTCCAGTGCGCTGCTCTCCCTGTGTTTTTCCACTGGGCTGCTCTCCCGGTGTCCACTGGGCTGCTCTCCCGGTGTTTTTCCACTGCGCTGCTCTCCCGGTGTTTTTCCACTGCGCTGCTCTCCCGGTGTTTTTCCACTGCGCCGCTCTCCCGGTGTTTTTCCACTGCGCCGCTCTCCCGGTGTTTTTCCACTGGGCTGCTCTCCCGGTGTTTTTCCAGTGCGCTGCTCTCCCGGTGTTTTTCCACTGCGCTGCTTTCCCAGTGTTTTTCCACTGCGCTGCTCTCCCGGTGTTTTTCCACTGGGCTGCTCTCCCGGTGTTTTTCCACTGCGCTGCTCTCCCGGTGTTTTTTCACTGCGCTGCTCTCCCGGTGTTTTTCCACTGCGCTGCTATCCCGGTGTTTTTCCACTGCGCTGCTCTCCCGGTGTTTTTCCACTGGGCTGCTCTCCCGGTGTTTTTCCACTGCGCTGCTCTCCTGGTGTTTTTCCACTGCGCTGCTCTCCCGGTGTTTTTCCACTGCGCTGCTCTCCCGGTGTTTTTCCACTGCGCTGCTCTCCCAGTGTTTTTCCACTGCGCTGCTCTCCCGGTGTTTTTCCACTGCGCTGCTCTCCCGGTGTTTTTCCACTGCGCTGCTCTCCCAGTGTTTTTCTATGTAAACACACACTAGACGTACGTGTTTCACCGTTGTGTCTTTTGCTGCTGTGTCTGAAATCACCCTCTATACCCTCATTCACTGTTCCCTACCGTACTCCACTAATATAGTCCACTTGAAGGACTTGATGAAAACGGGTGAATGAATTAAGATACTGCTGATTTTGCATAGTTGGTGCTGTTTAATAATCATACAAAACGTAGCAAACTGGCAGCTCCAGTATATGCAAAGATTTATCTTGAACTCTGTCATGGAAACTAGCATCAGGATCCCTTTAAGACAAGACATTTCGGTCGGCGGCCATCTTTGAAACGCCTCATGCAAGTGCAGCTCCTTTCTCTTTGAATGGAGAAACATCAAATTGTCCAAAACTGTTCGCCAATCTTACGATTAAATGTAATTTTTGACCACCAATGAAATCGGACAATAACTGTCTCATAAATTCTGTTTCTAAACGCTCAAATCATGACAAAAGTACATTTTTCAGGCTGGATCAAGCTCATGCGCAGTGGAAGCGTGTCTGACTTTCTATGGGAACCGGAGCTTCTAACAGCAGCTGCAGTGATGCCATGACTTTACCAATCAGCGATTGGCTCTTATTTAGAAGGCGGGACTTATTCTGAGCGTTGCACTTTTTCCCATTCAAAACTGATTCAAAACAATATGAATGACGCGTCTTGTGTTATTCTATAGTCTCTGCTAGCATGTATAAACCGTAATTAAACAATTAAGGGTCCGTTTACACAGAATGCCTTTTCCCATTCCACTGCGCTACTTTTCCATCGTTTTTCAATGTAAATACGCCCTAGACGGACATCTTTAACCGTCTCTATTCTAGACCGCTTTTCCTCTCTATAACCCGTGTCTCACATTTTTAACAGCAAAAGTGCGTTCTGTGTGAACCGGCCCTTGCTTTCAGGAATTTTAGCAGAAATGTGTTTTAAGTCAAATATTTGCAACCCAGTAGCATGTTTGGTTTATACAAAATATACAGGTTTATAGTCTACTTTATTGTTAAACATGCCGGATATGTGAGCATCTTTCAGTTACAGATCATCATTCACTGTAAACCCTCTGAGATTATCATTGGGTGTCAATAGTAAAGATTAATCTTATGCCAAAATAGCTTGATAATCCCATTGTACACTATATTATTATCAAAGGATTTGGGTGAAGTATTATGTTAGATACAAATGTATCATTGGCATTTCTTACAAAACCTCCGTCAAATAAATCCCACCATTAAACACCCAGAGGAGACGAAGAAAAGGTAGAAAAGGAGAAGAACTGCAACAAAAGGAAGCTACATTAATATTAAACGGCACTTAGGCAGAAGCCTCGTGTGAAAGGATCCTCATGTACCTCGTTAAAACAAGAGACTGGATTAAACAAAGCTGTCTCTGCGTCACCTGATGCGCTCAGAAGAGCTGCTGTCTTTGCTGGGCGAGAGAGAGTTTGTAAAAGTGCTGATTGGAAACCCGATGTCTGAGATGCTCTTGAGATGATGGAGGAGCTAATGGACAGCAAGGACATCTGTGTGGGTTTGCTCCTCTACACACGAGCACTTTGACATGTATGGACAGGGAAGTCACTGAATGTCTGTGTGTGGTTTGATTTACCTCAGAGTAAAGAGCGATTAAAGGCTTTCTGTCCTCAATATTTCAGGTTCAGAATCGCATCAATGAAATCAAACTTACACAAAATATCTCTCAATGTGATACTTGAGTGTGTCTAATGCTTTATACACGCTCAGAGAAAAAGGCACAAGAGGTGTCTCCTTTGAAAGGGTCCTGTCCCGTAGACTGCTTTTGAGAGTGTGTATTTACTGTAGGATTGAAGATATCTGTATTGTGTAAAGCGCTATATAAATAAAGGTGACTTGATTGTAATTCATGCATAACTCAACACTCTTCTGTTCTAATGATATGTGCAATGTTGGAAAGTTAAAGCCAGGCAGATTTTAATGTGTGATTAATGTGTGTCAATAGCAGACAAATTATCAAAGTCAAGCAGAGCGCTGGTCCTCGTGTAAGTGCCCATTGTGCTTCTCATAATTGGACTCTTATGTCTTTCTTCAGTGTATAAATCTGTGGCCACCTACACATGTTGCCACTAGCAACCAAATCCAAAACATGCATTTGCTCTAGTTATAATTAGCAGCTGTAAACTTTCCAGAGAATAACATTTTACTCTCTTTCTTGTGCTGTTTCTCAGAGAACTCTTAGTTTTGATCATAATGAACTTGTGTTTTCAGACTGTAATGCTATATGATCCTCTGATACAGTAGTTAGTATGATATACACATAAGAGAGTGTTGCTAACATGAGTTTGTGCTTATTTATACACTCCACCGTTCAGATGTTTCGAGTCAGTATCATTTTTAATGTTTTTTGAAAGAACCACCAATCCTGAATTTATTTGATCAGAAATACAGTAATATTGTGAAATATTATTACAATGTAAAACAGCTGTTTTCTGTGTGAATATAAAATGTAATGTATTCCTGTGATCAAACCTGAGTTTCCAGCATCATTTCTCCAGTCTTCAGAGTCACATGATCCTTCAGAAATCACTTTAATATGATGAAACATTTCTGATTATAATGCTGCTGATTCATATTTCTGTGGAAGGATTCTCTGAAAAGAAATATGCAAATGAACAGCATTAATTTTAAATTGAACTCTTTTGTATCAGTATTACAGACAGTTGATCTGAATTGCTAAATCACTAAACCTCATTCTCTGAACCAAAGGCCTAAACCAATCAGTCGAATAAATCACTCTGTAAAACATTAAAGGGATAGTTCACTCAAAAATGTAAACTCTGTCAGTGATTACTCTCCCTCATGTTGTTCAACCCCGTAAGACTTTCGTTCATCTTCAGAACACAAATGAAGATATTTTTGATGAAATCTGAGAGCTGGATCACTGCGAGGTCATTTCATCTGCCGGCCCAGAAAAGTTATTAAAGACATCGTTAAAATAGTCCGAGTGACTACAGCGGCTCAACCTTAAGCGATTAGTTTATCAGGAAATGTTCATTTTTAGGTGATTTACTCACCCCAATCCCAATGCCATCCAAGATGTTCATGTCAAGATGTTCAAGTGAGCGCTTTGAGTACCCAAAAGCGCTATATAAATGTAACAAATTCTTCTTATTATTATGTCTTTCTTTCTTCAGTGGAAAAGAAATTAAGTTTTTTGAGGAAAACATTTCAGGATTTTTCTCCACACAATGGACTTCAACGGTAACCAGATTGTTGAAGTCCAAATCAATGCAGTTTCAAGCGGCTCTGCACGATCCCTGAGGAACAGGGTCTTATCTAGCGAAACCATCGGTCATTTTCTAAAAAAAATTAAAAATGTATATACTCTTTAACCACAGTTGTTGGTCTTGTGCTGGTCTGACACGCCAGGCATCACGTCATCACGTGGGAAAGGTCACGCTGGACGTAGGCGGAAGCACCGCCCCATTGTTTTAAACATCCAGGATACGCACACGAAAGGATCATTTTAAACAATAAACTGACACAAAGACATAAATATGTAATTCAATATACAATAAAATTTGAACGATCCTCCTTCTCCACGCTTGTAAACAATGGGGCGGTACTTCCGCCTACGTCCAGCGTGACCTTTCCAACGTGATGACGTAATGCCTGCCGCGTCAGACCAGCACAAGACCAACAACTGTGCTTAAAGAGTATATACATTTTTAATTTTTTTTAGAAAATGACCGATGGTTTCGCTAGATAAGACCCTGTTCCTCAGGGATCGTGCAGAGCCGTTTGAAACTGCATTGATTTGGACTTCAACAATCTGGTTACCGTTGAAGTCCATTGTGTGGAGAAAAATCCTGAAATGTTTTCCTCAAAAAACTTAATTTCTTTTCCACTGAAGAAAGAAAGACATAATAATAAGAAGAATTTTTTACATTTATATAGCGCTTTTGGGTACTCAAAGCGCTCACTTGAACATCTTGACATGAACATCTTGGATGGCATTGGGGTGAGTAAATTGAAACGTCAGGAAATTTACATTTTGAGGTGAACTAATCCTTTAACTTTATCAAGCGACGAGAATACTTTTTGTGCGCAAATAAACTAAAATAACGACTTTATTCAACTATTGATTATCTTCTGTGTGGGTCTGAGTTCACACAGTGTAACAGCGCAGCGCTTCTGGGCTGTACGTCACACACAGGCTCACTATTGGCCGACGCTGGTCGTGTGTGTGTGTGATGCTGAGATGTGGACATCAGCTGATCTTCACTCTTCACAATACGTTTGTCAAAAAATCCACATTTATGAATTAAAGACACAATAATATCAAACAACAGCCAGTCGTAATATAAAAAAAACCCCTCAAAAGCATTTCTATTTTGCAAAGTCTTTACGAAAAACAATGTGCCTTTGATTTGTGTTTGAGTGTGAAGTGTGTTTGTCGTCCGCTGGAAGAGAAGGATTTCTCCTCTCAAACATGAAGGAGAACAAACACTCAAAGTATTTGTGTTGTTGCCATGGCAGCAAACAGGTATGACTCACTGTTGCCCCGGTGAACTTCATCTATTAATGCAGGTGTGTGTGTGTGTGTGTGTGTGCATCCCCCCTCCCTCCCCCCAATAATTCCATGAGTTAGATGACATTTCAGATATCTTCTTATAACATATTTTCAATTAAAATATGGGCTATTAAACATGTATTCCTGTGCCTGTCAATAGCGTGTATCGCGTTCAGTCAAATCCATACTGGGATTCAGCTTTGCCTGTCATCGGCTGCTTAATTATTCAACTAAATTGTCAAAACAGAATAGTTGATTTATTATACATGACATTTTTTTTGTAATGTAATTGCTTATACACAATTTCTCAAACTATAGCTCCTTTAGTCTAACCTCCACACACACAACACACACACACACAACATGCAAAACTTCACTCATCTCTTGCAAAAGAAAACGCTTAGCCTATAGTTCAAAACTATATTCACTCTTCTAAATTTGGTGTTTTTGCGCAGTAACTACACACAAACATCAAATGATTAGCCACATACACACCACACTACACACAGATGTGAAACATGGAAAACACTCTCTCGTAGGTCTATCTTGTTCAGTGTGCAGTGCAGTTACACAGGAGTTATCACACACACACACACGTGTGCACAAATACACTGCGCATACACAACTGATAAACTTTACAGTTATTGAACTGAACTGAACTAACACTGACTTGAGCTGGATAATGACGAAATAAAATAACCTATTGTAGAAATCGCTGTAGAAATGAAGGTGGCCACTTGGCTATATTCAGTAGGCTATGTACAAAATAAACAGACGCTAGGGGTAAAAAATATTTCTTTCTTTCTCAAACATTTGGACTCATTCACTAATAATTGCGTGGATTATCTCGTATTTGTACACATAGGATTCACAAACACATGAATTTGCAGTGCTCTACATGAGCGGGCGCGTGCACGAGGCTAGTCATTAGCATAAGACACGCCCAGCCATCTCCATATATGGGTTTCCGCACAGCCTTTCAGATCCTCGAGCAATGCCAGCTTCATTCTCAAAACCTGTTCATAAATCATAACCACACAATACACTCCTTTCATACAGACCTCTCATTAGCCAGCTGTACATGCGCGTACGTCTGCGTTATGGCAGCTTTTCTTACGCTTTCACTGTATAGGATCAAATGAAATATATATAGAGTAGCTACATTCGATTGTATTATTTATTAATTTTATAATTTGTAGCCTAATTTAGGCTTATATAATATAAAATAGACAAATATAATATGATATAATATAGTTATTAAGAAAGTGCTTTTTGTGTAGGCCTGTGTGGTTTCAGTTGTTCCTAAATCTGTTCGTAAATCTAGGCTACATTTTAGCACAAAAGTTTTTGGTGAATCATGATCTGCTCTGCTTGTTCAATCTTCGTCTGAAGATTAGGTAGGCTATATGAGTGAATGTATACTATTACATTGCATTAAATGTCATGTTTAAGGACAAATCATCTATTACTAGATAAAAGAACAGCACATGATCAACAGACTGTGATGGAGCTTCATATTTCGCGTGGTGTGTGTTGATTATGTCAAACCCATACTTCTGTACACACCTGGTGTAGTGTATCTTCAGGAGGACATCTGCAGCTTCCATGAGTAAATCATTATTTTTATAATTCATTATATATATATATATATATATATATATATATATATATATATATATATATATATATATATATATATAATTGATATAAATATTTATAGGCTATTAAAGGTTGTGCGCAATATTTTTCAATAGACATTGTCACACACAGCAAATAGCAAAACCAAGGACGAAATAAAACCTGAAACTTTCAGCATCACTCGCCTCAAAGCATGTGTTTCCATGGTAACACCCCACGTTGCAACTTCCTCTCTGTAGTTTAAAGGGCGCATAACGGAAGTGACGATGAAGTTATACGGAAAGACGCTCGTCGGACAGCCGCTACAGGATCAATATATTTACAGAAATAAAAACATGCAGATAGGCCTATTTGAAAGAAGACGAAAAAAAACAAATAAGCTGGAATTATTAACTTTTTAATGTTACGCTCACGGACCGCGTATTTGTCATGTGGCGAATCTCTGTTAAAAAACTTTGTGCTTTTTGTCTCTGCGCGTGTGCGTTTGTGTTTTTAATCATGACATTTCAGGTAAAATATTAACTTTATATTTTATATGAAGCTTCAAATAGTCGGCAAAGATTTGCACACCTAACCATCAAATGTTGTTTTATGGCGAGAGCCTGTGTCTCTAAACTTCGGTGCACGCGCTCGATTCCGTGGCGTGAACGCGCCTACTCGTAGGAGCTCACTGGGGTTTGAGACACGGCCATGCAGAACACAACCATAAGTGTGCTCGCTTTAAAGTGTCTCTTGTTCACAGGTGGCTCTCGGGATCTGCTCAAGTCTCTCACTAACATCTGGATAACTCTCTGTCCTTTTCCTCATCCCTGGTATTTCCTTTTACTAAAATCTCCCCTTTTCCATCCTTGCAACCTGACATATAATGAATAACAGCTGATTATTGGTTGATGTTTTCACTATTAGATGCATTGCACTTCTCATATAGGAGTTTTCTCCACTTCTCTAACAATAAAACAGATTGTAGAAGAAGTGTGTGTTTGCAGACAGTGTGAGATGTGTGAGATGTCCTCATGTGTGTGCAGTAGTCTCAGCTGTCCTGTACTCTTGTCCTCCTCCTCCTCATGTGTGCAGTAGTCTCAGCTGTCCTGTACTCTTGTCCTCCTCCTCCTCATGTGTGCAGTAGTCTCACCTGTCCTGTACTCTTGTCCTCCTCCTCCTCATGTGTGCAGTAGTCTCACCTGTCCTGTACTCTTGTCCTCCTCCTCCTCATGTGTGCAGTAGTCTCAGCTGTCCTGTACTCTTGTCCTCCTCCTCCTCATGTGTGCAGTAGTCTCACCTGTCCTGTACTCTTGTCCTCCTCCTCCTCATGTGTGCAGTAGTCTCACCTGTCCTGTACTCTCTCTCTCTGCAGGTTGTTGAGGAGCTGGGCCGGTTTGAGCAGGCCCACAGCAGACGGCAGGTCCCGGGACAGGCCGCTGAGGGCCCGTACCCTGTGGTCGTGTGGTGGTCTCCTCTGACGGGAGAGCTGGGACGCCTCGGACACTGTGGCCGCAACAGATGCTTCTTCACTGTTAACAGGTCCTATCATTCACATCCACAGACAAAAGCTTTTCTTTTCTATGGTGAGTTGTGGTGTAAACATTCATTTTATTCCCTCATTCATTTTCATTTGGTATATATATTGAGGAAGGATGCACCAATATTATAATTCGGTCCAATACCAACAAGCCGATATTAAAATTGTCTAAATAAAATGCTATAAACTAGTATCAATTGTTTTAAATGCTACAAATAAATTTAGCCATCACAACATTATAATGTACAGTATGAAAACGGAAATATATTTAGAGATTTGCTAACGATTACATTTAACAGTGTAATTAAATTATTAGTGATGAACTTTTAGGTGATTGTTAGATGACATCAAAGGTAATCTACATGTAAAAATGTGTCAAATGAGCTTTCGCAATTAAATATCTAATATCAGCCGATGGTAAAATGAAGAAATCTGTAATATTGGGAATAAAGTTTCAATATATCATGCATCCTTAATATATACCATGTTTTGTATGCTTTTTATTGAATGGACAGAAATCTCTGGGTCATATGGGGGTTTCCAAACATAAACACAACTTAAACTTTGTTTATCCAATGAAAATCATGCTTGTTTTATACTGGTTCATTGTTTTTTATCATTGTTTTATATATTCTTTTAGTAGAACACATGCAAAAGAAGTCAAGTCATCTTCATTTATAATGCGCTTTTAACAATATAGACTGTTTCAAAGCAGCTTTACAGTGATAATAGGAAATTACAGTAACAGATTGTTTTGGCTTTACAGCAGCTCTAGAATAAAGTTATTGTCCAGCTAAAGTTAGTTTTGATTGATTCACTTCCGTTGCAAAGATCATTTTTTTGTTAACTTATGGGCCGCTAAAATAGGAAGAGATGATCAGTACTAATAATGATAAAACACACTTTGCAGTTCATTTACAATATGTAAATGATACGGTGTTCCATCCACACTCCTATACGTTACCCATTTTGACCAGTACTTGTAAAATGTATCCATGTTTAATCTTAGCGAGAAGGTCAGTTTTTACATATCATTCATATCTTTTACAACACTATCCACTGTATTTTGTTGGTGGATTGTCATTCAGCCATTTCTTAGTTATTACTTTCTTACTAGCAACCAATACTACTTTAGGTATAGGTACTTGTCTTGAGTATTAAGATCAGTTGGTGTGTTTCCTAAGTACACAGTACTGAAGCTGTACTTCATCTCGAATCCCAATATCAGTCTTATTTCAGTTTATTAAACGGTTAGTTCCAGTCCTTGATTCTGATATGTCAGTTTTTCATGTTTCGTATTGGGTGAGATTGTAGGGTATAGGGTTAGGGTCTGTTGTTTAAACCTTGAATCCAACTGTGCAGGTTTAACATCTTTGTCATAGGCCACCCATCTTAACAACCGTGTTTGTTTCTCGAGCTCAACTTTTTCACATTCCTTTAACCAAATATTGAGAGGAACCATCGTCCAGTGGCTTCATTAATTAGAGTGCTTGATCCCCTAATAAGGAGGGGAGGGGAATGTCCGGCTGATTCTCTCCATCTCGCTGCATACTCATTACACCATCAAACTGGATATTTCAACTGTGCTGGTGTGTTATAATCCTCCAAAGAAGGAAGAGACAGTCCTCCTCTCCTGTGATAACTGTAGTGTTTTAAGTCTGACCCTAGGCTTCTGATTTTGGCGTATGAATATAGAGATCATGCAGTTCCAGTCATTAAACTGTGTTTTGGGAATCTCTACAGGCCGTGATTGATTGGAATAGAAACTGTAATCACGGTGAAACGTTCATTCTTATCATTTCAATTGGATTATACAGCTGATCAAGGGCAGCCATCCATCTGTCCAAATCTACTTTTAGGTCTTTTGTTATGGATTTGATATGGATATGGATACATTTTTGTCACATAACTTCTAAATATTGAATATTATTTGTTTTGTTCGTATGTTCTCCTGTGGTTAATAATTAAGAGAGGGTTTGAGTTTTGTCTAAATTTAATCTGTATCCTGAGTACCAACCAAACTGTTCCAGGCATGACATAAGTTCAGGTAAACTGAGTCTGAGTCGGAGATTGTCATAAGAATATCAAGTCATCTTCATTTATATAGCGCTTTTAACAATGTAGATTGTTCCAAAGCTGCTTTATCATATCATCCGCATATAGACATAATTTGTGTTTATTTCCTTTAAATAGGAATCCTGGTATTTCTACATCTTTTCTAATAGCTTGAGCAAGCAAAATGGATCTCATAACCTTGTAACCAAAATAATAACCTAGATTGTGATGTAGAAACATGCATTTTCTGTAAAGCTGCTTTGAAACTACCGTATGTGTTGTGAAAAGCGCTATACAAATAAATGTGAATTGAATTCATACTACACAGAACATACTTTTTTTAGCCAAGTAATTACTTATTCAAAAAAGACAGGATTTTGGACACAGACTCTGTTTCGGTTTTGTTTTAGTTCTCCTTGTTCATGCGTCTAGTTTTCTCTAGTTTTTCTAATGTTTATGTGTTTCCATGGCAACCCATTGTGTTCACCTGTTCCTCGTTTATTGACTCATTTAGTCTTGTGTGTGTGTGTGTGTACACCCCTGTTTAGTTCATTCCCTTGTTGGGTCTTGTTTGTATAGTGGTTTGCTTTATGTATGCTGTTTATATACTTTTGGAGCTCCTTCATCATCAATGTTGTGGTTTGCTTTTGGTGAATCTCATGTGAGATCACGTTACTAAAAGCTCATCCACCTAGAACAGCAATCCCATGTTTATTTATTAAATCTTAATATTATTTTCAGTTTTTACAATAAACCAAAGGACCAGTAGATTCAACATAATTGCACAAATAGTGTTCACAGACCTAGTACTGAACTCACCCATTTCCTCCTACTTGTTTTCTTTCGTCAGGGACCGATTTCAGCGTCGACAGCCTCCCTCTTCCGAGACACGAGCAGCACCAGTGGGCGCTGTTTCACGAGGAGTCACCCAAGAATAACTACAAGCTTTTCCACGAGCCGCTCATTACCCTGTTCAACCACACGGCGAGCTTCAGCCGGCACGCTCACCTGCCCCTCACCACACAACACCTGGAGGGCATCCGCGCGCTCACCGCACACACACACCTGCTCCCTCTGGCCTACAAAAACCAGCTGAGGAAAACCCTGGCGCCTGTGGTGTACGTCCAGTCGGACTGCCACCCGCCGTCCGATAGAGATGTCTACGTTCAAGAGCTGATGCAGCACATTCAAGTGGACTCGTACGGGCAGTGTCTTCATAATAAAGACCTGCCGCCCCATCTGAGAGACTCCACTGCAATGGAGGATCAGGATTTCTACCAGATCCTCGCCCAGTACAAGTTCGTCCTGGCCTTTGAGAACGCCATCTGTGAGGACTATATCACTGAGAAACTGTGGAGGCCGCTCAAGCTAGGTGTTGTGCCAGTGTATTACGGAGCACCCAACGTACACATGTGGCTGCCGGATAACAGGAGCGCGGTCGTGGTCCATCCCGACGAGCCGCCGGAGAAGCTCGCTCAGTATCTAAAGAGGCTGGACAAGAATGACTGGGAATATCTCAAGTTCCTGGAGTGGAAGCACAAGCGTGAAATCTCGAATGTGAATCTGCTGACAGAACTGAAGGAACGTCCGTGGGGTGTTCAGGATATCGGTCAGGATAACTTCATCGACGTCTTTGAGTGCATGGTGTGCAACAGGGTCTGGGAGAATATCCACAGGCAGGAAAAGGTAATGGCTGGATGTTTCTGACAGGATATGTCCGGATCACTCACCTATGCTTTTCGCTCATCATTTACTTTGTTTTGAGTTAAGATAAATTGTTGAGTTAAGATACATTGTTGAGTTGAGTTAAATTGTTGAGTTGAGTTGAGTTGATTTGACTTGAGTTGAGGTAAGTTGAGTTGAGTTGAGTTGAGTTGATTTGACTTGAGTTTAGTTGAGTTTAGTTGAGGTAAGTTAAGTTTAGTTGAGGTAAGTTGAGTTGACTTGACTTTAGTTTAGTTTAGTTGAGGTAAGTTGAGTTGAGGTAAGTTTAGTTGATTTGACTTTATTTTAGTTTAGTTTAGTTTAGTTGAGGTAAGTTGTTGAGCTGATATAACATGATTTGAGTTGATTTGAGTTGATTTGACTTGAGTTTAGTTGAGTTTAGTTGAGTTTAGTTGAGTTTAGTTGAGTTGAGTTTAGTTTAGTTTAGTTTAGTTTAGTTTAGTTTAGTTGAGTTGAGTTGAGTTGAGTTGAGTTGAGGTAAGTTGAGTTTAGTTGAGGTAAGTTGACTTGAGGTAAGTTGAGTTGATTTGACTTTATTTTAGTTTAGTTTAGTTGAGGTAAGTTGTTGAGCTGATATAACATGAGTTGATTTGATTTGAGTTGAGTTGATTTGACTTGAGTTTAGTTGAGTTGAGTTTAGTTTAGTTGAGGTAAGTTAAGTTTAGTTGAGGTGAGTTGAGTTGATTTGACTTTAGTTTAGTAAGTTAAGTTTAGTTGAGGTAAGTTGAGTTGATTTGACTTTAGTTTAGTTTAGTTTAGTTTAGTTGAGGTAAGTTGTTGAGCTGATATAACATGAGTTGACTTGACTTGACTTGACTTGACTTGACTTTAGTTTAGTTGAGTTGAGGTAAGTTGAGTTTAGTTGAGGTAAGTTGAGTTGAGGTAAGTTGAGTTGATTTGACTTTAGTTTAGTTTAGTTTAGTTTAGTTTAGTTTAGTTTAGTTGAGGTAAGTTGTTGAGCTGATATAACATGATCTGAGTTGATTTGAGTTGATTTGAGTTGATTTGACTTGAGTTTAGTTGAGTTTAGTTTAGTTGAGTTGAGTTTAGTTTAGTTGAGGTAAGTTGTTGATCTGATATAACTTGAGTTGAGTTAAGTAGATTCAAAATGTTTTTCTATTGTTAACTGATTGTCTTTTATCCGGTCGATGACAGAAGCTGCCGTCTAAAGTCTGGCGGGCTGAAGAGAGCCACCTCAGGTGCCCATCTCCACAACTGTTTGACTTTGCCGAGAGCTCAAGCTCGCCTCTTCGGCAGATGTGGAGGTCCAGTTATGAGCAGTCCAAGAGAGAAGCCAGAGCGCTCGGACTGATGCTGCGCAGGAACAGAAACTTCACCGCCACACAGTTCTGGAGAGAAGTCTTCACCGACCCGTCCTGAACTCTACTCATCATGTTCATGGTAAAGCTGTGGGCTGCATTTCAGGACGAGAAAGGACTTCAAGGTAATGTGTAATTTATAGGGCTATTTTCATGTGGAAAGTTGAAATTCATAACATTATCACACATAATCTTTATGTGGACATGACATTTTGTCTCCAACAGTCGGTGCAATGCTCAGGATAATTACTCTTTTACAGTTACACTTTACAATAATGTCCTATTAGTTAATATTAATGCATTAACTAACAATGATCAATACATTTGTTACAGTATTTGTAAGAGCCATTTTAATGCAATCATATATTTGTCCGTTGGGTGGCGCTCTGACAATGATATATTAGGAGCACATGGGTATTAGACAACAGGTGTATTGGTAGTGGGGAAGCACACAGTATTTTGACCGTGTTAAGCCATGGAATACCATGCTGACGTGCCTATAAGATTGTTATGTGTTGGATTGAGTTTAATGGTGCTTAACCACACTTCACTGATAAAGAGTGATGTTCAAGGACATATGGAATATGGACAATGTTCATGCGCTGTATCTGCAAGGTATGGATTTAACATTAGTATGCTTTGAACCACAAATAATGAGACACCACAAGAAGCTAAATGGAAGCAACGTTTAATAATTAGAGCACAAGAAATAAAGGACATTGTTTGCATCTTACATCTGTGTTCATGGAGTTTATACGCGTTAATTACTTGCTCACTCCTATTACCAATACCACAGCGGCTTAATGGAAAGCTGTTACAGTATTTATTAATCTTTGTTAATGTTACAGTTTATTCGTCTTTGTTAATGCTAGGTAAAAAAAACTGTTCATTCCAAAAATGATTAACAGATGATGGAAAATGTATTAGTAAATGTTGAAATGAATGCTTTTGAAGTATTTTAATTGTTCATATTAACTAATGTAGTTGACTAGTGTTAACAAATGGGACTTATTGCAATGTGTTTCCAAAGTGTGTTCACCAGGGGTGTCTGCTCCTGCTCCTAGAGTAACAGTAAACACACGTGATGCGCTGTGAAGGTCTTCAGGATCATCAGGTGTGTGTGAGCAGGACTGGACACCCCTACTCTACAACAATCAGTGGCGTTGCAAGTCAGTCCCGGGCCCATATGCAAAAAAATTGTACGGGCCCCCCTAACCCTGCCCCCGAAGTACATTGAGATTCATTTATCAGACTGATCTGGAAATGGCGTATGTATGACACGCCAATTCGTATTTCCATTTTTGGCGTGCTATCAACACGCATAATCGCTTTTCAGCGTGTTTATCAACGCCGTTGACTTAACGTTATATTACTGTATATATATGACCTACCCCAACCCCGTCCCTAAACCAACCCGTCACTGGGGTTAATACATTTATGAGTGTTCCCCTACCATCCTGGGAAAAAAAATATTGCTCCACAGATGTAGATATGAATTTTGCTTCGTTTCGCTCGGACATTTAACGGCGTAAGTTACACATACACGCAGAATCACTCGGACGTTTAACGGCGTACATACACGCAAAAGATGACGGTTCGTTTCGGCGTGGACATACACGAGGATAGCTCAAAATGCGTAGATAACACGCCACTTGTTGCATTTATAGACGTTCACTGTGGTGTATCAAGAAAATACCATACCAAACAATACCATAAAAAACACTCTACCCAACAACTTTTCACAATCAGAACGGAACAAAAACAAGTCTAAAACCAACCAAGGCTCAGCCAATGTCAATAATAAACTACTGATCTTGGCACCGCGGCCCAAAATGTAAAAAACATAAAACTACTTACTCATTTAGTTGCATTCTCCGGGCCTTTCTTTCGGCAAATTCATCCACGAGCACGATGTCATTGGTGTTTAATTCATGGCTTTGTGCATTCTCGATGGAAATAATTGCCAGTCCCGATAGTCTGTTTATTAGCTTCAGTTTTGAAAATGAGGGCTCCGCTGAAGCAACAGTAGGGATGGTAAGAAAGAGATCTAAACCGGTCTATTTTAGGTAGTTTTTGTGTCGCAACTAACTTCTCCAACTTCTTTTTTCTCTTTAAGGCCCCACTTTTATGTTTGTATTTTTACATCCTTTAATGTTCAATTAGCTAGCGTCTAGTAACCTCTCTCACACTGTGTTTTCTTTTTTTAATTTGTCGCGGCGATGCCGTAAAAAATGACGGTACAGTTCTACGGCAGCCGCGGGGTGCAAAAAATAATAAACGCATAATAAATGCACACAAGAAATGACGGAGAAATTAGACATTATGGAGAAACAAGAAATTATTACAAATGACATGCATACAAAAAATATATTTATTGTGGCTACACTTTAAAAATGAATTAACTCGTTTTAATTAAAAGTTCCCCATGGGTGGGCCCCCTATCGGCCCGGGCCCATTTGCACGTGCATACCCTGCATGCCCAGACGCTACGCCACTGACAACAATAGTAAAAAAAAACCTTAATTAAAACAAAGTAACATGCCGTTTATGGTTATTATTTATGCCATTTATTTTGAGTAATTTCTGATTATTAAATAAAGAAGGATTTTTTTTACCAGTTCATAAAGTACAGTCATTTCACACTGGGTGTTGTATAACTCTTTGTAATAAAAACATGAAAGATGTGTGTCATTGTGTTTTTTGTTCATGGACTGTGACGTTCATAGTTTTATTCATAGATTCTGGTTGAAGATCTGCAACCAATCAGAAAATAAGAGAGAAGCAAACTTTTTTATATTTAAAGCACTGTGTTTCCTGAGCATCTCCTGTGTTGAAATGAGATTGCAGAAGGTGGAACAGGTGTTGTGTGTTATTCATCCGCCTATGTAGTCAATATTTAGTACTCAAGGCAGCAGACGTTGCCTTATTCTTTAAACAAATGACAGCTTCACAAATTCTAGTATAGATATGAATCACAGGTTCCTTGCATAAAAGGCTACTCAAAAAATAGAATTCCCTCGTTTATTGCGGTGTTGTCTTGAGAAGTGCTTCCTCTTCACCCTTTCTGACACTAGATGGAGACACACATCCACAGTATATGTACACACATGTGCCATTCTCTATTTTGTCTCTGCATGTAGACAAATAGCAAATTATTTAATAGTGAGTGACGTTGATAATATTCTATATTTTTTTTATTAGCAGTATTGCCGCTTGAGGTGCTACTTTTTATTTTTGGTAGGTTGTTAAACTAGAATAAGGATTTGGTTCTTCAGTACAATGTTGAAAAAGTGTAAAAAAAAAACAAAAAACCTAAGGCTTACTGAGCAGTAATGTTCACAATGAGTTATACAGCGGTTACGTTTTACCCAGCACAGATATGTGATTATACACACTCCAATGAGCACAAACATTATGACCACTTTGCCTAATATGCTGTTGGTCCTCCGTGCGCTGCCCGACCCGCACCGACCCGCCGAGGCCTGGACTCCACAAGAGCCCCGAAGGTGTCCTGTGTCCTGATTGAACTTGTTGCTCCAGCACATGCTCAACTGAGATCTGGGGAATTAGGAGGCCAGGGCAAAACCTTCAGTGTGTGCAATGTGACGGTACATGAGCCACTTCCAGCAGGGATCAGCGGTGTCATGAAGGGCTGGTCTGCAGGCAGGTGTAGGGGTCAGACTGACGTCCACATGAATGGCTGGACCCAGGGTTTCCCAGCAGAACGTCTCCCAGATCCCAGCTCATGTCGTCCCACAGTGATCCTGATGCATTACGGCGCGCATGTACACAGCAGTCCACGTGATGTGAAAGAAAATGGGACTCATTGGACCAGACGACCTACTCCAAGGTCCAGTTGTGCTGGTTTCGCCGGTGGACAGGCGGTCATTATAGGCTCTCTGATTGGTCTACTCGGCCAATATACGCAGCAGAGTGCAACGCATTCCTCCCATAACATCATTAAAGTTGTGTGTGACTTGTGCCACAGTAGACCTTCTGTTGGCTCGGTCCGGACGGGATAGCCTTCACTGCTCAACACACTGTCTCCGGTTTGTGTTTGATCCTCCTCGGACACTGTTGGTAAATCCTCAGCACTGCAACACACAAGCCTTGAGTTTCAGAGATACTCTGAGCCAGTCGCCTTGCCATAACAGCCTGGACCTGGTCAAAGTCGCTCAATCTTTATTCCTGCCCATCTCTCCTGCATCCAGATCTTAATCTGCGGCCTTGTCAGGAGATGATCAACGATGTTCGCTTCACCTGCGATTGTTCTTAATGTCTTGGTTCGTCAGTGTATATTTGATATTGAAGATGAATCTATAGTAGGTTTAAAATGAAATGTATGTACTATAGGTGTGGTGGGAATCCATGTAAAGTTCTGTTAATCTGCTTCAAAAGTACAATCATGGATTCAAATGTTTTAATAACTTGTTAAAACTTAAACAGCAAAGTCACTGCTTCACTCTTATCTGTCCATCAGATTATTTTGATAGTCACCTGTGGCATTGCAGACAGTATCTAATACCTTAGATACCTAAAACCTGGAAACTGGAATCGCAGATATTTTTTAAATTCAAGTGAGTACTTGTTATCTCTACACAGCTGAACAATGTAGACGGTATGAATCATTGCATACTTTTCTTTGGTTAAGTCCAGAAATCATCATCCTGGAACAACAAGTTTTAACTGTTGGCGAGTTTTTACATGTAATACACTTCTGATAGGTTGATAGCCAACTTAAAGGAATGTTAAACTGATGCAAAGATTACCATTATAGTGATATGTGAAGGCCAAGAATGGTAAACCATACTGGTACTGGAGCATCCGTCTGGAGTGGAGATGAACATGAATGCAGTGCTGTTTTCTGGAAAGAGGCTGGGAGAAGTGTCAGATATGTCCCTCAAGAGCCAGGGTTATGCTCAAGTGTGATAATCTCTTACAAGCATAGTTGTTCAGCAGGAGACCGTTGCGTTGGATGCTGGTTGTTTCCCCACTTGTATCCTTAACTACCCTGACCATCGTGAGCTCAGCCGGCTTCAGCAGAGACACTATGACCAGCGGTTTTTGCATTGAAATTCATGCTGGTCAAAGTGGGTCTTTACTGCAGAGTCATGGTGGTGCCTTCAGCAGTTATCCAAGCTCAATCTAAAAACTGTGGTAAGTCTTCTTCATATTAGCCCTAGATGTGAAGGGGAAGATAGAAGTGTTTAAAGAAGAACAGAAGAGGTTTCTCTGGTTGTGGTCTCTTGAGAAGGGATACACAACAGCAGACCAACAGATGTCTGTCACCAAAAGAGAAAGTACAACAGTAATGTCTATATTTGATGTAATTGTAGGTCAGAAGGACTCTTCACTGGTTCTCAGTGGACACCCGCCGATAAAGCTCACAGATGCTGCTGCTGATGATGATGATGGTTGTGGCTGTTTAACCACTGTTATCACACAAACACACCCTCACGCAGGCTCATCCAAGTGGACGAAGAGGAAACAACACTCACGCTTGCAGAATAAAGAAACACTGCTCTACTTCAGATGGAGCTAAACTGATTGACACAGTGTTAGGGATGAGGAGTAGAACCCACACAAAGCTATAGATATCTAGATATCTAGTTCAGTCATGAAACTCAGGCTGATTGGTCCTTAATGCAATCTGCTAGATATCTCATAATTCACTACATGGCACAAATTGATTGGTCTCTGTTGCATTTGCATCCAATGAGCATTTAACTCTTTCCCCGCCAATGACAGAGTTTTCCAGCTTTCCGAGTTTGCACTGTTATACGGTAGGTGGCGCTATTACACAACTTCTGAAAGAGCACAGAATCTCCGGAGCAAAACACAGGCAAAAAAAGAGCAGAAACAAGCGATAAAAGCATCGATTATGAATGTAGTCTTTGAAAAAAATGAGATTTTCTCAGCTTTTTGTTCAAAATTTTGTTTTTTGTTTTTGTAAACTTGCCCTCATTCAAGCGGTGACTCAAAAGAATACATAGAATAAACTTTGGTTCCTTCTTTTGTTATATTGCATGTTCAGATTTTCATACAACAAAATAATCTGGGGACCATGAAAGTTTTGTGAGAATTATCAAAAATACTGGCAGTGGGTGGCAACTTAAAAAAAACCCCTGCTGTTTATATAGAGTAGTTTATCAATGTCTTCAGCAGCAGTTTAAAGCTGCAGGAGCTGAACTCTGCAGGACAGTTGTCCTTCAGTCCTGCTTCTGGAGTAGAGCTCAGCTCCAATGGCCACTCATTTTCATCCTTGCAATTTATAAACATTCTGCTTAATACAAAAAAAAAAAAAAAAACCCTGCAACTTTACACACAGAGTACCTCAATTATCACTTTATTTCATGCTTGAATTTAGAGAACTTGTTTTCAGCATCTACATTAGGAGTCTGAATCATCCAGGGAAAGTTCAGTCCACTCCGCCTCCAAGGGAGTTTTCCCAGTAATTCAGCAACAGCTGTGTCAGTGGAGCAGTGTGAAACAGTTTGACTGGCCTCTGGAGGGTTCATCACTCACTCGCTCCGACCGAGAGCTCGGGACGCCAGCCCTCGCTCCACCAGACACGCTCGATGACACTTCTGAAGGCAGATGCTTCTCCGGGAATTTCTCTCTATCATAAAACAAAGTTGCGCTTGTCCATGGAGCTTAGTGAGTGGAAAAGTTAAACCAGAGCATTTCCTAAGGATCAAGACATTTATAAAGTGCCATGTTCAGTGTTTGAGCCCCGAACATATCCAGGAAGGCTATATCAGAGTTTGGAAGCAAACGTAAAAAAGCTTTACCTCCTTTCGTGGACTTTGCTATAGGTACAATCAATAGTTTTTGACCTTAAAATGGATTGTAGCATAGAAGATTGGTGATGAGCTAGGCTGTTTAGAGCTTTATGAAAAGTGGAAATATTTTATATTCTATGCTAAATTTGATGGTGATTTGGGGTGATATATGTATTTTCAAACATTTTGAACTGTGTAGCTTTTTAATGGAAACAATGTTGCATGGCAACCAACTAGCACATTACAATAATCCAGTCTTGAAGTCGTGGTGTAACAGTGAAAACTAATGCCATGTTCCCTAATGATATCTCCTAAGGCAGGGATGGGTAACTTCGGTCCTGGAGGGCCACTATCCTTCAGAGTTTAGCTTCAACCCTAATCAAACACACCTGAACAAGCTAATCAAGGTCTTCAGGACTACTAGAAAGTTACAGGCAAGTGGTTTTTTTTCAGGTTTGGAGCTAAACTCTGTAGGACAGTGACCCTCCAGGACCGAAGTTGCCCATCCCTGTAAGGGTAGCATGTACAGAGTGAACAGCAGCGGTCCTAGTACTGAGCCTTGTGGTACGCCATACTGAACTTGTGATCGATAAGACATCTCATTTACTGCTACAAACTGATAACGGTCAGATAAGTATGATTTAAACCATGCTAATGCTATTCCACTAATGCCAACATAATGTTTAGGAGCCTAAACTTAAAATAGTTTTTGTTCACTAATTTTGCTATCATCTGGTTTAATCGCAAACAGATTTTCATCTTTCAGGTTTTCTGTTAGAGCGGTGTCGTGTTAGCGGCCCCTAAGTTAATAACTTATGATCATTGCGACGGAAGTGAATCTATCAAAACTAACTTTAGCTGGACAATAACTTTATTCTAGAGCTGCTGTAAAGCCTAAACAATCTCTGTTACTTTAATTTCCTATTATAACTGTAAAGCTGCTTTGGAACAGTCCATATTGTTAAAAGCGCTGTATAAATGAAGGTGACTTGACTTGACAGACCACAAGACATGCAATCAGTATTATGCTAAAGAGTGGTTAACACTTTAGTTTAAGGTCCAATTCTTACTATGAACTAGTTGCCTATTAGCAGCATGCATATTACTAGTCGGTGTATTAGTACTAATAAAGCACATATTAATGCCTTATTCTGCATTGCCGTATTCTAACATCCCTTAATCCGCCCAATACCCAAACCTAACAACTTATTAACTATTAATAAGCTGTAATTAGTCAAAAGTCATAGTTAATAGTTAGTTATTAGTGAGAATTGGACCCTAAACTAAAGCGTGGGATTGTCTGGGATAGCATGAAGGAGAGTCAATGATGAGAGAACTTTCATTTTTGGGAGAACTATTCCTTCAAATGAATGAAATCCAGACAGACAGGTTACAGGTTGAATGAAAAGCATTTCAATCATTTGAGATATCTGATAGCACATACCGGATGGCATTCGAGAGTTTCTATCCCACCAGTTAAAACCTCATTCTTTAGTGTAACAGGAACATTCCTGTGACTTTTGAAGCAATTACTATGATTGTGCTGTAATTTCCGAAAATACTTCTATAAAAGGTTTATCTCTATAGCACTTATTACAATACAGATTGTTTCAAAGCAGCTTTACAGAGATAACAGGAAAATAATGCAACAGAGTTTGTTTCTAAGAAAACAGCGCCACAGTCCAGCTTAAGTAAGTTCAGTGATGGTTCATTTCTGGTAGGATGTTCTTCTGTGAGTATCTTCAGCAGTTGCAAGAGTGACAGAAACACTATAAGTATGAGAGAAATAGGCTTGAAGAGCCCAGCAGAAGTGTGGTGTGAAGCTCAAACTGCAGTGTGTTGAGACCGCACGGTGATCTTCGTTCACTGCATGTGTGTGTTCACAGGTTCTGTTTGAAATTTGTTAGGTTTCATTTTTCAATTTGCTGATATTATGAAAGCATTGGTGGGACATGCTTGTGTTTAACATTTTTTTGCTCATTTTAGGGTAAAAACAGTAGATCGCAGAGCTTCATACATGTTCTATGTCAATTTCACAACTTGCCATTTCTAGAAAGGCCACACTAATAAAAGTCTTTATGTAATTTATCTTGGCCTGTGATCAACTGTGGACAAATTCTTCTGTCTCTGGGAATTTTGGGGTTGTTGATGTTTCTGGCAAACTTGATTGTTCTTGTAAATGCCACGCGTGCCTGACATGCCGTTCACATCCTTTGCTGAGGTGTGTGTCAACATCGCCTTTAGTCAGGGAACCTGCAAACCATTTAATCCATTTTACTTCAAAATCTGAACATTTTGCTGCCATGAACTGCATTAGGAACATTCTGAGACAGACTATGCAGAAATAACTAGTCTATTCCAAAAGTTATGGAAATGTTTGGTCAAAACCTTCTTAAAATAATGTTTATGGAACGTTCTTATATTGCCATTAATAGTTAATATGTTCTCGTAGTTTTGAGAGAAAACGTTCTTAGAACAACATTCTCAGAATGTCTTTATGATGTTATTAATTTTTGCTAAATGTTCTTGGAATGTTTGCATAAAACTATTTTAATGAAACATCTTTGGAGTGTTATTTGTCAAAGTCAATTTTTTTTTGTATAGGGCCTTTCACAATACACATTGTTTCGAAACAGCTTTACAGAAATTGATGATGTTATAATATTTATAATATCTTAAAATCTTCATGCCTTATAGGCGCATTTAGCAGATTCCCAGCTCAGGGAACGGTCTCATAACTTTAGCTAATGTTCTGGCAAGGTTCTCTCAAATTTATTCCAGTTAATAGAATATTCGTTCTATTTCGGTCTTTCTTAAAGCGCTAGCGCAAAAACATTATTCATATATTGTTCAACATATTTTTTGGTTGGACGTTCATTTAACATTTTAAAATTGACTACTTGTTTGATCAGAATAAGGAACAAACAATGAATGCAAGCATAAAATATACAGGCAAGCAGGAATAATACACTGACTTCATCCCAGCTAAAAATATGTTCTTGCTAACATTCCCATTAAGTTATGAAAACGTTATTTCTGCATGCTTTCCGAACATTCAAAACATCCATGTTTTTAAATGTTTTAAGAACGTTTTGTCCTACATTTACAGAACGTTAGTGAGAGTTACGGGGACGTTGCATGTTGGCTGGGATTGAACCTGATGCATTAAATCTTTAATGCACTTTCTGTAAAGCTGCTTTGAAACAATATGTATTGTGAAAAGCGCTGTACAAATAAATTTGAATTGAATTGGATTGAATTACACTAATCATTCAGGACTTTCATTTTGCATGTGTCTGTCTAGTTGTTAGTTTGATATTTAGAAAATGTAAGCTTTGATCTCTATGATTTCATGTTTTGGACTATATACAGTAAAATATGAATCTTAAATTAAAGTCGTATCTGTTATTTTTGTAATGATATGATAATATTTAATGCACTTAGAAACTTTTACACATTTTTAACCTTTAGGGCCCCATCACACACTCGGCACAATGCAGCGGCAGGCAAGTGTGTTTAGCTAGTTTCAGCCCGACGCAGTTATCATTTTCACCTCCTGCGCCACATTGTTTAATTTAGCAAATGCATTTGCACCCATCTGTGGCCCATGGGCTGCTGGTCTGAGAACCAGGTGTGTGTTCGGGCGCATTGTTGGAGCGTTGCAGTTTGAGGAACTGAACTAGACTGAGCCGTTGACCAACTGAACCCTGCTCTAAAGTCAATGGCGCAGTATTTTTTTGTTATTTAAAGAGCAGGATAGTAATGTGCGCCTATAGGCGGGTACACAATGCGCACGCACTCACACTCTTTATTACACACACACACTGCTTATTACACACACAGGGACGTGCAGCAGCACACAAACTAGATACATATTTAAAATGAAAGGATTAGACTCGCGCACGAGCAGATCTGTTTCCTCGCTAGAGAAGCGTTCAGTTTTTCCGCTTGCAAATTCCTCCGTGTAAATAGCGAATCCGCCATGGACGACCGCAACTGGCTTTTAAAGCGAATGGGAGATGAGACTCTGATTGGTTTATTGCCCAAAACACACCCATTACTCATTAAGAGAAAAGGGACAAAACACACCCATTATTCATTAAGAGAATACAGACGACCCTTTTAGATCATGCGCCGGGAGCGCCGACCATTTTTCCCGTCATTAAACTAGCAAAAGTGGATTCGGACTCGCCCTAAGTGCGCTTGCGCCGTGCGCTTTAGACCATGAGCTTAGATCCTTAAAATAGGGCCCTTAATGTTAATATATTTTTTGATACTTAAAAATTATGTTAATTTGAAATACATTACTGTGGCTGTAAGAAATTAAATTTTTATCACTTGAATTCATATAAACATAAGTATAAACAGGGCAGCAGTGGGTATCACCGTCACCTGACGGGTTCGGGTCCCGGCTGAGCCATCAGTTAGCAATGTTTGGAGGATTTTCCAAAAAACAAGAAAAACTTTCTTAAAACATTTTACAAAACTGGACTTTTTACCATTCTTAGTTCAAGTAACGTTACATTTGGCAGAAAATACAGTTAGTAGAATGTTTTAAGAAATGGTCTGGTAACCTTTAAATATCATTCTAATCACCACAAGAACATTTTAGGAACATTTCAAAACACAGTTCCCTCAACGTTTATACAACCTAAGTGTGTAATCTGGGCAGTTATCTGTGCTCTAATAGGCATTTGCTTGGAAGTATGGACATTTTAATCATACTTGTGAGTGAAAACAGCAACATAAACAAACTTATTGAAAGTATTAAATGTATAAAGAGCATGATTGAAATCTAACTACTGTTCCTACCTTTAGATGGTGAGCCCGAGCACATTAGGGTGTACCTACACTAGGCACGGTTGCCATGAACCGGGCCCGAGTACGATTGTCCCCCCTCCCCACTCCCCTCTGGCCTGCACTCACATAGGGTTTCAGCATTCGTGCCGGAGCACGCTTACGTCTTTATGGTGCGTGCGACGGTTTCGGGATAAACAAGAAGAGCGGCGCTCTCTGAACACAATGAAGTCCATCGCTCTGTTTTCTTTGTGGATAATTTTGTGTCGTTTGGTCCACGGTGGTCCACAGCCTGTTGTTAAACAGATGCGTCGCCTTTAGTGGCGCGAAAATTTTCACGTAATCGTGCTGCTCGTATGAGGAGGTTTGCAAGGTACCAGCTGAAGTGCAGCAAGGACTTTGCAGCTTTGATTACGGACTGTGTTGGTTTTGGAGCGTCGCAAAACCATGACGCCACGCGTCCTGTTCCGTGCTCCAGCACGGTTAGCGCTCACACTGCATGCGAACCGCGCCCGAGTCCAACCGAACCGTGCTCTGGCCCACCTCTTCCAAGCGGGCCAGGGCCGGCTAATCGAGCCGCGCCCGGGCACGGTTCGGAGCACTCACACTAGTCAAACGAACCGCGCTTTGGTGGTCAAACGCACTCGGGCACGGTTCAAACTGGCTAGTGTGAGTACACCCTTAGTGTAGTGCTGGCCATATAGTATTAGAGACTAACGGAAATGTACGTCTCCGGCTGTGTTTCCCAGCCCTGTTCCTGGAGCCACCAACACGGCACATTTTGGATATACTTCTGGTCTTGGAGTCTCTAGCTGCTAGTGAGTTGATGAGTGGATTCAGGAATAGGAAGAGTTTGTGCACTGCTGGACTGTGTCTGAAACCGCCCTCCTTCACTGGTCCCTACATTACTCCACTAATATAGTCTTAATATAGTAACGACTGAGTGAATTCATGAGTGCCGGAAGAGCTTCTGCTTTTACATAGTTTGTGCTGTTTAATAATCATATGAAACTTAGCCCACTGGCAGCTCCAGTAGTAATGAAAAGATTTACCTTGAACTCTGTCACAGAAACTAACATTTATAAAGCGTAATTAAACAAGTAAAAAGGAGTTTGTACCTGTATGATATTACGCTGTACCCACATTGGACCAGCGGATTGGAAAACAGATGGATTAATGATTCAGCTGCGCGTGCGACTCTCACAGTGCATTGTGGGTATTCTCTAGCCTTTGAGTGTACATCAGTACACTCGTTATTGTGGTGCATTGTGGGATTGAATGAGTGCACTAGATAATGCTGTCCACTATGGTTTCAGACACTAAGACAAATGTCTGTCCCCTCAAATAATGCCCTGTTTAAGGGTGTAGGGGCGATTTCAGACACAGCCCTGGTTGGGAAACACTATGATTTTGCTCAGTTCCTAGTCTCCATATTACCAATAGGTGGCGCTGTCACCAAATCCAGTAAGCTCAGGGTATTGTGACGACACGTACCAAACTTTATGTCAATATGCCGAAGCATTGTGAAGATTCCTTCGCTTCCTGTTTTCCATCCGTACCGTGACACAGTTTGGTACATCAGAATAACTTTAAATAACTTTTGAACAGCATCATCTGACCAAAATTTCTGAGATTAAAATTTAAAGTAATGAGTTTAAAAAAAACCCCTAAAATTGTCACTAGCAGAACTGATACCTGTATAATCCAAACTTCATGGCGTTCGGCCATCCAGGTCTATGAGCAGAAAACAGAAGACACCAGATCCACCATGCAGAGGAACAGCTATCAAATGTCTTTAGGAGTTAAGATTGCCATCAAATGCTAACAACTTTACCTGCTTTCAGCAGCTTACAATTTGTTCGGAGAATAACACATTGCAAAAATAAGGAGACCCAACACATGAAGCTATCATACATAGCGGCCAGACATTTTATAGAGTTGTTCACACAAGAGCAAATGAAACTGAACATCTTGGTGGTCATGTTTGACCGTGCTTGTTTTGCATGTGTTGTGCCGGGCATGCCTGTGTTTGTCCTCCTGCGCTCATGCAGCGTTCAGAAACACTTTATTTGTCTCTGTGGAGAGCATCTGTTCTTCCTTTATCTTCATTGGCAATCAACCAATAAGCCAAAATCTGCTATGCTGGAACACTGATCGTTTAGAGATCACACGTCTAATTTCATCCAAAAAGTAAATGAACAGCCATTTCTGAAAACAAGAATATGTACGATGATGACGGAAGATCAAAGATCACCTTTAAAGCCGCCATCTGTATCACGTCCAGCATCAACCCGCTCGAAGCGGTGGGAATAGTTACATAAAGGCTTGCGTTAGAAGCAACAGAATAAAGGCTGTTTTCAAGTGTCCCAGAAGCAGTTCAGCTCATTTTTATTGTACAATCAGTTTCATGGATATTTGTCATGGTGAACATTTATTGTTTTTTTTTATCTTTTTCTGAATGAGTTTGAATGACAGAATGTTGAATAACAGAGTCTAGGCCTAAACGGCAAAACAACACACAAATATATCATGGAGTGATGAGGAGGAAAAAAACACATTAAAAATAAGGATTTGTTGATGTACCCAAAGATTGCAAATATCTCCTATTGTCAATGCTATTAAAATATAGATTTATAGATGCTAGATTCCATAAGGCCCAGATAATAAATAAATAAATAACAAATAAATAAAGAAAATAAATACAATAAAATGGGCCACATTTGATGGACGAGGAAGCGTAGGGGAAAAGGCCTTCACACAAGCTGTATAGTGAGCTCTAGGTTAAAAGTGTTGTCTGTGTAACCAGTTCTTCTGTTCAGCAAGCTGGATAGAGTAGACTATTAGAGGCTATTTTCAGTAAAACCTTGTGAATACATAAGTTACTGTATTAATCTGGTGACGCAAACATAACAAAATACTGTACAACGGGTGATTTGCTCTTTAAATGATCACACATATACACACAAACATGATGAGACATAAAGGAACACTTTGAATATAATGTAACGTTCTATAGGATAGCAATGGACAAATGTAAAAAAGTGATCTGGACAATAACTAATCAAATAAAATATAGGAATAAAAATGCCGGTGTCAGTATCATAAAAGTGGTGCTATAACTTTCCCACAATGCATTGTTAGAGAAGCCAATGAGCATGATGGACAAAGTGAGCCATATATTCAGTCGTGAATCAGTAATTAAATCTAAAGTCTCACAGAACTAATGTCTGCTATACAAGACAAGCGTAATGATTATGTTTGATTAATAGCCGATCGTACATGATTTGCTTCCTGTGAATATTATAGCTTTTGAGTTGTCTTGTTTTCAGTTTGCAGCAGCCTCGCATTGATATTTTAAATCAAAATGCAGAAATAAGTATCAATGTAAATAAAAAGTCCGGTTACCGTAAAACTTCAAATAATAGCCGAGTCCCAAATAGACGGCTGTCTCTTTTACACGCCTGGTGTGGCTGCAGGTTTGGGTAAATAAAGGCCGATCTCAAATAGAGGCCGGGTCTGTTTTTTAGTTTCGGGTTGTATTTAATCCTCTAAAACCGTCAGATCGCACGCTTTTTGGCGGCCGCCAAAGCAAATTTGTGTCCCGCTAAACCTTTTTTGATCGGTGAGTGATGTAGAATAGAATGACTGCGCATGACAGGGCGCAGACAAGCAGAGAGAGAGAGAGGAGAGAGCCGGTTTAGGATTAGTTGTGGAGGAGGGGTTAGGATTAGGGGCGGGGTTGGGATTAGGCAATCAGGTACTAACTTCAACGAGGGGGTTAATAATTTGGCAGGGGGTCGAAATTAGGCACAACACCGGCCGCGCGCGCACTCTCACGTCTTCAAACAACACGAGCGCTGTCTTGCTCTCTCTCCCTCGCGCATATTAATCAAAATCAATTGACACGATAGTAAAAGGTCGGAAGACCGCAGTTTCACGTGGAGCATTTGGAGATTTTTAGAGATTAGAGACTCTAGGAACAACATCTCAATGAACAACATCTCAACACTTAATTATAAAGGCCGGTCTCATATAGACGCCTGTCTCAAATACAAGCCGGTGCAGTTCGACGATGTGGGAAAATGAAAGCCCGGGCTATTGTTTGAAGTTTTACGGTAAATGAAGTTCTCCAGGCCGCTCTGGACGTCTCTCTCGTCTGACACAGTTCAGTCATGGAGCTGAGGATCTGAATCACGTGTTAAATAAGAGAGACGTACCAGATCAGGACTGAAAAGACCATGATGCACTTTTACACACTTTAATCGGATAGCAGGAATTCAGACATGGAGTGCTGGTGGATTTTTTTTTCTTCTTTTCTGTCAGTCACAGAGAATGTGTTCGTGAATATATGGCCCAGTGTCATAATGCAGTTCTTCTTTTCCCCAACTGAAATTAAAAGGCACCGTTGATTATATTTTTTCTGCCATTGAAATACTGTGACCTCAGCTACGTGTGAATGGCACTTCTTTTCCATGACACAAACACGTTGCACACATTATAAAAGTCTTTGTTTCACTAACATCACTAAAATAAAAGTTGAAGTTTTTCTTTTCGCAATACTTAATTATAGAAAATAAAGGTTTAGTGGTGATCTTCTTCTTTGCATGCCTCACACAGCGATGAGGTCTTGTTTGGCCATGCGGGCCGTGAGTCTGCTCTGCAGGTCGTGTTGGGGCGAGAGGAGCAGCGCAGGGTTAGGGTTAGTTCTGCTGCCCTCCAGCCCGTCCAGAACCAGCCCGCCGCCGGACACCACGGGGTTCTGGGAGCCGAGAAACGGCGTGTCCTCGTCCTCGGTCTCGCTCTCGGAGCCGCTGCTCTCTGAGGGACTGCCGCTGAGTTCGGGCTCCGGCGCCGCCTGAGTCCTGTGGGACGGGGAGGACGGGGCACCTGTGCTTGTGAACCGCTGTGATGAGCTCTCCTGCTCCTCAGGGTGCACAGGACTGGGCAGATCCAGCCCGTGGTTATAGTGGGCCGAGTGGCGGAGGTTCTGGCCCGTCTGGCTCTGGTGTGCGCTGGGTTTGTCCCGCAGGAACAGCAGGGGGCGCTCCTCCTCTCCCGAGGGACTGGACGGGACAGGGGTCGCCAGGCTGGAGAGAGGAGCCGACGTCTCGGAGGGCGTCGCTGGAGAGAGGAGACCCACGGGGGACACCCGGGCCGGGGAAGTTATAGCCGAAACGTACCTGTGGAGGAGCACACACACACACACTCGCTTTACAGCACATGTCACAACTACTGCCTCTCCATCAGCTGACGCTACGCTGCGTCTCGCTTCACAGGCTCGTCCTCTGGAGGATGCATTTATTAATTACTGTCATTTCTTTTCGGAGTTTGGAATGTAATGCGTACTTTTCTGAAATGAGGAATCCTGGTTGACGTATGTGGCCTAATAGACAGTGGGCCAATCTCGTTTGCTTTTTGATTTGATAGTTACCCAGCAGCTGTCGGGCTCATTTTTAAAATTTGGCTGAATTAATAATTCACAACCGATTGTTTCCAACGCCAATTGTTGCACAATAAAGTATAAAAATAGATTTAATTTCGCTAGCTGATCACAAACGTTGGCCGCTGTGAGATCCAATCAAAACTTTGTTGAATTGATTTGGCCAATCACGTTATCCGTTGAACCGGCGTCTTTCTGAAGCCTTGAGTCTACAACCCAACCTGGAGAGAGCGGTGTATCTCAGCAAGACAACGCCAAGGTAAGATTTGTTCTACAATGATTATACTAAGCAAAGAGTATTCAAATATAGGATAATTACGGGAAAATGTTTAAACGGGAAGACAGCGGGAAATAAGTCTAAATAAGGGAGAATCCCGGGGGAAACGGGAGGGTTGACATGTGCAGGTTACAGCAAGCTACCTAGGCTAGGCTAATCATCAGCTAAAAAGAGTGCAAACCAAAACAAAGAAATTATTTCAAATCAACTTTATAGTGGTAGTCATGGAGTTATTTAAGCCAATTATGGTAGATTGTCACAGTTTATACAACGACACAATTCTGTGCATGGTAGCTTATGCTTTTTGCCCTCCCACACATGTAAGGGTTTAGCACTGGCACCAGCTCTCAGACTCTCTGTGGTGCTGGGCCAGAGTCAGGTAATCTCCCTCCACGCTGTACCGGTGGGAGTGTGTCAGGTTGTTTTTGAAATTGAGGCAAGCCCATCGTAATCTGCTATACAAGAGCAAGTTCGTCTGTACAAAATCTTAATATACACTACATTTGTAATGATTAAAGCAAAGTTTAATTCTCGAGAACGCAGCTTCCTGGTCACCGGCGAAGACTCCTTTGGCCCCGCACTATCTTTGGTCATTATTTACTTTGGTTGTCATGGAAACGGGAGGTTTTCTAGCGTTATGATTAGTAATCCTGCTTATTTGCCGGTTTAAAAAAGAGTTTGTAAGGACATTTTGCATCCAATGTGCATACAAAAAGTTGGAAACAATGTCTGTAGTACTTGTACGATACTTATACTTGACCTCCGGCCCACCGCCTATAAGGCTTCGAAATGAGAAACAGCAATTGTGTAGGAGAAGCTGCTGTGAAACTGTACCAAGCTAAGCCACTCATAATGTATTGTGGTTCAGTAACAGCTGCTCTTCTGAAGCAAAGATAGCTTCATTACTAAGACTTAAAGCGACTCGCCCTCGAGTTGTTCCAAACCTGTATGAGTTCCTGTCTTCTGCTGAACACAAAAGAAGATATTCTGAAGAATGTCAGTAATCAGAGAGTTAATGGACCCCATTGACTTACATGTACTATGGAAAAAAATACTGGTCCATCAACTGTCTGATTACTGACATTCTTCATCAGACGACAGAAACTCATACAGGCTTGGAACAAGTTCCTTTTCGGGTGAACCTTCCCTTCAAGGTCTGGGTGTACTTAGTTCCTCATGTTCTGCTCCGTTTTGTGCACAGTTAAGAGCACAAGCCTTTTAAAGTATGCGGATGGACGTGCCACAAGTTCATATGGACAAAAACAACAACAAACAAAAACAGGCTGCAGTCAGACAATGCCCAGTCACAAGTGGACTTGGTGACACATGCACTGTGTGTGAGACGAACACAAGCGTGTGGAGTGTGTAAGGCCTACAGGTCTGCACTGGGACAGCATCTGAACTGCTGAGTGGAGGAGGGAAGATGTGAAGTGTGCACAACAAATGACTCCTACAAAATATAAAAATATAAAATATCTAAAGATAAAACAATAGTTACTTAATGTTATTAGTGTTATTAATAAACGGTTAGCAGGTGCGGATCAGGCAAAGCATCTTTCTTTTGCCCGTTGTGACAAATGCAACAAAGCAAGTTCTGAAGCGCCGTGTGTTTGGGAGGATTGTATAAAAGCCAGACAGAATCTGCTCACACCTCTACCTGCGGGCATTACGGGCAGGAGCCGACAGAACGGGGAAGTTACAGGCAGAAGCAGGAGAAAATATCACATAAAGCGCGAGTGGGAGAGAATTAAAAATGTCACTGCATTGAAGCGTTCATTGTAGCGCGTTTGCTTTGACGTGTTTATCTAACAATCTTCACAGTCATGGGGGTTTATAGTGCCGCACAGGGACCCGTCAATTCACTTTCTCCCAAATGAAGGCGATTGAAAAACATGTGCGATGTGAATTCTCCGGCCTGGCGTGCAGAGCTCTACTCAGGGCTGAAGGGGTTCAGTACGCTACCTCTCGCTGTAGGGGGAGTCTCTGCAGGAGCCCGGGGCGTCTCCGCAGCTCTTCAGGTGCTCGTTCAGCTGGTGGACGCCTCCGGTGGCGTTCAGACGCCCTCTGGGACCGGGCGTCCCATGCCGGCTCGTCTCCTGCGAGGACCTCACCAGGCCTGCGTGAGCGTCAGAGGCCACACTGTCTGCTTTCCCATTACTCCAGCTGTGACATCCAAGGCAAACACGCTCATCATACACATCATCTACTCACGTCTTCTGATGAATGTTTATCAGTGAAAATTATACAATTATATGCTATGCCATAGCATAACAAAACATTGAATTAAAAATGTTTTGACCAGTTCTGTGATGCTTGACAATCGAAAAATGACAAAGGTAGAATTTGTACTTGGATTGAATGAACTTTCTCATTCCATAAAGCAATATATATAAAAGTCAAGTCAAGTCACCTTCATTTATACAGCGCTTTTAACAATATAGACTGTTTCAAAGCAGCTTTACAGTGATAATAGGAAATTAAAGTAACAGATTGAACATAATTAACATAATGAAGTCTAATTACTTAGTTAGCTAGCTAGATATTTAACAGGCACTGTTTAAAGTTATATAGTTATCACTAGCTGGCAATTATTATTATTACTATTATTTTTAAACCTGCTTGGTAACAGTTTCTCTGGATCTCAGTGCAGGGTTATGGGTAGTGTGGTACTTGAACAGAAAGTCCCTTCTTCTTTAACTTGTGGCTTGCATAGATGTCAACAACCTCAGGAGCTAATGGATGGTCTGTGAAATCCTAAATCAATGGGGCTTTTATGTCAGGAAGCTTTGCTGTTGCACTCTGTAGAGGCTTAAAATACACTCCAATATGACTATAAGTTATCAGTATAACTATAATATAACTTCCTGCAAAGCTGCTTTGAAACAATATGTACTGAGAAAAGCGCTATACAAATAAATATGACTTGATTTGACTCACATTTCATTTGGACAGTTTCTGACCAGTACTCGTGTGTGTGTGTGTGAGTGTGTGTGTGTGTGTGTGTGTGTGTGTGTGTGTGTATGGGACTGTACCTCAGGCTGGAGGAGCGAGTGACGGCGCTGGACACATGTGTTGGTGATATGAACTCGGTGGTGGACAGAGATGTTTCCGCTTCTCTGTCCGTCACATGAACGTGAGGAGGGACGGGATTTTTCGGCATGTAATGCTGAAATCAGAGAATAGTTGATTGGTCTATCACTGTTTCTCTTGTAGTGTATGATACTGTACACTCGAACAACTTTAACTGTTTAAACACATATTAAAAACCACCTTTACTGTAAATTAGCTTTTAGTCGATTGGTACAATACTTGTTGACCACTAATCTTAAAATCCTTTCAACGTGATTACGTGATGTGTGTCGCATCACAGCGAGTGCAAGACCAGCATTTGTGGTTAAAAAGTATATAAATGTGTATTTTGTTATAAAATGTCCGCTGGTTTGTCTAGATCAGACTCTTATTCCTCGGCTGGATCGTGTCGAGACTTTGAAGCTGCACTGAAACCGTTGGACTCCACTGAAGTCTCTATATGGAGAAAAACCCTGGAGTGTTTTCCTCAAAAACCTTCATTTCTTTTCGACTGAAGAAAGAAAGACATGAACATCTTGGATGACGTGGGGGGAGAGTAAACTATCAGGAAATTTTCATTCTGAAGTGAACTACTCCCGGCATTAACATGAATGCATAATTTTTTCTGAGAATGAATTATCTAAAATCCCCAAAAAAGGGGGCGCTGTGTTTTTAACCAATGGTTCAAAGGATTTTAAAATCTCGCCCTCCGGTTTATCATGTTACATCTCATGCTGCTGTAGATGCAGTGAGCACACTCACATTGACCAGCTGCAGGTCTTCGGGTGGAGGCTGGGGAGGCTGGGCGCTTTTGGCCGCAGCGTTTCGCTGTCGTAAACTTTGCCGCAAACGGTCATGCAGCTTTTTCCTCTGTTTCCTACGCGCGGGAAAAAATGAAAAAATGAAAAAGAACAGCTCTTAGACTTTAGGAGATCAGATATCAATGACTATCAATAATTAATATGGCTCATTTTAGTTTTTGAGTAAAACATTAGTACAAACTAACTGTACAAAGTAACTTAGTACAAACAGACATTTGAAAAAGTGAATTACTTTGTTTTGCAGTAAGCCACCACACACATGATGCCAACAACTAGAAGAGCGATGCAGATGCCTGTTATAGTCAAAACGCGTTTCTGATAGAGCTCCTCAGCTTCTGGAAGAGAGGACAGACTGCTTTTCAAGCTTGAACACACACACACACACACACACACATCACATCTCAGTCATATTCTTACTTGGAATAATCTTTTTTATAATAACAATGTTATTTCAACAGATTTCCAAGTAAGAACATAAGCTGGCACACAGGTATGTTTCCAGTGGCGCGGATGCTTTAATTAGACAGGCTTGATTGGTCTCAGGATGTAGTTTTGCTGAGGGGAGGGACAACAGGACAGGCTAATTCAAGGTCAGCTCAGAAAATCATTTCGTCACAAATGACATGAAATGCAAACCCGGCCGGGCTGAGGCCTCTGGGATGCCTGCAACACTCAACACTCATGCACTTCACTCATTTCATTATGAGGTTTAGATCACAACAGTGACAGACTGAATTTATTGAAGCCTTCAGTAACTATTTGTATGTATGTTTTTGCGAATGGTCAACAGATATGGAATGCTAAAGGCTTTAATAAACAGTCATGAACTGGTAGCAGCACAAACTCACAGGCTGCTAACATAAGCTGGGAAATGTGTCTGTTATCTCATGCTAAAGACCCCATGAAATGCTTGACGAGTAGCCTGGTTAAAACCAGAGCATTCTCAGTTGTAACTGAGTTATGGTCTGGCAAAGCGTCATAGACAAATCATTTCCAGAGGGGCGTCACCAACGGAGTCGCGGATAGACCTAAACCCAATCAGAGCGATGAAGGAGATGGCGTATGCAGAGCGGCGGAGACACATCTCCGAGTGTTGTTCTTTGCTCGGTTTTTAACAAAAAGGAAACGTTCAAATCGCTTAAAACAGACGCGATAGCTGATTGGAACGAGTGATGTTCGACGGCGGCGTCCATCTCTGTAATGTAGGCTACAAAATCTGCTTCAAAATCCCAGCGCTGTCGTCATCGTGTAAAGCCGCCCCAACGCTTCTGATTGGTGCCTCGATTTCGGCGGATTGGAAATGGGCTTGAATGAGCTCTTTGCCAGACTAACTTTCAGAGCAAATCTAAATTTGCCGGAAGTTGTCTCTGGGTTTTCCCAGGCTACTTGACGAGCATATTTTTCTGAATTTGATGGAAGCTTGAGTGGGACATAGAAAAGGGCTCCTCCACTTTGGTAAAAATGGCCTTTAGTTTACATGACATGAAAAACTATGACATTTCATGTAATTTTACAGTAAAATACTGTTATCATTGCCATTTTGTCTTATTTTATTCTCATCAGTTATGTACATTAGGGTTTTATATTATGTTATGTCGTTAAATGTTTATTGCATAATTTTAGTGTCATGATGGTGTTGTATTTGTGTGTATGACTTTATTTACATCAGCTTGTGGAAAAGCTACATGTGATGCATCTTAGTGGATCTTGTAGCTAACTCTTTACCAGTTCTGGCAACCACAGCTTTTTGTTTTTGTTTAGTCATGGTGTTATTAGGGCAGGGTGTCCAATCCTGATCCTGGAGGGCCACTTTGCTGCCGGTTTTAGCACCAACCCCAATTAAACACAGCTAATCAATTTTGACTGGACACAAAACTGTATACGCTCCTGAGTGCACGATGATGTCATCAATATTTTCGGGCCATTTTATCTGCTTTCAAATTGTCCATTTCTTCATGGGGTCTTAAAGGCACAGAATACTGTAGGTTCCCGTCACAACACAGCGTATC
Source organism: Rhinichthys osculus (assembly GCA_029959095.1). Lineage (NCBI taxonomy): Eukaryota > Metazoa > Chordata > Actinopteri > Cypriniformes > Leuciscidae > Rhinichthys > Rhinichthys osculus. The sequence goes on along the minus strand of JARWKJ010000024.1, from coordinate 2,822,743 downwards.
GAAGCCTGTGAGCAAACGCTACCACTCGTTTGATTTAGAAACTTCTATCTTGAATCGTTGTTTTTAGAGTACAGCAAACACATTCTTGATGCACACAACACAACGGCAATCACTATGTACAGACATTGATAAAACACTGATGAGAAGTAGAAAAGGGGGAGAAAACAAAGGAGAAAGTGAGGAATGAGATGTCATGCTGAAGATAGAGGGATGCATGAATGGAGGGCAAAGCAAAGCTGAAGGGATCTAAACACAGCATAACTACTGCAGTACGGCTTCTCTTCTGCACCGCTGAACTGTGTGTGAAATTTAGCTGTCTCTCTCTCTCTCTGTGTGTGTGTGTGTTTGTGTAAGAGAGAGCTTTTCATATCTGCCTTGAATGGAAGATATCGGAGGTCTTGATGAATTATTAACAACATCCTTCCTAGCATGCAGGCTAATGCCCCCCCGCACGTCACATGCTTCGGAGCGGATATCCACTTTCTTGTCTAAAACCCTAGAAACCTGCAGAGTGGCTCTAAGCAAATTAATATAATAAAGAATAATGATGTCAATCTCCAATCATCTGTTATGGCTGTTTGATCCCTTCATGAGCAAAAGGAAACCAGCTGAAGTTGAAGGAAACAGGCTCAAGCTTCTAGACCTACGAATCTGCAAACTAGGAGGAAAGAACGATTCATACCCATAAATTCAATCCCAAGATGTTCTGCCAAGGCAGACAAGGTGATGAAAAGAAAGCAAAACACAAACAAACAAAAAACAGTTGAGCGGTGATGTCAACTCTGACTGACTGCACACAAACACGCAGGTCAGGTCCACCTCAAACCCCCTCCAGAAACACCAGATACCTGCAGTCTTCTCAGCATGGTACATTACACACATACACAGATACATATTTGAAAGCAGAAATGATTCAAACCTATTCTGTTTGACTTTAAACCCACCATGACAATGCATCATTTAATGCTTTTAGAAATCATTAAGAGATATATGGATGGTTTATCACACGTATATAGTGATGTGCATCTCTATATACAGACACTTATGGTTGGTCATCATTATGACACAAGGACATGCACATGCAGACGTCACTGCGCTCACGCCATTTTATACACTGACCCTCCACACATTTCACTACAGACAGAGTCAGACTCGGTTAATTCATGTGATTACACCAGCACTTGTTATTAAACATGCTGTTAAACACATGCATCTCTCGGTCACCTAAACTACCTGGCGTCAGAAGCTGTTGTTGGACTGATACCTGAGCCCGTCACAGTTTGAAAGGTTAACACTGGCAGAATGTGATCTCCTTCTCCTCTATACATTAAGAACAGGTTTGCAGAAATATAATCCTGTTATTTCAGAATGCATAAAATGGCACTAAAATTGGAGTGTCATTACAAGGTTAAACCACCAATTAAAATAATATCAATTGTTTGACTGTAATGCTGGCCTAACGTGTTGTTAGAGGCCCAATGATTTGCTCATTAACTGATAGCCCTGATCTCTCCTGCGTGTCGTGATTAAACCACTGGCATCTGTCCTGACGAAGGTCATTCTATGAAGGACACATTAGCAAAGATTATTAATAGCTGAGAATTGATTGTCATTGCAGATTTCCAGTAAATGTACCTATTTTAGCACTTTAGTTAATCGATGGAGATTTTTCTGTCTGCTCACTGTCCTATTTGAAATGCAGAAATGATAATGAATACCACCCAAACCTATGATATAGATGCCCAGTTCAATATAATAGACGGAAGTCTCTTTTGAGCAAGTGATCATTGATGGGTCTCAGCTCTTATTACATGGCTCTGTGTGTCTTAAAGGGATAGTTCACCCAAAAATGAAAATCACACCATGATTTACTCACCCTCAAGCCATCCTAGGTGTATATGACTTTCTTCTTTTAGACAAACACAATCAGAGTTATATAAAAAATATCCTGGCTCTTCCCAGCTTTATAATGGCAATGAATGGAGGACGAGATTTTGAAGGGTTAAATATGGATATTTTTCTTACAAAAACCCATGGCTTTGCTTCAGAAGGGCTTTATTAACCCCCTGGTATGGACTACTTTTATGATGGATGGATGCACCTTTTTGGACTTCAAAATCAGGACCGCCATTCACTGCCATTATAAAGCTGGAAAGAGCAATGATATTTTTTAATATAACTCCATATGTATTTGCTAGAAAAAAGATCATAAGTCATATACTGTACACCTAGGATGGCTTGAGAGGGAGTAAATCATGGGATAATTCTAATTTTTGGGTGAACTATCCCTTTAAGCATGTTAATTAAGGGAATTGTGGTTATTTCTGTGGTACTGTAGGTCACGTCAATAGTTTAAGAAGAGTCATTCTCAGAAAAGATTCTCAGATTTACTAATGCTCTTATGGCGTTAAAAAAAACTACTGTCAGGATTTGTCAAGATGAAAAATAAATGAAAAGGTCTGGACAATTACTTTTGCAGCTGATTGCATATGCATTTGTAGGAGCTTCCCTTTCAGATGCAATATTAATGGGAGGAGAGTATCTAAATTAATCATGCACCATGATTTACCAAGGTTTGCTGTAGTCAATGTTCTGGTATTTGTGCTATTATTTAACACCCAAAAAAGCATGTCTTAAGCCAGTTTGCACCTGTGTTGCCATGAGCCTGACCGGTGTCTGAAGCACGTCTGACAAACGCCAATTAATTGGCATGACGTCACAAGCGGAGCACCCGTAAGTATAAAAGTGTGCCTGTAATAAACAATATAATTTTTTTTTTGTCTTCAGGAGTCGCTTGTTTGTATATGCGGATAAACACTCGTTTGGAGCACGTTGGACTCCTGAGGGAACTAGATGCGCTCATTATAATGCATTTGCGTTATCCCTGGATGAAGAAGCTCTGTTCTTGTTGATTCACTCCCGAGGGACAGGGATCTAGCGTTTGCACGAGCGTGTTCTGCTCAGCTATCTCCTGATCTCATCTACTGTTTTGTAATATTCTACTCTTCTGCTTGTACTTTGTCTGTTATTATTGTCTACCCTATTGCTGTTTTCTTTTTCTTATTTTATCTACATTGTAAAGTGTCTTTGAGCTATGGAAAGGTGCTATATAAATAGAACGTATTATTATTATTAGCAGTGCTGCCAGATGGTTGTGTTCACACGCCTTCCAGCTAACGCTGAGATTATCATTTGCCATCATGGACCTGCATGATAGGCACAGTGTATGGACTAACGTTAAGAGTCGCCAGAATAGAGTTGGGTTCTGCTATCAGTTCTGGTCCAGAGCACTGCTTCTGCTCCTAAGGGAGGAGTTCGAAGCAACCATTGCCAAATCGGCACAGAAATGGAGCAGGTTTTGGTTAACAGGAAAACAGAAATCTGAAACCACTCTCTCTATTGCTTGTTTCATATTGTGCGCTAAGCAGTGCTTAATGGCTTATGCATGCCGGCACGTTTTCCGGCTAAAATACTTCAGATTAGGTGTTAGGATGGGCACATGTCTGAGGACATCCTTCACATGCCCCCAAGGTGAGAATGGCATTGATCAGTGGTTGTGGGAAGAGGTTTATTGTCTCTGGCATCTCTCTGAGGTATCGTTTTCCAGGGTCAGCTATATTCTCCCCTATGTCTAAAGTAGAATTGTATGCTCGGCTATGCTGTATTGTTTGGTAGATACCCCTGTAGGGCTGATGAAGGGTGAATGGAGTAAGGGCAGTATAGATTCCCTATACCTCGTTTACCTCGCTCCCCAACTACTGTTGTGTCTTGAACCTTGGGATGGGTGATTTATAGGCCTCTCTAATATGACTCATGTTCAAGAACATGACAGGTAGAGGTAGACTGCCTGTGAGCGTCCCTCCTGGTTCTCTATTGCATGCTATAGTTAGCACTAGAGTAAAGCGCTAGTTATAGTGTGTCCTGGGGAAGTACCTATATTTTATTCAGGGTTGATTTGATCTCCCCTAGTGTACTGGGGTATGCTATGTAGGGCATAAGCTTCTCTGCGTCCACCTTGGGGTTGGCTTTTATGTTTTTCTCTTGTCTGAGACATATCTCCCTTTTGGATGGCCTTAAGGGTTGATGCTAGGTGATGGGAGTTATGTAGGGGCGTTTAGATTTTCTCTACTTCATTTACCTCCCTCCCAAACTACTGTCGGGTTTTCAAGTTGGGATGTCGCTCCCCTTTGATGGGTGCTCTACTGTGGCCTTGTTTGACAATGTTAACAAGTAGAGGAAGGTCGTCTGTGGGGCTTCCCTCAGATTATCTGTCACATACTATGGTCTAGTGCTAAAAGGAAAAGACGGATCTTAGGTAGAGTGCCTTTACTCATGGTTTACTCAATACTTCGAAAAGCAACGTCTCAGGTTACGACTGTAACCCTGGTTGAGGAACGAGACACTGCGCCTCATTGCCATGCCTTGGGCCTGCCTCAGACAAAAGAGTTGATGACGTGTATTACAGGCACCCTGTGATACTTAACAGCGCTCCGCTTGTGACTTCACGGACTGTGGTCAGCCAATAAATGAACACGTTTTTCACACATGCTTCGGACACCGGTCACTGGCGTTTCCCATAGCGTCATTTCAAGACACAGTGTCTTGTTCCCCTTCTCAGGGAAGCAGGATTAGTACTTTTAATTTTAGTACTTGCCAAGGCAACATTTCAAATTTTCTTTAGATTTAATTTTTTTAATCTAATATTCATATTTTATTTTAGCTTTATTTTTAATTAGCAAAAAAGATTTGTAATAGTTTTAGTTAACAATATACAACACTGAGAATGACACTTATAGCAATTTCTTAAGAGTGACCCCTGGCACAGGTTTACAGGACTTAGTTATCCATGATGACTAGCTCACAAAACATGTTGATGAGCTGAGAGTAAAGTCAGTTCATATCCTCTTGAGCCAGGTGGTGTGATGTTGTCTGCAGACAGAGCTTGATACACTCATCTCATCCCGAAAAAGTAAAAAATTATGTGAATGAGGACAAACCCGATCTCCCCTAATAAACTAACATGTGTCCAGACTGATGGATGTCAACCCTGTCTAACTGTTGTCAGCTAACTAGCATCCAACATAACAAAACTAGATTAATAAATGCTAAACATGCAAAGAGAAGGAATGGAAAACATAAAAAAGATCTGATCTGTCTGATCTGACTACTCGTTGGTCAAGAACACAAAACCAAAGCAACAGGAGGTAGCGCTGATTGAGCATGCTCCAATCCAAGCACAGACAGGAAGAGGAAATAGACGTACTGTAGAAGCTGGCCATTACGTAGCTTTGGCAGCGATCACCAGTAAACTCATTGGGGCACCTGAGAGGGAAAGACAGAAGTCACAGAGAGAAAGAGAGGAAGACAGGAAGTGAGTTTGACACCCAAAAGTCCCCCTCACACACGCGTGTCTCCGGTGTTGCTCGCTGAATGTCTCGCAAACGTCCGCCTGGGTTCCAAGAGCCAATTAACAGTTTAGACATGACTAGTCTCTGAAGAGTGGGGAGTATCTCTGGGGTAAATGTTGGCAGCCCATCGCGCACCTGTCCACATCTGACGCCGGGACAGATGGGCGGCCTGGCAAACCCTGACAGAAAGAGTGCTTTCTAAATGGCGGAGGTGGCGAGGCAGCGCAGAAACAGCGGCGATGGAGTGTGTGTTTGGGGGTGAAGGGGGCGTTCACTGACTGCACATACGTTTGGGGTCTACGACTCTCACAGGGTCTCTGGTATGACAGCGGTTCCCTGTGAATCCTGGAAGGCACCTAGGTTAGAAAGAGGATGAACACAGCACAACACATCACATCACAACACAACATTACACTACAACACTAGACAAACACACGCACGGGTCAAGGAGAGGGAATATTCTCTGCTCTCCACAAACATGGGCTTCCCCTCCGGATCACTTATTTTATGGTAAAAAAAGAAAAGAAAAAAGGTCCAGGGTTGAGATTGTTCCAGTCTTGATCTTTCAGCTGACCAACTGCTCTCTGATGACATGAAGAGCACTCAAACCCCTGCCACACACACCCAAACACAGCCGTGGAGCTCCAGCTGTTCTTCTGGAAGGGGCTTAACAGCTGTCTTTCTCAACAGGCTGTCTTTCATTTACTTCAAGTGAAATCGGAAAAAAAAACTGGTGTGATATTTTAAACTTTTTTTAAACTGCCATTGGTCCATGGCGATGATGCGATGGGTAGGTGTGGCTCTGAGGCTCCGCCTTCTTTGGTGTGGAAATCTTCTCTGGTTTATTTCATCCGTTCAGTCCGGCAAATTAAGACACGAGTGAAAACATGAACAATGGAAAGCGACATTGTATTTTTTTAATGGTAAAGCTGCTGCTTTAAAGAAATATATTGTATCCACCTTATTCCTGACGACCTTACTGCGTTTTGAATTATGGGCGGCACTTCCGGTTTGGGGAACTTCCATTCAAAAAGGCTGAAACTAATCATTTCCAATCATAAGGTTGCCCTACAAATAAAGCTGATCCGTCAGTTTGACCGGATGAGCTGTCAATTTTTCTTCATGATTTATTTTCCGACATCATGAGAATAACGTTATACTTGGTATTTTAACGTAACATGTTATAACAAGAATATCTACGGCAAGAGCTCTTTTCAGTCACTGCTTTCTTTTCCTCATGATGATTTTTATTTTTTCCTTTGCAATCCGCTGTAAAAGTATGAAAAAAGTACAACATATACGGCACATTTGTGGTCTGTTCTCCCGAATTTAATTTACGATAATAATTCACTGGATGCACGAAGAATCTCTCGTTATTCTCCTCAAATCCTCACGTCTCTTTCCAGGTTTGTTTTCACAGGTAAATGCAATTTATAATCTGTCAAAATGACGGAAATCACTTTGATATAGTGTCACGTAATGCTGAAGTTAGTGAACATTTTTGATTAAGGCTTGTTATACAATATATTTGCCTACTACAGTGATATTTAACCAAAGACTCACGCGTTTGGGGCTATTTTTGGTCTGTCGACCTTGTTGATTATTTTAAACTTTTAAATTTCATTTTAATGTTCGATGGTTGAAGGGTGAGTCGATTAATGTCATCTTATTGTGACATTTTTTTAACGTATTGCGTTTATAGAGCGAGCCTTTCACTGATTGTTTACAGCTTAACGGAAGTTACACCCATAATTCGCGCAAAGCGTCATGGGGCGTAGGAATAAGGTGGATAAAAAGCAGTATAAATAAACGAGACTTGATGTGACTGGAGTGCTGAATTGCAGAGCTGGTGCAAACATATCCACATCACTATGATCAGATGCTTTCTGAACTGCTGTTTGTTATTGAGTGGAAAGCGCGCAGCACATTTTCATCCAAACGTCGCTCTCAGCAGCGTGGGCAACATCGGGATGTTTACTGAGAGTATGCCTAACCCAATCTCACGGGAAATCAGAACCATTTTATGAGGTGGCTATTTTATATGAATTCATATGAGGTGAAAAAAGGGAGTATGAAGTTCCACCCAAACCCCAGAACATAACCCTCACTGGGGCATAATATAAAGCAGATCGTACAAAAACATACGAATGAAATTTATTTGCCACAAATTCTCTAAAATGTCAAATAGTTATGATTTGCCACAATTTGAGATTGTGTTGGTATTCCGGTATTATGAGATTGTGTTTCAGATTCATCAAAAGTGTTGAGAAAATTTAACAACAACAACTCGATATGTCGCATTCCTTGAGGAAAAGGTGAATGGTGCTCGGACATCCAACAGTCGCTTTGACGCTTGGGTGTTGTGGGTGGTTGCCAGGGTGTTGCTAGGTGATAGTCAAGGATTACTGGGTGGTTGTCTCCATTGAAAAAACCCATCCTCTGTGATCTTCTGATATGATATGCCTCCTTCAATGTGCATCTGATCTCTAAAATCTCCTCAACATGAGGAATTGGAGCACAAATGCTGCAGGATGATGCACACACTCAGCTTTAATCTTAGTTTGACAATGTCTGATCACATTATTATGAGCACTAGTACAGTCATACTTGACTTAGCACTAATTCCAGCAGTTGGTTGAGGGTCACGTGAGCACTGCTGGATGGCTCAGAGATCTGCAGTCCCTGAGGAGCCTCTGCATCGAGAGAGGCGTCGACTGCAGTGCTTACTGATGAGAACAGAGCCCTGACATCAGCACTACGGTTTGTGCTTATTCACTGGATTGGACAGTAAGTGTACCGTCAGTGTCATGCACGCAGAAAACCTCCGCTTGCAACATGGTTTTACATTTACATTCATGCATTTCATACTTTATCCAACATTGCATTGAAGATATTCATTGTATCACTCCATACATTCCTTGAGAAACAAACCTTGGTGTTGCAAATGCAATGCTCCACTGTTTGAGCTAATAGGTCATTCATTAAGTAAACCTCATCTAAGATCAGTAGAGTGACAGTGACTAGCAGACTGAATGCCTCAGTAACACACGTGCGGATGTGAGCTGTACCTGCAGAGGTGTCGGATGTTTCCCGGCGTGACCTCCAGCGTGAAGCATTTCCCTCCGTTCACGCAGAACTTCCTCTCGCTCTCGCTGCAGGGCGTCATGTGACTGGAGGTCTTGGCCGTGGGAGTGGTGCTGGTGATCGCTGCACAGAACAACACAACACAACTCATAAGAGCTCTGAGAAAGGAGCAGGGTTACACCAGAGGACCTTATTTAGGTGTAACGATAATCTGAGATCAAGAATTTAAAAGCGTCTGAACTGGAGCTGCAGCTCGTGAGTGTGTCTGATCCAAACGACCTTTACAAAACATCTGCTAAATACTAGAAGAGACAGGCTATTTCGAGCTATTGATCAGACTGAAGTAAATGCAGGGTCATCGCATTTCACTAAAAAAAGAAAGAGAGTGCACAGGTAGAGCAATACTTCTCAACTAAACAGCTACTTCATTACACGCATACACAGACTTAAATATGAGCACCAATGTTTCAAAGCAGCAATGAACCATCATGCAACGTCACAAGTTAGTTTAAAGCAAGTGACAATTTCAAAATGAAAACAGCTCAGGCAACCTTGTAATTGTCAAACTATTTAAAGAAATTGTAAGTCAGACAACATCAAATAGTATCCCTCCATACCTGTAACATTGCGATAATATCTGGATATGTGGAAGCGCATGACTCCGGAGTGTCGACAGTGTTCCCCGAGCACTCTGGACCTCTACCGCCTGCCTCCGCACTTCCCATCTGCAAAACCTCTGCTCATCAACATTTTTAAGTGAGCACCTCTACGGCAGCTCACGAGTGTCCTGCACACGTCACGCCTGGCATCGAGTCTACACGTCCTCAGTGCAGCGGCGCGCCAACTAGAGCGCACACACTCCTCACACACGACCAGCGAGACCAACTAGAGCGCTCACACTCCTCACACACCGACCAGCGAGACCAACTACAGCGCTCACACTCCTCACACACCGACCAGCGAGACCAACTAGAGCGCTCACACTCCTCACACACCGACCAGCGAGACCAACTAGAGCGCTCACACTCCTCACACACCAACCAGCGAGAATAAACTAGAGCGCTCACACTCCTCACACACTGACCAGCAAGACCAACTAGAGCGCTCACACTCCTCACACACCGACCAGCGAGACCAACTACAGCGCTCACACTCCTCACACACCGACCAGCGAGACCAACTAGAGCGCTCACACTCCTCACACACCGACCAGCGAGACCAACTAGAGCGCTCACACTCCTCACACACCAACCAGCGAGACCAACTAGAGCGCTCACACTCCTCACACACTGACCAGCGAGACCAACTAGAGCGCTCACACTCCTCACACACCAACCAGCGAGACCAACTAGAGCGCTCACACTCCTCACACACCGACCAGCGAGACCAACTAGAGCGCTCACACTCCTCACACACCGACCAGCGAGACCAACTAGAGCGCTCACACTCCTCACACACCGACCAGCGAGACCAACTAGAGCGCTCACACTCCTCACACACCGACCAGCGAGGCCAACTAAAGCGCACACACTCCTCACACACCGACCAGCGAGGCCAACTAGAGCGCTCACACTCCTCACACACCGACCAGCGAGACCAACTAGAGCGCTCACACTCCTCACACACCGACCAGCGAGACCAACTAGAGCGCTCACACTCCTCACACACCGACCAGCGAGACCAACTAGAGCGCTCACACTCCTCACACACCGACCAGCGAGGCCAACTAGAGCGCACACACTCCTCACACACCGACCAGCGAGGCCAACTAGAGCGCTCACACTCCTCACACACCGACCAGCGAGACCAACTAGAGCGCTCACACTCCTCACACACCGACCAGCGAGACCAACTAGAGCGCTCACACTCCTCACACACCGACCAGCGAGGCCAACTAGAGCGCACACACTCCTCACACACCGACCAGCGAGACCAACTAGAGCGCACACACTCCTCACACACCGACCAGCGAGGCCAACTAGAGCGCTCACACTCCTCACACACCGACCAGCGAGACCAACTAGAGCGCTCACACTCCTCACACACCGACCAGCGAGACCAACTAGAGCGCTCACACTCCTCACACACCGACCAGCGAGGCCAACTAGAGCGCACACACTCCTCACACACCGACCAGCGAGACCAACTAGAGCGCTCACACTCCTCACACACCGACCAGCGAGACCAACTAGAGCGCTCACACTCCTCACACACCGACCAGCGAGACCAACTAGAGCGCTCACACTCCTCACACACCGACCAGCGAGACCAACTAGAGCGCTCACATTCCTCACACACCGACCAGCGAGACCAACTAGAGCGCTCACACTCCTCACACATTAATTAAATAAAAGCCTACTTAAGTGTATACAGAGTGTTTCTTACAAACTAGGCGCTCACACTCCTCACACACCGACCAGCGAGACCAACTAGAGCGCTCACACTCCTCAGACACCGACCAGCGAGACCAACTAGAGCGCTCACACTCCTCACACACCGACCAGCGAGACCAACTAGAGCGCTCACACTCCTCACACACCGACCAGCGAGACCAACTAGAGCGCTCACACTCCTCACACACCGACCAGCGAGACCAACTAGAGCGCTCACACTCCTCACACACCGACCAGCGAGGCCAACTAGAGCGCACACACTCCTCACACACCGACCAGCGAGGCCAACTAGAGCGCTTACACTCCTCACACACCGACCAGCGAGACCAACTAGAGCGCTCACACTCCTCACACACCGACCAGCGAGACCAACTAGAGCGCTCACACTCCTCACACACCGACCAGCGAGGCCAACTAGAGCGCACACACTCCTCACACACCGACCAGCGAGACTAACTAGAGCGCTCACACTCCTCACACACCGACCAGCGAGACCAACTAGAGCGCTCACACTCCTCACACACCGACCAGCAAGACCAACTAGAGCGCTCACACTCCTCACACACCGACCAGCGAGACCAACTAGAGCGCTCACACTCCTCACACACCGACCAGCGAGACCAACTAGAGCGCTCACACTCCTCACACACCGACCAGCGAGACCAACTAGAGCGCTCACACTCCTCACACACCGACCAGCGAGACCAACTAGAGCGCACACACTCCTCACACACCGACCAGCAAGACCAACTACAGCGCTCACACTCCTCACACACCGACCAGCGAGACCAACTAGAGCGCACACACTCCTCACACACCGACCAGCAAGACCAACTACAGCGCTCACACTCCTCACACACCGACCAGCGAGACCAACTAGAGCGCTCACACTCCTCACACACCGACCAGCGAGACCAACTAGAGCGCTCACACTCCTCACACACCGACCAGCGAGACCAACTAGAGCGCTCACACTCCTCACACACCGACCAGCGAGACCAACTAGAGCGCTCACACTCCTCACACACCGACCAGCGAGACCAACTAGAGCGCTCACACTCCTCACACACCGACCAGCGAGACCAACTAGAGCGCACACACTCCTCACACACCGACCAGCGAGACCAACTAGAGCGCTCACACTCCTCACACACCGACCAGTGAGACCAACTAGAGCGCACACACTCCTCACACACCGACCAGCGAGACCAACTAGAGCGCACACACTCCTCACACACCGACCAGCGAGACCAACTAGAGCGCACACACTCCTCACACACCGACCAGCGAGACCAACTAGAGCGCTCACACTCCTCACACACCGACCAGCGAGACCAACTAGAGCGCACACACTCCTCACACACCGACCAGCGAGACCAACTAGAGCGCTCACACTCCTCACACACCGACCAGCGAGACCAACTAGAGCGCACACACTCCTCACACACCGACCAGCGAGACCAACTAGAGCGCTCACACTCCTCACACACCGACCAGCGAGACCACTGACCAGTGAGACCAACTAGAGCGCACACACTCCTCACACACTGACCAGTGAGACCAACTAGAGCGCTCACACTCCTCACACACCGACCAGCGAGACCAACTAGAGCGCTCACACTCCTCACACACCGACCAGCGAGACCAACTAGAGCGCACACACTCCTCACACACCGACCAGCGAGACCAACTAGAGCGCTCACACTCCTCACACACCGACCAGCGAGACCAACTAGAGCGCACACACTCCTCACACACCGACCAGCGAGACCAACTAGAGCGCTTCACTGGACTGCAGGTGCACTCGTAGTGATAAGTACAGTCAGATATATAACTTAGCATACTTATTTCTTACACTTTAGCATACTTATTTTGTAATAATGCGAAATTAAAGATTTAACTTTAAAGTGCATTTAAAATCATTATGATATAATAATCGTATGTCTTGTTCTAAAGATATACACTTATTCTCTTGATTTTAATTTTAACTATAGTGTTATTTAGGGGTGTAACGATATTCGAACCGAACCGAAAAACCGCGATACAGAACACACGATTCGAATCACGCCCCTCCCCGCCCCCTGCTACCCCGGCCCCGCCCAGCCCGGCTCAATGGACCTCATGTCTTGTGTACAGTACACAACGAATTTGGTTTTGTAGCCTAACCACCATTAAAGGGTTAGTTGTGGCTCAATGTTAAGTTTATCAATCGACGAGAATACGACGAGAATACTTTTTGTGCGCAAAAAAACACAAAAATAACGACTTTATTTCAACTATTCATTTCCTTTCCTGTGGGCCTCGAGTCAGTTCACTAGTGTAATAGCGTAAGCTTCTGTTGTTGTACGTCACACGCATCACACACATGACCAGCGTCGGCCAATAGTGAGCCTACGTGTGACGTAGCTCTACGCAATTACACTACGTTAACTGACTAGAGGCCCAAAGAGAAGGAAATGAATAGTTGAAATAAAGTCGTTATTTTTGTTTGTTTTTGCGCAAAAAAAGTATTCTCGTCGCTTGATAAACTTAAGATTGAGCCACTGTAGTCACACTTGGACTATTTTAACGATGTCTTTAATAACTTTTCGAGGCCGGCAAGTTCCATCCCTGAAGAAGCCTATGGACTAGTATGGAGGAGTGATCCAGCTCTCAGATTTCATCAAAAATATCTTAATTCGTGTTCCGAAGATGAACGAAAGTCTTACGGGGTTGGAACAACATGAGGGTAAGTAAATACTGACAGAATTTTCATTTTTGGGTGAACTAACCCTTTAACACCAAATAACAAGCTCAGTGTTTTGTTACTTTCGATAATAAGCAAGGTGTAATCTTTCAAATTCTGTCTATTTGATCACGAAATTCAAACAATAAATGGCGTTTTGGCGCTCTTTCGGCAGCGCGGCGCGCGAGTAAACGCGATCATCTCTTCCTCAGTTACGGAATGGACACCTGAAGGTATGTTGAAAGATGCAGTATACTTACTGAAAGGCATCATAACTCGTGTAATCGCGCAATCAGTGTTTCAGCAGCGGTAATACGTCAATAAAACAGCATAGCTTGTCACTAGCATTATATTTACCCCAACAGGCAAGTGATTCAGTGTCCACAACTTTGGTTCCTAAAGTCTTGCACTAAATAAATGCACCATGTTAGCCTATATATTATATTTTACTTAACCTGATAATGATATCTTGATTATTTAATGTATGTTTAAAATATCTTTCATGAAAATGACAACTGTGTAAAGTATTATATTTCAATAACAAATTAGAGTAAAAACACAAGTTAATGCAAAAACTGCCTTATGTTCAGTTTACATGTTTTCATACAATGTGTTGTGTGTTAATTATTATATCTAAAAAATAAATAGCATCTGAATTTAGGTTAAAAGTCTAGGCTACAACCTTTAATGTTATAGTAAAGTGTGGCTCCCTATATAGTTTACAGATTTAGCAGATTTTTTTTAATTCTTGTGAAACGTTTAATTGTAATTGAATTAATTTAAAGACAAAGAAAATTTTTTCGTTAAACCACTGTTTAAAAAAAAAAAAAAAAAAAAAGCAATTTTAGCTTTCTAAACCGAACCGAACCGAGACATCAAAACCGTGGGAAAACCGAACCGTCAATTTTGTGTATCGTTACACCCCTAGTGTTATTCAATATTACATTTAAAGTTAACATATGTTAAAATTTAGATGTACTAAATTGCAACTTTATCATTCCAAATGTGTAATTACAAATATATTTCAATAGAAATGACATTAGTTTACCATAAAAGCCTGTCAGTACCATATTTCAATAGAAAACAGAAGGATGAAATTTCATATAAAGATGCACAGTAACACTTTAGAATATTGCTCCGTCAAATAATGAGTAACTACACAGGAACAAACGAGTAACACATTACTAACACTTTAGTAACTACTTTTAACTAACAAGAACCTGAATAATGGATTAGTAAGTAATAGCGCTAAGTTTATTGAAAGTCGTTCACTATTAGCTAATGAATAACTACTGTTTTTTCATGCCTCCCAGAGAACTACTATGAACTACTACATACAGGTTCATAATTAATGTGAATAACGGATAATGTATCATTAACTCTAAAGTGAAGATCATGGTAACTCATTAGTAATGAAGTTATTGTGAGCTTTTTGTAAGGTTTTGGATAGTAATTCCTTCCCGATAAATTTGGTAACACTTTACTCATTACTAGTGGGTTACTATGATCTTCACTTTAGATACTGATCCAAATAATTAGTAATTCCTTTAGAAGGATGTCTAGTCCTGTGTGTAGTTATTCATTAATGATGGAACTGTTTTATAAAGTTTACCAGATGTACTTATGTCCTAATTAAGTGGGTCAAAAATCACTCTAACATTCAGCTAAATGCATTTAATATAAATTTAAACTATAATACATTTTATTTCATTGTAAATAACATGCAATTACATAACTTAAGTATATTCTTTTAAAGCAAATTATTTCTGTAATATGTACTTTTTTTAAAAGTATGCTTAAATGCACTTCTTTTTTACAAAGGAAATAGTTTCAGTATCGTTCTGTCCACACACACACACACACACACACACACACACATCCGCAATCCTTCTGAATCTGTCACTGTTCTGAGGAAGGGACGTTCAACCCAACCGTGAATTCCTGACCGAGAACCTTCCGAAGTGACTTCATGATCACATACTAATGGCTCTAGTTTCTGCTTTACGCACCAAACCAATTCCACCAGGAAATATTGATAGCCATCTCTAACCACCTCTGACATCGAGTTACTCTCGTTTATGGGCCGGAATCCGTGGCCACATCCGGCCGTCCGGACTTCCCTTCCACACGGTCAGTGCGAGACATGAGCCACTGAACGCTGGCGATGATTCAAGGCTAGAATAAAACTCAGCCCTCATCCTGACAGATAATCCAGTTAGTTTGGTTGTGATTTCATAGGTCAAAGACCCCATCAGGTGACCACTGAAGCAGGAGACGTTCTGCCTTTGAGCTCAATGTAATTCAATCTTTACCATCCGAACTGCTGATGTTTGAGACAACCAGAACCGCATGAATAATTGACAGCGTAACAGATTGCTTTTGTCCCGTTAATCTAATTGCCGTTTTTCACTCCCATTAAACCTGCAGCATTAGTGATCAGCCACATTTGATCATCCGTCACATAACAACAGCGTTCAGTGTTTTCCGAGGAAGGGAAAGTGACGTGCATTTGCATATGACTGACCATCAGTGCCTGAAAGAAAACGCCTAATGAAAAGACTGTAAGTAGAACGACAAGAGTTTAAACGGACGCTATTCATGTGACGTTGGCATCTTGGCATCCTGCGCCCACGTTGACGGGCACCTCTGTGAAGTGGAACCGTCATCAAAACAGCAGGAGAACATCTGAGTCTTTTCAAGGTGACAGAAGAGACAGAAGCCTATTCATCAGCTCACGTATGAGCACATCTCAAAGCAGTCAGAGTCTGTCCGCAAGCATGAGTGACGAGCCAAGGAGAGGAGCGAGGAACTGCATTGCTGGGTGAACTTCATGCTTGGACTTTTTACATGTTAATGAACTGACCTGGTCATAAAGAAGTTTTTGTTAATCTGCAAGTCTATGTTTATAGTTCAGTGGTGTTTGTAGAGATGGTGGTAGAGGTTAAGGATGGGGATGGTAATGTGGAGATGACACATAACAAGTCCATGGACCTTCTGTTATCAAGATCTTAGGGTTAAAACTAGAGATGATGTATCGGCTAATTAAAGCGATTCACTTTCGGCCATCGGACAATTGTTTAAAAACAGGCGATGATCAGTGCCGATCCCATCATATATCCTTATATCCTATCAATCAAAAGGATGTGGAAAGAAAAAAAAATTGTTTCGGTGCATCTCTAGTTAAAACTAATATGAATATACAGTCAAACCTAAATTTATTCAACACCTTGCTATCCTCACTTACATAAATGAACTATGGTGTCCTGCACCCACTAGTAAAAACATATCAAATTATATATGGTGTCTGAGTAATTTTTGACTTGACTGTAATAAAGTGCATATCTTTCACTAGTTCATTTTAAATGGTCCTGCAGTGTGACAGACGGATATCTGAAAACATGATTTTTTTTTTCCATGTGTCTCTTAATTACAATGTGATCATAAAAGCGGCATGCCTAATGGTGAATAGTGAAGATAAGAAACATGGTAAAACTCGTCACTGGGCATTTGAAGTTTCAAAAAGTATGTGATTGTCTAGTAAGTTTGCAGGCTTGTCTGTCAGTGAGAATAGCTGCAAGACGCAGAGTCTTAAAATAAACGCTCCCTAAAAATAAGGTGCAGACGCACTGCAATGCAGCAGCTCCGGGCTCGCTCTCCACGCCAGCGCTTTCTGCGGCATCGATTTGGTTACATTTCATTTTTTTTGCTGGTGGGAAGAAACCAGAGACGCCAGCTCTGCACAGACTCTGCATCATCATCATCATCATCATCACTCATGCTGCACCGCCACCTCCTCTGAGCTTCTGCAGGACCAGCAGTTGCACACACACCCGAGTCGCTCTCTGCACACACACTGAGGCGTACTGTGCTCTTCCAGATCTCAGGTGTATAAACCCAGCGTTCTGCTGACTCATACTGCAGGTCTGGTGTGACTCAGGGAGCGCTGTGTGCTCAAGGCACAGGGTCTCTCACATCTCTATCTTTCAAACAATGCTTTAAAATGTCTGTGATAACAGCCTCTGCGAGGTACAGTACTGCTGTGTGCTGAACGGCTAGAATCAGTTTAACACAGTCCCTGTCAAAACCACAAAATGACCCCCCACCCCTTAATCTATACTTTCAGATCCGTTTCACTGTCAACAAACAGCTATGAGTTGAAACGTTCAGTAATACAACACTCTCTCGTTTTCTTTTGTTGTGGTATTAACATTAAATGGCAGAGAGCAGCGGGTTTATTAGGCTGCTGTCACTTTAAGACCGAATGCACTGATAAGCACTCTATAGCGGTTTGTTCACTGAAGACATAACTGAATGCGTTTAAGTCAAAAAAGTCCCCAAGACGGACATTTTGACATATTTTTGCGTTTATTTGTCCGTTTAAGAGCACACCCGAAGCCCAAAGCAGCCGGTACTCCATCTCGGGTCGCGTGGACAGAAAGCCTCATGTGTTTTACAGCTCAATGCGCTTTCACACGAGACGGTACATGATTCGAATGATCTCGATGTTACGTACGGGTGAGAGCGCACCGCTTTAAAGGACAGGAACAGAAAGCATCATGTTTTCATAATTGTTAGAAGCCAAAATCAAAAACGCAACTAAAACACAGCCCTAAACCCCTCCCGGGAGCCAGGGTGGATCGGGGCCCAACGCAACTTGTGTACTTTGTGCCACACACACAGCATGTTAACACAGGACATAAACTCAATAATCAAACCAATGAAACACAGAGAGGCAACTAAAGCGATAGTTCACGCTGTTTCCATTGACTTGGTTCTGTTGCTCGTTTGCATGCAGTTTTATGAGAGTGAACGGGGACTGAACTGTTCAAGCTTCAATGCAAAAGCACCACGAAAGTCAGTTCCCGAAGCTTACAAGCATTAAATTGTCACTTTTATTTTTAAAAGAGCAACCGGTACATTATTCAAATGTTCTCCTTTTCTGTATCACGGAAGAAAGAAAGTCGGGTTTTGAGTAAATGAGGAGAGAATTTTCTCTTTTGAAAGAACTGCCACTTTCAGTTTCCAGAGAGAACTCATTTACTCTCGCCGAACGGGAGAACAAACGGGATCGGCACAGCAGAGAAAGCCTAGGATTGCACAAGTCCAGTCTGCCAGTGTTAGTTCTGGCGTGGCATGTTTCAGAGAGCTGAGGAAGTGTGTGTCTGACAGCACACACACCTCGCCTCTCTCACAGCTTACCTGATTCACTTCACACATGCCCAGTCACCCGCGACAGCAATCCCTGTTTATCTGTAACCACGGCAATCAGGCGTGTGACGTCTCTCTCAACATAACCAGCGGGAAACTAATGTCTTGTGCAATGTGTGTAAAGAGCAGAACTCATCGCTTCGGGCTGTGAAAAACGCCAGGATCTCCTGGAGCGGCACGATTGTTCTCTGGGAGTGATTTCCTGTGGACCTGTACCGACATATTACTTTAAAGCGCATTCTTTGAAGGTTTTACGTCAGCAAACCATAGACACTTTAAATTAGAGAGGAAGTTTTTACAAAAGAAGCCGAATGACTAATTCTGAAGCAAACCCTTACAGACAGAGACACTGCATTAGAAGGGTGTTAAACACACCTCAGCGCCCTGATGATTGTGTTTACAGATGTCAGATGGAGAAACACAGCTGTTTCTCATTTCACACTTCATTCACTTTGAAATGTGGCTAGGGATTGCTCATCATAATTAGTAATAATAATATAATTTTTTTGAAGGGCAATCTCAGTTTACTAGTGAATATTTAGCAAATCGTAACCATGACCAGGATGCCTACTTGGAGACGGTTCTGACTGATGACACTAGACCATAATAATCTACAGGATAATATATGGATGCCCCCAAACGCTTGTGACACTGTCACATTAGAGACATATTTACTGCTCTAATCTATCCAGGACACTGGTATAAAGAGAGCATGGCAAACAAACAACCGGCACGATAGATACCATCACTTTTCTGGAGTGGGGAGTTCCCGCTTGCGGACTCGCCTTAGACACCACTTCAAGCTTTCGGATTATCACTACTATCACTGTTGGACTGTATATATACACTGGTGGACTCTCACATTGGGACGCTTCAACACAGGGATTCTCATGGACTGTTTTATGGTAGGGTGCGAAGGGCTTTTAACAGCCTGACTTCTCCTGGGTTTATTGTGCTGTTTTAAAGTCTCTTATGAAGATTATAAACACACCGTTCTTATCCACTTTAACCTCAGTTTTGTCTCATTCTTTTAACACCCAATTCCTCACACAGTAAAATCTGAACCCATTTTAACTTTTGTAATCTCAACCTGATTGGCTGAACGTTACACACCTCCTGAAAATAATTAGGAGCATTATATTACTAATTACACGGATTACAACATTGCTGTGATGTTGGCATGTGTACAACCAGGGTGTGATCAGTTAAAAAAACAGGAGACTGGATATTTGAAGGATAATGTCAGCCATCTAACCCAACAATGTGTTTTCTCTTCCTTCCACAGGCTATAGGATAAGTCATTAGTGTCGCACATGTTCTCTATGGCTCGTCCACCAGCTAGACCAGCGTAAAACAGCCTGGATTTCATGCTAGTTTATGCTGGATTTTTCACCAGGGTATATTCACCGTCTCATAGGCCATTCAACCGCAATCTCTGCGATCTCTAGGTATGAATCTGTAGATCTAGAAAATAAACCTGAGCACTAATAATGTGAAGTTTGACCAGCACAAGTTAAAGTCCTCTGAGATGAAAGCAACATCCAGAGCGAGTGCGAGGTCACATCGGGCTCCAGCCGGCTGAAAGGATTGTCACGCGATCAGTTAACGACAGCGCGAACACCACTGGGATCATGGGACAGGTGTGTGAGGAAAACCCTTGTTTCCAACGTCTTCAAAACAATTAGTCTCACCTGAGCTGTGCAGAAGAAGCTGATAATCGTTCTGCAGTGACTGCTCATAGGCGAGGCGCATGCACGACGCGAGGCGGAGTAACACCTACAGACGTGGCTTATTCACGATACAGCACAGCCTCGAGTACCATATTGCTTTTATAAAACGGTTACCACACAATACAAATATTAAAGCCGAAAAATATGTATCTATGCAACTTTAATTAAGTAAAATCACTAAAAGCCTTCCTTCCGCTGGAAAAAATAGTCCCTGTTACATACATTAGATGGCGGCAAAGACTGTCTTTATGAGTGAGTCAGTCAGTAGAGGAGACTTTTACATTGAAAGGACTCAAACTTGTAATCACGGAGACGGAAGACGCAACTGAAAGATGACTATCGGCACGGGAAACCCCTTAACTGTTAAATATATCGCAGCGGACATTCAAACAGATTGTTTATATTATGAATATAAGACTGATCTGAAGGAAAATGCTATGTCTACTGTAAATGCATGTACACTCGCTTACTTGATCTCTCACAATACTCTACTATACAATGAACAATATCAATGAGATCAAACATGTGTTTAAGTTGCCAAGAGTGGTTGCTAGGGGTGGTGTAGTGATCCGTTGGGTGAAGCGGTCATAGTCGTGTTTTATCGTGAATACCAATCAGACCAATCAGAATCAAGGATTGGAACTAGCCATTTTATAAGACCAATTATGGATACTGCGAATGGCTTCCGCATTAAGATCTACAATGAAAAGAGAAGTAAACTGTAAAAAGTAGCTCTCAAATTACATGTGCGTGAACTTGCTGAGCTAATGGATGATTTTGGCAAAGCTGCAGGCGTCCTCCTGACCTACATCAAGAGACCCTAAAGAGACCACATCGAGACCGAAGCTCAGCCAGACCTTGCCCGGAGAGAGAGAGAGAGAGAGAGAGAGAGAGAGAGAGAGAGAGAGAGAGACACTGGCAGGTGAAGGGAATGTAGTGGCGGCTGCTGTTTTAGAAGTGAGTTTTAGAAAGAGATGAACTGACCAAGAGAGTGAAAGATTATAGATGTTGAGATGTTTAAATAAACTATGACATATTAAATAGATGTTGCAGTGTTTGCACAGTACAGGCGTAAGTGATTCGCTGGGAGGCTGAGAGGAAGGCGTTAGCCACATCAAGATCACTGCTTACTGGCTCACGCAGCCGGTGTACCCATGATGCCTCAATCCTTTTTCACACAAAATCTAGAGGTATAGTATTTCGATAGACATTCTACTAGGGCTGGGTTGAAAAATATACATTTATCGATTTTAATCAATTCTCATTTTGAAGAACCGATATCGATTCCTAAATCTTTACCAATCTTTACCAGTTTAATCAGTCTATGCTATTTTCAGTTGATGAATACACAAAGCTTTGTAGCGCACCTCCCATCCAATACATCACAGAAAACGCTGAGCTTTGTTACATGTGATGTCAAACAAAGTCTCAGCTTTTAAATTCTGTAAATTGTATTACAAAATTCATACAATAAATGCCTCAATTCAAGCCGAGCGCACGTGAACTGATCATCTCTTCTGCTTTACTAGTTACAGCACCTCATAAACATGAATGAACATGATCAGAAGGAATGTTGAAAGATACAGTACAAATGAATGAAATCTGTATCATGTCACATGTAATCGTCAATCAGTGTTTCAACCGCAGAAAGACGTCAATAACAATGTCACGCATCGTCACATTTACATCTGGAAAGCCATGTAATGACCAAAAACGCGATAGTCAGCTAGAAAAATCATTTTAGAGAGAAGCATTTTGCTAAATATATGCACTATATTGCATATTCATTGTATTTGTACTTAAACTGTTCTTCAATATTTGATGTATGTTTGCATATGTCATGTTTATATGATCACTATTTAAATGTTTATATTTAAAAAATAAAAAAACGAAACATGTCATTAGAAATGTATTATTATAGCGTCATTATTATAAAAACTTCCTTATGTGTAATTTAAATATAAGTAGTTAATTTTAACCTTTAATATTACAGTGATGCACCAACTGTGGTTCCCTATAGTTTACAGCGTTAGCTGGGAGATATCTTTCCTTGAGGGAGTCTGCCATATCCCTGATAGGCCCCAATTAATCGATACTGGATCGAATCGTTTCGCAAGCTTGTGATTCGAAATCAAATCGAATCGTGAAATATCCCGTGTCAATGCCCCGCCTACATTCTACTATACAGTAACTTTGCAACTAAATTACATGTCAACTAACTCTCAGAGTATTAATAGGCTGTTATAGGGTTCGGGTTAGTAGAATACGTTTACATGTAGTTGCAAACTTATAGTCAGAAGAATGTGTGTTGAGGAGCATCATAATAAAGAGTTATCAGATATTAAGCAGACAGTCTACTAATACTCTAATGAGAGCTAGTTGACATGTACAGGTGAAACTCGAACAATTAGAATATGGTGCAAAAGTTCATTTATTTCAGTAATTCAACTTAAAAGGTGAAACTAATATATTATATAGACTCATTACATGATAAATGAGATATTTCAAGCCTTTATTTGTTATAATTTTGATGATTATAGCTTAAAGATATGAAACCCTTTTCACAATATTCTAATTTTGACTTTGGGGTTTTCATATCTGTAAGCCATAATCATCACAATTATAACAAATAAAGGCTTGAAATATCTCACTTTGAATGTAATGAGTCTATATAATATATTAGTTTCACCTTTTAAGTTGAATTACTGAAACAAATTAACTTTTGCATGATATTCTCATTTTTCGAGTTTCACCTGTGTTGCAAAGTCTAAAATGAGAGAAAGTCTAAAGTGGACAATCAAATTAAAGTGTTACCAATTTTAGGAGCAAAGTTATACCACCTTCTAAGACCTATCTCAGTTTGGGTTAAGCTTGAGGCATTAACATCCCCTGTGATACGGTGGTGCCGTATCGTCCCGCTGAAACAAGCTCAGCCACAGGGTGCTATTTGGTGAACTTTAAGGTAAGTTAACTGATGTGACATGGCATAACATACAATTCAGTTTCTCTATCAATGCTGGACATTTTGAAACAGCCAATCCAATCCAAGAACTATGGCAAGAAATCAACCCAAAGCAACAAGATACTAGATCACTGCTAACGTCTGATATACAATATGATTTCTCTGAAGAGGGAAGGTATTCAACCTAGGCTTTTGTTTCTAGATGATTTAAAGTACAGTACTGCCCTGATTAAACAACTCAAGTCTCGCGTCATGAGTCCCAATAGTAAAGCATAAAGTATTTTCTGATACTAATGCAATTACACACATCTCCTCAGCACAGGCAATTAAATTCAGTAAGTCAACCATGACAATGAGCAAAAACAACACAAAACCCCAGAAAGAAGCGCTGACTCACAAAGAAAAGAAAATATGGACACATTGTTTTATGGTCACAATGGTTAGTAAACTGGAGCTTGTGTCATATTTTCAAACTCACAGTCAATGAGCATTATGTGTGAAGACCTACTGAGTGACATTGGGCAGGTCATTGTGCTCAGTGTGTGTGTGTGTGTGTCGTTCTCTGTGGGGTTTGAGATGTTCACTGTGAGCTGTTGAAGCAGAAAGGACAAACAAACGCAGGCTCACTGGTGCTGGATCCCTCATGAGAGACACATGTCCTGCAACAGCACACACACAGCACACACACAGCACACACACACACACACACACACACACACACACACACACACACACACACACACACACACACACACACACACACAGCACACACACACACACACACACACACACACAGCACACACACACACACACACACACACACACACACACACACACACAGCACACACACACACACACACACACACACACACACACACACACACACACACACACACACACACACAGAGCACACACACACACACACACACACACAGCACACACACACACACACACACACACACACAGCACACACACACACACACACACACACACACACACACACACACACACAGCACACACACACACACACACACACACACACACAGCACACACACACACACAGCACACACACACACACACACACACACACACACACACACACACACACACACACACAGCACACGTCTCACGACTACACACCACGCCTGAACACTGCACTCTCCGTCTTTAACCATTTATGTCAGGACCACTATCGGTTATTATATTATAGGTTATTATTTTATCATTTATAAATGGAACAAACTTCTTTTTGTTTTGGTTGCATCTTTCTTTGACCAGGAGAGAGGCGTGATGGCATGTGTGTGTGTGTGTGTGTGTAATCTCAGATGCTGCTCATTAGCTCTCAAACAGAGGAGGAAAACACACAGAAAGACGTGTGTCATGTGGACGGCTGGGAAATCAGACGCTGCTCTGAGGGGAATGTGGTTTCCACACACTCTGCTCAGACACAAACACACGCATGTCCCTCTCTGGCTCAGTGTGTGTGTGTGTGTGTTAATGAGACTCTGAAGGTGATCGTTAGGAAAACCCAGTTCAGCTCTCCACAGATTCGAACATCTCTCAGCACTATTTCTGCTCCATGATTACATACAAAGAAATAAACAGACTATTAGAGATTATGAAGATATGATGCTTCAGATTCAGAAGGATCCGCCATCATGTGACGTTCACACACCTACTGGATGATGAGCCGCTGCTGGCGTAGTGTTTCCGGTCTCGCTGACCTTGTCCATGTGCACTGTAATATAAGACTGATGTGCATCTCACCAATATCATTATGCAGCAGAGACTCATGGGACGTCTGTTCTCAGGAGTGTATCATATATTCGCTGTACCCACAATGCCTTTGGCAATCCATTCAAAGCCTGTTACCATCCACCAAACAAGGTCAGGAAAAGACACATGCGATATCTGCATATTCATGAGGTTTCTGAGCTAGATTTCCTGCAGTCCTTCAGAGGGCCAAATCACACATGGACATACTTATGTTCCTCTGCAGAAACTGATGTGCAGAAGTGTGAGATCCACCATCAGACACCTCGACATCACTGAAAGACTGTTGTTATCAGTCTCAGATCTATCAGGAGAACAGCTAAAGTGACCAACCACAGTTATCTTGTTTCTACTGGATGTTTAAGGGCAACTTGATCTGAAAAAAAATGTACATATAAATAACATATCAGCAGAATTTGGGTTAATGACTTAAAGGAGTGTGTACTATAAAGAAAAATCTTCTGGACAAATCTCTGCCAAGTTCAAATGCACTCTTTGGTTTCGTGCTGGTCTCATCTTCTAGAAAAGTTTACATTTAAAATGTCATGTGGCATGACCATCAAATTAACAGTAATAAAATATTTTCCTACACATATATGTGAGTGAACACATCTTTTTTTAAAGTGTGTGTGTGTGTGTGCGCGTATGTGTGTGTGTGCGTGCATGTGTGTGTGTGTGTGTGTGTATGTGTGTTTGTGCGTGCATGTGTGTGTGTGTGTGTGTGAGTGAGTGAGTGAGTGAGTGAGTGCGTGCATGTGTGTGTGTGTGTGTGCATGGGTGTGTGAGTGTGTGTGTGTGCATGTGTGTGTGTGCGTGCACGTGCGTGTGTGAGTGAGTTTGTGCATACATGTGTGTGTGTATGTGTGCGTATATATGTATGTATGTGTGTATGTGTGTGTGTCTAACAATGTGCAAAGGTGTGCTGCTCAAATTTTGACAGGAAAAATTGCTGCAAATGATGTTGATGAAAAACGTTCAGCTAAAATCTAACGCAGGGACATTTGTGAGGCGTAAGCTGATGACTCGAAGACTTTAAGGACAGATGTCCAGCATATATTATCAGAAGACTGTAATTGATGTGCTGAGTCACTGGATCGAACGGGCCATTAGAGGGTTCTGTTCGGGACGGCACCGTTGCCTTCCTCATAACTGCCAGATGCCACTTCATTCCAGCATAATTAAATCAGAGATGTTTGCCTCAGCTGGTCTCTCTCCATTACAGTAATGAATTCATCAACCCCACGGCCCCCTCTCGCAATCACATCTCTATACACGGTTTGGATTTAGATTTGGGTTTGGTGTAGGAACGGAAGGGGTTAATAACACTCTGTGATCAATGCGATGTGAATTATCCAAATGAAACTTTCCATTCACGTTAGACTAAATTGCAACACAGCTCTTCTGAGATCCTGCGATGGGTTTGATGGAGATGGAGAACTCATTGGTGTGTTTGAGACACGTTCTTGCCGTGTCCTGGGGTGTTGTGTGTGTGAGACGTCTGCTGAGACTTTATGAGCTTCATGAAACATTTCAAAGCAGGACAGATGGGCCTCGTGGGACAGGGAACGGCTGAGAGACAGCTAATAAAAGATGATGTATGCTTACATGCTGCATGTTATTATAGCACATTATCCCCATTGTCCATTCACACTTATGAGCACAGGTAAAGATGCATTTATAATTTGGGTCCAGCCTTTGGGTAACGCTCGCTATACCACTGGTTCTCAGATGGCGGGTCGCACTCAGCAGCGAAACATTCATGCCATTCATGTCATAAATTTTGGATTTTAAAGGTATACCCATAGACAGTAAAAGAAATGGACACAGCGACCCCATAGACTTCAACGGAGAAAAGTGAAGCCCATTAGAAGCATCTCTTCCTGATGGCTGAGCGACTGCGCCGGCTCACACTGAGCTTGACGACGGAGATGTGACGTGAGCCTGTCTGACAGCTGTAAGTCTTCTAGTAGCGGTGCCGAGAGGAATCTGAATCATTCCCTTCCGAATCTCTCAGAGCCGGAGAGCGTGAGTAGAGCTGTCCATGAGCAGCAGGAGACACTTTATGACTCACTATGGGCTTCTCCCTCGACTTTATGCCTCCACGTCTCCCCGATTGACATGAGCTTCTCCTCCTGTCTATACGGTAATTTCTCTACTGTGCGACAGAGAGTCGCGTGTTATGACGCAGTCGTTAGCCTATTTTTACAAAAACGACTTCTACGGGGCCATAACGTAAGATACAAGGTAATGGAGCCTTTTATACATTGTCGAGTTTCTTTAGAAATAAACAATGGACAAATGGAGTCTTTAAACGCCTCAGATGTAAAGTTATTCGCTGTCAAAGTGACGCCAAAATGAATGGGAGTCAATGGAGTGCTAACAGCAGGTGAAGGCTTGCTAGCCAATGGCGGCCCCCGGGGAGACTTCAGTTTCCGGCTGGTGGATTACACCCTTGGGTATACCAAATAACTTTTGGCCCACTAGTGGTTAAAAAACAAACTGCATGCATTTTGGGGAAGAACATTGTTTTGGTTGTGCTTTGGCTCTGCGTGACTGTTCGGATGAATATGATTGTCCTACCGCTCATAAAACATTCACTACTAGGCTTACGAGATATAACCAGTGTAGATGGAAAGGATCTTAAGCTGACTAACTGTAGACGTTACTGTAGCTTTACCCATTAATACACACGGTACTTCCTTGAAGATAAATTCCAGCACAGCAACAACAACCATAATGAAATGATCTTCACAAAAGATAATGCTTTACAGTGAACTCTGTCAGAGAGCTGCAAATGACAGGTTATCTGTTCAGGAAAACACCTCACTCTCCGGTGGAGTAATGAAACACCAGCATCTCCACCTCACTTTTACAACAGTTCAAACCCCTCAGTTCTCTCCATCTCCTAAAGCCGAGCTGATGCTGACTCTTGCTTTATCACGAGCTCTGTCTCGTTCTCTTTTCTCCAGCAGACTCTCCTCTGTTCGCCGTTTGTTTAAACGGGGGATTCTCTGGGGTTTGGAGATTTAGCGGCTCCATGTCAACCTTTCTCACTCGTTGTGACAACTAACCCCTGCCACACACACACACACACAACACGACACGCGTCAAAGCAGCCGGAGCAACTTTACTCTATTTACAGATATGACGACGAGACACACACAGACGAGAGATGTTTGTACACCAAAACCCTCCAGACAAGTCTAACATATAAACACTAGAATAGACCATAGTGAATCAGGGTAAGACAAAAACATGTTTGGGAAGAAAGATTGATGATGTATTGACTCAATAAAATGTTGTTAGTTTTGAACAAAAAAAGTTACATAGTGTACCTTTAAGAAAATATTTATTATGTGGGTTTTGTAAAATGGATCCTTGAAACCATTTGAGAAGAACTATGTAGAAGTCATCAAAAATATTGGCATTACATCACATGGCCAATAAAACACTTTCAACAGTGGCTGCAATTAAAAAGACGAAACCTTTGCTGTCTAGCTAAAAAACAATCCATAAGACATTCATTACTGGAGGTAAAAGGCGTCGCTGCGACGGGTGGAGCTCATCTCCTGAAAGCGGGGCATGACCTCTCGATGAACCGCACCACACTGAACAAAACCAGCAAGAGAACAGAGCCAGTAATGAAATGAACAGCTTCACAGATTATTTCTCAATTAAAACGGATAGAGTGAAAACAACAGTAAGTGGACTCGAAGCATGATAACTGATAACTGATGTCAAAATCACAGCACGGGAAGAAGTCTTATTTCGCTGATAAGTAATAAATCATCTACATTATGTCTTGGAGATCTGATGGCGCGTGAAACGTGTCTGTGACATCATAAGGAAGACATTTTAAAAGGTTGGTGAGACGCGTAGCACTGATCGATAAAGCCATCAGGAAGTTATTCATACATTATTCAACGAGTTCACAGAGCTGTGCATTTATGAGCAGCACGCTTTACGGGATAGAGACCTATGGCTTATGCATGTTTACTATCATGTACTTAGTGCTATGCACCATTTCACTGTCTAGCATAAGCTAATGTGTTCATCAATACTGTA
Organism: Rhinichthys osculus; assembly: GCA_029959095.1. Taxonomy (NCBI): domain Eukaryota; kingdom Metazoa; phylum Chordata; class Actinopteri; order Cypriniformes; family Leuciscidae; genus Rhinichthys; species Rhinichthys osculus. The sequence goes on along the minus strand of JARWKJ010000024.1, from coordinate 2,793,395 downwards.
TCACAGAAAAGCACAGAGGTAGTGTGTGCAAACAGAAGGCGAAACCTGATTTTTCTTACAAAAATCTGAATCCTAAAATATACAACAAAGGGCCCAGCCATCCAAACTATACGCCTCTGATCACTAATGCCAGTGACCACACAGGACATCAATAATTTCAGCTTGTAGACAGACCCAGCCTGATTCTTGGCTTTAGTCCCACTGAAATACTGCAGTTAGATCTGAATCATCAGTCGTTCGCACAGGGCATCCCGAAATAACCGAGAGCGAAGACAGATCGCGCGGCCTCTCTGTAACACAGGTCAGCAGTGAGCGCTGATGTCGAGGGGCTGGACGTGCCCGAGCTCAAGACACTCGACCACTCGACCAGAGGCAAAGGACTAATCCAGAGGCCGTTTATTATTCTCCGTTCTGCCACTGATGGAGGTTTGGTTCCTCGCCACCGTCGCCTTTTTCGCCTTTGTCATCATTGGCTTTTGGCTTGCTTAGTTGGGGACATTAATTTAATATTCAGCATTATTATTGATCTGCCTGCATTGACACCATTATATGAGAGCTGAACTGAGCTGGACGATGACATTACGGTTTTCTCCAGAGCGGCTATGTATATAAATGAACTAAATTAATAACTTTTTTTTTTACAACAGAAATGAACCATCACTGAACTTACTTAAAGGGATACTCCACTTTTTTTGGAAATAGGCTCATTTTACAACTCCCCCAGAGTTAAACTGTTGAGTTTTACCGTTTTTGAATCCATTCAGCCGATCTCCGGTATACATCATTCGAGTGGACAAGACCATTTGCATTTCTCAAAAAAAAAATGACCAAAGAGTTTCGCTATTTTTCCTATTTAAAACTTGACTCTTCTGTAGTTACATCGTGCACGAAGACCGCCGGAAAATATAAAGTTGCGATTTTCTAGGCTGATATGGCTAGGAACTATACTCTCATTCCTGCGTAATAATCAAGAAACTTCACTGCCGTACCATGAGTGCAGCAGGCGTAATGATATGACGCAGCGCCTGAAAATAGGCCACCTTCCGTCAACACAACGGAACTATTTTCAGGCGCTGCGTCATATCATTACGCCTGCTGCTCTCATGGTACGGCAGTAAAGTTTCTTGATTATTACGCAGGAATGAGAGTATAGTTCCTAGCCATATCAGCCTAGAAAATCGCAACTTTACATTTTCCGTCGGTCTTCGTGCACGATGTAACTACAGAAGAGTCCAGTTTTAAATAGGAAAAATATCGAAACTCTTTGGTCATTTTTTTTTTGAGAAATGCTAATGGTCTTGTCCACTTCAATGATGTATGCTAAGCTATGCTAAAAGTGGTACCGCCAGAACCGGAGATCGGCTGAATGGATTCAAAAACGGTAAAACTCAACAGTTTAACTCTGGGGGAGTTGTAAAATGAGCCTATTTCCAAAAAAAGTGGAGTATCCCTTTAAGCTGGACTAAGATGCTATTTTCTTCTAGACACAAACTTTGTTGCATTATTTTCCTGTTATCTCTGTAAAGCTGCTTTGAAACGATCTGTATTGTAAAAGCGCTCTATAAGTAAAGGTGACTTGAGTTGAGAAGCAGAGTGATGGCTTCTGTCTGATGCTGAAGGAGAACTGTGTGAAACTCCACAAAGACCTCGCTACTCTGTAGAGCATCCTCCATGTGCTGGTGCTTTGAGGAGCTCAACACACTGATCCGAACAACCTCCATCGGGAACTGAGCTAATCTCCAAATAACTATTTAGCAACCTAAGATACATGTACAAACAAAAATAGTTCTTGGTGGTTTATTTGCTAAACTACCAAATGTGAAAAAGTTTACAAAAGTCAGCTTAATATCTAGTGAGGCAGCATTACTAGGTTGGCGCAGAGACAGCATGGATAGTATTCAGAACCAGTACAGTAATCCAGCAAGTCAATATTACTCTACAAAATCCTCTAAAACAACATGCAAACAACTGCAGCTTGGCACACAAAATTGACAAAATGCACTATTTTCAACTTACAAGCTCACATCCTACTGGGAGATCAGTGTTCATTGTTCCCCATTAAACAGCATTAATCCTCTGTATGGGAATATTGTGCAGTAAAGCAATTTCTATTTAGCAAACTTTTTCTAACAAACTATTGAAAAAACTTTCAATGAGCTTCTTTTCGTGGAATAACGGGCTTTTGAGTGCTAATGCACAATACATGTAATGGATTAATGAAGTACTAATGCAATACATGATGATGTAAACCCATAAATGTGCACCCATGATGCATTTGCCTCTCGTTATATTTCTGTCCTGATCTTTCATTTCACAAAATGCGTGATGTATTTCATCGGGCTCAGAATCACTTTAACTAAAGCTTCCTTGTTAGTCAGCTGATCTGCTGTCTGTTATTGATTTAGACTGAAATGTCCACAAAACCGATTGCATTTCCATTTCAGGCCCAGACGATTGATCCCAGTGCTTGCAGTGGGAGGGTCTTTGAGCTTCCCAGCAGCACTTGATTCAAGCAAACTGTGCAAGCCGAACGAGGCCAGCGCTGGGGTGACGCGAGGTTATGAAGATCGAGGCATGGAGGATCCACCACATCTGAAATACTCTGAGGTCTCAGCAACAAATGGACTGTAAAGTCCGGTCACAAACAAATTAACAATGTTAAATTAAGCTGTTAGGGATAGACGTACAATCCCTTCAGTGAGTTGTACTGTTGGGTACATTGATTATACTGTAGTAAAGTAGCATTTCCAGCTAAAAAATGCATGTCAGTTTTCATTCTCATATTAAATATTGTGTGACACCACATTCTCCATTACAAATATTTCTCCATTACATGTAACTAGGCTAGAAGTGTCCCAAAGACATCCGGCAGCTCTTAATTCTGTAATAGCTCAGTATTTTACATAAGCAGCTGTCTTAACCTCAGACAGATGAGGTGAGATAATCCAATCTTTTAAATGGATTAAAGTAGAGATCTCAGTCCCAGAGAACTGAAGGGCTTGGCTCTATATTTGCATAATGAGCTGCAGATTCTCAGCATCACTATAGGCTGGCTTCAGGAGACTTCTCTCGGGATGACAGTGCATCACTGCACACTGCTAAAAGTGGCAGAGATGACCAACAAAACCAAAAAAAAAACTGGGGAGAAAAAAGGAAAGGGAAGGAGATCCGAGATCCGGGAGTGGAAGTCTGGCAGTCCTCCAGCCATTATAATTCTTCAAGCTCTCAAAGTCACGGTGGAGAGCAGATAGTGTTACTGCCGATCATCTTTCTGTGGAAGGGCATGGGCTAGTCTGTGTGGAGACTCTGACCTTGAGATGGAGCAGAGCCAATAGGAAGTGTCCTCCTCACTGCAGCACCACTGCATTACCACACACTCGTGCGCCGCTGATAGTGTTCGGGTTTGACACAGTAATTGACAGGCGGCTTCAAAGGGGCGTCTGCGTCACTATCAGCGCCCATCACGGGTGACTTGTACTTTCAGGGCTCAGTCGCAGGAGTGTGCAGCACGACCGACACGGTACAACACGCCTGCTCCGAAGTGACATACTACACATCCGACTCTTACCTCACGGGGAAACAAGCGCTTAACAATTAATGTTCTTAACAATTAGGGGTACACACATAACCTTCTTCATTGTTCAAGGCAGATTTTGCATTTTGAGACTAGACCTAAACTTAAACTTTTAACATTTTCAAGCCCCCCAAAGTGAACACAGATTGTACTTACATGTCTTTGGAATAATTTCGTTAGATTCCAGAGTTGTATATTGGTTTGCATTGGTGGCATTCTGGACGGGTTTGAAGGTGCTCTTGGGTTTGGGTGGAGACACAGAGTTGTTGTGAACAGTCACTGCTGCAGTGGGAGTTAAAACAGCCACTTTAGATGAGGAGACCACGACGGGACCGGCCGTGGACCCCCCCTCCACAAACACCTTGGGCTGTCCCGGGACAGACGGGCTGGCCGTGGAAGCGGAGACTGATACCGGATTCTGAGTAAAGTCCGAGTTTATTACAGGATCATGTCCTATGAGTTTACGATCAAGGTGGGTGGGTGGCTCGTACTCGAAGATCTTGTCCACGAAGACCCACTTGAGGCCGGCGGTGCAGAGAGCCAGGCTCAGCAAGCAGGCCAGGATAGGCAAGATGCAGATCTTCTCCGAGCGCACGCAGTTACTCACGCGCTCCAGGTCCAGGCACACACAGCAAGCCAAAGGCAAAGGCACGCATCCCGAAGGACCTTGCTCGCCGTCCCCCGGCACGTCCTCCTCCGCCTCCTCGGGCGTCTCTTTCGTGGAGACCTCGGACAGCGCTTCTGAAGGAGCCTCTTGAGACGCGAGCCCGCCCGAGATGTCCTCCGACTGCATCTCTCCCCCCGGTTCTGTGTGTCAGGATCAGACGAGCAGCAGACCTCGCTCTACTGCCTCACGAAGTGATCTCTCCATTATCAGGAGAGGGGGAAGGGACTCGGACACGATGCTCAACTGACTGACTAACCTCGTTACTAAAGAGGAAGACTTCTAATTTCTGTCGCCCAGGTCGCGTGCACGGTCTCCACAGGAGCAGGAGGAAAAACACCGGCAGCGAGGCTATAAATAAGGCATGTGTTCGGGAAGCAGTGTGTGTGAGCACCCCGGGGAGGATCCGCCTCAGAGCGAGTCGAGAGGTCCGGGGAGAGAGTCGTGCTCACCTGGGGGCAGGGCTGAGGATCATGCTGTCCGAAACGCCTGAATCATCCGCAGGCTGCAGGTGTATGTCCCATCAAAGCGCCGGCTCCTTGGAGCAAGAGCCGGCCGTTACAGACTCGCACGCAGAAGCACACGGAAGGACGAGGAGATCAGAGTGAAGATTACACACACCCCTTCCTACACCCCTCCTCTCTCTCCCTCTCCGTATCCATCACACCAACACACACGCTCTGTCTGGTGGCTCTCTCCTCTCACACTACCAACACAAAGCAGAGAGTCGGGCAAGTCTGCGCTTGATCCAATTAGGAAGAACGGCAGCGAATGAGACAGTCTCTCTCTCTCTCTCTCTCTCTCTCTCTCTCTCTCTCTCTCGCTCTCTCGCTCTCTCGCTCTCTCTCCTTCTCTGTCATTGATTCTGCTGTGGATGAGGATAGAGTTGTATCACACACACACACACACTGATGGGACGCTTTCTCAGGGGAATATGCTGCTATTGTTTCTATCAGTGGTCGAGTGATATGTGCTTTAAATTGCTAATAACCAAAACTGTATCTAGAAGGCAGGGTGGGCGATGGTAGACACAATTACAATATATATGCATGATGAGTAGGTAGTTAGACTTTTTTTTTAAGATTTCAGGTTAAAATTGATACGTATGAGATAAAATGTGTATTTAAGTGCTGCTCATCATTTTTGCTTAAGTTTTTCACCATTATTTAATTATATTTTTGTCTTTAGTAGTTGCCCTGAGGTGCAACAAAGAATTTTTTTGTTACACTTTATTTTAAGGTGTCCCTGTTAGTGTAATTATACATTTAAGTACATGTACTTACTATAGGGTTAGGAGTTATGCGTATTTTATAGTTATTACTATAGTAATTACATGTAACATATGTAATGATGACACTGTAAAATAAAGTTACCGAATTTTTTTAAAATGACAAATAGCTTTCATGAAATCAATATGAGCCCATAAAACTGCATGCATAATAATTATTAAAGAATTCAAAAACTGTGGTTTAAAACACTTTTAGATAAAGCATATTATACCACACAACATCTCATCAACTTTCCAAATGATAATAATATTTCATATTACAATTTGAGGAGATCTGAAGTCTACTGCTTAAACTTTGGGTAGATGTTGTAACTGACTTTAAGATTTGAAGTATTATCTTTACTTGAAAAACACTGCAGATAATAACAGCGCTGATAATAAATGAGAATAAAACATGAATGGAAACGTTTCATCGTTCAATCAAATGCCTGTTTTTAAATCACAGAGCTGATTTAAAAAGGCTAAATTGATTAGTTTGAGTAATGTGTGTATATATTCAGTTTGCCCTTTACTGTTGTATAATCACATTTGCCTCCACATGCTGCAGGAACGCTGACTCAGGGCCGGGGGATCGCGGGCGGGCCAGAACCCCCATCCCGGACCAATAAATACTGAATGAGAAACAGACCCCACAGGGAATACTGTGCAGTCACACCGGAAATCAGTGTGCTTTCATTTAATGAGGCGTTTTCTTTACACGTCAGCTGTGCTAACACACAATGTAAGAACAAGGGCTTTACTAATGAACTGGTTTTGTCACTATTATTGCAGTTCAAGTCGTTCTGTACTAGTCTTTCATTGCCATTAGATTCATTTGCTTCCGTGATCTCAAATTGAAGCCAATTTCACAGTTAACACAGTGTAATTTATCTTGAAGGCCATTATATAATATGGACGCGTAAAGTGATTATATAACAAAAGGCTAAATGATTTAACATGCTAAATATTACAAAGATAAAACAGGCTAATAAATGAAGGCACATTGAAACTAAACTTTTAAATCAGTTTTGTTTCAGTTAAGCTTAAGATTTCTTTTTTTTTTCATTCTTGCGAATGAATTTTAATTTAATTAAGACACATTGTCCCCCCACAAATTCTCATCCAGATTTTTTCCCTTACTTTTGATAATAATTATCATCAGATTTTCACTAATACAAAGATTTTATTATTAAAATCAGCTTAAATTAAACATACAATAAACAAAACTATTTGTTTGTTTGCTTTACAGTATTCAGAATTTAAGGAGGTAAAATGTGCTAAACCATCACAAAAATCTCCTTTTCTTTGTGCAAAACATATTTTCTGTTTTAATTTTGGGGTAAAATATGACTTGACAGGTTTGATTTTCATTCACCTGTTTGAAACATGAGGGTCTCCAAACCTTAGCCCAGACAAAGGCCATCTGTTCCTCAGATTAGTCAGATCAAGATTCAGACTCATCTTGGCATCCTCGCGGTCTGTGTACGTTTCTGAAGGATTTGTAAATGATGAAGTTCAAACTCACTCTTTTATGCTCACAAATATACACATTGCTTTCCACTAGCATTAACTAAGCCGTCCCACACTGACGAGGACGGATGACTTGTTACCATTATCAGATGAGCTGGGATTAGTGACCACACAGCACGTGGCATGAGCAGGGGTAAATGGAGCAGACACTGAGGGCTTCACGTCCCCTCAGGCCTGTTAAGCCGTCCCACGTCTCATTGCCATTAGGCTGGGAATCAAATGTACACGAGGTGTGTGTGTGCAGCGGGGTCATGAGGTCAGGTCGACAGTCGTGACCCCTCGACTCTCACAGAGGAAGTGGACTCGCATTATATGGACACATGCTGATGTCCTTTCAGGAACAACTGAAGAGAAAGTCATATGCATTCCTTATTAAAAGAATGTTTAACATGTTTACATACACAGTTTAGAGACAGCTGTGATGTGAAGCGCGACTGTAACACTAGATCTGCTTGAGGACACCAGTGATTCAGAAAGCTACTTCTTTAATTAAGCGACCCCATCGGACTAGGATTGTAATTTTTAATTACTGAATATGTTCATATTAAATTAAATCTACATACTGAAGGGAAATAGCATACGGAAATAGCAAATGGCTATATCATTTTCTTCAGGACAATGACAACTAGTGGTGGGCCGTTATCGGCGTTAACGTGAGACTCTTATCGGGCGATAAAAAAATATCGCCATTAATCTATTCCCAAAGTTGGGTTGGGAGCAGGGTCTATAATACGCAAGCTATGATGACTTTCACCTTCATATTTTAGCGCAGATGTAGGCCTATACCTAGCCGAATTGCACTGTAGGGGCATTTAATACCAATATATTGAAACGTCTGTTTATCCATACTCCCTTAAAAAAGGAGTCCACACATTAGAAAAATATCCGTCTATGCGTTTTATATTTAATATGAGGGAAATACACATCCGTAACGGACGTGACACAAAAAAACGTTAACTTTTAGGTGGCAAAAGTACAAAAAGTAATACTACCCACCGGATGAAGAAGGGCTGGCTCTCCACAGAACATAAAATATTCATTTTGTCTTATTTTTCGTGTACGCATTTATGAGGGAAAAAACAATGTTACGTGACAGTTCCCCGTTACGGACGCGAGCGCTCTGAAAAGCGGCACTGCTTTAAAACTTTCACAGAGACATCAAACATAAAGCACAAAGCCTTTCATTAAGGCGAATTTCGTTTTGTATTAATTGTATCTTAATTTTAATCAATGTTTCATCAACCAATTGCCTGGATTTAATAAATAAGAAGTAAATATAGCAGACGATAGATAATCACGACACGGAGGCGCCGGCGCGTGAACTGGAGCTTGTCTCATAAATGAACCGAAACTCAGCGTATAAGGTAGGCCTATTGCCTCAGGGGTACAGTGGGTGGCGTGAGGTGCGAATGTATAATGTAGAGAATAGTTACGAAAATGGAGAGAAAATATAAATCGGGCGCATTAAAAAGAAAAGAACGAGATAGTCTTTGTGTTTTATTTAAGATAAGCTTACTTGGCTCAACAAGTAACACATTATTACACATGCATTCATCAGATATTTTACGTTTTTTTTTACGGTTTTAATTTTAAAACGACTTGGTAGCAGAGGGCCCCATGATGAAGCTCCGCCCCCCACTGTACTGAGAGTCTAGCTCCACCCCCACTGCACTGAGAGTCTAGCTCCGCCCCCACTGCACTGAGAGTCTAGCTCCGCCCCCAATGCACTGAGAGTCTAGCTCCGCCCCCACTGCACTGAGAGTCTAGCTCCGCCCCCACTGTACTGAGAGTCTAGCTCCGCCCCCACTGCACTGAGAGTCTAGCTCCGCCCCCACTGTACTGAGAGTCTAGCTCCGCCCCCACTGCACTGAGAGTCTAGCTCCGCCCCTGCCCATCTAACAGACTACCTGCGAGGTTATTTATTTGGGTAGCACACATATCCTGAATGCCTTCGGCAGAATTCAAATGAGCCATTTTAATCTAGATTAATTCCAAGATTACAGTGAGATTAATCTAGATTAAAAAAATTAATCTATGCCCACCACTAATGACAACACTTGTGTAGAAAATTAGAGAATGATGGAAAATTCACAATCCATTCTGTCAAAATGACATTTAAAGATGATTTGTAGCATAACCTCATATAATAGATATTGTAGATATGAAGGTCATTGGCTTGATAATGTGGGATAGGTGCCAAAAGGGTCCCAAGCGTGCCAAAACGAACAAGACATCAAAGTCAAAGTCAAAACTGTGTTTGTTTTCTAGAGGGTAAAGATCTGTTTGTTAGGGTGCACTAAAACTAACTGCATTAAGTGTTAGCATTGTATCTAAATATAATAAACACTAAATATTATATTTCTCACATAGTAAAGATCAATGCATTCAGAGTTACTATGATAAACTGTAGAATAAAAACTATGAACAGACAAATGCAAACATCTGACCTTCTTGACTAAGCATTCAAAATGTGAAATGAGTTAAATCCTAAATCCTTCTCACAGGAAGTTGAAGGAGTATTTCTGTCTGAAATGTGGAATGGGAGATGTGCCGGAAGAGTGTGTGATCGGTGCGGTGCATGGGTTTGGCAGGTGAAGGGTTACTGCTGCATTAGGAGATGAGACGCTTCTCATGCCAAACACGTCAAGGCAAGAGTTTTATTAACAAACGCGGAACAAGGTCTCGGGCACCAATTCAATAACGGTGCCTTTCTCTGCTGACGCACAAACACTGAGGAGCTTTTACAGAGATAGAGAGGCCTTTTCTCCTGCGCTGTCATGAGCAGAGAGACTGGAGTCAGACACACACACACACACACACACAGCGTCACGTCTGACTGTGTGTTCATGCCCTCACCTCCAACAGCCCGCCCGACTGGAGCCGCTACGCAGGACCATCCATCTCACACACACACACACACACACACACACACACACACACACACACACACACACGTCTGGTTCACTATCTTTGTGGGGACTCTGGTTTTTATGCTGTACAAACTGTAGGCCTATATATCTCTCCCCTTACACTAACCCGACCGGTAAACCTACCCATCACACACACACACACACACACACACACACACACACACACGACTGGTTCACTATGTTTGTGGGGACTCTATGGTTTTATACTGTACAAACTGTATATCTCTCCCTTTACACTAACCCGACCGCTAAACCTACCCATCACACACACACACACACACTCTCTCTCTCTCTCTCTCTCTCTCTCTCTCTCTACTGAATGACTTCCCACACATTCACAGAAAAAAGCTTACTTCCGCGTCGCAACATAAGGTGACTGTGACCAACAGTATCGGCTTGTGCATCAAACTACAAATCAAATTAATTTCATTCATGTTTCTCTCCATAATTTCAAGGCCAAAATAGATAAACAATGAAAGAAACGGCCGCGATCTCTCTTCCAGTCACAGGGCTGATGCATTAGTCAGTGTCTCATGGCATGATGCCTCCATAAAGCCGGACCAGGGGCTCTGCTGCAGTGCAGTGGCAGCACTCAGCGCTGTAATTATTCATGCGGTCTGGAGGTGCAGTGTGTTCCCTCCTTCAGAGCTGTTCCCAAACGGCGAACAGTGGGAAGAGTGTGGCGTGACAGAGACCACTGAAGACAAAGAGCTGGTGTAGTAACTGCAGTAACTCCTCCACACCTGCAGTACTGCAACCCTGACTCACATCTCTACAGAGGGATGCTTGACGTGATGTGAGTCAGGCATCACTACAGAGGGAATCGTATGCACTGACGTGACTTTCCCACGGGAACACGAGTGGCAGAAGCTGCGGGACTGGATTTAATAGTGGAAACTGAGAAAACGCCACTAAAACTTATTATTATCAGTTTAAACTAAAGGCTGGACCTAATAGTGTTCCTTACAACTTACCAAAGATCCAGTGATCATGGATATTGACATATGCAGCAGGAATCATATTTCCTGACATTTATATGAGCCTGATTTCGACACCGGGGAAATACATAAAGCAAATTTGCCTGTGAACGCTTTATATAAATACAATATAGGTCTAAATCCGAGTGATCACTTATATCAGTGTTATATATATCAGTATATATATCATGTTTTCATATTATTATACATTGATTCATTTGTTGCCCAGATGCTGCATTAGTGGAGACAGCAGTATGTTCGCGTCAAGACTGAGAGGACGCTAACATTGTTTTAACTTCTTGAGATACTACCAATGTAAACACAACAAAAACACGCAAATCCGGCCAAAATGTTTACTGTCACGATTGTGACCATCTATTGAATTAGTTTATATCCAGCTGGTCACTTTTAAGCATTCATTAGTCAAATAAGTAGCATATTTCGATCGACCTCTACCCTAGCAACTGCACAGCGAGGCCTTGGCAACCGCCCACCTCAACACTGGTGAACCACTCACAAGATGTTCTTCACTCAGATCTGCTTTGGCCTTCAACATTTACTGTATTTCTCCAATCTCTTGTTATCCCCTCATATTTTGTCTATCACTAAACGGCAGTCCTCCACAGACCTGTCTAGACACTATAATTGAAACCTGACCTGTTCAGATGACCACTTACAAAAACATTCAGACATATCCAGAAAATGTAATGAATGATACTGGATCCAAATACCACAGATATGACATCTTTGGAGTGTTATCCTGCAGTACAGCTGGACTTTACTGATCCAGACCACACGACAGCAGAAACATCTACGCATGAGCTCATATATAGCCACTGGAGCTCTACTGAGACAAAACACACATGAAAACGGCCCTAAAATGTCACTCATAATTGTTTTACATGGGGCCATGATGTCATTTTAGCATTTTTCGGTGCTAGTGTGTTATTTTAGTGCGGTCCAAAAACGGAAATGTCTCCCACCTGCCATTAGAAAGTTCCCGGACAAATGACCAACTGTTTTTTTTACATCCACCAGCATTGTGTGGAAATGTAATTCCCATCTGAACTTTCTTTTGAGTGTATGTGGATGTTTATGTAAACTGAGGCCATGTTCACTCCTGGTATCAAGATGCGTTTTGGTCGATCGGATCTCAAGTGGACGACGCTAATACAGGTGTAAACGGGGTCTAAAGGGGTCTAAGCTTGTCCAGTTTTCACCACTTCCAGAGGTAGATGAAAACACATAATGTGTTCAAAATGTGTTCAAACAGCCACAATAGAGCGTCTACTCTCCGTCTACTGATCTAATGCCTAAACAGTATGGGAAGAGCTCTAGCCAGACGGGATTTAAACTTTGTCGACTGGAGACACAAGTTTGGTTTGAAGACGAAAATGTACCAAGCTCAATGTTCTCTCGCCATTCCTGATTTCTAACACACACTCGCTGTGTTCGGCTGGTCTTCGGCTGTCAGAGCAGAAACTAAAGCTGATGCTCTCTGTGTGTTTCTCTCTCATCATATGGAAATTGCACAAGATTATATTTTGTGCATTAGATTGAGAGATCTGGAAAAGCCCATACATTTACTCGCCCATAGACCCTCACCTCGAAGAAATCAGGACATAAGAGGTCTAAAGAGACGGATCTAAACGCCAGGTGTGCACGGGAATGTGTCTCTCGTCTACTTGTGATCCGACCGATCGAAACACATCTTCATACCAGGAGTGAACAGGCCTGAAGAGTTCAAATGAACTATGGCTTTATATGTACACATGAAATGTTTTGAGAATGAAGTTTTGAGAATGACGAGTGAACAGAGATATAAAGTATTTGTGGAGACAATATTAAAGACGGCTCCATTTTAAAACGTGGTTGTGACTCTGGTCAATAGCAAAATCTGGTGTGCAGATTGAGACTAAACCCTTACTGTAAAAGATGAGTGGTATCCATATTTAGCTTTGTATATCTTAGCAAAAAGAAACAAAAGCACAAAAATCGTCCTTAATGTCCAAGTCTATTCTTCAATGAGATACTCTGTCAATATCCATCATCAGCTCTGTAGATGAACAATAATTGGGATAAAAAGGTGCTCGTTGAAAAGCATGCTGAAAGACATGTGATCATCTGGAATATAAGACGTGCCATCAGTGCAATGGAGAGACGCGGTTTCCTTGAAATGGGTCAAATGAGAAGCTTTGATGAATTTGGTGGAAGTCTATGAGGAAGAGTCTAATGGTGGCCGGCGGTCTCACGTTACCAGAGGGGACCGCTTTCATGGAGAACCTGAGGGGAAACTAGTCAGACTAAAGCCCACAAATCAATAAAGTGTAAATGCAGATCCATACATACAGAGATTCTTTCTTGGATGTAGGGTTTCGTTCAGTTCCGGGTCCGACTGTAAGCTCAGTCTCGAACTCACAGACAGTAACTGACCACTGTTATCACACTGCTCCGCATGGACATCATATCCTCTCTGCACAGCCTTTAAATAAGGTTAGATGAGGTCCTTAAAGTCTGGCCCCTCAGCTGTTTAACACCCTAAGATGAGGGAAATCTGCCCTGTGCGAGGTCAGATAACCTCCTTCTTCACCAGGTTTATAAGGCATCAACATCAGGGCGTTTACAGTCATTTACATTAACAGACTGGCCAGTCGCTGCTGTTCTAATGCCCGAGGGAAGACACGGAAGACCTCGCACTTTTCTCTTTCCACAATCATTCAAATGCACTGCTCACTAATTGAAAAAGGGCATTAAGAAGCCAGATCACAGAGCAGAAAACTGATCATTTTTGCAATGTTGCGACTGGGCTGGAGGAACCCCATTTAGCTTTCAGGAGATATTTATGACCCGCCGCTTTTTAGACTCACAACCCGTAAATGATCAATATCACAATTGGGGCTGTGTTACATTTGTGGATGTAAGTAAGCAGACAGCGCGAGTTAAGTAGGTTTTTATATTTTTCTGTGGTGTTTGTTTGCCCATGCATGAATCATGATTCCCCACAATGCTACAGTGTTTTTGGCTGTTGAAGTGCAATGCTATATGTATACTACATACTTCTACTATGCAAGGACTGTTGAGTGCATGAAGTGTCCAACATTCCCGATAAATAAGAGCATCATCCTGAAGTGCACTTCTCCCTGTTCAGTCTGATCACACAACTCACAAAAAAATGGTGAATTGGGACGCACTGATATTCTGGTCTTCTTCAGATATGGGAACAGGAAGACAGAACTCCTAATGCTAATAAAGTTGCTTGGAATCAATGTATTTAAGTTTTAAACAAGTATAATCTACAGAAGCGGACCCTCTTGGAGATGAGGAGAAGAGATGCTCTAGATGCAGCTATTATGTGGCATTTATGTGAAGCCTTACAAAACTTAACTGTTCAACATGAACATATAATATAATTATATTATATCAATGTGAGCTTTTAAATGGATAAATAATTAAAGTTAGGGTGAAAACATCAATAAGAAAAGTGAAGATGACAAAAAACAACAACTATACTACTCCCTAATTTATATACAATACCTGAGTCAAAGACATGGGCCTATAGATACAAAAAAGACATGCAATGCAACACATGTACAAGAACCGTCCAAATGAATGAATCAGGCTTTCCAGCGTTACATACATGAGAGACAAGTCAGCCATTTAGGAGTGTGTGTGTGTGTGTGTGTGTGTGTGACTGAGTGAAAAGGAGGACCGTTTAAGAGGAAGCGATTCACTAGAATGAATCAGACGTACCAGTGACAGTAAAGCATCTCGTGACGTGTGACGTTTTAAAACAGCATGTGTTTTGCTACACCACCAATCGTTCCTCGCGCTGCATTCATAGAAATTGTGGTTGTGACTCAAGAGCCAAGCAGAAAATGCAATGATGTTATAGAAAATGCACTTTACAAACGATACCGAACAGACGTGGTGAACTAGCGGTTTCCACTAGTGTATTCAGTCTTCACTCCGGGTGGGTCGGGTCACCCTGGCCCTTCTGTGGCCTCGCCACACATTTACACACGGTTGACTTTAATGCTAGTGAAAAGAATTCATTCTTACTTTTGATGATGGTTAGGCTCGCTGTAGTGTTTGTTTTTCCAATTTTGTTGAATGCCTCACAGGTGTATAAACCAGCGTGCCCCTCTGTGGACTTCCTGATCAGTAGCTCGGATATGTTCTTCCTGTGGAAAGTTACATAATGCTGGTTGTTTATACTGTAATTCAAGATAAACATTAGCAGCGTATGCATCATCATGAGTCAGAGTAATATCGGAGTATTTCTTTTCAGAACTGCAACACTGTCCCAAGGTTACGGATCTCATTAGGGAGGCCTGTTTGGTTTTACGGGGTTAACTTTGACCAACAGCCGCCCACACACTGTACGACACACGGCAGATACCGTCACGCTAAACGCAAACATAACATTTCTGACTTAATATTCTCTGAAGCCAAATCTTGATTTATTTAAACAGTAGGAACTTACTGTTTCCTTTCCTTAATCTTAATGCTTTTGGGTCTGTTTTTGCCTGCGAGTTCTTGCCCGTTCTTGTACCACTTGACGCTGGGCGGTGGGTTTCCCGACACGACCTGACACTTAAACACGGTCTTTTTCCCGTCCTGCACCGTCACGCTCCGCAGCTCCTTCACCTTGGGTTCGGCTGAAACACACACACAAAGCAGAAGACAGAAATTACCCACAGTAATAAAACTTCAATATTATACGTTAACTTATAACTTATTAATGTTATATACGTATAAGCAATAAAATACATTAAAATTTCACCGTATGCCACTTATTCTACTGTAATTATATTTTTAATGTAGGGGGGTTTGACAGGAAACTGTTCTTGATTGTCATGAATATCAAACAATCTTAAAGTTAATAGGCTTAATTTTTTTTTTTTAGCAACATATTATCAAATGTTCCCCATTGCTGTACTCTCGGCAGTGTTGCCAGATTGGGCGGTTTTGAATTTGATTGTGCGGGTCAAAATTTGGGTTTGGGCAGGTGGACAAAATTTGGGCTGGTTTTGGGATCAGTTTGGCGTTTTTCAAACATTCAAATGTTATAATTGATTAACAAACAAAACCCAAGTGTGCATGTACTCCATCCAATCAGTCATCATGATGCTATTAAACACACAAGCCCACTGCAATATTCAACAATGCATTGCCGGTGTGAGAACTGGACTGAGCTGGACCATGATAACATCACTGATTTATTGCAGCAAACAACTTTACACATGTGGGTTATAAGTAAGATACGACAAGACAACATTCTGCAAAAAATAAATAAATAAAATCATTTTTTGAAATAAATGTTTCCTCAGAAGGAAGAATGGGCCTCTGCTAACCCCTCCACCTCACCCAGTGTTACACCCCTGGCCTCTCAAGCTGTGGTGTGCATTTGGCCCCAAACACATTTAATTCATATCCAATATAGTAACATTTTGAAATATCTGATACAATATAATGAATGCAGATTTAAACTAAAGGTTGAACTGTGTTCTTAAAAAGATATATTTCATAAATGTCAGGCCAGGGCACGTTTTATACAGTAAATTTATACAATTAATTGCAATATTATAATCAACAAATTGTAAAAATAGTGAGTGGTTTGGTTTCTACATATGTAACTTTATCATTTTGTTTAAATTCTGCAGAAAAACCTCTAATATGCTGTTTAATTGCGAGTTCCTACGTGACAGTGTGACACACACACAATAACCAGATCAGTCTGTGTGTGATGTCATATAAAACAGATAAGTTAAGCTTGCCCTGGGCATGACATCTTTCCTAAAGAAGGAGAGTGCCTCATCGTTTAGAGTAGAAACATCACAACATGACAAAGGTGAAAATGATTCACAACTAAACTAAATAATGTTTTGCATGTTTACTTTAAACGGTAGCGTTAGTCACTATATTTGGGAACACTTAAGATTAGGGAACACATATTCACTACTAATAGGAGTTTTCCCTCAATAAACTCTTTCTGACAGCAAGTAAGGTAGTTGTTGTACTGGTTATGTTTAAGTATGGGGGAGGGTTAAGGGAGTTAGAATAAGGCATTAATATGTGCTTTATAAGTACTAATAAACAGACAATATGCATGCTAATAAGCAACTAGTGAATAGTGTTCCCTAATCTAGAGTGTTAAACCCTATTATTAAAGTTATATAAACAAAACCAGCATCTATGGTAGGACCGCCTCTACACAGCTACATCAACCCGTGAGAGTGAGTGTTGATGAAGGACGTCCCGATACTCAAGATGAGTGAAGTTATGAGTCCGCACCAGCAGGTGGTGATACTGCAGTCTGAAGAGACACACATATAACTAAAGATGAACACAACACTCTTAATGAACATGCTCATTTATCCAGAAAATCCTTTTGTGTTGAACTCTTGTTTGTCCCAACTGCATTATGACTTTGGCATATTCCCAGCAAAAAAAACGCAAGGAGAGATTTTCAGCGAAATCCCCCCTTAAATGTTGCATAGAATTGTTTAGGAATGGTTAAAATAACTCTCTGTATATTGATCTGAATATGCTATTTAATGCACCACATATGCTTGCATACTTGGCTAATAAAGAGATTCTGATTAGTCCTGTAATGTATTCTCCAGTTGTGTGCTGGGTGATCTAATCTGAAGGTGTTTGTTTGCCAGTCACAGCTGCTCAATCCTCAGAGACGATCAACTCCATCAGTCCAAACTGTTCAAAATGATAAAGCATGCAGCTCAAAAATCTTGTTGCCTTATCATGCAACACTTCCTGTAGACAAGGTGCTTTTAATAACAAGAATATTTTGCATAGCGCAGTGATGACAGCAACCCAGAGAGAGCTGCTTCATCTCCGTAGAGACCTCTGCTGGGACACTGACTGGGCTTGCACACACAGACGTGTGTTATACATGTGTAATATACACTGCCAGGCCGGGGGAAAAAAGTCGCTGTTTGGATTTAAATTGGAAAATGCTTAGGAGTCTATGACTGGATCATTATTGCAGTGATTATTATGTTTCTAGCATGTTATATGTTTGGCATCAGTTCTTCTAGCACTAATTGATGGAGTGTGTAGCTTTTCATTTCTTAAACAACCATGTAGGAACACACATCATGGCCAGCAAAGCAATGTTGTGTTTAAAAGACGTCTAATAGCGGTCCAAACACAACCCTGACGTCTAGGCTAAAACAAGGCAAAATTTGGGCTGTCAGTGAAAATTTAACAGACGTCTAAACCATCGCCCAAGAACAGACTAGTCATCAATTAGATAATAAAGAAATGAAACGAGTGAAGAAATGAATCCAAACACCTTGTAATCACTGTGTACTTTGCTTACATGATGGGATATCATACATCTTGCAAGTTATTTTTGGCAAAAATGACATGGAACTTCAGTAAATTCAAGGCTATTTTGGCTAGAAGTGTGTTACTCATAGCCGGACTATATCTGGTCTATAGTGAACCGAGACGGTGAAATGACGGCTATTGCTTGCTAGGCCAAATATAAATGTTGTGATGTTATTTCCATCAAGAGTTGCATATATTTTCTGTCAAGATCTGATAATGACAGTGCAAGAGTCCAGCTCTCTGTAAAGCCTCCTCCAGCACATCCCAAACTCTTCCAGTGGATTTAAGCTCTGGACTCATGTGTGCAAATGATTCTTCAAGCTCTTCTCAACCATTCTCTCACAGTCTGAGCCTGATGAATCTTGCAGGGGCGTATAATTTAGTAGGGACGTGTCCCTACCAATATCCAGTGACACTGATATATCCCTAGCAATAATTTCGATCAAAACTTAAAATATATTTATACATTGATGTCCCCGTCCCCACCAATTTCAAAATCAAACCTATCCCACTACTTGACATTGTCATCCTGAAATGAATGTTCCTACATGGTTGTTTAAGGAATGAAAAGCTACACACTCCATCAGTTAGGGTTAGAAGAACTGATGCCAAACATAGAACATGCTAGAAACATAATAATCACTGCAATAATGATCCAGACTCTAAAGCATTTGCCTATTTAAATCCAAATAGCGACCTTTCTTTTTCTTCTTTTTATTTTTTGGCCAGGCAGTGTATTTTAACCTGATAAGATCACGGACGGATAACAGCGAATCCCGTTATTTGTGTTTCCTCGCGGTGTCTGGGTCCAGGCGCTGCCCGTCCAGCTGTTTCTGTGTGTCACGGACGCCTTCCCTTTGGGGGAACTCCTACACTCTCTTTCAGGCCGCAAAACTGAGTCGGATCAGGGTCCACGTTCCCATGATCTAATATGAGCTTCAGACAGACAGATCCGCCAGATCCTGCTTCTGTCAGAGATCTCTACAGCAAGACTGAAACTCTTGACATCGCCTTCAGCTGGAGGATTATTATAGGTGTTTTGGTGGATGTGTGAAGCCAGTTCTCCTCAGATTCACACAGGTGTCCAAGCAGAGGAGCTACAGCTGTACAGAAATCACATTAACCATAGACTAACCACAGCCGAAGAGTCCCTTTTGTCTTCATTTTAAACACTCGATCTATTTTTGTTCATTTTTAAATTATGTTTTCATTTCAAAGTATGCAAGTGCTATCTTTCTTTACAATAGATAAATGTCGCTATGATATTTTATATCTCATGGAAAGATATATTCAGCCATTTTTAAAGGTGAATCAAGAGTTCAAATACTTCAAACACAATAATTCCTCACGTTTATACGCATGAAACTCAACGAACAGGACGCATTTCATCCGGCTGAGGTTCGTCTAAAGCTGGCACGAGCGTGTTTCAACATGAGCTCGACCTGAAGCAGTGACACTGAGTTTCTTTAGCAAGAGATCATTCACAGCATCGACTCGCTCAGACTGCCGCGCGTCACCAAATACATTCAAAAATAACATTAAAAAGTAGGCTGTGAATGGAGCGTTCACTAACCTTTAACTCTAGTCACACGTTAACACCTAATACTCAATAACCGAGAGTGTGTGTTCAGTGACATGCAGTGAGGCTCAGACCACATTGAAAATCAGAGATTCAAATCTAATTTATAACTTCGAAATAAAGAGTGAATTGTAGAGTTTGGCTGAACTAATGCTGGAGGACATGATCATCAGGTTCAGTTGATGAAGCCCCAGTGCTGTGGTCCATACAGACACCAAACACTGAGACCGTCTCACATTTATCTACAGTTTTCCCATTCAAATATCTCAAATTGTTATGCTAATAAATGTCATTTATAATGCTAATAAATGTCCCCTAATTCAAACAACTTCAGTTCAGTTGCTGCCTTACATTTTTAGGTATAATCAAAATTGGCTGTACAAACATTTCCTAGTTGAATCTTTTATAACTTGAAAATGAAGTTCAAACGGAGGAGTTAAAGTACAGTAAAACACATGCTGTAATGCCTTTCTCCGGGTGTGTATTGAAGCGCTGTACTCCCTGAGCTCCAGAAGGCAAGCCGCCGCCGTGACAGGCGGGAAACTCTCTCCTCTAAGTCACCGGACCGGTGGGTCGTGTTAATGGTTACAAACATTTCTGCCCGTTCTCGCTTGACAGAGTCGCATGCGCTCAAACATCCCAGAGGATTGCAACACCTGTAACCTGAAAGCGCAGCTCACGGGGAAAGAAACTATTGAAATCTGCTCAATAGTGGAGCTGTCAATCCATTCCCAGCACCTGAAACCTCGACACACACACACTCTTACCTTCCGGGGAGCTCGAGTCCTTATCCTTTTTCTTTCCGCCACCTTTCCCATCTTTTCTTGGCTGTTTCTCAGACATGCTGGCTGTGTGTGTTCTCGCTGCGTTCAGCTGTCAGTCAGTGTAAGTTGAGCGCGAGGTGTGAGTGTGTGAGCGAGACTCCCTCAGACAACTCTAGCAACAGAAACTCTCCCCCGTCTGCAAGTGTGTTTTACTCAGGAGAGGCGGGATCAACTCGCAATGTGTCAGATTTCCACAAGTCCCACGAATCAGTGCACTTCTTCATTTGTAAATTAGCAACGGCCGCCGTGTCGGTGTGTTAAAGCCACTTTGAAGACTTCCTAGTCTTGGAAGACTCAGCTCTAATGGTCTGATAGTGTATAAACAGGACGGCTGACACATTGCTTCTGTCGTCATATACTGTGATCGAACGAAGTACTGTGAAATGTGTCATAATAATTAAATACTCAACTGAGAAGTGTTATACACACACATAATACTTGTGTTCCTCTCTTTGGATGTGACGACACACGGCTGACATAAGCATGGCACGCTTGACAAGACCAGACTTGCTGGATTCAGTTGATGTTGTCACGGTTTGATGTGGGTCTGTGGTCTTGTTCGACATGACGTGTGGGACGAATGTCAGGATACACCAACCAGGAAGATCATGCCAATACTCCTGCCATACACACCGAAACTGGGCTTTACACTGAAATATGTTGAACAACAGCAGATCTGACAGTTTGAGCTTTATCTTTAAAACAAGACAAGTGACATGTTTTGCTAATGTTGGTATCATAAGCAAATCCTAAATATAAAACTTTTCAAATAGAAACATGCCTAATGATTGAATTACAGTCACTGACACACGAGTGTGTGAATAACAATACATGAAATATGTTATAAAAGTGGAAAAATAACGTGTTGGTTAACTGAGTGCACCTAAAATAGAAGAAAGCATGTTTCATCCAGGATTACAGTCTCTGTCTGCTAGTCATTCATTATCCTCAGGGATGCGCCAGTACTGACATTCTGGCTGACCATTATTTTCATATTATGGCTGATAAATGGCAGATTTGAAAAAATCTATTATTATTTTAAGTGAATAAAAAAACATTAATTAATTTGAAATAAAACTACAAGTTAGTTTATAAAACTAGAAGTGAATTTAGCCATTACAGCATGTACAGCATGGAAATGGATATTCATTTTTTTATTTTCTTTAACCTTTCTTTAACCAGGTTAGTCTCATTGAGATATATAATCTCTTTTTCAAGAGAGACCTGGTCAAGATAGCAGAATAAACTAGATCACACAATCACAAAACAAACACAAAAGAGGCAAAGACAACTCAAGTACATTTAAATAAAATAAAAGTGCCATTACTTAAAACATTTGCACGTGTGGATGGACTCATGTTCTATAGTTTTAACATAACCTTTAAAATCATTTAAGGAAATTCGACACTGTAGTTTAAGTGTTTTCTGTAGTTCATTTCAAGCAGAAGGTGCAACAACCATGAAAGCCTTTTTAAACAACTCTGTCCGGGCTTGAAGTACATTCAATGATTTAGTTTTCTGGACCGTAATCCATAAGTACATAAATGCGGATATGTAACTTAGGAGCCTGCCTATAATGCCCTTATATATAAAGATGTAAAGGTGAGTAAGCCGGCGATTTGACAGAGAGGGCAAATGCACTATAGAGGGCAAGAGTGTACAGTGATGAGTGAGGGGTCTGCAAATTGAAATAAACCTTATGCTCCATGAAACACAGCATCCGACATCTGAAGACACTTAGATAAGGGCATTCATATACAAAATATCACTATAATCAATAATACAGAGAAATGTGGCCTCGACTAGCCTTTTCTGGCAGAAAAAGTAAAACAAGATTTGTGCCTAAAGAAAACAACAACTTTTTTCCTAGATTCTGTATATGAAGCTTAAAAGAAAGGTGATCATCAATTTAAAATCCTAAATATGTATAAGATGAAACAACTTCAATTGTTGTACCCGGATCAGTAACAATATTCAGGTCTAACTCTTTTTTCCTTGAGTTTGAAAAGACCATTTCTTTGGTCTTCTATGCATTAAGCACAAGCTCTAATTGATAAAGCTGTGCTTGACTCTATCGAAAGCAGTTTGCAGGCATTCATACGCCTTCCTAAAAGTAGCTGCAATAATAAATAACCGTATCATCTGCATAAAAATAGAAAAATGCATGTTGGCCATTTTCCCCAAGACAGTTTATATAAATAGTGAATAAAAATGGCCCCAAAATGGAGCCCTGTGGGACCCCTTTACAGATTGATACATATTTTGATAAATGACAGTTTTTGCTGATCAATATCGATAAGAAGGAATGCCTTAGTCTTTTTTATATTTGTTTTTTATTACTGAGCGAAAGTGAAACAAGTGAAAGCATGGCAGAACATATATTACTTGTTTTGACAATGACAAGATATTTTGTTGTTTTAAATCAGATCTGAGATCAGGCGGTACGAATGTTTCCAGCGGTAACTTCAGACATGCTCCCTCACAGATCCAGACCTGAGCCATTTCCTTCAGCACAAGCACAAGCACTGGCACGTCACGTCAAACAGGTAACACTTCAAAGTCAGTCCTCGGTTCGGTTTAAATCGAACCTTTCAGTTTCACCCAGTGGGTGTTGAATGAAACTCGCCCCTTCAGGTAGTCATCCTGAGAGTCTCCTCGAGGTGGGTGGGGTCGAGGAAATCCAGGACTCCTTCCTTCTGTACAAAGGCTGATGCGTCACAGACACGGCTACAGTTAAGGATACGGTTGAGTGATCTTGGAGGGAGAGGAATGCGTGGGCTTCAATAGAGCAAACCTGCGTGAACACAGCCAGAGCTCATCCGTCGGGATCAGGGATAGACTCCGCTCACTGACTCAAACGGGACGTCAGTGACAGGAAGGAAGCTATTCATTGGAAACTACATCCCATTGAACCATTTCAAATCATTTTTATAGTCTTTGTGCAAAAAAAAGGGCTTTTTTTCTGTTCACGATGAAAATCACGATGAATTTTCCCATAACAGAGTTGAACAGAACAGAAGTTGAGGATGATTATGAAAAATCTGCACATTACTGACTAAAAGAGAAGTGTGCCAAATGTTTCAAAGGTGAAAACAGCACAACAGAGTTCAACTATTGAGACTGATGAGGCCAATGTAAGTTTAACCCCTTCGTTCACACACACACACACACAATAAACAATGTACGTGACTTAAAAAAGGTTAAATGGTCCTGAAATAAAATAGTCACACTTGTGCTCCTCGCGGTCAAAACTGACGCTTTGGAAATGAATGGGAAGCGAATTTCATCTAGTGGAAGCGTTTGGTACTGCGCCCAAACAAATCTAACTAAAGGTTTCATTGTTTCATAACAATAAATCAAAAATTCTATAACTTTAAGTTCACTTTTTAAAAACTTTTTTACTTAAGGAGTAGGCTAATCTGGCAAGTGCCGTCTTTAAAACAGCCAAACTTCAGTCTGTGCTACAAAACATTTAAGATTTATTACAGCTTAAAGTTGGACATTTCTTTTTCGGGTCTATGGATTATGTGGACAAATGGATTATAAATACTGCATGAATATAATTTAATACCATAAAATAAATAAAAAACATTACATTAGCATTAACAAAAAAAAAATCTACATAGTGCAAGCATGATATTTTAATTCAAATGAAAGTGAAATATTGGTAGAAATCTATGTGCTTTAACACAATGTGATTATAAATAATGTGAGTTCAGCTTCCTGCCAAATATTTCACTTGTTAGTCACTTGGTCATTTGGGATGGGAATCTTACCGCAGCGTTGGCTATTTACCATATAAATGGTTTCCTTTATTACGGGCACTATTACTCAGAAACATGATGTTGCAGAAAAACTCAACATTTGGATATAGGGTCCCTTCCCGCTTGCAACAGGCTTAAAAATGTGAATAATGTTACAAAAAAGTGTTGTAAATACACGCTTGCGTTGCTCAATGCTGTCATGTCCTTTAAACAATAATTGACAAAGATACGTAATTGGTGACTTTTATTCACCTACGCCATGTCTTATTGAACAAACAATTTATAGTAGTGGGTTCAAGGCACTTAGAGAACTTCAACTTTCCAAAGAACTTTTCGGAGAAATCGCTGAATTTCCGTGAGCGCAATCTGTATAAACATGACGCCTACATGAAAAGCGTCCGGCCCAACAAGCCCTCGTCCTCGAAACAAGCTCCTGACCATCTCTGCACACACCAGATCTCTTCATACTGCACCATCAAAGCATTGCTGCAATCATAACTCTCACTTTTTCTGCGGTTGACTTTCACTCCACAGAGGTGTCGTGATCCTGCCGTCTCGTAGAGGAATATGAATAATGACCATCATGTCAAAAGAGTGCATTCAAAAACAGCCTACGAGAATGAAAAGTCAAGTAAAATACATATAGTTAGGAAGGAGATTCAACACAAAACACGGCAGACGTCACAAAAGAGTGTGTTTTTAGGTCCTTTTCCGTTCTGTGAGTTTCTAGGAGGGGCAAAGCCTGAACCTGCAGCCTGTCCCAACTTGAAGAGATCAGAACATTATCCACGACTGCTCTCCCCTCAGATTTATTTGGGCTTTGTTGTCTTGGATACACACTACCCCTTATGGTCACATTTCTAGAGAACAGTATGTGCATATTTCATAACAATAACTTAACAACTTTTTCACTCTAGCAGTAATCTGGCAAATACCTTCTTTAAAAAGACCAAACTTCAGTCAAGACTTTCAGGTCTATGCTCAAAAAGTGAGTGAATGGATTAGAACTACTGCATAAATATAATTTAGTACCATCAAATAAATAGAGTTGTTATTGCCACGATAACCAAACCGAAAGACAGTCTTGAGGAAAGATTTGTTTCACATGCATCAACAGTGGTCTAATATGCAGGAGATCGTGCCCATGTTTATAGTTATTTATATATCTTATATCATCATCTAGCCCTGTGAGTACTGCGAACCAACTTCGCATCACTCACTCCGTTTTGTTTTCTTGCAGAAAAGCACCTTTGATGAAGTAAATATTTTCTGAATTGTGGATGTGGGTGTTGAACGCAATAGAGCCAATTTGCAGGTGTATGTTTTACATCGCCATAAAAGGTCACCAAAACCACAAAAAAACATGACAAAAACTATAATTGTACGAGCATAATGTAAATATTATGATTAGCGTGAAAGCTAGTGTAAAACACCGGCCCTGTGCTCGCCGCGCTGAAGTTACCGAGATGAAAAGGGCGAATGTTGAAGACGGCTCTCTCGTCCAGATGTCCGGCACGCTGTGTGTACGCTCATAATGGACTGTTTTCTTTCAGCATTTCTGAAAGTGAAGTTGTTTGGGTTGTTTCATAAACACAGTTGTGACTGAAGGAAGAGCGCACTCAACAAAGGCCGACCGGAGCGCATCTCGCACACGCGCTCTGGATGTTTTTACCGCAGTGCTATCATCAGTTACTGGCGGCTGAATATCATTACACCTCAAATCTTCAACGGCCAAGAACATGTGCATGGAGACAGGCAATGTTTATGAGGGAGTTGCCATTAATACATTTAATTCTAAAATGTCCCAATATGAGCCCCATCACAGAGTTTCCAGTAAGTGGATATAAAGCATAAGCAGAAGAGTCAGCGAGACGCAGGCAAAGGTCAATCCTCCAGCTGATGTTTAAGGCAATACATCTTATTCCATACAGTATGTGTTGTGACTTTATAGTGATGTGGAATATAAAGGGCAGTTTGTATTTTACTACATGAAATAGTTGTTTTGTACGTAGACACAATCAAGCTGCTCTGAGATGTGACTGTTTACAACAGGATAACAGAAAATGAAAAGGAAAGGAGCATATCTGACTACGACACACAGACACTCTGTCTTTGCGATGTTACAAGGGTCTAATGTCAGGATCAATATTCTGGGATTTTGGTTCCAGCTTGTATTCACTCCAGCAATTTGCTAGCCTGGGAAAACCCAGAGACAACTTCCGGCAAATTTAGATTTGCTCTGAAAGTTAGTCTGGCAAAGAGCTCACTCAAGCCCATTTCCAATCCGTCGAAATCGCGGCACCAATCAGAAGCGTTGGGGCGGGCTTTACACGATGACGACAGCGCTGGGGTTTTGAAGCAGATTTTGTAGCCGACATTACAGAGATGGATGCCGCCGTCGAACATCACTCGTTCCAATCAGCTATCGCGTCTGTTTTAAGAGATTTGAACGTTTCCTTTTTGTTTAAAACCGAGCAAAGAACAACACTCGGAGATGTGTCTCCGCCGCTCTGCATACGCCATCTCCTTCATCGCTCTGATTGGGTTTAGCTCTATCCGCGACGTCCGTTGGTGACGCCCCTCTGGAAATGATTTGTCTATGACGCTTTGCCAGACCATAACTCAGTTACAACTGAGAATGGTCTGGTTTTAACCAGGCTAGCAATTTGCCAGAACATTTTCAAAATCAAAGCCCAGTGTGAATGTGGCGTAACTATGCTAGGATCTGCCGATGATTTTAGAGAGGCTGCTAATCTTTCACTGCATTGGTGGCATTTGGTAAGGGACTTCTTTGGATTACCTTTATGTTATATTTTGTAATCTCACAGTAGAAATGTAGTCTAGTCCACCAAAGACAGGGCTTAGTTGTTCACTCCAAAACTCAGGTGCCGCATAAGAAGAAAACATTGACAAATGAGCCTGACAGTTTGAACAGTGCAGGCGTATAGTGGAAGGGTTTGGCCGTGGCTGTCGCAGTAAAGACCCAGATACAGGCGCTGATGGACCCCAGGACGAGACAGACCTGTTAATATGACAACGACATCATCTTCTAGTACCTTGAACCTTCGGGGATATATATATACTGTAAATATACATACAAGACAAAACAAGTCAATCCTGTTTCTTGCCATTCACCACTACTTCCACGTTAAAGGATTTCAAGAGATTTCAGTTTTTCACGTCGTTTGGTTGATTTAGTCAAGAGGAGCAGTTCAAGGTACCTGAAGATGATGTCATGGTCATATTAACAGGTCTGTCCCGTCCCGGGGTCCATCAGCGCCTGTCTCTGGGTCTTTACTGCGACAGCCACGGCCAAACCCTTCCACTATACGCCTGCACTGTTTGAACTGTCAGGCTTAAATTTGTCAATGTTTCTTTTATTTTATGATTAATGACGTTTTCTCTTCATATGAACAAAGGTTAAGTTGATTGATCCTGACACTTTACAATACGGTCTCATTTGTTAATATTGCATTAGTTCACATGAACTATGAGAAATATATTTTTACAGCATTCTTAACCTTTGTTAAAGTTAGTTAATGAAATTACAATTACAATAGTTTGTTCATGTTAGTTCACAAAGCAGTAATGTGAAGTATTACATTCAATAATAATGGTTAATAGTCCAAATGACTGTGATTGTGGTTTTCTACTACTATTGCATTACATTATTATTTATATCAGAAATAGCTCTTGATCTTAAAGCACTGGACACAACTATTCTACAGTCCATCATTTCCTCTAATCTCACTGGTAAGATGAGTAGGTTTACAGACATTTACTGCAATAAATGAACTCAACCTCTACCTATAATCAACTGAGACAGTTGTGTATCCTATATAAGTTCACTGTAAATCATAAACATTTAAACAGATAATGTATCAGATTATCTCAAGATGGAAATGCACACATCAAACAGAGATTGTTTTGAAAGTGGAAGGTCTCTAAAAGCTTGACTCATTTCAGGTTTGTGTTGATGTTACTCATATCGACCAGATTTAAATCCAGTGAAACATCTGACCTAAAATGACCTCCTAAACCTCCCCCCACCTGCTTTTCACTCAGATATACTGTAATGTACATCCTCTTGAAACTTGACGTAGACAAGCGTAAACAGCAGAAGAAGGCAGCCCACCACCTGCGCGGCCTCATCATGCGATGCGATGTGTGTGTTACTGAGCTCCAGAAGAGGCGGATGGGTGACTTACAACAGGATATGACCTTCAAACAAACCCACTCATCCCTGAGGAAACGTCCCGTAATCTTCTGATTAACTCCAGCGCTTCACTTACAACCCTC
Organism: Rhinichthys osculus; assembly: GCA_029959095.1. Lineage (NCBI taxonomy): Eukaryota > Metazoa > Chordata > Actinopteri > Cypriniformes > Leuciscidae > Rhinichthys > Rhinichthys osculus. The sequence continues at coordinate 2,764,634 of JARWKJ010000024.1, read as the reverse complement.
CCCGATGACAATATGAGATGAAAGACAACCAAACAAACATAAAACCTGGAAATGGAGCGTTTAAAGGAACTCCTGATTCAAATCCATTCATTTAGCCGTTTGCCATCAACTAAAACCGAAACTCTGTTCTAGTGGATGGACACAGGAGAGGAATCATCAAACTGGTTTCATTGTAGTGAATGATTTCACAGACTTGTGCTGATTAACAACCCTTAAAGCTAATCATGCATGACCTATAAAAGTGCCTGCGCGCGTGTACAGTCAAACCAACATTTATTCAGAGTCCTTCAACATTTCTCACATTATCACAGTTATTCGCTATAGTTTAGAAAATGGTGATAAAATATGACGAACTCAGAGTGATCAGATCAGTGGATATTTCACTGGTTTTGTCTGTCCTTCTGTTAGACTATCACAGATTAATTATGTTGAATATCTGTCAGCTGTTAAATTTAACTCCACAATTAGATAATACCAGTTTAGCTCAACCAGTGACAAAGCAATGCTTCATGTTGTTCAGTCTGTGTGTAAGAAAGAGCATTAGCAATTACAGAAAAAACACTCAAGAAAACATGATCAGCTCAAAGTGTCTGAATCATTTTTGGTCCCAAATTTTAATAAATGTTACTGGTAGTCGCTGTATGAAGAATTTTTGGGTATAATATGTCACAGTTTACTTTATTTTGCAATTCTCACTTACAGAAATTAACTATAGTGTCCTGCACACACTAGTAAAAAAATATCAAAAATTATATCTGGTGTCAGAATAATTTTTGTTTTTTGGTATACGGTATGTTAAATGCAACAGAGATCGAAGTGTAGAAAAGTTTGTGTAGAAAAAAAAAAAGATTTTTTTTTTCTAATTCAATAAAACAAAAGGAACCCCCCCAATTTTAACTTTTCATTCTTATTAACCCCTATGGGGATTCAGGACCCTGGGCTCCACAATCCTGCCCTCCTCTTCCTCAATCCAACAGCATTTTCTGTTTATATGGCCTGTGGCATCTATTTATAGAGACATTAGAAAGCATGAGTTCATTATTTTTCTTCCTGATATTGAAGGGTGTTTCCATTCTCCTGCCTGGAGACGTGGGTGAAACAGCAGATTAGAGCATTCGCTGAACACATCTCCACCAATATCATCTGTTTTAAATAGATCTGTATGACAGAAGGTCAAACAAACAGCTCTCTCCACGTACTCTCGTTGCGAACGTCACAGTGATATCAGTCAAGATTTGTTCTGGACTTTTTCACTGCACTTCACCTATTGTATGCTGTGAATAACAAACACGCTGTGCGTGCTTTAAAAGGCCAACTAACTATACTTTCTCGATATTTCTTTGAGAAAGTTTGTGTGGATATGTTTGGAGGTTCAAACATCTCTGAATGATCAAGATAAAGACTGACTGAGGCCCAATCGTATTCATCTTAGTATGGCTTTAGATCAGAAGTGTTAGTAAGAGAAGACAGTTCCCTCTGCTGGAAGCACTGGGCAACAGATTCAGGAGCTGATGAATTTATGCAAGGAGCACTGATCTCAGAACAGATATTTTAGTGTTCAAACTGATCTAAAATTAGTTTGTTGAGGCCCTGTACAGCATTGATACACTTCATGTAAAAATGGCCATATGCTTACAGTGTTGTTATTTTTAACTAAAACTATCAAAAATAGTTTTCGGTAATTTAAATAAATCTGAAATAAAATATAAATATTAAATGCTAAACTTTAAAATAAATAAAATTACAAATGCTGCATGATAACAAACCGAAATAAACATGTTTAAGCTTGAAGTACTAAAATTACTAAAAACTAAACCTGAAATAAAATTAATTAAAGCTAAATAAAATTCAAGCTAATTCAAAATTATAAATACGATAATAATTATTAAATATTGTTATTATATTCTATTTGCTTCAAGCTACAAAAAAAAAAAATCTTGGTAAGTCTTATCTACAAGTCAGGTCTACAATAGTTTATAGTAAAGTAAATGTTTCAGCTGTTTTTAGAGTCGGTTAGAGTCGGACTGAAGAAAAAGCAAACCATTAAGTGTAGATGCAAATACAACAATTGTTAGTTTTCAGGGCTGTTCTGAGTCACATGGATGAAGTATTTACCACAGGGATAATGTGCAGTGTGTACTTACAGCTGCGCAGCCCTCGTTTAACAACAAAAACCGCAAAGACTTTAGGGAATGAAGTGCCTGAGAAGTCCGATGCATCCACAGCTGCCAAATGCAGAAGGAGAGAGACTGAGTCGATATGCACAAACACACAGCACTGGTCCATCAGAGCATGAGCTACCGGGATTACTCCTTCAGTCAATGGGTTTCCAGTTTGAATGCATGTGCAAACTGGAAATAAAAACTCACATACTACATCAGAGGTTGGAAATACAGAAAAATGTCATTTACTGAATGTTTTAAATAAAAAATTAAATGGAAAAAATAAAATTTTGATACTCAGTTGACTGTACTCTACTTTAGAAACATTTCCACAGAAAATGGAGGCTAATATAGTATTATAATTTTAGAAGTTTTGATGAAATTAAGGAATAAATAGAGCAGGAGATACTGGAGTGATGATTTGGGGAACAGAGTATGTGAGAGGTGCGGAGTCTTGATAACAATATTTAATCCCAACAGCCCTTCACGGCAAGCAAAGACCTTAACGAAACAAGCCCTCGGGACAGATTCTGAGTGACTAGATGAGCTCTCGGCACAGATCCCTATGGCCAGCAATGTAATATTATATATATTATATTATATTATATATATATAATGTAAATGTTTCAGCTGTTTTTAGAGTCTGTTTTCTAATCTTCTTTAAGACCAAAGAAAAAGCTAAACATTAACTGTAGATGCAAATACAACAATTGTTAGTTTTCAGGGCTGTTCCTAGGCACATGGATGAAGTATTTACCACAGGGATAATGTGCAGTGTGTACTTGCAGCTGCGCAGCCCTCGTTTAATAACAAAACGTGCCACACCAGGACCAGCTGGGACCTAAACACAGTAAACAAGAAGGATATTCATCGTGCTTAAGGCCACTGATCCTTCATTAGGCCAGAGGAGAACTGCCCCCGACTGAGCCTGGTTTCTCCCAAGGTTTTTTCTCCATTTCTGTCACTGATGGAGTTTGGGTTCTTGTCACTGTCGCCTTTTGGCTTGCTTAGTTATGGACACTTAATATTCAACAGTGTTACTGATTTAACTGCACTGACACTATTGAATCAGAAACGTCTCAGGTTACGACTGTAACCCTGGTTCCCTGAAAAGGGGTACGAGACGCTATGGGGAACCAATACTCACTACGGCATGCTGCCTCACTAGGCTGTGAACATGCACAAACACAGTGGGGCGCAGCATAAATTGACTCTATGGATTACCCAGGTGGAGTCAAAAGTGTGTCAAACCCATGGGCACATCCTATGCGGCTCATATGGTGGCGCTACTCCCTAAGCCATAGTCCCAGATACTAGGAAAGATCCCCAAGCTTTTATGACAGGGGTATCTAAATCTGTTCCCGGTTGCATAAAGCACCTTAAGTCTTTCCCTTAAGTATGAGACTTAAGGCGTGATTTCCCCTCAGACGCACCTGTTCTCAGGGAACAGAGGTTACAGTCGTAACCTGCAGTTTTAATGAAATGCCAAAAAACACTCCCCCTTCGGGTCACATACAGGCTTGTCAGTGACAGTATTCCCTACGGCCACTGCCCAAGCTATAAGCCTCAAAGAGGCCTCCAATACAATGAAGGCCTACCAATGCTGCTCAAAGGCTTAGAACCAACAGCTTCCGTGGAAGGGGTTCCTTTAAGGTAATATGGCCAGGGGGTCCAAAGGAGTCCCGTCCAGTCACTTTCTGAGGGGGACATAAAGTCAACCCCACATGCCACCAGGGAGGCTGACCTAGTCTATTTTACTGACCTAGTCTTGCCAACAACCTGTCTGTTTCCTAAACAGAGTCTCTGACATTTTGCCTGGATGCATACGATAGGGAGGACTGCAGATAGTGGCAGTAATTGCTCACAGACCGGATCATAGAGACGGGCATCCTGGAGAGTAGAACTCACTATAGGCTGGGCACTCTGAAAGGGGCCCTAATAAGGAGAGCGCCTCCAGCTCTAAGGTTTACATTCCCAACAGGCAGTATACTCAGCAGAAGTCCTATCGACCCTTTAAAGCAAGGGGTGTACAATCTTACACTACCAGACTATCGAAGAAGCCAACTGTAAGGCATACTGCTTCGAAAGTCACAAGCGTCAGCCCAGGCAGTGCTTTCCTTAACAAAGTCTCTAGCATTATTTGCCTCACTGGTAGAGGCATCCGATAGGAAGGACTGCAGATAGTGGCAGTAATCACTCACAGACCGGACCATAGAGACGGGCACCCTGGAGAGTAGAACTAAGCATAGCGATTTCTAACCCTTGAAAAAGAGGGGGGTAACTCTACTCCTGGATCTACACAGTGCTTCAAAGCCCTGTGGAGGCTGGGCACTCTTAAAAATGGACCCTAATAAGGGGAGACGCCTCCAGCTCTAGGGCTGATCTAACAGGGAGGCCTCATGAGAGATCTTCGTCCTTCCGACCAGACTCAGGGACCTAAGAATTCATACAAAGCGATACTCAGATAATTTCTGGAACACTATGCTCAAAGCTGATAAGTATTGACCAGGCACTGAGCTAGAAACAGGGAGGCTCCATGGGGGGCCTGCAACGTGATACTTGATGCCTTTGTAATGCTAAGCATCCACTCGTTGGGGAGTTTCAAGGGGGCTGTTAAGGCCTAACTACTTGATAGCTGGACTGTTAGCAGAGCTAGCCACAGAAGCCAGGTGCTCTCACAGACATCTCTGTGGGCCTGATCATACTTGTTTAATATTGCCAACAGGCAGTGTACTCAGCAGGAATGCTATCGAACCTTTAAAGCAAGGGGAGTACAATCTTACGCTACCGGACAAAATGGTCAAGGCCTATTATCTTTCTTTTTTCTTTTTTACAAGACAGATTTTACATACTCTTCTAAACCCAAGGAAATGGAGGCCACAGTACGTGGCCAACGACAATCAACCTTATGTATTGAATTCTTTTATACAAGGGACTCAAGGCCTGAGCAAACTGCTTCTTACTTTCTAAAGAGAAAGGCCTGGCAACGACCATGACATATCTGCATGGGAGGCTTTTTGAAAATAGCCTGCCACCAATGCTGCTCTCTATCCTGTAACACCACTAGCATTTTACACCTAGTCCAAAAGGTGGGCCTTGGCTAGACGACTCTTGTAGTAAGAGGAGGCCAGTACTAGGAAAAACTAGATTTACAGGAATAAAACCTTCTGATGGGCTCTAGCTCTAAGGAACCTACACTCAGATACTGAGAGGCTCAAGGCGAGAATGCTTAGCAGACCGCCACAATTTTCCTTGTTACTAAGCCTAAACCAGATATCGACGAATATTATATAATTGAAGTTCAGAGCTATAATCTCAAAATGACTTTCAAAATGAAAGGAGACCTGCTGCTCTAGTCTAAGGTGGCTATCAAGGTGGCCCGACGGGGGCCAAATTATACTCTGTAGTTCTATCTGGAGCTTGACAGAGCGGTGCCCTCAGTAGAATAACTCACGGTTGGGAGGAAGCCATCTCACACAGAATGTCTGTTTGATGCTCAGATGAACGGTGGCCTCACTAGAGCATTTTCCATATAATAAAGCCAACCAGCTCCACACTCATTTATACCCCACACTCACTATCACTCATTGCTAAGTCTTGTTTTACTGTTGTGGACATCACCAAGCTTTTCCGAGTCTAGTCCTGTCTGTGTTTCTGACATATCGCCTGTTTCCTGGATTCCGTTTTGTCTGCCGCCTGCCTCTGTCTTCCCGCCTGGTTATCAGACTCTGAGTATTGCCTTGTCTCCTATGCTGTGTTTGCTGTCTGTGACCCTTGCCTGTCTGACTACCCTGTGAATAAACTCACGCTGCGTTTGGATCTAACCTTGTCTGGTTGTTCATGACAGAAGACTTTGCCAAAACCAGATCCAGCAGCATGTCAGCCTTGTATGCCTCCCTGTCAGCCGCCGTACACCAGGGTCAACTGGATCAACTCACCTCGTCCTTGGAGAGGTTGGCCAAGATGGTTCGCGGTCTTCATGTCTCTACACCGGGACCATCGCAGACTCAACCCGTCTCCACAGTTGTCATCCCTGAACCGATCCTGATTCCACTCCAAGCTCTCCCGGTAAAATTCGACAGCGAGGTATCACGACGAGCTCACACAGCGATTCCGAGCACGGATACAGGAGCTGTTGCGACTCCGTTAGGAGGATCGATTTCTCGATTGTTATATGACTATACCTACATCCAAAAAAATTAAAAATAAATCGAGCACACTTTGAAATAGTCTAATTTTCATCAACTTGAGTCTATGCAGAGACTGCTTGTTGTTATCAGAGATGGCAACGCCGGCGAAGAAGGTACGTGACAAACTCAAAAAAGGAGAATTAAAAACAAAGGAAATAGAAGGTCAGAAAAGTGTTGCCTGGAATAAGTTGTGCGCTCTCTTGATATGCGCCCGTTCGATATTGTTTCTGGTAAAGGATTCCACCAAGTGGCCCAGACGTTGATTGACATTGGAGCTAAGTTCGGTGCTGTTGACGAGGGACGAGGCTGTTCTGAAGACTCCCGTTAATTTTGAATGCACGGGAAGAGAGCGGAGAGCGCGTCTTTTTCAGGCACAGTGCAACAGGCCTAACAATCATATAATAAACTATAGAGCCTCGATATTAAAGCTGCAGTCCGGCATTTTTCCTCTTTGTCGCCATCTCTGTTTGAAATCTGTAATTGCAGTTATTCGCGGAATTATTAACTTTGCGTGAGTTGCACATCGGCATGAAACAGCGCGGATGAACACAATGTTTTGAGACTGCGAGTCTGTCAGTCACCGCGCCGATGTGGAAACTGGCATTCAGAATCACACATTCTACTTTTGGAAGTAGGCCTACAGTATGACCATGACAACATACGAATTTTCATCGGAAAATGTCATCTGAACAAGTAAGTAACATCCACATCAACTAAGGGGGGAAAGCCTTGCAGTAAATCGTGCTGATTAAATATAACGATCGCGTCAAACCTTTCAAATTATACTTTGTTCTCAAATTATCAACATCAGCATTGTGACTACATTTAATGTGTATTATGATTACCCTGTAGTTCAGTTTCTATTTCTGTGCAGTCTAATTTCTAATTGTCATACCAATAAATTAATGTTTCTTTACTGGTTTTCTTTGAAAAAAAAAAAAAAAAAAAACACGTATCTGTAATCCGATGCATATTTAAAACTATATATAATTTCGGAGGAGGCCGGTTTGGTTTGCTTGGAGTAACTTAGAGGTGAATTGCTCCCTCTCATAGCTAGCACAAAATATTTACCATAATAGCTAAACGAATAAAGACAGGAAACTCCGTAACTGTGTGAATGAAGCGAACAAGTGTGCTACTGTTACACGATTGAACTATTGAAATGTCTTACCTGTCCTAAAAGAAAAAAAGCCGTCTCTGCGTCCGTTTTGAACCGATGTTTATCCTTGTTTTCGCGTGGGCCAGTTGCAGTCTCTTTTTTCTCTACCCACTCCGAAGTCCGAATTATTTGGGGTTTTACAAGTGGTGAATGTCCAGTTGTCACTGGTGATTGTCGTTTGAACCTTTCTGGATCCGCCATAAGTTTAATTATTTAATGCTGTGAGAAAAGGCTAAAAATGTCCACCTCCAACATCCTCACGCAATATAGCCGACCGGGACGCCTTCTTTATGTGTACAGATGTGACGTAATGACGCAAAGACATGCTCGAATTTCCCGCGGAAATCCACCAGTACCACTGGAATTAAAATCATTATTACAAGCTAACCGTTTTGAATCGGGCAAAAGCAAGCAGATATTTTTGAACACTGGCTGGTTATGTTTTTTTTTTATTATTATTATTTTGGATAATTTTTAACCCAAAAAAGTTACGGACAGCAGCTTTAAAGAAACGCCGAAGTCACTCCTAGGCTTTTTCGTTGGTGCGCCATCAGCTATGCCTACAAAAGACAGATGAAATCTAATATTAATAATTGACCCATGTCGGTATACACAGCCTAATATTTTATAATGAAAAATAGCCTACACAATCAAGATAGACTATTTACTTTTTAGCCTATTTATTAAATCCAGGAAATTGGTTAATGAAACATGGATTAAACTGAAGATACAATTCAAAACGAAATTCGCTTTAAAGAAAGGCTTTGTGCTTTTTTGAGGCCTCTATGAAAGTTTGAAAGTCTTTTAGTGCCGCTTTCTGAGTGTTAGCGTCCGTAATGGAGAACTGTCACGTAACATTGTTGGCGCCCCATACAATAGCAGCATGTTGAAATTATGTGCCAAAATGCGTTTTCTATTAGGCTACAATAAAAATATTGTACAGTAGCCTATCAGATAAGGTCAGGTTTGCCGAAGTGCGTTTAATTTAGGCTATTTATTTATTTTTGTCCCTGCGCGCCGATCGGAGAGGAGTTCATTGCTGATATTCTGAGAGCTTTCTAGTCTCGCGGCTGTCATCAGCAGCGCCTTGTATCGCCCAATCAGCGGATGGCGGGCGGGTGCGGTTTTGAAAACTGGTCAAAAACGTTGATGCGGATGGATGGCGGACGGATGATGAGTTTTGTGATGCGGTTGCGGATGAAATAATAGCCCATCCGCGCATCTCTAGTAAGTACACTGTAAGTACTGTACTGTAAAAGGAAGCGTTACCTAACAGACATTTAATCTGGAAAGGCAAGTTATTCAACGACACAATAGCACACAGAACAACAGGCTGAATAGGTGTCCGGTATGTTAACGTAACACATTAACAGTTATTCAGCTACACAATAGCATAAAGAACATATACCTGGGAGGCTGAATAGGCTAAATTAACATAAGCCAGCGAGTCCAACAAGCAAGTCACCGGTAAGCAAGTTCATCAAGCTCCTGCGATCTCATTCCATATCACTGAATCCATTGAGTTCTTCATCCTCAGTGTCGCTTCTGAACAACTCTGCCAACTAGAGCGCCCTCTCGCGGCTGTAGACGCTAATGTTCTCTCTTGGTTCATCTCAGTCTGAATTAATTCTTATATAAGTCGCACCTGACTATAAGTCGCAGGACCAGCCAAACTATGAAAAAAAGTGCGACTTATAGTCCGGAAAGTACGGTACTTAAAATTATAAGAATTATAAGTAGCTTGAGTCAGCCTTAGATTTACTGTCAGGATTACAAAATGAACAGCAAAAAGTTATTCGTAATAATAAAGGTGTTGGGATAGAAAAATAAATGATACTAAAGAGAGTGCACACTATCATTAGTATGACACCCGTAGGAAGGTTATCTGAGAGACACCTTCTGATGGAAAGACTAATGGAGCTTCAGTGAGATCATTGTTTATGCTGAGAGGCTGGAGGGAAGTTCAACATTTCCTGTTGATAATGCTTGCTTGCGACTGAAAATTGTGTTCAACCCATCCAGTACTGAACAAACCCACCAAGAGTGATCAATAAATCTGAAACGTTCAGGGAGTAGCTGTACTGCTGAACCCATAAATTGATATTTTGAAAGAAATATATTGGGACTATAGAGGTATACAATGGGACAGAAGCTCTCCATAACATTTATGATACCAAGAAGCTCATAAATGCTCACCTGATTATGCATGTGTTGTGTTTGTTGTGATCAGTGTTGAGAGTACATAATAAGTTACATAATCAGATTACTTTTTTTTAAGTAACTAGTAAAGTAATGCATTACTTTTAAATTTACAATAACATATCCGAGTTACTTGTTCAAAGTAAGGCAAGTGACTTTGTTTTCCCATGTACTGACTGACACCTCTCTTGTCTCCATGTTGAGAGAATCATAACATGAACTAATGAGCTGCAGTTCTACAGCGTTTATTAATGTTAATTTCAACATTTATTAATACATTATTAAAATCTAAAGTTGTATTTGTTAACTTTAGTTAATGCACTGTGAAGTAACATGAACAAACAATGAACAGCTGTATTTACATTATCCAACGTTAACAAAGATGAACAAATACAGTAATAAATGTATTGCTCATGGTTAGTTCGTGTTAGTTAAAACATTAACTAATGTTAACAAATTAAACCTTATTGTAAAGTGCTACCAGTATGTTAAATACACATACTTTATGTATTTAATCTCACTTTATTAACCAATGTCTTTGCTGCTGACCTTCGATGATCCAATTAAACCATACATTAAGCAAAAACATCACATTTGTGTTTCACTTTTTTATTGCTGAAGTAAGAGTATTGAACTTTCTTCTCCTGCATCCTATTCTTCTGGGATCCAGAATGGATCAGACGCAAATTAATATTTCCTTCAGCCTGAGTAATCAAATTGGCAGTCCAAGTAATTTCAACTTAAACATATTAAAATTAATTAAAAACAAAATCAAGTTGAATCTCATATAATTTTTATAAATAGCTTGATGTAAAATTGAGTAAATGTAAAAACATGAGTTGTCCTGACTTACTGATGATATCATTTTTTACAGTGTATAAAGAAGTATTAGGTTCTTGCACATAGGTTGCTTGCTAAGAATTTTATTTTGTCATAATACACAGATACTCTTGGCCATCAATGGAGAAATATGCTATTTGCTGTAGAGTTGCAGATTTCAGCCTGACCCCTGCTGCTAACTGGGATTGGCACAGCCATATGGGCAACTAGAGAGATCCAATCCTAGCGAGTGTTTACATTCATTATTGTGCAACACTGCCACCTGGAGACGGTCACTGCACACACACACCAACATAATGACAAAACCAGATCCGCAGTTCCTCTCAAACCTGTCCCGGGACCTCCACCACTGCACAGTTGGCACGATCCCTCATCCGACACACCCAATTCAAATCATTCAGTCTCTACTGAAGAGCTGGAGAGTTGGATCAGGCGTGTCCGATGAGAGAGACATCTATAAGTGCAGCGATGGGGGTCCCGGGACAGCTTTGAGAAGCACTGGTCTACAGCACCGATATTAAATGGATCTGAAATACAGTGGCACGTCCACCTCTACAAATATAGCACATTATAAAAGTCTCATTACAGCAATACGGACCAGCCTTTCATTCTACACAACAATCCCATTTCCAGAAGAGTTGGGACATTTTGTAAAATTAAATTAAATCAATAATCTGTGATTTGACAGATTATTACTCTTTAACGTGTATTTAACTGACAAATGTACAAAGAAAAGATTTCCAATGTTTTCACGGACCAACTTATTTGTATTTTGTAAACATAATCAGATTTTGATTGCCACGGCTGCAACACACTCCAAACAAAGTTGGGAAAGAGGCTTGTTTACTGCTGTCACATCACAGCCATCACACCTTTCCTTTAATTACACTGGTTCCCAGCATGAGAAGCGGGGGTGATGGTGACCCAGCAAATGGTATGTTTTGCACGCTGTGACCGAGCTTGGTGTGCTGGTGTGTGTGCTGGTGTGTGTGTAGGCTTTTAGTGGGGCACTTGACCTCTGACTTTGGTTGAATGCATTCTCTTACAGCAGTTGTTGAAAGTGCATGCTATTATTATTGACTACGTTTCATGCTCTTGACTGCCTTTTACCATGTACACTTTCTGGGTTCAGTGACTGACAGCTGGATTTGGACATGGGAATTCCCAAATGACCATTAAAGTCTTTAAAAACAGCAACTTTCAATTTTGAGCTTTCATTATTAATAGCTCTATCTCAGCAGCAAGAGCTCTTCTCATGTTATTGAACAAACCGTTTATGATTATGCAGTTATTTGGCATATTTCTTTGTTTTCATATCTTTAAATATTTTTGTTTTGCAATGTACACAAGCTCTTTTATACACAACTGTTTTGTGCATCGATCCTTTGAAACAGGAGACAAATCCTTTCATCCTTTGAAGCGTTTCAGCCTTTTGAATTTTTACTTTGTTTAAAACTACTGTCAACAGAGGGAACAAAAGAAACTACAAAGTTATAATTATATATTTTAATAAATCATGGTTTAATCTTAAATGGTGTTTCCTTTACATCATTAATGTGTTAAAACTGAAATATGCAAGCAAAAACAATGCTTTTCCCCAAACACAGCTTGCATACAGACAGCTGGCCTACTCACACTCAACCCTGTGTAACGGAGGCCAGCAAGTAGTCGCTGTGCGAGTAAACCTCACTCCTCTGATCTCAATAGGCGCTCTAGCGACAGACGCTAGAGGTTGCAGTCTTTAGCCTCCTTGTTAGAGCGCCTGACTCTCACGCCGGAGACTCGGGTTCGAGGCCCGCTCGGAGCGGGTCGAGTGGGACCCGGGTGGAGGGGTTACACCCGCAAGACCAGCTTCACCAGCTCCGGTTTACCTGAGAACAGCACGACTCTGCTGGTCCACCAGCTAGACCAGCACTCACCAGCAAGGAATTCATGCTGGTTTATTCTGGATTCTGCAATCTCGACTGATATAAGACAGTCCGTGGTCACATAAACCTGATTCTCCTTTTCATGATGGGCCATATATTATATATAAGAGACAGATCTGGACTGCAGGCAGGCGCACCCCTTCTATGGTGCAGTGTCTAGAAACCACATTGTTGTAACAAATACAGATTGAGGCCTGACATTGTCTTCCATGTGGTTTGCACTGATGCATCTCCATACCATGACCGATGTTTGCTTTAGCATCAGTCGCTGATGAAAGTCTGGATGGTGGCTTTTACCTTTGGAAGTTGATGGATATTTTCCCCAAAAACATCCTGAAACGTACATGTATCCGACCACAGCACACACTGCCGTTTGGGTCCTCTGAGATGAGGACTCAGTGGCATCTCTGCATTGAACACAGTCTGCTTGAATCTCTGTTACGCAAGGAGACAGATATACATCAGTTCAGTGACAACGGTTTTCCAAAGCAGTCCTGAGGACATTTAGCACAGTAGCATGATGGTTTCTGATCTGAGGGGTGAAGCTCACATAACATGTCCTGCCGTGTACTGGGATTTCTCTGGATTCCATGAATCTTTTTACAATATGGTAGAGGGTGATAGAGAAATGTGATTTTTTAAATTGTTTGGCATTTTTTTATGATATTTGGCACAAAGTGATGAGCCATGACCCATGCAAAGACTGAGAAGCTCTTTTACACCCCACCACGATACCCTCACCTATTACCAGTGCACCTGTTTATTGGGGACTGTTTCAAAAGAGTTCAACTTGGCTATTCTACAATCTTTTTACTTCTATTTTGCCTCCGTCCCAACTTTTTGAGTGTGCTGCAGCCATCGAAATCAATATATTTTTATATGTACAAAATATAATTAAGTTGGTCAGTGAAAACATTGGAAATCTTTTCTTTGTACTTTTGTCAGTTAAATAAAGTTTCGAGAGAATATAATTTAATCACAGATTCTTGATTTTATTGCATTTTACAAAATGTCCCAACTTTTTTGGAAATGGGGTTGCATTTTGCAAACCTTTTTATTTTTCAGTCTGAAGCATTATTTTCTGCGTGTAGAGTTGAGAATGAGCTGAGCCATTGGAGGAATGTACTGGAAGCGGAGAGCAAACTCATACAATGGTGGTTAGTGTCTGGAGGAGATGAAGCGGCAGCTGCTACTGTCCATTAGAGCCCAGAACCCGGCAGATCCGAACACATGCCGAATGAAGGATTCCTGCTACTCACACAGAGGCATCACGCCTCATCTAGCATCCACACATGCTCACATACGAATGCAAATATCAATGACAATAAAGAGTATGATTGGCCTGTGGGTTTGTGGGCCAGATCATTAAAATGGGTCCCACTGGTGTAAAATTCTCATGCAAAAACATTCTCAGAAAACATCAAATACAATTACCTGAAAATAATGAAGACAACCCACCGATCAGTCCTTTAGCAGTTTGACACTCATCGCACACCAGTCTCCATCCTTGAACCAATTAAAAGAATCTCAATTAAAAGAACACGGCTCATTTCAATGCACATGAACCATTCCCTCCTTACTTACACAACAACAACATGACAAAAACAGCTGAGGGTCATTTGAGTCATTTTACTTGTGTAAGTATTTGGCTACTCTACCCACTTCTAGCTGGCACACACTGGACAAACGCATGAGGCCAGGGGTCAATGCTGGATAAACCCTGCTATGGTAATGAATGCCAGGCTAATTAAACCCATTCCTTTGAAAAATCATTGTGGCTTAAAACACATTATATTTATCATCTCAGAAAAGAAAGCAACACATCTCTTTCTAAGTTTTCCTTGTGTATTATTTCAAAATGTATTTTGTCAATAGCTCTATCAGAATGGATTTAATTTACTGCAGGCACGACGAATCCGGGATAAATCAACTGCTGAATGTCTTGGCATTTTACGACAGGAATTTCAGAGCATAAACCCCTGAAATTTGAACATGGCTTCAACAATGGACTTCCTATGATCCTGTGAAGTGTGAGCAGCGAGAGGAAGGCTGATCTGCAGTTGTCTTCAGCAGCTGAGGAAGTGTGTTTAGGAAGGTATTTAGTGGGCACACGCCAGAGCGGGACAGGTGTGTGTGTCGCGCATGAAGTCCTAACAGCTCTAACCAGGGATGAAACTGCAGATCAGCACACGGCTCATGGATTCTCCAAGTAACACTCAAATGCGAAATATCTGTCATTCATTTATACACAACACTAAATACAGTAGTCAACATTTGAAGTGGATCAAAAAAGTTCATCAAAGTTGTCCTAAGAGAAGAACGGGTATTGTTCAAAATTCATGTATAACTTGAAAGGTTTTGATCCGCTTCAAATGTTGACTACTGTAGATATATTAAACTATAAGTGTTTGCAGAAAGATACATTTCTATGTAGGCTATTTACAGACAGAGTTAAGAATGTCTCAGTCAAATCTCTGCACCTGGTAAGAACCAACATGTACCAAAAGTCTTAAATCTGAACGAAGAAAAACGACACGAGCGCACTATTCACATATATACTGCAGGGCCGTTGAATGCTTGACTCTGATTGGTTGATGAACGTTCTAAGGTGTGCAAATATTGTCCACTAAACACACGGCTAAAGTAGTCCCAGGCAGATCGCATTACCGTTCCATATCACTCCGCCAAATGATTTAAGTTATTTCAAAGGTCCTTATAGCCGACAACAGCAAAAGAACCAAAACACACAAGACATTGACCAAACAAATAAATATAACAAATTAAAGCTGCAAGCAGCATTTATCGGGGTTCAAGCAGTTAAGGCCTTTAAGCACATAAGCATTTAAGACATTAAGTTGTATTTAGCATACATTTAACCACTGACATAATAAATGGAAAAGACCATTTACAGCCAATACAGGCATTTTACCATAGGAAATTCAACAGAGTCCAGAGAATTGTCCTAGATTGGTTTGGTTCCAATTGAGCGATAAAGCTAGGACTAGTTGCAAAAGAAGGTTTTTAACATTTTCGTTAATAACTAGATGTATGAAACGATATGCATATTGTGTGGATGTGTGCTACACCACGTGATTACAGAGCTGTAAAACTCGTTAGCGCCAACAAGTGGCCGATTTTTTTCAAAATTCTTACAGACCTTTAGGGCCACGAGTTGAATATGCCCATCGAGTTTCGTTCTGATCGGCCTCCGTTAACCTAGTTTAATAGGTGCTCAAACTTCATTGGTCGATGGCGGCCATGTTTTTTTAGATACGCCATTATCCTTTTACACATACATGGTACCAAGACACTGCACACCAAATTTCAGGTCAATCGGACTAACGGTCGCGTGGTCATAGCCATTTTATGTTTTTTCCATGTTATAGCGCCACCTACTGTTCAATCGTTGCAATTTTTTAACTGTGAGCTCAGATTGAACTCATTCACATGTGTACCAGATGTTCATTTTGCGCCTCTTAACCCTAACCAGTGACATAATAGATGGAAACAACAATTTACAGCCAATACAGGCAATTTACCATAGGAAATATATGGTTTTAAAGCTTTTTAACAGTTATAGCGCCACCTATGGTCCGATCTCCATAAAATGTAGCATGTTTGTTAACTATGTTGTCACATGATCACCAATTTGTGAAGTTCTGAGTTTTTATTTATGATTTATAGGCCTTTGAGTTTTATTGCCATGCCCCTTTTCTAAATCATCCTGTTATAACAATATGAAAAATGCAAAAGTTCAACTTTTTCGATAATTATTGACCTAGAGAGTCCAGAGAATTGTCCTAGACTGGTCTAGTCCCGTTTGGGCAAAAAACCAGGGACTAGTTCGCAAAATATTTGAAATTGACTTTTACTCTTATTTTGTATACGGTGTGGTGTGGCTTGGACATGGTGTCCGTCGAATATAAACTAGGCGCCTATCTTTAGGGAAGTGGCGTGGAGAGACGCTTCTGAAATGCTGCGTCGTGGCTGGTGTAAACACAAGCATTCATTAGATTGGGCGCAATCAGCTCCGGTAGCCGAGCATCACAGCTCTAACGCACTAAGAGTGTAAATAAGGGGTTACAGTCAATACCCTACAAATGGAATGTTATTATGCGTCATGGAACATTGCGCGCCCCAACTCGCGAAAGGTCGGATTTGCTCCATGTTTTGATAAGGTTTGTTTAGAAAACCATGAATCCATGTAAGACACAATGTCATTAGACACAATCCATGTCATTTAGGGATGCACGATATAGGATTTTGGCCGATATTCGATATGCCGATATTTTCAGACTAATTTTGCTTGATGCCGATACCGATATATTTGTGTGTTTTTTTTTAAGTGCAAAAAAAGCTTATTAAAGCTTCTATTAAAGTTCTCAGTCAAGAGCAGTGAGTGATTTCCTCTTTGTGTTTTGTTGTTTTATTAACATTAACGAGATAGTTCTCCCGAAAATTTAAATTGTCATCATTTACTCTCTCAAGTTTCTTTCTTCTGTTGAAATTATAAAAGTTATTTGGAAGAATGTGGCTAACCAAACAGTTGCTGTACTTCAGTGACTTCCATTGTATATTTAAGCACAAGATAGAAATGAATACAGGTTTGGAACAACATTAGAGTGAGTAAATAATGACAGAATTTTTATTTCTGGGTGCAGTATCTCTTTAAGGACAAGCGGCAGCATATTATACTGTCTCTTTAAGAACTGCACGCGACGTGTCTAATATACACGCATTTGACAAGCAGATTTTCTCTGTTTGCTTTCACTTTAGACATAACCAACTTTGTTTATGTAAACCGTGTGTGTATTTGACAGTATTAGCGCAATAAGACTCGAAAGATTAGTCCAGTATGCAGACTCTGTGACAGGCTTTTAGTTCATGTGAGCGTCGGGTGTAACGTGCTCAGAAAAGCGGATGTTAGAACAGTGCATCAGCACGTGAATGACATGTTTAACTAGCAAGACTTTGACGCACATGCAAATAATGAACTTTTGTGAATTGCGGTGTCCCGTGACCGTGAGTGTAACTCTACCTCTGCGTTTACATGTGATGTGATGTGAATGTACGTCGCGTTGTACAGTATGTTGAGATGAAGGCGCCAGAATTGAACTGATAGAATGCACGATACTATGTTTTTTTTTCAAAAGCAGATCGTGGAGACATTTTAATCGTCCACGATCAAAAACCGTGAGACGCACACCCCTAGTTGGAAGTTTAAGTTGCTGGCGCTCATGCTTCGTTCGCGTCACGTGCGCATAGGAAACACGCCACCCTATCGGCAAGGCTCATCGGCAGAAATATTCATATCGGCTGATGCCGATGATGGTCATTTTAAGCTTTTATCGGCCGATACCGATGTTGTCCCGATATCATCGTGCATCCCTAATGTCATTACAATCAATGAATCCATGTTATTCGACACAATGTTAAAGGTATAGCGGAGGATCTTTCCGAATTTTAGAGAAGACCCGCCCTCTCCAATTTTTTTTAAAATGCACATGCGCAACACTATTTGCTCCCGAGAGGGCGCACAGATATGCAAAGTAGATTGTTTGGAAGGGCATCCATATTTGGGTAGTCACGTTTGGTGGCACAATTATGTAGCAAATTATAAACTAACTCAAAAGCATTCATGCAAGACAAAATGTCAAATGCCCTTCTGTGTTTTATTTACTTATTATACTGATCGATTGAGTGACCGAGGACTCGAGACATGATATGCAATGGAGAAGTAGCTTGTTGCATTTGTGTAATAAATACTATGGTGAATACATTGGAATTATCGAAAATGAACACACAAGGTTTTAGAATATTTCAGCGTAATATCATTTAGCATTTGGTCATAAGGCTACTTTAGACAAATTGAGATGTTTACCGTGTCTACGCTAGGGGTGCGCCAAAATATCGATATGGCGATATATCACGATATTTACTCCCGCGATCGATTCTCGATGCGCTCTTGCCAAGTATCGATCTTAAAAGCCGTTATAAAACGCTCTATTCATTATCCGAGTTGACTGGATTTGACTAGCTTTCATGAGGCACACACGCAAAGTCTCTCGCTCTCTCCCGTGCTGTTCTGTCTCGCATGCGCGCTCTAGATTCCGGGAGATTTGAACTAATTTGCGGGCATCAGAAAGACGCTATCATTATGCGGGAGACTCCCTGAACTTCCGTGAGACTTGGGATGTCTGGCTTTGCAAAAGTCCGCAAAACGGGAAACACGACCACATGTACAGACACCTCACGCGGCATCACCCGGAGCTCTGTGAGAAAGCCGTGGTTGGTGCTGGCTCGAAGCCGACACACCCCGGCGTAAACATTTTTATTACTACTGATTGCAGCTATGTTACACTAAAATAGTGTCTGTGACTGTTTTGTTGCAACTGATAAGACACAAGTTGTTTTTGTTATTGTGTTTCATCCCAAAAAATAAATGGAGATTAATTTTCCTAATTTAAAAAAAAATTGTATTTCTTAAAACATGATATATTGTGAGTTATTACTGATAATATGTCGATTATCGCAGTATCGCCATATCGTGATATTATCGGTATCGTGAACAATGTATCGCATATCCTATCGTATCGTGAAGTACCCAGCGATTCCCAGCCCTAGTCTACGCCGTGCATGACTTGTGCCAGGGCTAGCATCGCTAATCATATCTTAACTTTTACTAGCAGTGATTTTAAATGGATTTTTTAGGGATGCTCCGATCGATCGGCCGGAGATCGGTATCGGGCGATCATCACATTTTATGACTCGATCGGTACTCACTCAACTTGGCCGATCTCACAAACCGATCACAATTTGATGACGTCAAAACGTGAGGAGGTAGCCTATATGATGCGTGGGGACTTAAATGTTTTGGCAGTCATGTCATCGCCGGTGTGGAATTAGGCTGCTATGATGTGTCGAGAAACAATGAAAAAAATTTGCTATTTGCCGTGTATGTTTCAAAGGAATCTCACATGGAGGATCATTGTCCTCCAGAGAGAGCGCCTTTTTGAAGAGTATGCTTCGCTCGCTCAGTCCACAGCGCCACTCGCTCAGAACGCCCGCAGTGACATGCTGGTTAGAAAATATGTTAAATAAGTTGGGCTGCCCGTGCACGACTAAAGTTTTTTTCTAGTCGACTAGTAGTAGTTCATTTAAGCCATTAGTCTAATCGCATATCTATATTAATTTAATTAAATATATATATGGGAGAAAATATTAAACCATAATGAGCGTCATCATAATAGGCTATATTGCCTATATTTCGCATATCAAGCGCATGCATAAAGCTTGCCACAAAGAACCGGCAAAAGTAATGTTTATGCAGCATGATACATTTTAATTGTTTATTAATAAACTGCAACGATACAGTTGGCGATGTTGACGCCATCTTCGCATAGTGAACGCGCTTATAGAGAGAAATGCACACTTCATACGGATTAGCTTAAGCAGAGAGTAGCCCATTTATTATCGATTTAAATAGTTGTTGTTTTTTTTAAGTAGACATTTCAAGCCTGAACTATACATTCTCAGGTATGTGAGGCAAGTTGAGGTTCGGTTCACTTATGAGACGCGCTCCAGTTCACGCGCCGGCGTGTCCGTGTCCTGATTATATTGTCTGCTATATTTCGCTTATTATTTATTAAATTCAGGCAAATGGATGATGAAACATAGTTTGAAATTAAGATACAATTTTTACAAAACGAAATTCACTTTAAAGAATGGCTTTCTACAAAACAAAACTTAATTAAGTGGTCAAAATCATGTCTGACCCATTCCAAATGTTTTCCGATATATTGGGCATCTTATGATCCTATCTTACTCATCTCATGCGGTTCCCTTTTAATATAATCAACATATTACTTTTTTTTTAAAAAGAACACTATATTAGCCTACTATAAAACATAAATATGAAACGTATATTTATGTTTTTAAGTTATAATTAAACGTCACACCACTCCGCTTTTCTCATGTGTGTGGCCTATGCATGTGTGCGTGCATATGGGGGAGGGGTGCGATTTTCGAATAAGCGAATAATACCCAGATCTTCGAATGTTATTTTTGCTTGAAATGCCCATCCCTTCTAATGAGTAGCATCAAACTACTCCAATTTGTTCTAATTAAATTAATAATTAATCTAATTAAATTAATTTTGTCCTGCTTAGACTTGTATTAGACCAGGTTAAAGTTACATCAGACTCTCTATTTTAGGTATTTAAATGTTTATTTTGTCCTCCAAAGTTTACTATTGGACAATGTTTAATTAAACCTTGTGGGCTGCATCAGAGTGCTCCATTTTGTTTGTATTTATCTTTGTCTTATATTAAGCATCGGTATCGGGATTAGTGCTGCCGCGATTAGTCGACTTAGTCGACGTAATCGACCATGCAAATTAGTCGACGGCAATTTTTTTAGTCGACGTGTCGTTTTACTATTGACCGCTATTTATTTTTGGTCTCCCGTCACAAACGGCTCACTGTAATTCACCTCCACACACCAGTCTGTGCGCCGTGCGCGCCCTGCTGGTTTATCTGCTATTATTTTCCTTCACGTTCCCGCCCGCCTTCACTGCTTTGATATGAAAAATTGCGGAGGCCGGTGACGGAGCTTTCACAGTGGGCTCGTTTGCTGCGGTCCGAGCGCGAGCGCGAGCGCGATTGTTCCCGGCGCCCCCCGCAGCGTTGGTCTGGTTTCACACTCAATTCTATCGAACCCTGTTGAGTTTGCGTGCATCTTATGCCATAGCAAACGTGCACGGCGCATGATAGAAAACAGGACGCGGGTCAATATATTGTGTTTTTCAAACGCACTCTTTTGAGGAGACAGTGGATTTCCAAATGTGTTGCCCTGATTGCACGCGCAATGCGCGAATACACTGCAGACTCAACTCTCGCGTATCCAAGGTAAATCATCAACACTATCATCCCTTACATGTGTTTTATTTAACTAAATGCATCATAATCAGCTAAAACGCATGGGCAGGTTACTTAACTTCCTGAACAAGCGCTCCCGAGTCCGTGTTGCTTTCACATTCCCGCGAACCGCGGTACGGGCCCGCCATGCACGCAGGTGTAAACGCGAGCTACATAACTGCGTGCCTGAGAGCTAATTTAAGTAATACATACATGTTTGTTATTAGAGGATTAGATTAGGACTCTGACCAATATGGTATAGCCTAATGGAAATGCAGATACTTAATGCTTAGATTGTTAATACATAATGTTTTTGAACAGGTGACATTTTATGTTTTGGCCCTTCAGTTGAGTTCAAAATAAAATGGACACAACGAAATAAACACTTGATTTTTTTTTTAATTAGTCGTTTAGATTAGTCGACTAATCGAAAAATTAGTCGAAAGATTAGTCGTTAGAAAATTAGTCGTTAGTGGCAGCACTAATCGGGATCGGTATCGGCCGATCACCATGACAATAAATCGGCAATCGGTATCGGCTGCAAAAATCCTGATCGGAGCATCCCTACAAACTTTACCCGTCTAGTAGAATTTTCGCGACTACGGCATCAGTGGGAAGCCCAACCTGTGCTTTTAGCGCACGCCAGGGTGTGAAATATTCACCCAAAATCACTCTGGTCTTGTTTCTATATTCTGCGGCCTTTCTCTTCTTATCATACACTTCGTATACATTTTTTCTCTTTCGACCCTCAGCCATTTTCAAAGGAACGGCTGAAACCGTAACTCATCACACATAATACAACTGAAAGTGCTCATGCGCAGAAAGAAATTTATCCCCAAATTTAAATGTTTTAATTTAGGCTATTCTGCGCCAGTTTAGCGCAGCACGTAGAACACTCGGGAACCGCACCTGCGGCTGGCTGCACTGCTGCTTCGCGCTCAGTAAGGAATATAGGTAGTTTTGCTGTATTCATTCAGTTAGAATGCTATTTGTTTTGGCTTTAGTCAACAAAATCTCCAAGAAATCTAAATCTTTTCTCTGGCTGCATTTTACAAAAAAAGACAAGACTGTGGAGTGCAAACTATGCTGCTGCGCCATTCACATATAGGCGTAGAAAACGCTAGGCGCGGCGCGTTCTCCTTTTTCCAAAGCGCTAGGGCGGTTGCGCTCCGGAGGCGTCTGTTGTTTCTAAGCTTGTTGTTGTTGTTGTTAAGGTTCTTGTTACGTGACCTACGGTGCGCTTGCAGCATTCTGAAAAGTTAAGATGTTTTTATCTCGATGCGGCACGAACGCGCTTGGAAAAAATGAGCGTGTCGCACCGCGACTGCGTCGCTTCCATTATCAGCGCACATGCCGCGCGCCTACATTTGAAATAACGAACTTGAGCGCGCAAAAGACGCCTGCTCTGCATCCCTTCAACCTCCACTCCTCCAGAGCACATATTTTCCAAAGCAGGATTTATTGTTAAGTCGAGGAGCTGTCTTTTACCCAAGAATGTGGAAATGTTAGTGTTTTTGGTCCACAACATAAAAAAGGTGGACTAGGCCTGCAAATCTGTAAGTAGCTTTAACGGCTTTATTAGACTGACTCAATAGATTGTGTTTTATGTTTTTATTTGTACACTTGACGCGTTTGAAAATAGCCTAAATAATGTTACAAAATGAAAATAAACCTATATGCCTTCCTACTGTACAGCCTATAATTATTAGGATTGTTTTTTAGGCTATTTGGGTTTGTGTGTTTTAAAATGCCTAGATCGGCTGAACAAAAGTTAACCCAAAGCTTTTAAAGTAAAGAAGAATATACACCAGTATAAACTAGAGCTTTTGTTATGATTTTTCAGGTGCGCGATTGTGACGGTCACTATAGATCTAGGACAGAACTTCTCACTTTGCAGTTAAAAAAAATCACTACTAAATTCACTTTTCAACTAATTTTATTATTATAGTTTTATGTAGTATTGATTTTTTGTTGTTGTTTTATAAATGCTCTATGACAATTGTTTAATAAATGTTCAATAAAAATGCAAAACATCGCATCTTTTTTTATTTTTATTTTGTTGACTGATCGTTGTGCAGGACAGGACTTTGGTTGACTAAGGATTTCTCTGGTTGACTAACCTTACAGCCTTAACGACTAGTCATTTCTTTTGGGATGAATGAATGATGAAATGTAAAAAAAGAAATGTAATCAGATATTGGATTCGAGTCAAAACACAATGATTCAGAATTCCTTCCAATAAACACATTTACTGTCAATAGTAAACAGTATATTCCACAATATGAATTGGAAATGCTGGAAAGATGAAAAGATTCAGTTGAACAAAGTTCATGAATAAAACGACTCAGTTGAACAAATATCGTGAATCAAAGGATTCAGTTTAAAGAGTTGTTCAAATTTCTCCGATCAGTTCAAGTACAAAAAACAAAGTCTGTCCATTTCAGAAGAAAAAATAAATCAATTTTCTTTTGTTTTTCGGACTCAAAGGACTTTGATTCATGGGATTTAGTGATTGATTGAAGACATCTTACCAGTTGATAGTTTCAAAACAGGATACTTGCGGATCACGTTCACATAGGAATAAACTGAGAATAAGGAAACACAGCCTTGCAAAAGACAAGACAAACGTACAATAATTAACGTTAAGTATGCGCATCTCAAATGACTCATTAATCTAACTTATCGTCATTTATAGAACAGATCAACACTCATAAAACACTCATTGTCTCAACTCATGATGATACAATAAGCATCGTTACATGTGGTAGCTTTAGCGTTAGCTAACTAGCTCAGCTCGTGCTGTGAGTGCGGCCTACTCATATCAAATCATTTCTGAAATTGACATACCTAGCTATATCTTTCATATGTCTTTTTATATTCAGATTTAATATTTTTAAAAATCACTCACCAAAACCAAATTCAATACAGATTTCCACTCCACTTTTCTCTCTATGACAACACACCAGCCTGACGTATCCAAAGTTTCCAAGTGCACTCAATCACAGTTCCCGTTCGATTATGATTTTGTGAAAGAAGTTTGTGGAGAAATGCTCCGTGTGCTGCTGCCTGTCTGACCTGTTCTCATCTGATTTCGTCTGTTGAATGCTGACGACGGCACCGGCGCGAACTGTGGGCGGGCCTAATGAACATGCCGCTACTGTTGGTTCTTAGGGCTGTCAGTCAATGCAGCACAATCAGTGATTGGATGAATCGCGTTTCTTTGTAGAACACTTTAATTCTTTATATTTCTTAACTTTTTCCAACTCTCAAGTCATTTACTGGTGGCCTGGGTTACCCGGGTTACAAATGTATTTCTAAAACAATGGTTCTAGCTTAGATTATGGCCCAGTTGTTTGGTCGAGTGCATATAGACAAAAAATGTACAGGTGAAAGATTGTCTCTGCTTTGTTTTATAATAAATATTTCTGTGTCTAGAATTCCTAATTTCCTTTACTCTCAATTTTTGTATAGTAGTGCTAGTCATGATTTTAACAGCAGGCATGCATAAAAGGGATTTTTATTTTATTTCGAAAACCACTGCAAAACATCGGACTGTAAAATGTAAAGAAGAATGAAACTATTGAAGGATTTACCATTGATATTACACATTTTGACAAGAGACACTCTACACAAGAAAAATGAGTTTTAAAAAATATTTTAAGGAACATTTAATAGCACTATATATAGTAAATTGTTGATTTTGATATTTGGAATGAATGTTAGGTTAATTAACTTTTTATTTTTTTGATTAAATGTAGTTTTATTACTAGTCCTAAAAGTGTGCCCATATACATGTCTCAAATTTGTTGTAAATATCTCATTTTGTTTTGAAGTTGAGACACTTATATTTATGAGAGCATAAAAATTATGCATCGGTGATATTGATTGGATTTTTTTTTTTTCAGTTTCTATCATAATTTTGACATTTGGGCATTATTGTTTAGCTATTTACTTATGTTTTCAAATTGCCTGTGTTTTTTTTTTTTTGTCTCGATCGGACTAATGGTCTTTGAAGATAACAGTAATTCTTTTTAAGCTCTAAATGACACGTTACAAAACCAAAAGGCAAAACCTGGCATGTTTGGTATTGTTGGACTCGGCAAGGATTCACGAGTATAAGGAGGTCACTCCTGTGAAAAAACGCTGGCTTGAAAAGTCTCAGGCTCCTTCAGGGCATTTTGCTGATGACGTATACTGAGTTTTTTTAGCTACACCAATGTTCTCATAGACTATCAAGGTACCCTGGACAAAGACACTGCATGCCATCTTTCATTAGACTAACGTTTGGATGTGGTTATTACCATTGTCATGATTTTTTTCCATGTTATAGCGCCACCAAGTGGCCAATCGTCGCAATTTTTTTCATGCCACCTCAGATTGTGCTCATGAACATGTGTCCCAAATTTAGCGAAAATATCTCTTTCCGTTCACAAGTTATAACCATTTTAGTAAAAGTGGCTCTGGTGCCATCAAACGTTTTGGTTCCCCTTAGCAACCGACAATTGAAATTGAATTTTTTTTTTATGATTATTGACAATCAGACTCCAGAGAATATTTCTGCAGTGGTTTGGTTCCAATCAGGCCAAAAACCTAGGAGTAGTTTGCAAAAGTAGGTTTTACACAAAAACGCAATTTACTCGAAATTGGAGCCTGAAGGGTGAGCCAATCCGAGGCATGCATCTTGTCCGGCTCGAGCCAAGGATTCCAACGATGTAAGACACTTGAGCCTACGCCCGACGGTTGAGGAGTTATGGGCCATTTCGTACTTTTGCCCGCTGTAGCGCCACCTATGGGCCAATCGGGGCGTGCCTTGGTGAGGCTGTAGGCGGTGAGAGTACTACCAGCCCCCAAAGTTTCAAGTCTCTACGACTTACGGTTCGTCCTGCCCGATCAGTTTTACGTGGAGAATGTTGCATGATGGGAAAATTAACAATAACAATAGGGTTTCAGCACTGAAGTGCTTGAACCCCTAATAAAAAGGGACTAAAAAGGCCTATAAAAAAAAAACCTTAGGGTCCACGCACTTGACGCTTGTGCTGCTGCTTTCCAAAAACTTTATCAAGCCTTTTAACATGTGCCTCGGAGAGGAGAAAGTCGCTTTTTTGCCTCTTTGGCTCATTTTTCATGGAAATGTGGTGATTTTTGTTTTACCTTTTAAACTGCGACACCTCCACCGATGGCCCGATCTCCGTCAAACTTTGCACGCTTCCTCAGAATAATATGGCGCACATGCTCAGCTAATTTGGTGAAGTTATGAGCAGAGCAGACCCTTTTTCAGTCATTTAAATGTCATTTTGCATAGGATATTATAGAGCATTTTACACCTTTATAACAGTTAAAGGGCCACCGGTGGCCCGACGTCCATAAAAGCTTCCAGGCCTCTTTAGGGCCAGGTGACGCATGCGCACGGCCGGTTTTGTGAGGTTGTATGCAAATCAGGCAGGAAGAGGGCCGCTTTCAGCCATTTCATGGGATTTGCCATAGAAATACATCATTTTGGCACCTGTTTAACAGTTAGAGCGCCACCAAGTGGCCGGTCGCCCTGTCCTTTTTCACGCGACCACAGAATGAGCTCTCACACAGGCGCGTTGAGTTTGGTGCAAATATCTCGTTCCGTTGACGAGTTATAGGCAATTTAGTAAAAGGGGCCCCTCCCACTCGGAACGTTTCGGCGGCCCTTAGGGACCGTGAACCCAAATTTCCACTTTTTTTTGATAATTATTGACATTCGGACTCCATAGAATCTTGCCGCACTGGTTTGGTTCCGGCCGGCCCAAAAACCTAGGACTAGTTCGCAAAAGTAGGTTTTACGGAAAACCCAAAATACCCGAAAATGCACCCAGGGTGACGAGCCAATCCGAGGCATGCATCTTGTCCGGCTCGAGCCAAGGATTCCAACGATGTAAGACACTTGAGCCTACGCCCGACGGTTGAGGAGTTATGGGCCATTTCGTACTTTTGCCCGCTGTAGCGCCACCTATGGGCCAATCGGGGCGTGCCTTGGTGAGGCTGTAGGCGGTGAGAGTACTACCAGCCCCCAAAGTTTCAAGTCTCTACGACTTACGGTTCGTCCTGCCCGATCAGTTTTACGTGGAGAATGTTGCATGATGGGAAAATTAACAATAACAATAGGGTTTCAGCACTGAAGTGCTTGAACCCCTAATAAAAAGGGACTAAAAAGGCCTATAAAAAAAAAACCTTAGGGTCCACGCACTTGACGCTTGTGCTGCTGCTTTCCAAAAACTTTATCAAGCCTTTTAACATGTGCCTCGGAGAGGAGAAAGTCGCTTTTTTGCCTCTTTGGCTCATTTTTCATGGAAATGTGGTGATTTTTGTTTTACCTTTTAAACTGCGACACCTCCACCGATGGCCCGATCTCCGTCAAACTTTGCACGCTTCCTCAGAATAATATGGCGCACATGCTCAGCTAATTTGGTGAAGTTATGAGCAGAGCAGACCCTTTTTCAGTCATTTAAATGTCATTTTGCATAGGATATTATAGAGCATTTTACACCTTTATAACAGTTAAAGGGCCACCGGTGGCCCGACGTCCATAAAAGCTTCCAGGCCTCTTTAGGGCCAGGTGACGCATGCGCACGGCCGGTTTTGTGAGGTTGTATGCAAATCAGGCAGGAAGAGGGCCGCTTTCAGCCATTTCATGGGATTTGCCATAGAAATACATCATTTTGGCACCTGTTTAACAGTTAGAGCGCCACCAAGTGGCCGGTCGCCCTGTCCTTTTTCACGCGACCACAGAATGAGCTCTCACACAGGCGCGTTGAGTTTGGTGCAAATATCTCGTTCCGTTGACGAGTTATAGGCAATTTAGTAAAAGGGGCCCCTCCCACTCGGAACGTTTCGGCGGCCCTTAGGGACCGTGAACCCAAATTTCCACTTTTTTTTGATAATTATTGACATTCGGACTCCATAGAATCTTGCCGCACTGGTTTGGTTCCGGCCGGCCCAAAAACCTAGGACTAGTTCGCAAAAGTAGGTTTTACGGAAAACCCAAAATACCCGAAAATGCACCCAGGGTGACGAGCCAATCCGAGGCATGCATCTTGTCCGGCTCGAGCCAAGGATTCCAACGATGTAAGACACTTGAGCCTACGCCCGACGGTTGAGGAGTTATGGGCCATTTCGTACTTTTGCCCGCTGTAGCGCCACCTATGGGCCAATCGGGGCGTGCCTTGGTGAGGCTGTAGGCGGTGAGAGTACTACCAGCCCCCAAAGTTTCAAGTCTCTACGACTTACGGTTCGTCCTGCCCGATCAGTTTTACGTGGAGAATGTTGCATGATGGGAAAATTAACAATAACAATAGGGTTTCAGCACTGAAGTGCTTGAACCCCTAATAAAAAGGGACTAAAAAGGCCTATAAAAAAAAAACCTTAGGGTCCACGCACTTGACGCTTGTGCTGCTGCTTTCCAAAAACTTTATCAAGCCTTTTAACATGTGCCTCGGAGAGGAGAAAGTCGCTTTTTTGCCTCTTTGGCTCATTTTTCATGGAAATGTGGTGATTTTTGTTTTACCTTTTAAACTGCGACACCTCCACCGATGGCCCGATCTCCGTCAAACTTTGCACGCTTCCTCAGAATAATATGGCGCACATGCTCAGCTAATTTGGTGAAGTTATGAGCAGAGCAGACCCTTTTTCAGTCATTTAAATGTCATTTTGCATAGGATATTATAGAGCATTTTACACCTTTATAACAGTTAAAGGGCCACCGGTGGCCCGACGTCCATAAAAGCTTCCAGGCCTCTTTAGGGCCAGGTGACGCATGCGCACGGCCGGTTTTGTGAGGTTGTATGCAAATCAGGCAGGAAGAGGGCCGCTTTCAGCCATTTCATGGGATTTGCCATAGAAATACATCATTTTGGCACCTGTTTAACAGTTAGAGCGCCACCAAGTGGCCGGTCGCCCTGTCCTTTTTCACGCGACCACAGAATGAGCTCTCACACAGGCGCGTTGAGTTTGGTGCAAATATCTCGTTCCGTTGACGAGTTATAGGCAATTTAGTAAAAGGGGCCCCTCCCACTCGGAACGTTTCGGCGGCCCTTAGGGACCGTGAACCCAAATTTCCACTTTTTTTTGATAATTATTGACATTCGGACTCCATAGAATCTTGCCGCACTGGTTTGGTTCCGGCCGGCCCAAAAACCTAGGACTAGTTCGCAAAAGTAGGTTTTACGGAAAACCCAAAATACCCGAAAATGCACCCAGGGTGACGAGCCAATCCGAGGCATGCATCTTGTCCGGCTCGAGCCAAGGATTCCAACGATGTAAGACACTTGAGCCTACGCCCGACGGTTGAGGAGTTATGGGCCATTTCGTACTTTTGCCCGCTGTAGCGCCACCTATGGGCCAATCGGGGCGTGCCTTGGTGAGGCTGTAGGCGGTGAGAGTACTACCAGCCCCCAAAGTTTCAAGTCTCTACGACTTACGGTTCGTCCTGCCCGATCAGTTTTACGTGGAGAATGTTGCATGATGGGAAAATTAACAATAACAATAGGGTTTCAGCACTGAAGTGCTTGAACCCCTAATAAAAAGGGACTAAAAAGGCCTATAAAAAAAAAACCTTAGGGTCCACGCACTTGACGCTTGTGCTGCTGCTTTCCAAAAACTTTATCAAGCCTTTTAACATGTGCCTCGGAGAGGAGAAAGTCGCTTTTTTGCCTCTTTGGCTCATTTTTCATGGAAATGTGGTGATTTTTGTTTTACCTTTTAAACTGCGACACCTCCACCGATGGCCCGATCTCCGTCAAACTTTGCACGCTTCCTCAGAATAATATGGCGCACATGCTCAGCTAATTTGGTGAAGTTATGAGCAGAGCAGACCCTTTTTCAGTCATTTAAATGTCATTTTGCATAGGATATTATAGAGCATTTTACACCTTTATAACAGTTAAAGGGCCACCGGTGGCCCGACGTCCATAAAAGCTTCCAGGCCTCTTTAGGGCCAGGTGACGCATGCGCACGGCCGGTTTTGTGAGGTTGTATGCAAATCAGGCAGGAAGAGGGCCGCTTTCAGCCATTTCATGGGATTTGCCATAGAAATACATCATTTTGGCACCTGTTTAACAGTTAGAGCGCCACCAAGTGGCCGGTCGCCCTGTCCTTTTTCACGCGACCACAGAATGAGCTCTCACACAGGCGCGTTGAGTTTGGTGCAAATATCTCGTTCCGTTGACGAGTTATAGGCAATTTAGTAAAAGGGGCCCCTCCCACTCGGAACGTTTCGGCGGCCCTTAGGGACCGTGAACCCAAATTTCCACTTTTTTTTGATAATTATTGACATTCGGACTCCATAGAATCTTGCCGCACTGGTTTGGTTCCGGCCGGCCCAAAAACCTAGGACTAGTTCGCAAAAGTAGGTTTTACGGAAAACCCAAAATACCCGAAAATGCACCCAGGGTGACGAGCCAATCCGAGGCATGCATCTTGTCCGGCTCGAGCCAAGGATTCCAACGATGTAAGACACTTGAGCCTACGCCCGACGGTTGAGGAGTTATGGGCCATTTCGTACTTTTGCCCGCTGTAGCGCCACCTATGGGCCAATCGGGGCGTGCCTTGGTGAGGCTGTAGGCGGTGAGAGTACTACCAGCCCCCAAAGTTTCAAGTCTCTACGACTTACGGTTCGTCCTGCCCGATCAGTTTTACGTGGAGAATGTTGCATGATGGGAAAATTAACAATAACAATAGGGTTTCAGCACTGAAGTGCTTGAACCCCTAATAAAAAGGGACTAAAAAGGCCTATAAAAAAAAAACCTTAGGGTCCACGCACTTGACGCTTGTGCTGCTGCTTTCCAAAAACTTTATCAAGCCTTTTAACATGTGCCTCGGAGAGGAGAAAGTCGCTTTTTTGCCTCTTTGGCTCATTTTTCATGGAAATGTGGTGATTTTTGTTTTACCTTTTAAACTGCGACACCTCCACCGATGGCCCGATCTCCGTCAAACTTTGCACGCTTCCTCAGAATAATATGGCGCACATGCTCAGCTAATTTGGTGAAGTTATGAGCAGAGCAGACCCTTTTTCAGTCATTTAAATGTCATTTTGCATAGGATATTATAGAGCATTTTACACCTTTATAACAGTTAAAGGGCCACCGGTGGCCCGACGTCCATAAAAGCTTCCAGGCCTCTTTAGGGCCAGGTGACGCATGCGCACGGCCGGTTTTGTGAGGTTGTATGCAAATCAGGCAGGAAGAGGGCCGCTTTCAGCCATTTCATGGGATTTGCCATAGAAATACATCATTTTGGCACCTGTTTAACAGTTAGAGCGCCACCAAGTGGCCGGTCGCCCTGTCCTTTTTCACGCGACCACAGAATGAGCTCTCACACAGGCGCGTTGAGTTTGGTGCAAATATCTCGTTCCGTTGACGAGTTATAGGCAATTTAGTAAAAGGGGCCCCTCCCACTCGGAACGTTTCGGCGGCCCTTAGGGACCGTGAACCCAAATTTCCACTTTTTTTTGATAATTATTGACATTCGGACTCCATAGAATCTTGCCGCACTGGTTTGGTTCCGGCCGGCCCAAAAACCTAGGACTAGTTCGCAAAAGTAGGTTTTACGGAAAACCCAAAATACCCGAAAATGCACCCAGGGTGACGAGCCAATCCGAGGCATGCATCTTGTCCGGCTCGAGCCAAGGATTCCAACGATGTAAGACACTTGAGCCTACGCCCGACGGTTGAGGAGTTATGGGCCATTTCGTACTTTTGCCCGCTGTAGCGCCACCTATGGGCCAATCGGGGCGTGCCTTGGTGAGGCTGTAGGCGGTGAGAGTACTACCAGCCCCCAAAGTTTCAAGTCTCTACGACTTACGGTTCGTCCTGCCCGATCAGTTTTACGTG
The DNA here is from genome assembly GCA_029959095.1 of Rhinichthys osculus. Classification (NCBI taxonomy): domain Eukaryota; kingdom Metazoa; phylum Chordata; class Actinopteri; order Cypriniformes; family Leuciscidae; genus Rhinichthys; species Rhinichthys osculus. The sequence continues at coordinate 2,732,388 of JARWKJ010000024.1, read as the reverse complement.
GAGAATGTTGCATGATGGGAAAATTAACAATAACAATAGGGTTTCAGCACTGAAGTGCTTGAACCCCTAATAAAAAGGGACTAAAAAGGCCTATAAAAAAAAAACCTTAGGGTCCACGCACTTGACGCTTGTGCTGCTGCTTTCCAAAAACTTTATCAAGCCTTTTAACATGTGCCTCGGAGAGGAGAAAGTCGCTTTTTTGCCTCTTTGGCTCATTTTTCATGGAAATGTGGTGATTTTTGTTTTACCTTTTAAACTGCGACACCTCCACCGATGGCCCGATCTCCGTCAAACTTTGCACGCTTCCTCAGAATAATATGGCGCACATGCTCAGCTAATTTGGTGAAGTTATGAGCAGAGCAGACCCTTTTTCAGTCATTTAAATGTCATTTTGCATAGGATATTATAGAGCATTTTACACCTTTATAACAGTTAAAGGGCCACCGGTGGCCCGACGTCCATAAAAGCTTCCAGGCCTCTTTAGGGCCAGGTGACGCATGCGCACGGCCGGTTTTGTGAGGTTGTATGCAAATCAGGCAGGAAGAGGGCCGCTTTCAGCCATTTCATGGGATTTGCCATAGAAATACATCATTTTGGCACCTGTTTAACAGTTAGAGCGCCACCAAGTGGCCGGTCGCCCTGTCCTTTTTCACGCGACCACAGAATGAGCTCTCACACAGGCGCGTTGAGTTTGGTGCAAATATCTCGTTCCGTTGACGAGTTATAGGCAATTTAGTAAAAGGGGCCCCTCCCACTCGGAACGTTTCGGCGGCCCTTAGGGACCGTGAACCCAAATTTCCACTTTTTTTTGATAATTATTGACATTCGGACTCCATAGAATCTTGCCGCACTGGTTTGGTTCCGGCCGGCCCAAAAACCTAGGACTAGTTCGCAAAAGTAGGTTTTACGGAAAACCCAAAATACCCGAAAATGCACCCAGGGTGACGAGCCAATCCGAGGCATGCATCTTGTCCGGCTCGAGCCAAGGATTCCAACGATGTAAGACACTTGAGCCTACGCCCGACGGTTGAGGAGTTATGGGCCATTTCGTACTTTTGCCCGCTGTAGCGCCACCTATGGGCCAATCGGGGCGTGCCTTGGTGAGGCTGTAGGCGGTGAGAGTACTACCAGCCCCCAAAGTTTCAAGTCTCTACGACTTACGGTTCGTCCTGCCCGATCAGTTTTACGTGGAGAATGTTGCATGATGGGAAAATTAACAATAACAATAGGGTTTCAGCACTGAAGTGCTTGAACCCCTAATAAAAAGGGACTAAAAAGGCCTATAAAAAAAAACCTTAGGGTCCACGCACTTGACGCTTGTGCTGCTGCTTTCCAAAAACTTTATCAAGCCTTTTAACATGTGCCTCGGAGAGGAGAAAGTCGCTTTTTTGCCTCTTTGGCTCATTTTTCATGGAAATGTGGTGATTTTTGTTTTACCTTTTAAACTGCGACACCTCCACCGATGGCCCGATCTCCGTCAAACTTTGCACGCTTCCTCAGAATAATATGGCGCACATGCTCAGCTAATTTGGTGAAGTTATGAGCAGAGCAGACCCTTTTTCAGTCATTTAAATGTCATTTTGCATAGGATATTATAGAGCATTTTACACCTTTATAACAGTTAAAGGGCCACCGGTGGCCCGACGTCCATAAAAGCTTCCAGGCCTCTTTAGGGCCAGGTGACGCATGCGCACGGCCGGTTTTGTGAGGTTGTATGCAAATCAGGCAGGAAGAGGGCCGCTTTCAGCCATTTCATGGGATTTGCCATAGAAATACATCATTTTGGCACCTGTTTAACAGTTAGAGCGCCACCAAGTGGCCGGTCGCCCTGTCCTTTTTCACGCGACCACAGAATGAGCTCTCACACAGGCGCGTTGAGTTTGGTGCAAATATCTCGTTCCGTTGACGAGTTATAGGCAATTTAGTAAAAGGGGCCCCTCCCACTCGGAACGTTTCGGCGGCCCTTAGGGACCGTGAACCCAAATTTCCACTTTTTTTTGATAATTATTGACATTCGGACTCCATAGAATCTTGCCGCACTGGTTTGGTTCCGGCCGGCCCAAAAACCTAGGACTAGTTCGCAAAAGTAGGTTTTACGGAAAACCCAAAATACCCGAAAATGCACCCAGGGTGACGAGCCAATCCGAGGCATGCATCTTGTCCGGCTCGAGCCAAGGATTCCAACGATGTAAGACACTTGAGCCTACGCCCGACGGTTGAGGAGTTATGGGCCATTTCGTACTTTTGCCCGCTGTAGCGCCACCTATGGGCCAATCGGGGCGTGCCTTGGTGAGGCTGTAGGCGGTGAGAGTACTACCAGCCCCCAAAGTTTCAAGTCTCTACGACTTACGGTTCGTCCTGCCCGATCAGTTTTACGTGGAGAATGTTGCATGATGGGAAAATTAACAATAACAATAGGGTTTCAGCACTGAAGTGCTTGAACCCCTAATAAAAAGGGACTAAAAAGGCCTATAAAAAAAAAACCTTAGGGTCCACGCACTTGACGCTTGTGCTGCTGCTTTCCAAAAACTTTATCAAGCCTTTTAACATGTGCCTCGGAGAGGAGAAAGTCGCTTTTTTGCCTCTTTGGCTCATTTTTCATGGAAATGTGGTGATTTTTGTTTTACCTTTTAAACTGCGACACCTCCACCGATGGCCCGATCTCCGTCAAACTTTGCACGCTTCCTCAGAATAATATGGCGCACATGCTCAGCTAATTTGGTGAAGTTATGAGCAGAGCAGACCCTTTTTCAGTCATTTAAATGTCATTTTGCATAGGATATTATAGAGCATTTTACACCTTTATAACAGTTAAAGGGCCACCGGTGGCCCGACGTCCATAAAAGCTTCCAGGCCTCTTTAGGGCCAGGTGACGCATGCGCACGGCCGGTTTTGTGAGGTTGTATGCAAATCAGGCAGGAAGAGGGCCGCTTTCAGCCATTTCATGGGATTTGCCATAGAAATACATCATTTTGGCACCTGTTTAACAGTTAGAGCGCCACCAAGTGGCCGGTCGCCCTGTCCTTTTTCACGCGACCACAGAATGAGCTCTCACACAGGCGCGTTGAGTTTGGTGCAAATATCTCGTTCCGTTGACGAGTTATAGGCAATTTAGTAAAAGGGGCCCCTCCCACTCGGAACGTTTCGGCGGCCCTTAGGGACCGTGAACCCAAATTTCCACTTTTTTTTGATAATTATTGACATTCGGACTCCATAGAATCTTGCCGCACTGGTTTGGTTCCGGCCGGCCCAAAAACCTAGGACTAGTTCGCAAAAGTAGGTTTTACGGAAAACCCAAAATACCCGAAAATGCACCCAGGGTGACGAGCCAATCCGAGGCATGCATCTTGTCCGGCTCGAGCCAAGGATTCCAACGATGTAAGACACTTGAGCCTACGCCCGACGGTTGAGGAGTTATGGGCCATTTCGTACTTTTGCCCGCTGTAGCGCCACCTATGGGCCAATCGGGGCGTGCCTTGGTGAGGCTGTAGGCGGTGAGAGTACTACCAGCCCCCAAAGTTTCAAGTCTCTACAACTTACGGTTCGTCCTGCCCGATCAGTTTTACGTGGAGAATGTTGCATGATGGGAAAATTAACAATAACAATAGGGTTTCAGCACTGAAGTGCTTGAACCCCTAATAAAAAGGGACTAAAAAGGCCTATAAAAAAAAAACCTTAGGGTCCACGCACTTGACGCTTGTGCTGCTGCTTTCCAAAAACTTTATCAAGCCTTTTAACATGTGCCTCGGAGAGGAGAAAGTCGCTTTTTTGCCTCTTTGGCTCATTTTTCATGGAAATGTGGTGATTTTTGTTTTACCTTTTAAACTGCGACACCTCCACCGATGGCCCGATCTCCGTCAAACTTTGCACGCTTCCTCAGAATAATATGGCGCACATGCTCAGCTAATTTGGTGAAGTTATGAGCAGAGCAGACCCTTTTTCAGTCATTTAAATGTCATTTTGCATAGGATATTATAGAGCATTTTACACCTTTATAACAGTTAAAGGGCCACCGGTGGCCCGACGTCCATAAAAGCTTCCAGGCCTCTTTAGGGCCAGGTGACGCATGCGCACGGCCGGTTTTGTGAGGTTGTATGCAAATCAGGCAGGAAGAGGGCCGCTTTCAGCCATTTCATGGGATTTGCCATAGAAATACATCATTTTGGCACCTGTTTAACAGTTAGAGCGCCACCAAGTGGCCGGTCGCCCTGTCCTTTTTCACGCGACCACAGAATGAGCTCTCACACAGGCGCGTTGAGTTTGGTGCAAATATCTCGTTCCGTTGACGAGTTATAGGCAATTTAGTAAAAGGGGCCCCTCCCACTCGGAACGTTTCGGCGGCCCTTAGGGACCGTGAACCCAAATTTCCACTTTTTTTTGATAATTATTGACATTCGGACTCCATAGAATCTTGCCGCACTGGTTTGGTTCCGGCCGGCCCAAAAACCTAGGACTAGTTCGCAAAAGTAGGTTTTACGGAAAACCCAAAATACCCGAAAATGCACCCAGGGTGACGAGCCAATCCGAGGCATGCATCTTGTCCGGCTCGAGCCAAGGATTCCAACGATGTAAGACACTTGAGCCTACGCCCGACGGTTGAGGAGTTATGAGCCATTTCGTACTTTTGCCCGCTGTAGCGCCACCTATGGGCCAATCGGGGCGTGCCTTGGTGAGGCTGTAGGCGGTGAGAGTACTACCAGCCCCCAAAGTTTCAAGTCTCTACGACTTACGGTTCGTCCTGCCCGATCAGTTTTACGTGGAGAATGTTGCATGATGGGAAAATTAACAATAACAATAGGGTTTCAGCACTGAAGTGCTTGAACCCCTAATAAAAAGGGACTAAAAAGGCCTATAAAAAAAAAACCTTAGGGTCCACGCACTTGACGCTTGTGCTGCTGCTTTCCAAAAACTTTATCAAGCCTTTTAACATGTGCCTCGGAGAGGAGAAAGTCGCTTTTTTGCCTCTTTGGCTCATTTTTCATGGAAATGTGGTGATTTTTGTTTTACCTTTTAAACTGCGACACCTCCACCGATGGCCCGATCTCCGTCAAACTTTGCACGCTTCCTCAGAATAATATGGCGCACATGCTCAGCTAATTTGGTGAAGTTATGAGCAGAGCAGACCCTTTTTCAGTCATTTAAATGTCATTTTGCATAGGATATTATAGAGCATTTTACACCTTTATAACAGTTAAAGGGCCACCGGTGGCCCGACGTCCATAAAAGCTTCCAGGCCTCTTTAGGGCCAGGTGACGCATGCGCACGGCCGGTTTTGTGAGGTTGTATGCAAATCAGGCAGGAAGAGGGCCGCTTTCAGCCATTTCATGGGATTTGCCATAGAAATACATCATTTTGGCACCTGTTTAACAGTTAGAGCGCCACCAAGTGGCCGGTCGCCCTGTCCTTTTTCACGCGACCACAGAATGAGCTCTCACACAGGCGCGTTGAGTTTGGTGCAAATATCTCGTTCCGTTGACGAGTTATAGGCAATTTAGTAAAAGGGGCCCCTCCCACTCGGAACGTTTCGGCGGCCCTTAGGGACCGTGAACCCAAATTTCCACTTTTTTTTGATAATTATTGACATTCGGACTCCATAGAATCTTGCCGCACTGGTTTGGTTCCGGCCGGCCCAAAAACCTAGGACTAGTTCGCAAAAGTAGGTTTTACGGAAAACCCAAAATACCCGAAAATGCACCCAGGGTGACGAGCCAATCCGAGGCATGCATCTTGTCCGGCTCGAGCCAAGGATTCCAACGATGTAAGACACTTGAGCCTACGCCCGACGGTTGAGGAGTTATGGGCCATTTCGTACTTTTGCCCGCTGTAGCGCCACCTATGGGCCAATCGGGGCGTGCCTTGGTGAGGCTGTAGGCGGTGAGAGTACTACCAGCCCCCAAAGTTTCAAGTCTCTACGACTTACGGTTCGTCCTGCCCGATCAGTTTTACGTGGAGAATGTTGCATGATGGGAAAATTAACAATAACAATAGGGTTTCAGCACTGAAGTGCTTGAACCCCTAATAAAAAGGGACTAAAAAGGCCTATAAAAAAAAAACCTTAGGGTCCACGCACTTGACGCTTGTGCTGCTGCTTTCCAAAAACTTTATCAAGCCTTTTAACATGTGCCTCGGAGAGGAGAAAGTCGCTTTTTTGCCTCTTTGGCTCATTTTTCATGGAAATGTGGTGATTTTTGTTTTACCTTTTAAACTGCGACACCTCCACCGATGGCCCGATCTCCGTCAAACTTTGCACGCTTCCTCAGAATAATATGGCGCACATGCTCAGCTAATTTGGTGAAGTTATGAGCAGAGCAGACCCTTTTTCAGTCATTTAAATGTCATTTTGCATAGGATATTATAGAGCATTTTACACCTTTATAACAGTTAAAGGGCCACCGGTGGCCCGACGTCCATAAAAGCTTCCAGGCCTCTTTAGGGCCAGGTGACGCATGCGCACGGCCGGTTTTGTGAGGTTGTATGCAAATCAGGCAGGAAGAGGGCCGCTTTCAGCCATTTCATGGGATTTGCCATAGAAATACATCATTTTGGCACCTGTTTAACAGTTAGAGCGCCACCAAGTGGCCGGTCGCCCTGTCCTTTTTCACGCGACCACAGAATGAGCTCTCACACAGGCGCGTTGAGTTTGGTGCAAATATCTCGTTCCGTTGACGAGTTATAGGCAATTTAGTAAAAGGGGCCCCTCCCACTCGGAACGTTTCGGCGGCCCTTAGGGACCGTGAACCCAAATTTCCACTTTTTTTTGATAATTATTGACATTCGGACTCCATAGAATCTTGCCGCACTGGTTTGGTTCCGGCCGGCCCAAAAACCTAGGACTAGTTCGCAAAAGTAGGTTTTACGGAAAACCCAAAATACCCGAAAATGCACCCAGGGTGACGAGCCAATCCGAGGCATGCATCTTGTCCGGCTCGAGCCAAGGATTCCAACGATGTAAGACACTTGAGCCTACGCCCGACGGTTGAGGAGTTATGGGCCATTTCGTACTTTTGCCCGCTGTAGCGCCACCTATGGGCCAATCGGGGCGTGCCTTGGTGAGGCTGTAGGCGGTGAGAGTACTACCAGCCCCCAAAGTTTCAAGTCTCTACGACTTACGGTTCGTCCTGCCCGATCAGTTTTACGTGGAGAATGTTGCATGATGGGAAAATTAACAATAACAATAGGGTTTCAGCACTGAAGTGCTTGAACCCCTAATAAAAAGGGACTAAAAAGGCCTATAAAAAAAAAACCTTAGGGTCCACGCACTTGACGCTTGTGCTGCTGCTTTCCAAAAACTTTATCAAGCCTTTTAACATGTGCCTCGGAGAGGAGAAAGTCGCTTTTTTGCCTCTTTGGCTCATTTTTCATGGAAATGTGGTGATTTTTGTTTTACCTTTTAAACTGCGACACCTCCACCGATGGCCCGATCTCCGTCAAACTTTGCACGCTTCCTCAGAATAATATGGCGCACATGCTCAGCTAATTTGGTGAAGTTATGAGCAGAGCAGACCCTTTTTCAGTCATTTAAATGTCATTTTGCATAGGATATTATAGAGCATTTTACACCTTTATAACAGTTAAAGGGCCACCGGTGGCCCGACGTCCATAAAAGCTTCCAGGCCTCTTTAGGGCCAGGTGACGCATGCGCACGGCCGGTTTTGTGAGGTTGTATGCAAATCAGGCAGGAAGAGGGCCGCTTTCAGCCATTTCATGGGATTTGCCATAGAAATACATCATTTTGGCACCTGTTTAACAGTTAGAGCGCCACCAAGTGGCCGGTCGCCCTGTCCTTTTTCACGCGACCACAGAATGAGCTCTCACACAGGCGCGTTGAGTTTGGTGCAAATATCTCGTTCCGTTGACGAGTTATAGGCAATTTAGTAAAAGGGGCCCCTCCCACTCGGAACGTTTCGGCGGCCCTTAGGGACCGTGAACCCAAATTTCCACTTTTTTTTGATAATTATTGACATTCGGACTCCATAGAATCTTGCCGCACTGGTTTGGTTCCGGCCGGCCCAAAAACCTAGGACTAGTTCGCAAAAGTAGGTTTTACGGAAAACCCAAAATACCCGAAAATGCACCCAGGGTGACGAGCCAATCCGAGGCATGCATCTTGTCCGGCTCGAGCCAAGGATTCCAACGATGTAAGACACTTGAGCCTACGCCCGACGGTTGAGGAGTTATGGGCCATTTCGTACTTTTGCCCGCTGTAGCGCCACCTATGGGCCAATCGGGGCGTGCCTTGGTGAGGCTGTAGGCGGTGAGAGTACTACCAGCCCCCAAAGTTTCAAGTCTCTACGACTTACGGTTCGTCCTGCCCGATCAGTTTTACGTGGAGAATGTTGCATGATGGGAAAATTAACAATAACAATAGGGTTTCAGCACTGAAGTGCTTGAACCCCTAATAAAAAGGGACTAAAAAGGCCTATAAAAAAAAAACCTTAGGGTCCACGCACTTGACGCTTGTGCTGCTGCTTTCCAAAAACTTTATCAAGCCTTTTAACATGTGCCTCGGAGAGGAGAAAGTCGCTTTTTTGCCTCTTTGGCTCATTTTTCATGGAAATGTGGTGATTTTTGTTTTACCTTTTAAACTGCGACACCTCCACCGATGGCCCGATCTCCGTCAAACTTTGCACGCTTCCTCAGAATAATATGGCGCACATGCTCAGCTAATTTGGTGAAGTTATGAGCAGAGCAGACCCTTTTTCAGTCATTTAAATGTCATTTTGCATAGGATATTATAGAGCATTTTACACCTTTATAACAGTTAAAGGGCCACCGGTGGCCCGACGTCCATAAAAGCTTCCAGGCCTCTTTAGGGCCAGGTGACGCATGCGCACGGCCGGTTTTGTGAGGTTGTATGCAAATCAGGCAGGAAGAGGGCCGCTTTCAGCCATTTCATGGGATTTGCCATAGAAATACATCATTTTGGCACCTGTTTAACAGTTAGAGCGCCACCAAGTGGCCGGTCGCCCTGTCCTTTTTCACGCGACCACAGAATGAGCTCTCACACAGGCGCGTTGAGTTTGGTGCAAATATCTCGTTCCGTTGACGAGTTATAGGCAATTTAGTAAAAGGGGCCCCTCCCACTCGGAACGTTTCGGCGGCCCTTAGGGACCGTGAACCCAAATTTCCACTTTTTTTTGATAATTATTGACATTCGGACTCCATAGAATCTTGCCGCACTGGTTTGGTTCCGGCCGGCCCAAAAACCTAGGACTAGTTCGCAAAAGTAGGTTTTACGGAAAACCCAAAATACCCGAAAATGCACCCAGGGTGACGAGCCAATCCGAGGCATGCATCTTGTCCGGCTCGAGCCAAGGATTCCAACGATGTAAGACACTTGAGCCTACGCCCGACGGTTGAGGAGTTATGAGCCATTTCGTACTTTTGCCCGCTGTAGCGCCACCTATGGGCCAATCGGGGCGTGCCTTGGTGAGGCTGTAGGCGGTGAGAGTACTACCAGCCCCCAAAGTTTCAAGTCTCTACGACTTACGGTTCGTCCTGCCCGATCAGTTTTACGTGGAGAATGTTGCATGATGGGAAAATTAACAATAACAATAGGGTTTCAGCACTGAAGTGCTTGAACCCCTAATAATAGGAAATGACAAACAATATCCACGTTTTTCACATATACAGCACAGACACACACGCGCACGGAAACTTCTTGTCAGCGCTGCCACGCGACTAAATCAATAAAATAGTTCCGCAGTTGAAAAGCTAGATGACATTTCACAGGGCCGATGTGGTAACGTTGCTGTTCATGAAACAGTTAAACTTACAACTCCGCTATTAGAGATGCTGCTGCCAAACTGTTGAGAGATATACACTCGGCATTAGTCGTCAGATCAGTGGCTCAAGCCTCCGTTACTAGCTCTAAAATGACGGTTTGGAAGTAGCAATGAAGGCTTGGGATTAGATGCGTAATAAATTCGCATAATGAGCGTTGTAAGGACAAAAACCTGACAACTGTCTTGAAATAAAACATATGAACATTGGGTAACGCTTTAGATTACAGCCCGGAAGGTACTGTGTAATTAAGAGGAATTTACAGTGTAACTTTCTGTAATTATTGTGTACCTATAAAGTACTTACATGTAAGTATAAGGGAACAATATGTCAAGTTTGGGGAATAAAGGGGTAACAACCAGGAGAAATAAAAAAAATATTTATACTGTAAGTATTATAGAACTAAGGGGAACTTATTCTGCTATTATGATACAGCAATCTTACATTTGGGAGCAATTTAGCGAGAACACACACTGCGTACCTTTTTGTAATAATTGTGTACCAAGGCAATACATACTGTATAGGCTTTTTAAAAATGACAGGGTACATATCTATGCATTTATAAAAAATAAAAAACATTTTGATAGCAAAAGTGCAGATGTTTAAGTTTGGGCTAACATGTTTCAAGGCAAGAAAAGCTAAGACTATTGCAATTTTTTTTTTAAATATACTGGGAAATAAATCCGGTTTCATGTGGTTACAGGGTAAGTGGTGCTTGTATAATAAATAAAGGTTTCCGAGTCAGTGATATAAGATTGTGTGTATGCATTTTTATTGTACTTTCCCTGTAACTACATGGAACAAGGGGGTAACAAGCACCACTACATGAAACAAGAGTATCTTTCCCCAATATTTAAGCAAAAGTTGCAATAGTTTTCGTTTTCAGTGCACTTTTGTTAAAAAGATTACTTTATAAATGCATAGATATGTACCCTGTAATAATTTTTTTTAAAAAGCCTATACAGTATGTACTGGTTCACCATTATTTCAAAAAGGTATGTTCTTGCTAAATTGCTCCCAAATGTAAGATTGTTATATCATAATAGTAGAATAAGCACCCTTTAGTTCTTTAATACTTACAGTATAAATAATAATAGTTTAATTCTCCTGGTTGTTACCCCTTTATTCCCCAAACTTAAAATATTGTTCCCTTATACTTATATTGTAAGTACGTTATAATTACCGAACGTTACACTGTAAAATCGCTTTAATTACTCAGTACTTTCCGGGCTGTAATCTAAAGCGTTACCGAACATTGTTTTGAGGTGTGGAAACCGTATAAGTGGAATAATTGACATATCATACATATATATCAGAGGAGAACTGTCAGGCCAGCAACAAAAAAAACTTTTAAATATTGTTTTCAGTTCTAATTTTATTTGAGGAATTCAGAATTTCACAATCAACATATCAAATGTTTTTGAGGAAATAATAAACCCTTTAAACCTGCCTATTGAGTTGTGCTGGAATGTGAAGGGCTGAATGAAAGACGCACACTCCTCCGCCTAATGCTTTCAGCTCAGTGATTGCTGGTCCAGATATAAATTACAGCCAAGCCATAGCCGGCCGCCGCTGCTTTGTTAAGCTTTATTTGAGAAAACAGTCATTTTGCAGAATCACTGGTCAATCTGTAAATTGACCAAATCAGTGACCATTATGAATATTTGTTGCAATTCTGCATAATAGCGCATTTTTCCCAAATAAACTAAGTATATTACAGTCTGTTCCATGTAATGGCTGCCGTCTCAGTCTAATGATGTGATTTATCATCAACATTTCTTGCTTGAGGTGGTGGGTTTCAAACGGCCATGATCGCTGTTCACCGTCTATGATGCGGAAGTGTCTGTGGCGTATTTGCTTTGCTGTGAGTGCTGTCACGAAGGGTCGGCTTACATTACATTTGATTGCTTTACATTACATTTGATTGCTACATCAGAGCTTTAATTGTCAAAGGAAACTTCTGTAGTATTACAGAAAAGGACACAGTAAACTAGAATGATAGTTTGAGTTTTCTCCCGACGAGGGCCATGGTTTAAGCGTCTTGGTTTGCTACTGGCATATATCATGATTCATGCAGCGGTGTGTGCAGGGCTGGCGTTAAATTTCACAGGAATGGGTAGGTTTAGTCCATGTACATTCAGGGAGGTCATGGTGGTGAAGCCCTGTCCCTTTTGTTCCAACACCAAACAGTAATAAAAACCCCTATTAATAATAAATGAAATCTTCATTTCATTATCATTAAAGGAATGCAATTTCGCTGACAGCCATTTATTCACGGCATAAACCACATTTGTGGTTGACAAAAAAACATGTTTATCATACGTTTATATGTTTTATTTGACCTTGAGTAGCTTTGTAAATGATTTTCTAGAATAACATCATGTCACTCAATCTATCAACAAAATAGTATACTATAGAACACAAACACTCGTTCACAACAACGCCAGAGACCCCAGAACCAGAACTGAGAACAGCTGGCATTCAGGATCTGTGCTAAATTTGGAGGCAGAATCGGCCTTGTGCATGACATATTCTTATTCCTAATCTCGAGTTTTTGGGGCACTATAGGATAAGGTGACTGTGGATTTCATAAGAGAAAACACTGGAGGAGTGGGGGATTAGGTTATGTTCTCCAAGACCTGTGTGTGACGACCTCAGTGGGAAAACAACATAAGAAACCTGCAATTTTCACTCGTTAAAACACACTAAACTGGATCTGACCTGGCATTTATTCTCACTCAAATGTAGTTCTTTAATTATTGTTGACATATCCTCACAAAAACTCACAAAAGCGGCAAAAGCCGCAGAAGCATATTGTTTGTAAAACGCCAGAGCAGTCGTGGCGGACTAGTAAATCAAGCCTATGATGCTCTCCACTGAGCATGGGCCTTTCACTCGCGCTGGACACATCAACGGTACATTTGCACAGGCTGCCCTCTTTAAATGGTTATGATTGGTTGATTGCCAAATTAAAATATGTAATAGATTTTTTTTATTTTTTTCCATTTCGTTTGTTTTCATATTTCATTCCATGAACCGGTTAAGAGCCCAGCTCAAACACTAATGATACCTCAGTTTCAGGGCCATGTACAGGCATTTTGAGGCTCAAACTGAGAAAAAGGGTGCCCCAATTTAACACTACATACACAACCATACTTTTGCATTAAAACAGATACGTAGTCATTTAATGAGAACAATGTAGCATTCATTTTTAGATACTTTCACTAACACTGCAATCATATCACTCACTTTATGAATTAATGCACATTTCTAAGGCATTTGAGCCTGCTGAAGCAACAAGCATCGGACCCACTCAGCTCGCTTCCAGTGTTTCTGATTCACTGCCCTGCAAAACATAAACCCAGCGCAAGAGACAAAGACGACCATCTAGCATCATGTATATAAACTACTTTGACAAAGTGGATAAAACGCATATGCAAAATGAATATATGAAAGATTATGAATGTCAATCATTGGAAACCACAGTCACTCCTCAAGACCAAATTCCTCCCAGTTGACTAGGCCGGTGACTCCCTAATCAAACGCCTGATTCAACACAACAGCTCATTAGTAAGGCTCCGATGCTCGACACAATTCGCATACTATCTGTTCTAAATAGTATTCGAAATTACAATTAGTGTGTCCCAAATGGTAGTATGTTGAAATGGGTTAGAAGGTTAGAATTAGAAGTGTGAAAATATGCACAAAACATGCACCAATTTGTAATCCATTTAAAATAAAAATGAATTTGTTTTCACTAAGTCTTGGTGACAAAGCTGTAATGACCTTGACTGACATTTGTCACTGGTTAATGTCAAACTAACTACATTGTGTAAAAAAGCCAAGAGTCCATAATTCCTGGGTATTTTCTGAACCCTCACTGACTACCATTGCTGTATTTGTCAGCTGAGGAATGACATTTGTTGTTGTGCAAAGAGACATTTATTAACTTTCAAAAGCAATTTCTTGAGGCTTCTGATTTGTTCTGTGAAGTTCGAGCGAAGCACTAGCAGATCATCAAGACAGATGACACATATTTTCCAGCACAGGCCAGAACAGCAGCTCCACAAATCTTAGAAATGTGGATGGAGCATTTGTCCATCTCGTAAGCATGACTTGGAACTGATACAGGGTACTTCCAGCGGTAAAAACAGATTTCTTCCCTTCTCATATGACTTCCATTCAACTTGACAAATGAGTAACAAGTTACAACAAATGTCCAAGCCAAACTTCCCCATTTAAATGGACTATACTCACCACTTTAACTAGCCTAGAAATCTAGACACACCCTAGCGGCAGCAAAAATTATTTTGCAGCAAAGTGTGGTCTAGCAACTCTCCGTTGTTTTTTTGAGCTGGAAAAACCAAACTCTGGTCAGGCCAATCACATCGTGTATAGAGTTGGTGGGCGGGCATAACAATGACGGCAGAAATGTGACGGTTCCGCGTGATTTCCATAGGTGATTTCCCTGCTAACGTTACTTGAAAACAAAGAAGATGCTGCTGGCGAACAGCGGTCTTTCGAATCGGATTGGGCCGCGACTCTGGAGGACATGGAGTGAAGAGAACGTAACTTAAGTCATTCTTAAAAAAGGAAGATGTGTTCAGAGTTTTGACAATCGGATACGGCAAAAGTTTAGTATATCATATCGTTGCTCTGGTTGGTTGTAGCGCTGTCCTATTGCGTGCCGAGGGATATTGAAAGACAACCGTTTATCCCGCCCCTCGGATTGAGGTATGCCAATTGTGAGTTCCCAGACCTAACATCTTGATGTAGGTCTGGCTTGCCAGGCTACACTTTAACTATACTCACCACAACAATTATTTGAGCTTGTAATGCCTTGTAATGTGAAACGCTGAAGCGCTCACAGCATTAGAGAACATTTCACTTGAACTCATCTGCCTGTAACTATCAAGTGCTCCTGAAGCCCAGCTTCTTCCGCTGAGTTTGATCAAGACAGGACAGGAGCTAAACTCTGCAGGACAATGGCCCTCGAAGGCCAGCGGGGAGAAATCCGGCACTACACTACAGTACTTTGGGTGTGTTCACACTTGTAACTCTCTTCGTTCTTTTGGTTCAGACTAAATAAAGATACATTTAGTCCTGGTTTGCTTAGCGTTCACACTGTCATTTTTACCTAAAGATACAAAACAAACAAAATAGCTTTTATGACGTACATTTTGCGATCAAACATCTAAAACAATATTTTGACAAATTGAGAACTCGTGAGGAGCTTAAAAAATGTGTGAAAGAGTCAAAACAGTGGCAGGAATCCCTCCGTCACACACACAAATGAAGATCTGCTGCGAGGAGACGCGGTTCGGACGACTTTACTGAAATGCGATGGGTAACATCGGGACTATGGTGAGTGGAAACAGATGTGCTTGAGCACATTTTAGGGGCGCATCTTGTGACATCATGTCCTGTTTTTGATTTGTTTAGATGTGTTTGGTCCATGTTGCGTTCATATTTCAGTTGATGAATTTCAGCTTGTTTGGAAGTGGACAAGTCTTGTTCCGCTTGTTCGATGGCAGCGTTCTCTCAAACCTATTCAAATTAACTGTACAAACAGAGCAATCGCACCAGGGTTTGTTTCAAGCCAACCAAACCAGCCCAGTGTGAACACACCACGCCCTTAGGGGGCTTTCACACTGGCAGTTTACTTCGGAAGGGGGCACGGTTCGCATGAAAAATCGATAATGTGAACGCTGTCATGGGACCCCGGAGCGCACTGGGGTACCGAACCCGAGACTACCTGGAGGAGGTGGTCTGAGTTCGGTTGCTCTCGAACCGTGCCGCGGTTCGCGTGAATGTGAAAGCAGCACGGACTCGGGTGCGCACTTGTTCAGGAAGTAAAGTGACCTGAGCATGCGTTTTAGCTCATTGTGATGTATTCAGTTAAATAAAACACTTGTAAGGGATGATAGTGTTGATGATTTACCTTGGATACGAGCGAGAGAGAGCCTGCAGTGTATTCGTGCATTGCGCGTGAAATCAGGGCACCAAATTTGGAAATCCACCGTCTCCTCAAAAGAGTCTGTTTGCAAGCAGCAGAAGTCCACCTTATGTGACACACGCACAGTAAACCTGTATTGTTCACTCAACGGCGCATAATAGCAAAGAAATAATAAAAAAAACCACAATATTGCCCCGCGTTCTGTTTTCTATCATGCGCCGTGCACGTTTGTGATGACGTAATATAAACCAAGGTTCGATAGAATCAAGTTGAGTGTGAAACCAGACCAACACTGCGGGGGGCGCCGGGAACAAACGCGCTCGGGCTCGGACCGCAGCAAACGAGCCCAGTGTAAAAGCCCCCTTAATCAACCAAACCAGCCCAGTGTGAACACACCACACCCTCAAACTACAACACTGCTTTAATCAACCAATCCTGCCCAGTGTGAACACACCACACCCTTAAACTACAACACTGCTTTAATCAACCAAACCAGCCCAGTGTGAACATACCACACCCTTAAACTACAACACTGCTTTAATCAACCAAACCAGCCCAGTGTGAACACACCACACCCTCAAACTACAACACTGCTTTAATCAACCAATCCTGCCCAGTGTGAACACACCACACCCTTAAACTACAACACTGCTTTAATCAACCAAACCAGCCCAGTGTGAACATACCACACCCTTAAACTACAACACTGCTTTAATCAACCAAACCAGCCCAGTGTGAACACACCACACCCTCAAACTACAACACTGCTTTAATCAACCAATCCTGCCCAGTGTGAACACACCACACCCTTAAACTACAACACTGCTTTAATCAACCAAACCAGCCCAGTGTGAACACACCACACCCTTAAACTACAACACTGCTTTAATCAACCAAACCAGCCCAGTGTGAACATACCACACCCTTAAACTACAACACTGCTTTAATCAACCAAACCAGCCCAGTGTGAACACACCACACCCTCAAACTACAACACTGCTTTAATCAACCAATCCTGCCCAGTGTGAACACACCACACCCTTAAACTACAACACTGCTTTAATCAACCAAACCAGCCCAGTGTGAACATACCACACACTTAAACTACAACACTGCTTTAATCAACCAATCCTGCCCAGTGTGAACACACCACACCCTTAAACTACAACACTGCTTTAATCAACCAATCCAGCCCAGTGTGAACACACCACACCCTTAAACTACGACACTGCTTTAATCAACCAATCCAGCCCAGTGTGAACACACCACACCCTTAAACTACGACACTGCTTTAATCAACCAATCCAGCCCAGTGTGAACACACCACGCCCTTAAACTACAACACTGCTTTAATCAACCAATCCTGCCCAGTGTGAACACACCACACCCTTAAACTACAGCACTGCTTTAATCAACCAATCCAGCCCAGTGTGAACATACCACGCCCTTAAACTACAACACTGCTTTAATCAACCAAACCAGCCCAGTGTGAACACACCACACCCTTAAACTACAACACTGCTTTAATCAACCAATCCAGCCCAGTGTGAACACACCACACCCTTAAACTACAACACTGCTTTAATCAACCAAACCAGCCCAGTGTGAACACACCACACTCTTAAACTACAACACTGCTTTAATCAACCAATCCTGCCCAGTGTGAACACACCACGCCCTTAAACTACAACACTGCTTTAATCAACCAATCCAGCCCAGTGTGAACACACCACACCCTTAAACTACAACACTGCTTTAATCAACCAATCCTGCCCAGTGTGAACACACCACGCCCTTAAACTACAACACTGCTTTAATCAACCAATCCAGCCCAGTGTGAACACACCACGCCCTTAAACTACAACACTGCTTTAATCAACCAAACCAGCCCAGTGTGAACACACCACACCCTTAAACTACAGCACTGCTTTAATCAACCAATCCAGCCCAGTGTGAACACACCACACCCTTAAACTACAGCACTGCTTTAATCAACCAATCCTGCCCAGTGTGAACACACCACACCCTTAAACTACAACACTGCTTTAATCAACCAAACCAGCCCAGTGTGAACACACCACACCCTTAAACTACAGCACTGCTTTAATCAACCAATCCAGCCCAGTGTGAACACACCACACCCTTAAACTACAACACTGCTTTAATCAACCAAACCAGCCCAGTGTGAACACACCACACCCTTAAACTACAGCACTGCTTTAATCAACCAATCCTGCCCAGTGTGAACACACCACACCCTTAAACTACAACACTGCTTTAATCAACCAAACCAGCCCAGTGTGAACATACCACACCCTTAAACTACAACACTGCTTTAATCAACCAATCCAGCCCAGTGTGAACACACCACACCCTTAAACTACAACACTGCTTTAATCAACCAATCCAGCCCAGTGTGAACACACCACACCCTTAAATTACAACACTGCTTTAATCAACCAAACCTGCTCAGTGTGAACACACCACACCCTTAAACTACAACACTGCTTTAATCAACCAAACCAGCCCAGTGTGAACACACCACACCCTTAAACTACAACACTGCTTTAATCAACCAATCCAGCCCAGTGTGAACACACCACACCCTTAAACTACAGCACTGCTTTAATCAACCAATCCTGCCCAGTGTGAACACACCACACCCTTAAACTACAACACTGCTTTAATCAACCAAACCAGCCCAGTGTGAACACACCACACCCTTAAACTACAACACTGCTTTAATCAACCAATCCAGCCCAGTGTGAACACACCACACCCTTAAACTACAACACTGCTTTAATCAACCAAACCAGCCCAGTGTGAACACACCACGCCCTTAAACTACAACACTGCTTTAATCAACCAAACCAGCCCAGTGTGAACATACCACACCCTTAAACTACAACACTGCTTTAATCAACCAATCCTGCCCAGTGTGAACACACCACACCCTTAAACTACAACACTGCTTTAATCAACCAAACCAGCCCAGTGTGAACACACCACACCCTTAAACTACAACACTGCTTTAATCAACCAATCCTGCCCAGTGTGAACACACCACACTCTTAAACTACAACACTGCTTTAATCAACCAAACCAGCCCAGTGTGAACACACCACACCCTTAAACTACAACACTGCTTTAATCAACCAATCCTGCCCAGTGTGAACACACCACACCCTTAAACTACAACACTGCTTTAATCAACCAATCCTGCCCAGTGTGAACACACCACACCCTTAAACTACAACACTGCTTTAATCAACCAATCCTGCCCAGTGTGAACATACCACACCCTTAAACTACAACACTGCTTTAATCAACCAATCCAGCCCAGTGTGAACACACCACACCCTTAAACTACAACACTGCTTTAATCAACCAATCCTGCCCAGTGTGAACACACCACACCCTTAAACTACAACACTGCTTTAATCAACCAATCCTGCCCAGTGTGAACACACCACACCCTTAAACTACAACACTGCTTTAATCAACCAATCCAGCCCAGTGTGAACACACCACACCCTTAAACTACAACACTGCTTTAATCAACCAATCCTGCCCAGTGTGAACACAACACACCCTTAAACTACAACACTGCTTTAATCAACCAATCCAGCCCAGTGTGAACACACCACACCCTTAAACTACAACACTGCTTTAATCAACCAATCCTGCCCAGTGTGAACACACCACACCCTTAAACTACAACACTGCTTTAATCAACCAAACCAGCCCAGTGTGAACATACCACACCCTTAAACTACAACACTGCTTTAATCAACCAATCCTGCCCAGTGTGAACACACCACACCCTTAAACTACAACACTGCTTTAATCAACCAATCCAGCCCAGTGTGAACATACCACACCCTTAAACTACAACACTGCTTTAATCAACCAAACCAGCCCAGTGTGAACATACCACACCCTCAAACTACAACACTGCTTTAATCAACCAATCCAGCCCAGTGTGAACACACCACACCCTTAAACTACAACACTGCTTTAATCAACCAATCCTGCCCAGTGTGAACACACCACACTCTTAAACTACAACACTGCTTTAATCAACCAATCCAGCCCAGTGTGAACACACCACACCCTTAAACTACAACACTGCTTTAATCAACCAAACCAGCCCAGTGTGAACACACCACACCCTTAAACTACAACACTGCTTTAATCAACCAATCCTGCCCAGTGTGAACACACCACACTCTTAAACTACAACACTGCTTTAATCAACCAAACCAGCCCAGTGTGAACACACCACACCCTTAAACTACAACACTGCTTTAATCAACCAATCCTGCTCAGTGTGAACACACCACACCCTTAAACTACAACACTGCTTTAATCAACCAAACCAGCCCAGTGTGAACATACCACACCCTTAAACTACAACACTGCTTTAATCAACCAATCCTGCCCAGTGTGAACACACCACACCCTTAAACTACAACACTGCTTTAATCAACCAAACCAGCCCAGTGTGAACACACCACACCCTTAAACTACAACACTGCTTTAATCAACCAATCCAGCCCAGTGTGAACACACCACACCCTTAAACTACAACACTGCTTTAATCAACCAATCCTGCCCAGTGTGAACACACCACACCCTTAAACTACAACACTGCTTTAATCAACCAATCCAGCCCAGTGTGAACATACCACACCCTTAAACTACAACACTGCTTTAATCAACCAAACCAGCCCAGTGTGAACATACCACACCCTCAAACTACAACACTGCTTTAATCAACCAATCCAGCCCAGTGTGAACACACCACACCCTTAAACTACAACACTGCTTTAATCAACCAATCCTGCCCAGTGTGAACACACCACACTCTTAAACTACAACACTGCTTTAATCAACCAATCCAGCCCAGTGTGAACACACCACACCCTTAAACTACAACACTGCTTTAATCAACCAATCCTGCCCAGTGTGAACACACCACACCCTTAAACTACAACACTGCTTTAATCAACCAATCCTGCCCAGTGTGAACACACCACACCCTCAAACTACAACACTGCTTTAATCAACCAATCCAGCCCAGTGTGAACACACCACACTCTTAAACTACAACACTGCTTTAATCAACCAATCCAGCCCAGTGTGAACACACCACACCCTTAAACTACAACACTGCTTTAATCAACCAATCCTGCCCAGTGTGAACACACCACACCCTTAAACTACAACACTGCTTTAATCAACCAATCCTGCCCAGTGTGAACACACCACACCCTCAAACTACAACACTGCTTTAATCAACCAATCCAGCCCAGTGTGAACACACCACACCCTTAAACTACAACACTGCTTTAATCAACCAATCCAGCCCAGTGTGAACACACCACACCCTCAAACTACAACACTGCTTTAATCAACCAAACCAGCCCAGTGTGAACACACCACACCCTTAAACTACAACACTGCTTTAATCAACCAAACCAGCCCAGTGTGAACATACCACACCCTTAAACTACAACACTGCTTTAATCAACCAAACCAGCCCAGTGTGAACACACCACACCCTTAAACTACAACACTGCTTTAATCAACCAAACCAGCCCAGTGTGAACACACCACACCCTTAAACTACAACACTGCTTTAATCAACCAATCCAGCCCAGTGTGAACACACCACACCCTTAAACTACAACACTGCTTTAATCAACCAAACCAGCCCAGTGTGAACACACCACACCCTTAAACTACAACACTGCTTTAATCAACCAATCCAGCCCAGTGTGAACACACCACACCCTTAAACTACAACACTGCTTTAATCAACCAATCCTGCCCAGTGTGAACACACCACACCCTTAAACTACAACACTGCTTTAATCAACCAAACCAGCCCAGTGTGAACACACCACACCCTTAAACTACAACACTGCTTTAATCAACCAATCCAGCCCAGTGTGAACACACCACACCCTTAAACTACAACACTGCTTTAATCAACCAATCCTGCCCAGTGTGAACACACCACACTCTTAAACTACAACACTGCTTTAATCAACCAATCCAGCCCAGTGTGAACACACCACACCCTTAAACTACAACACTGCTTTAATCAACCAATCCTGCCCAGTGTGAACACACCACACCCTTAAACTACAACACTGCTTTAATCAACCAATCCTGCCCAGTGTGAACACACCACACCCTCAAACTACAACACTGCTTTAATCAACCAATCCAGCCCAGTGTGAACACACCACACTCTTAAACTACAACACTGCTTTAATCAACCAATCCAGCCCAGTGTGAACACACCACACCCTTAAACTACAACACTGCTTTAATCAACCAATCCTGCCCAGTGTGAACACACCACACCCTTAAACTACAACACTGCTTTAATCAACCAATCCTGCCCAGTGTGAACACACCACACCCTCAAACTACAACACTGCTTTAATCAACCAATCCAGCCCAGTGTGAACACACCACACCCTTAAACTACAACACTGCTTTAATCAACCAATCCAGCCCAGTGTGAACACACCACACCCTCAAACTACAACACTGCTTTAATCAACCAAACCAGCCCAGTGTGAACACACCACACCCTTAAACTACAACACTGCTTTAATCAACCAAACCAGCCCAGTGTGAACATACCACACCCTTAAACTACAACACTGCTTTAATCAACCAAACCAGCCCAGTGTGAACACACCACACCCTTAAACTACAACACTGCTTTAATCAACCAAACCAGCCCAGTGTGAACACACCACACCCTTAAACTACAACACTGCTTTAATCAACCAATCCAGCCCAGTGTGAACACACCACACCCTTAAACTACAACACTGCTTTAATCAACCAAACCAGCCCAGTGTGAACATACCACACCCTTAAACTACAACACTGCTTTAATCAACCAATCCTGCCCAGTGTGAACACACCACACCCTTAAACTACAACACTGCTTTAATCAACCAAACCAGCCCAGTGTGAACATACCACACCCTTAAACTACAACACTGCTTTAATCAACCAAACCAGCCCAGTGTGAACACACCACACCCTTAAACTACAACACTGCTTTAATCAACCAATCCAGCCCAGTGTGAACACACCACACCCTTAAACTACAACACTGCTTTAATCAACCAATCCAGCCCAGTGTGAACACACCACACCCTTAAACTACAACACTGCTTTAATCAACCAAACCAGCCCAGTGTGAACATACCACACCCTTAAACTACAACACTGCTTTAATCAACCAATCCAGCCCAGTGTGAACACACCACACCCTTAAACTACAACACTGCTTTAATCAACCAAACCAGCCCAGTGTGAACACACCACACCCTTAAACTACAACACTGCTTTAATCAACCAATCCAGCCCAGTGTGAACACACCACACCCTTAAACTACAACACTGCTTTAATCAACCAATCCAGCCCAGTGTGAACACACCACACCCTTAAACTACAACACTGCTTTAATCAACCAATCCTGCCCAGTGTGAACACACCACACCCTTAAACTACAACACTGCTTTAATCAACCAAACCAGCCCAGTGTGAACACACCACACCCTTAAACTACAGCACTGCTTTAATAAACCAATCCAGCCCAGTGTGAACACACCACACCCTTAAACTACAACACTGCTTTAATCAACCAAACCAGCCCAGTGTGAACACACCACACCCTTAAACTACAGCACTGCTTTAATCAACCAATCCAGCCCAGTGTGAACACACCACACCCTTAAACTACAACACTGCTTTAATCAACCAATCCAGCCCAGTGTGAACACACCACACCCTTAAACTACAACACTGCTTTAATCAACCAAACCAGCCCAGTGTGAACACAACACACCCTTGAACTACAACACTGCTTTGGTAGTAAAATAATAATAAAGAAAGACAAAACACATGTGTTGTGGATGATGAAATTAAATATGCAATTTGCATGCATTAATTCATTCCATATAATTTTGTTAAAGCAACTGTATGTGGCGTAACTGTATGTGAATAATTCTTTTGTAATTCTTATACTAATTTGTCTAAATAAAGTACACTAGCAATTGCAACTAGATAGCAAGCAACATGATAAAACTGCAGGGTGTCACACTTTTGGTGTTCTAGGAGCTCGTGTTGAATGTGGGCCATTTGAATACAGAATAAAGATGGGATTATGGGATAATCTGTGAAAGGACAGGGGATTATGACTGTGTATCTGTGTAACCCTTCTGAGATATGTGTCCAGACTTAACTTCAGCTCTCATATTCATCTGCCACAGATCCAGCTCGTGTGCTGTCCTTCAAAGAAATGATCTGTGGTACACTCTCAAAATACAGCAAATTAACCTCGTTTCTTTTACAACACAGGTTATTCAATACCATTTAGAATTCCATTAAAGTCAAGCAAAAAGTTTATTAAATAAATTGTCCTGATTGTTTGTGAGCATCACATTATATGCCATTGCGATATTTCTTTGAAGCCTTAACTATGGATTTTGTGTGATTGATTTTATTCACTGAAGTAAAAGAATGAAACATTATTAAGTAAAAGACTAATGAAGTAAAAAAAAATGTAGATTTATAACAATCCAAGAGCAGCGGAGACTTAACCCATTTTAAACTGCATTTTAATGTGCTAGAAGCTCGCGGTTTTCTCTTCCCCTCGTCTTCATTATCCGTTGCACTTTGCTTGGGCTAAACCCAGACTCCATTCAGTAATACCTTCTCCTGCAGGCCATTGTAAATCAATAAGATTCAATAAAGAAAATGAATAACGTTATTATCTGACAGAAGGATGGAATTTGTAGTTCCCTTAGGAGTTGAAGCCTTTAAAATCAATTCAATTGCCATTATATAAATTGAAAAGATTTTTTTTTTTTTAAATCTGATTCTGAACACTTACAAAAAGTGTCAAAATCATCATTCATTTGACACATGCTTTTTCATTCTTCCTCAAAAACCTAAATCTTTATGATGTCTAGATGTCCATAATCTATTCAAATTCTCATCATTAAATTCTCATAATATTAATACGGGAAAAAAAAGGGACAGATCTCTCAGGTCATGCCAGGACTGGAAGTAGATTAGATTGAAAGACAGCAGAGGAATGCGTCAGCATCAGTGAGAGCAGTGGAGGAGCTTCTCCCAGAGGGCAGCAGTCTCTGAAAACTCAAGATTAACAACTTATTGAATCTATTCTACTATTTTTGAGTGAGAAAAACAACACAACGCTGAGCTCATGAACATCTCAAAGCTTCTTACAGCATTACTGCAGCACACAGGCGATGAAGCAATACTGGAGGATTTCATCTGGCCACATTCAAACAAAGGCAGCTCAATCACAAAGCCAAAATACATATTCATTAGTTTCTATCACAAATCTTGCTGGTCTAACCATTAATAACCCAAAACAAACTGGTTCACTATGATGTGTAGTGCCAGAACTTCAAGACTGTTGCACATAACAAAGAGAGAAAGTATAAATGTATAGGGAACATACAAAGGCAGAACAACTTGTGTAGCCTATGCTAAAACTGAACCTTGTGTTAAACCACCAAGCAAAATCCACTGACTGTGGGCAGGCATGCTAGCAGACACGAGTCAAAATATGTCATATAGCAGGCAAATGAGAAGTAGAAGAATCATCTTTAACTTTAGATGCCTCTCAATGTTCATAACACCTCGTCTAACCTTTCAACCTCACGTTCTGTAAGTACAGATGATGTGACATGAGCTAATCAAGGTGAACCCAAGCCGAAAGCTTCCTGTAATGTCTCCTCACTCGATCATTAGGGTTTAATACAGAGGCAACAGGGTTGAGCAGGAATTTCTGTAATCCATCAGAATCTGGTGATGACATTAGTGGTAATAATCTCTGCGGAAATCCTGCCAAAAACACAGATTTAAGGCACTGACAGTCCAGCTTTTGAATAATTCTTCTGCATGACGTGAACTGAAGTGCCAAAAAAAGAAAAAAAAAACAGTTGCATCATCCATCAAGTCAGGCTGATCAAACAAGTTTGAATACAATATTGTCAATCACACCAGACCTCCTGACAGCAGTCTGAGATCTTCAGAGGGTGTATGCTTAGTCTGTTAAATGATCATCAGATAGCTAAATATTTCGTTCAAACGCACACTGTCCAACACTACAATGGACATTACCACAGTAGGCCTAGTCTTTGAAGAATGTTGGAGTGTGCTGTAAATACTATCATGTCTCATTCAGTAGCAATAGCATTATATTACTGATTTTTATTTTGCTATTGGGTCAAATGTAACCCAACTATGACAACTTGTGACATGTGAAAAGAGTCCATTTGAAATCATTATGCAAAATAATGTGACTTTAAAATGTCCAGTCCAGAACCAAGCTGCATTATAATGGGCTTCAAATGAATATGAAGTGTATCTGATTCTGATAGCATCACTGTACTTTCCCTGAGCTCCACATCAGCATCAAGATCAACAGTCAGAAGACAAAACAAAACGCAAAGAAAGTTCCGGTTTAGTTTTGCTGCTGTGTGTCAATGAACTAAACTCCCGCGCATATGCACTTCTGACAGGTATAACGTTAAGGGTCTTACCGCACTCCTGACAGAGCTCTAGACTCACGTCCTTCCTCACGGCGCGCTTGGTCTCCAGCGGAGGGAAGACCGGCGTGAACACGGACGTGTCATTAGTGGCTTCCATGAAGAACATGTACCGGATCCCGGTGTTGAGCTGGAAACATCTGCCACCTTCAAACCAGATGAGCGACACCACCGAGTTCTTGAGGAGCCCTCCCGCCTTCAGCCGCCACACCTGCTGCACCCTGACGCGCACCTGACGCGACGCGTTGCCCGGCCGCTCTTCCTCCTGGAGCCTGCCCTCAAACACGACCCCCGAGCGGCGCACGCGCTCCTGTACCGACGCCGCGGGCGGCGAGCACGAGACGCTCCCACCCCGGACCACGCGCGTCCACAGGCACAAACACACGGCGACTCCACAGAGCGCGGAGAGCGCGGAACAACCGCGACCTGACGGAATCCGCCGCATCCTCGCGCTCGCGTCTCTTGCGTTCAACGGGACGGATTAAAGTGGAGCAGGAGAAGTGAGTGAAGAGACGCGTGGGTTCTGTCGGCTCTTCAGCTGATCGTATTACAGGAGGCGGGGTGAGGATTTCCCCTCCGCGACACCGCATGCGACGCGAAGAAGGACAGCGCGATTTGTCGCGTCGGACTTAACAGCCTGTAAATAGTGGTTAGGGATTTGAAAATATATTAAATAGGCCTGTGATATTCTGTCAAAACTAAACAAAAAGTATTCTTCCACTTCATATCTGCACTCTAAAAAAACGATAGGCTGTCAACTTTCAACCCATGTTTGGGTCAAATATGAACAGACTCAACCGTTTTGGTTTGAAATGGAATTAAAAAATTAAACCAGTGGTTGGGTTTGTCCATATTTGACCAAAACATGGGTTGAACAACCCAGATTTTTTATAGTGTGTATTTAAAAGTTTTATTAAAAGCTGTTTCAATTTTGCCCAACAATAGCCTATTGGCCAATAAAGGCTATTTAAAGTTGCTGAGAAAAATGGTAAATCTCAAACTCGTTTTGGCAAACATAAACTATAATGAATGTAAAAAAAATTTTTTATAATATCCTACTGTATAAATGTGATCTGACATTTCTGAAAAATACTCTTGATCTGAGAAAAAAGAAATCCTCATTATATAGTGACTCTTGTCTTAATGATGTCAGTGTTTTTTTTACTGTGTTTACTTGTTAACAAACATGTAAATAAAATGAGACAACATTGAATTTTAGCTTTGGGGGACAAACTGATCTTAATGTAAAAGAGAAAACAAGCTTTTGTGTAATTGGATTTTGAACTAAAAAACTTACAGTTACTGTCTTTTACATACATTGAGACAACTTTCCTGTTTAACAACTACCCCCATTTTCTTCTAGTAAATTGCGATGGAAAACGTATTTGAATTTGTCCAGCTTGTCTGTCACGTGTAGTAATACATGTACGAGTTGAGAAACAACAAAGAGTCTTTTTAATGAAAAAGGAGAACACACCAAAAAAAACAGTTCAACGCCTTAAACAGTTCAACTGAGGAGAGAGGACGGGGGCTCTGGAGGTCGAGGAACTGGATAGGGGCAAGACAAAACCAAGTCAAACACTTAAGTTCATGGGGAAGTGGAGGGTGGGAGGTGCCAAGGGGGGCCAGGAGCAGGAGGAGCCAGATGGAGGTCCAGAAACCAGCCAGAACGAAGCTCCAGGGTGGAGTAGAGGGAGGGAGGAGCCAAGGTGGACACTGGGCAGACAACCGATGGAGAAGAGACCCAGGTGAAGCTGATGAGCCGGAGAGCCTACATGATACAGCTGGCACTTGAGACTGAGGTGGAGCCGCTGCCATGAGCGTCAGAGGAGGAGCAGGTGGAACTGAGGAAGAAGGCAGAGCCGGTGGGACTGAGGACGAAGGCGGAGCCGGGGGGTAGACGGAGCCGAAGGTGCAGGCAGGATGATGTCTGACCAAGGTGGAGCCAGCGGGACGAGGGAGCCCGGTGGAGCCGTCAGGATGATGTCTGACATAGGCGAAGCCGGTGGGACGAGAGAGCCCGGTGGAGCCGTCAGGATGATGTCTGACCAAGGCGAAGCCGGTGGGACGAGGGAGCCCGGTGGAGCCCCTCAGGAAACGAACAACTAGGTAGTTTTTCCCTAGTGTGCGTCCTTCTACGGGGTCGTGTGATGCCGCTATGGCAGCCACATATACTTTGAGCGTGGAGGGGGTGCGGCCTGCCTCCAACAGCTCTTGTAAGAAAACGAGCACACTCGGTACTTCGCATGTCTCAGGGTTCAGGTTCCTGGATTTACACCAGTCACTGAACACCTTCCATTTCTGGGCATATAAGCGCCTCGTAGAGGGCACTCGCGCCTCAGTGATGGTTCTCAACACCCCACTGGGGAGGTTCCCGGGAACCCGTTGAGGGGCCATGCATGGAGGGCCCACAGATCGGGGCGAGGATGGAGAATCATCCCGTTGGCCTGCCTGAGGAGGTCCAGCCTCAGCGGAATCGGCCATGGAGCAGATTGCATCATCTGCATCAGTTCCGGAAACCACGTCTGGTTCTTCCAGAGTGGGGCTACCAGGAGCACTGCACATTTCTCCTCCCTGATCCGACTGATGACCTGAGGTAGCATCGCGACCGGAGGGAAGGCATACAGCGGGCGGCTCGGCCAGATTTGGGCGAGCGCGTCTGTGCTCTTTGAAAAGAAGAGAGGGCAGTGCGCATTTTCCTTGGAGGCAAAGAGGTCGACCTCTGCTCTGCCAAAGGTTTGCCATAACCACTGAATCGTCAGGGGGTGGAGAGACCATTCTCCTGGGAGAACTTTGTCTCTGGACAGCATGTCCGCTCCCTGGTTCAGAACACCTGGCACATGCGCTGCTCTCACGGAGCGCAGGTTGCGGTGGGACCATAGGAGGAGCTCCCTGGCCATCGAGTGCAGGGAGCTCGATCTGAGTCCACCCTGACGATTTATATGCGAGACTACCGTCATGTTGTCCGTTCGGACTAGGACGTGCTCGTCCTTCAGGTACGGAAGCAGGGCCATCTGCCATCTTTCAATTCCAGACAGTTTATATGTAGGCGCTTCTCCGGGTTTGACCACAAGCCGGAGACACGCCTGCCCTCGTAAAGGGCCCTCGTAAATTTTGGAGGCATCTGTCGTGATCATTTTTCTCCTTGTGTTCACGCCCAAACTCACACCGGACTGATACCAGTCGACAGCTTTCCAGGGCGTCAGGGCTCTTACGCAGCCGTGATTTGCTCTGATTAAAAAGTGGCCCAAGCTCCACGCGTGAGTGGGGACACGGCTTTTGAGCCAGCGTTGGAGAGGACGCATGTGCAGCAAACCTAGCTGGAGTACAGCTGATGCCGAGGCCATGAGACCGAGCATTCTTTGAAATCGCCTGACGGGGGCGCGCGCCCGCTCTGAACGATGTTGCAAGGCGCCGGATAGTGAGCGCGCGCTCTGATGAGAGCCGCGTCGTCATCTGCACTGAGTCTAGCACTATTCCCAGAAAATAAATATTCTGGCTGGGGGATAGCATGCTCTTTGCAAAATTGACTCTTAGACCCAGGCATTTTAGATGACTGATAATCCAAGACCTGTGTGTCACTAACTGGCTCTCTGATTGTGCTAGGACTAGCCAATCGTCGAGATAATTTAGTATTCGCACTCCCCGCTGCCTCAGGGGGGAAAGTGCTGCATCCATACATTTCGTGAATGTGCGGGGTGCCAGTGACAGGAGGCGGGAGGTCTTTGGCCATATAAACAGTGTTTGTGAGTTGGGGTGCGTGCATAACAGCGGGCACACGCGTTACTCTTATAGGATTTCCCGCTTTTACTGGGGAAGTGTTTATAACTGTGGGTACAGTGCTTACGTGTAGTGGTGCATACGTGACAGTTGGCACACAATCTACATTTATGGGGCGTCCAGCCTGAGCTGGGAAAGCATTTGGCACTGTTTTGACAGTTTTGATATGTGGGAATGCGCACTTTGGTGTGGACACGTGACCCTTTAATCAATGACACAGGCAGAAAATGGCTCTTTATGTGATTTCTGTGTGGCCGTAAAAACGGGGTTTGTTTGCAGGTGAGCGAGCTGTGTGGCTGGCACATTGGCTGCTGTACAGACATTTCCAGCCGCCTGTAAGGGGACTGGGTAATGTTTTAAACGTTTTGGAGAGAACGGTCCGGCTTTTGCGAGACACGCGCTCTCCCTTTTTCTCCCTGTAGCTAGGAGGACTTACGAGGCTCTGGGTTCAGCACAATCTTGGGCCGAGGTCCCCGTCGCTCGGCGGTTGCTTCCTGTTGGCAGAGTGCGAGCGGCATCGAAAGTCAGTTTCAGGTCTGGGCTGAGAGACGGGAGGTGCTGTCTTAGCTCGCTGCTGCTGAGGCGGCCTTTGGCGGCTCTGCGATGAGCTAGATCGCTTGGGCAGGAAGTGACGCATAGCCTGCGAATCCTTACGGGCTTCGGTGAAGCGCTCAGCAAACTCCTTCACCGCTGGTCCGAACAGGCCGCTTTGGGAGATAGGCGCGTCGAGGAATGACGCCTTATCTGCATCCTTCATCTCTGTTAGCGTCAGCCACAGATGGCGCTCAAGGACAGTCAGGTTAGCCATAGCACGGCCGATGGATTGGGCGGTGGCTTTTGTAGCTCGCAGCGCTATGTCAGTGGCGCTGCGCAGGTCCTTGAATGCCTCAGGATCGGGTCCAGACTCGTCCATACTGCGGAGAAGTTTGGCTTGAAACACCTGGAGGACAGCCATAGAGTGAAGCGCTGATGCAGCTTGGCCGGCGGCGGCGTATGCGCGACCGGCGAGAGCTGAAGTAGACCGGCAAGGCTTCGAGGGATGAGAAGCTTTAGCTTTCCATCCAGCGTTGGAGGGTGGACACAGATGATTGGCCACAGCCTCCTCGAGGGGCGGAGTCCCCTCATAGCCTCTTTCTTTCGCGCCGTCCACAGAGGAGAGCGACAAAGAAAAAGAAGGCTTCAGGCGAGCGGAGTGCAGGGCTTTCCACGACTTCGTGAGTTCGTCGTGAACTTCCGGGAAGAAAGGGGAGGGCCTTTGTTGAGGGGCCTGTCGGCGCCCCTGCAGGAACCACTCGTCCAGTCGGCTGCGGGCGGGTTCTTCCGCGGAAGACCAATCGAGCCCGAGGTCTTCCACGGCCTTAAAGGGATACTCCACCGTTTTTTCATATTAAACTATGTTATTCTCTTATCTAAGACGAGTTGATACATACCTCTCTCGTCTCAGTGCGTGCACTTAATCGCTCTGTCGGGCGGAGAACTTTGAGAGCAGTTAGCTTAGCCCCATTCATTGTATATGGGCCAAACAGAGATGAAGTTAGAAGCGACCAAACACATCCACGTTTTCTCTATTTAAATATAGTTACACGAATAGTTACACGACCAAGTATGGTGACACTAAATAAAATATGGCGCTTTTTATAAGCGGGTAAAATGGATAACTATAATGTATGGCGGAATAACACTTATTGGGAGCACTTCGACTCGGCGCTGTAATATCTTCACTCGTGAAAAGTCCTCTCCCCCCTCTCCCTCTCCCTGTCATTTCCGTCAATAGAACCAATGTGATTTTTACTTCTACCTGTGCTACTAGCAAACTGCAAGAGATCATTTACAATTGCGGACTATGTAGATTTAGGCTTATAACGTTATTTAATTTTTATTTTTGAGCTTAGTCCTCATGTACATCAAACAGTCACTCCTTATTGACTATCTCAGAAGTGCACTGATTTCACAGCTGTTACTCGTGTTGACCGTGTTGAACTCCACTCAAGTTGGATTAGCTAAGGTTACTGTCACTTCTAGGATAACAAAATTCCATGCAAAAGGACACTTACAGTGTTGGGTGATGATCCACTTTGTTGTGTTCCTGATTTGAGTATTGTCGGTGTGGCCGCATTCTTAAGGCATAATCCTGTGGAGGTATAACGTTAGTCCTCCTTAGTGAAATGCTCGGAGCAAACACGCCATTCCTTCAGAATCTTCACCGGTGTTGTTGTATCCATGTTCAAAGCAGCTAACCAAGCTTTCCGCCGTTTGTGGTAAATTGGAAATCTGTGAAACATGACGGCACTATATACCCTCTCCCTGTTATCACAACCCTTTACGATGCACATTTTAACCATGACTGTTCACAAACTATCTTCCTACAACCTGATACTTCGTCAACTCTGCACAAAAAACTACTACTACTGCAGGCGTGCAGGTCACGTTGGTTCTATTGACGGAAATGACAGGGAGAGGGAGAGGGGGGAGAGGACTTTTCACGAGTGAAGATATTACAGCGCCGAGTCGAAGTGCTCCCAATAAGTGCTATTCCGCCATACATTATAGTTATCCATTTTACCCGCTTATAAAAAGCGCCATATTTTATTTAGTGTCACCATACTTGGTCATGTAACTACTCGTGTAACTATATTTAAATAGAGAAAACGTGGATGTGTTTGGTCGCTTCTAACTTCATCTCTGTTTGGCCCATATACAATGAATGGGGCTAAGCTAACTGCTCTCAAAGTTCTCCGCCTGACAGAGCGATTAAGTGCACGCACTGAGACGAGAGAGGTATGTATCAACTAGTCTTAGATAAGAGAATAACATAGTTTAAATATGAAAAAACGGTGGAGTATCCCTTTAAACAGGATGCGGACGATCTCCGAGTCCATGCTGGAGCCCACGCTCGTGCCCGCTAATGTCGAAGGACGAGCCCGGCCAGTCATCGGATGCAGCATCACAGGAAAGGCTGTCATCCTTGTCGTCGTCATCCCCTGACGCGCCAAACGAGACGAGCCCCATCGCTCCGCTGGAGGGGTGCTGGTCCGCCTGTGTGAACTGGACTGGCGGCAGAGAATCTTCGGGTGGTGGCGAAGCACGCGGGGATTGGCCCGGCGTGACATCACTGCAAACCGCATGCTCTGGCGGCCTCTGTGAGCGGCGCTTCTTCTTGCGCGGCTCGACCAGAGGGGATGGCAGCACGGAGGAAGTGGGCTCTTTCGCGGTGAAAACGGCGAAGCGAGCGCGCAGCTCGGTGAGGCCCAGGGCGTCACACTCGGGACATCCGCCTTGAGTAAGGGCAGCCTCTGCGTGGTCCGGTCCCAAGCAGCGGGTGCAAATGATGTGACGATCCCCGTCCTGAAGAGGGCCTCGACACGAGGCGCAGGAAGGCATTTGAAACAACGCCATGAATTTGCTCTTTTAGAAAGTGTCGCGGGGGCGAACACTGTTAGCTTTGAAAGGATATAAAAGGTGATGCGCGCCGGATGGCTTAGCAGAAGGCGATCGAAGGCGGCTGAAGGCGCCGGCGTCCTCGAAGCAGTCCTGCTGTAGGCTTGTCGACGGCGGCGGCGAAAAGACTCCAAGAAATCCGTAGGATCCAGTGAAGAGAAGGTCTTTGCTGAAGGAGATTAAATCTAAAGAACTCAGACGACGGGGCGCCCAATATATAGCCCTTGGCCACGCCCAT